>CM066032.1:849705508-850334949 GCA_033557465.1 Ichthyophis bannanicus
CTGAAGTACCAAGAAAAGCAGTCAGAGATGAAGAAAATGCGGCAGAAAGATACAGAAATCTTTCCCATTGTACTGGGAGTGACAAGCTTGATAAAAAAGAATTTCTAAGTACATCTTGATGAATTACCCATACCTGTTACATCTTACGAACTCCAGAAGGAAGCTTTCTTTCGCACGATGCAAGTATTATGCTGCTTATCAGCAGTAAATTTGAGAGATTAAGATCATACTTCACATACCCTGGCTTAGAAGTGAGGTTCTCGACTGCCATAGTGTGCATAAAACTAATCCATTTGGAGACACTACCCTGAGTAAAACTGTCATTTCCCCGCCGCCTCACCCTCGGCATGGTCGGCCAGGGTCAGGATCGAGCGGAGGGGCCTCATCTGCTGTGGCTGCCTGCACTGGGGGAGCTGCCTGGCCCGATTGCCGCTTTTGATGGGACTTATTCCACCTCCGAGGTAGAATAAGTCCCACGTCCATCTTTCCCCGCCAGATTTACAGAACCCTGACCAGAATAGACCCTGTACGTCTGAGTTATGTGGTCCCCGCCTTTGGCCCTCCCCCTCTTGCCCCTGTCCAGCGCTCCCCACACAGTGCCTCTGTATGTGCAGGGAGCTGGCAGTTCTGAATACAGTGCCAGCGAATAACAGGGGTTGTACATCCAAAACGTACGTAAATCCCTGCTATTCGCTGCTTAGAATGACCCCCCAATGTCAGTAACGTACACCTTAAAACAGCATTTGTAGAACATTTGGGTAACAGGAATATGATACAATGTCAGAAGAATGCAAATGATATGCCTTACTAGTTTATTTAATTTGCATATTTGATATATTGCTTTACATTGTTGGTAAATCTAAAGAAGAACTGTATAATATCTGGAACTAGTCTTGATTAACAGGGCCCAAGACCCCCTAAAACACACTTACCTGAATAAGGGGTAATTTGAGACTTCCATATATCTAGTAGACACCAGTTGTCTTTGATAGAAAGGCTGCTATTTAATGTCTTAGTGGTGTACCTCAGCTTACATGCTGCTTTGTCATCTAGAATATTTATTCTTTTATAAGGCTGTGACAAGGTTGCATGGCTGGTGTACGATGCTCGTCTATAAGCATTTCATACACACATATGGAGCCTGATTCAGGGAGGGGGACCTCTGGGCCGTCCAGATGTCCTTGAGGAAGACAGGCCAGTTAGGACCCAATTCTGGACCGTGGGAAGAAAATGTTCCCGTGGTGCACAGAATCAGGTCCATGGACGGCCTGGCATTCCCCTACCTTCTGTGGGGATGTCCTTCCTGCAGGCGCCCCTGACTCCTTTGGCTTCGGCCCCCCTCTTCCCCACTGCCCGACACAATGATGGCTTGCCGGGGTCTGGATCAGGTGGCGGGGACCCCCCGCATCCGGGCCCAATCACCGGGTCAGTGCTGCTTATTCCGCCTTCGAGGTGGAATAAGCAGCATGTCCCCTTTGATCTGACAAGACGTACAGGGCTGTGACCTGAATCGGCCCTGTACGACCTGCTGGGCTGGCACACCCCCACTTTTCCCCAATCCCACCCCTCGCTGGCTCTCTCCGTCCTACTGCTCAGGACGTATGTTGAGGGCCAGAGGGGGAATTGGGCTTGATGGCTTGCGGGGCTGCACTCCCACAACCCGTATCCCAAAATCGAGTCCATAGTGGAATAACTTTCAAACAATGTGCTTATGTGTAAAGTCACTGGGTACTTTTCACCTATAGAATTGACATCAATTGTCAAAGGACAAGTTTCCCTTTGAAACATGAAGTACACGCAAAGCTGCACCTAGCTATAACTGCACATCCTTTCTCCCTCCTCATCATGACATATCCGATTTAACAGTTGCATGTTGAGTACTTTAGTCCAATAGTATTGCCATCTTCATAAAGACTTATTGGTTAATACAACTATGTAAAAACACTATTAGGAAGATGTGCAAACAAGAATATTTCAGTAGTCCGCACTTAGGGCTAACTTTGCCTATGGACAACTGGGCCCCCCGTTATGCAGACAGCTGCCCTTTTATTCATAGGTAAAAGCAGTCCTTCAGGTAGGCCCAGGGCAAATTGCAGGAAAATACTGGTTCAGGGATTTTTTTTTTCATACCAGCCCATGGTGTATCAAAACCTCCTCAAACTACATCAATAAATGTTTTTGATCTCAAGACTGGATAAGACATGCTGAGGTCAGCAAGCCTGAATGCAGAAAGGTGCAATAAGATAGCACAGCTACCACTGAAAAATCATGTAAACACTAAGAGGCCTAGTCACAATAGGACGTCCAGCCCCCTGTACAGCCAGGCAGAATTGGGCCATGCAAAGTTGGACCCGATTCTGATCCTGCGGCTAACTCAGCCGGGCTTCTGAATGAAGCCACTGTTCCATGGCGTCCCATTGCCATGACACCGTGGCTCCATTCACGAGCCATGATTGCCGGCCGCCCTGCAGCAACTCCTGTTCCCCACAGCTCAACCCCTGATCTAGCCTTTCAAGGCCTGGGTTGGGCTGCGGGGAACCCCCTGAGCCCCCTCACTTGACTGCCCGTGTCTCATGCCATGGACCCCGCCATCCAGGGGGACTTATTCCACCTTTGAGGTGGAATAAGTAGCTTGAAAGCCCTGGACATACAGGGCCGACCTCGGAATCGGCCCTGTAAGTCCAGGGTCTAGGGCCCGCCTATGTCATGCCCTCACTGCCTCCGGAATGCTCCCGTCTAGGCCTACAAATACAAACATGCTGTTCGTATGGGGAGGTTAGTGATGGGGATTGCAAGGGGATGAATAGCCGGGGATGGACATCCAGACAGGACGTCCATCCCCACAATTCGCGGGACAGAATAGACCCCTATATCATCACTGTAACAGAAGACACTGTGTCAAAACCTGGCAAAAGTGCAGAGAGTGGAGAACAAAGTGTTTCCAATTACAACTCGCTCTAAAAAGTATTCAAATTCTAGTCTCACCTCATTAACAGCAACGCAAATTCCCTCCATTGTCAGGCAGATTGTGAAATGTAAAAGCCTGTGAAAACACTCACTCAATGCATATAAAGCACAGCCACCACATCAAACCAGCACTAGCACCCAGAACTGAAACAACAATACTGCAAAGATTAGAATATAAATTAGAACTGCAATATACCTCCTATCATAAAAACAAAACAAGCCAAGCTTCTACAGGTCACTGCACAGGAACTATGCACTAGTAACAGTATCCCTCACCTTGGTCACAGACCAACTGAATAAGGGACCAAAATTTAAAATGTGCACATACAAAGTGAAATGGGAACCAAGAAACCAGATTCCAGAGATGCCAAGGTTGAACCATTCCAATGAGTGAGATTTCTCACACCAAAGAATGAGATAGAAGGCCTGAAGAGTGATTTTCAGACTGTATGATCAGCGTATAAATTTAGAAAGATATAAGTATAGCATTGCTTTCTAAATTAAAAAAAACAAACATAGCATAAAATGATATTCGCTTTTCTTTGGAACAGAGTGAAGGCAATATGGGTAAATTCTCTTGGCTGAAAATTGTTCTCCGATGACTGGCTAAAAGTATATGCACATAAATTTCAGACCACTTGTACTTGTAAGTGCAAGGGAAAAGGATGGGAAAGGGAAAGGCAGTGCGCAGAAAGATATGCTTACATTTCTTCCTACTGGTAGGGCCTCTTGACTTCTCTTAGGCTTGCTTCCCAGAAAACAGTTGCAAGGATCAGTGCACTGGCACTGAGGTTTGAAGGAGTGAGAGAAGGGACTCAAAAAGTATGCGAGTCAGAGAACTTGCTATATACAAATATTCTTTTACCACCATCCCACTATGTCTATTATTTCACAAAATTATACATAATGAAAAACAATTGTAGCAATATGGAATTCTGCTCCACCACCCAACTGATTTTTTTTTACTTTATTTTTATTGATCTACAGTATAAAACATATAAAAGCAAAAATACACAATTATACTTTCATAGGTGAAATGCAAGGTACATAACATACAAAGTCTGATGTCTCCTCAGTAACAGCAACTTAAACTCTCCACTAGCAAATACGTTGGAAACAACAGAAAATCTTTACCGATACAGAAAACCTGTGATTCTAAAACAGCATAATGTCCAGAGCTCAGATAGCAACAACCCGACTTATAAAAAATAGCATCCTAGAATACCAATATACTTCCTGCTGGTGAAACAGAACAAGTCAGACTACAACAGATCCCTACACAGAAACCAACACTAGCAGAATATCTCACTTCTGTCACGCCTGCAGAATACAGACATAGCCTCAAATACAGAATAAGCACCACAGACTAGAAATAGGAACCCAGAAAGGTATTCATGCAGTGCTGCAATGGAAAAAGAGAAATTCATTTCCTTTTGTACTGTACAAAATAGAAAGTCATCAGGGATGCACACTTCAAGAGCTGATGTATTCCAGTCATAAAGCGGAAAATAAAATGTATTCTACCCTTGTTGTATGGGTATTTTATTTTACTAATCGGGTTGATTCCAGTCTCTCCCTTCCACTTTCTTTATTTTGATCTTCATCTTCCTTCTTTTCCTGTCTCTGCCATTTATTCATTCCCCTTCATTGTTTTTCTCCATTTCTCTTTTTTCTGTGTCTCCGGTCACAGCTAGATTTTACGCCTCATTCTCCCCTTCTCTCACCTCTCCAGTCCTCACTCTCCCTCTTTTCACATCTCACCTACCTACAAGCTTCTCATCTTCCACTCTTGCCCCCTCCCCAGCCCTCGTTCATCTTCCTCCCTCACTAATCGCAGTCCTTACCTGTCAACCAACTTCTCCTTGCATCCAGTCCCTTGTTTTACTTTCTCTTATCTGCCACCCAATTTCTTCATTCCTTTCTCTCACCTTTTTCTCAGAACTGCCTTTTTCATCTGTCCCTTTACACTGCCTCTCAACGCTTTTCTAATCCCTCCAGATCCTTCATATCATCTCTTCACCCCTCCCCCAGACACTTTTCCCCTTCCTCACTTTCTCCTTCCCTCCACTCTTTCCCCCTTCCCTGCAGACACAGTGACCCCTTCTCACTACTTCCTTCCCTCTGGCCCACACCACCTTCTCTTTTCTTCTTCTCTCCCTGACCCTTCTCACCCGTGCCCCCCATCCTCCATTTGCAAGCATTGCATCATCCCTAGCCCCTTCTTCCTGCCCCAGTATGACCCAACTCCAAGCCTCAGTCCTCTTCTCTCATCTGCCCCCTTATCAGCACCCAGCTTCAGTCAAGCCCCCTTTTCCCATGCCCAGCATTAGACCCCCTTCCCTTATCATCTGCCTTTTTCTCATTCCTATCCCCAACCCTCTTCTGCCATCCCCACTATCTGCCATAATCAGCCCCGTTCTGCTATCCGCAGCCCAGAACCAGACCTCTTCTGTCATCCCACTTGTCTGCCCCCAGCCTCCTTCTCCTAGGCCAAATGTTAGATTCCCTCCTTCCACACTCATCCCTTATTATCTGCCCTTTCTCCCATCCCCAGTCCCCATTTTAACTGAGCCCCCTTCTCCTGGCCCCAGCATCTGTCCCCTTCCGCCATACCCACTATCTGCCCGCATCAGTCCCCTTATCCCATCTCCAGTTTCAGATCATCCCCTAAGCCAGAGATCTCCAACTCCAGTCCTGGAGGGCCGCAAACCAGTCAGGTTCTGCATGAGATATATTTGGATGCACTGTCCCTACTGCATTCAAATTTATCTCATATTCATTAGGGATATCCTGAAATTCTGACTGGTTGGCGGCCCTCCAGGGCTGGATTTGGTGATCCCTGCAGGCCCAACATCAGAATGAGATTCTTCTCTATGTTGTTCCCAGCATCAGTCCCCTTTTCAGACCTTCCCAGGCACTACAGCACCTCTAACTTCCTAGCAGAGCAGCTAGAAGCTTGTTTTTTCACTCCTGCCACTGCCTATCCTATACCGGCTCTAACCCCAAAACTACATGAGACTTGAAATCGCAGAGCAAATACTTGCTGTGTGCTTGACAGCCCTGCGGTGCCAGTGGCCAGAGCTGCCCTAGCGCGGGCACAGTGGCAGGAGTGAAGAGACGAGCTCTCAGCTGCTCTGCAAGGAATTTACAGATATGACAGTACCTGGACAGATGGGAGAAGGAGGATTTTGATGGGGCCAGGGCCCGTGGGACCCCCTCCCCTTTTTTCCAATGCTTATGACCCATACCAGCCTCCCCAAGCCTCTTATAGCGGCTGCCTATGCAAAGATGTAAGAGATGCACATTGCCGAAGCTGACATATTCCAAACGCCAAAATGAACATAAAAAGCTTCTTTCTAACTTTATGATCTGGACATTGATTTTGTAATCACTTTAGTCCCCGAGCTCTCTCTTTCTTGATTGGCTATTTTTAACTCCTTTTGGCGTTCTCTCTCCATTCTACCCCTCGTTCAGTCTTTGCCCCCCCCCCCCTCTATCCAGCATCTACCCCCTCTCGTTCTTCTCCATTCTTCAGCATCTACCATCTCCTTCCCTGGGCCTGGTCCTTCCTCCTCCTCTCCCAACACCTGCTCTCTCCTTAGCCTGCTCCTCACCCACCCCAGCAATCCAGGGTTTTCAGGAGTCAGTAATCTAGGACCTCCGCTGACTCTCCTATAAGAAAAAAGAAAGTATTGGTGCTGCAGGTCTCATAGTGGATTCATGCGCTGAAGGCAGAGCCATGTTCCTACTCCCTCCTTTGACTCTGACTTTCTCTTACTAACAGGAAGCCTGAATATTCAGAGGGGGAAGGAATGCGGCAATTCCTCCAGTACATGCGTCCACTCTTGAGGCCTGGTGTGCCGTTCGTTCTCTTTAGTGACTCTCTTGAACTGCTGCATTCACTCTCTGCTGGATATTGTGCCCCTTGGTATAGTGCTGAGCACATGCACAAATCTGCACCTGCTATGTGTGCAGTCACTTATTCTGTAGCAGCAGAACGCAGACAAACCAATGATACCAGGAGTCTGTTCAGAAGGTCCAAATCATTTATTTGTGCACAAGTCTCAAGCAGAATCAAATTCAAAATGGCTGAGCAATGGTTTCTAGCAAAACAACAACTTTTATAGACTTCTTCTCCATTCTAGACATAGGCAAACTTTTCATTGGTCCCAGTAACCCCTCTCACCCATCTATTGGTCCCGGTAACATTACGTAGTTGTCCAATTAGGACTCTGGTCTGGGCTCAGCACCTGCTTACCCCCCTTCTAGTCCCAATTACAATGGTCAGTTCACCAACTTAGATACTTTCCTCCTCCAAGGTCATTTAGCTAGTTAGAACATGTGGGAAAGCAGGGCACTGTAACTTTTCTTTCAGCAGTGTTAATTAATTCCATAGAAGCTGTGCTCTCTTATCAGTACCAATTAGACTTGTTTTTCTATATTTTCTAAGTTTCGATTCTGCTTAGCTATACTAAATTGTGTTCAGTTAAGTTTCAATTCTACGGTGTCATCATTCAGGGGGGTTTTCATTCCTCTGGGCCTAACTACAGGCTTCATTTACAGGTCAAGCTGCTTAGGCCTGTCTGTTTAGTTCAATTAGCATGGATCATAGGCCTTCGCCTACCACAATTCCCTGAAAATTTGCACATGTCCTTTTGAAAATTCACGTTCCTCCCCAGCCTTTCTCCCAGGGCCACCTCTCCGACACGTGCATATATGGGGAGCAATTTTCAAGATCTTAATTCCTGTGCTTAAAAACCCTGTTTTATGCCTGGAGATGCCTTTGAAAATTGTCCTCTGAAGAGATAATCCCGACTAATACATCTCTCACTCATCTCCTTAAATTCCTCTTTAAAATCACAAAAGTCTGTTCAAAGCCTTCAGCAAATTTCCTCTCAGTTCACCCAGTATGAAACTCAAAAATATAGATGCGTGTTGCAATCCAAAGATTTTTTAAAAATAGAAGATTTTATCCCCAGCTCATTTTTTCTATCAGGATATCTAAATTAGGAATCAAAAGCAAATCATAATGCTAAATAAATTTAAAGTAAATGACACAGGAACTCAGACGCAGATGGAACTGAACCAATTCTGCAACTGCACCCGTCCAAATGAGAAAAACATTGTCGATGGAACATATCCAAAAGAGTGCCTGATCTTTCAGAGGGTAATTTTCAATGGGTTTCTCCTCAGAGAAATGGGAGTTTTCCTTTGATAGAGCCATGACCCTTTCACTGTGAGGAAAAGGAGTTGAGCCAAGAGGGGGTGGATGACAGTGAATCTATGAAAAAACACTCAGGGATTTCACTTTGAAATGGCTGTACGCTCATTCCCCTTCCAATGTCCTGCGCACCTTTTAGAGATGTGCCTTTGTTAGCATGCATTCAGTTGATTTGGGGACCTTAAAAATTTAAATTCATAAAAAAATTGATTGTGTACGTATTATCCCATGTACTAACTTGCACACATAAAAAAAGTTCTAAAAATATTTTAAAAAGTCATCAAAATAAATGTGCGAAACAAACCAAAAAAGCATCTGAAAATCAGGAAAAATAAACCGAAAATGAAACTAAGGGGCATGTTTACTAAAGGTTTGAATGAAATCAACGCATGTTAAGTACTCGCTTGCCTTTTATTTCTTTGGGTGTGGTGTCTCTTTAACACACGTTAATCTTTAGTAAGCATGCCCCTAAATGTTTTGCCCATGCATGTCCCTAATGGGTTGAACCTGAAAAGTGCAAAGAGTAAAGAATCCCTGCAGCACAGCCACTGTGGGCATTTTCCTTTTCAAATTGGTTTGCAGGGGTATCTGTCGGCCTGTAGGTACTGCAGTTTGGCTGAACAGTGACTTCCTCCCAGTAGAGATCATCAACCATAGGAACTCATACTGACCTATACATAAGTGAACAATTGATGGATGTTTAGCTGTTCTGTTTGTTTCCAGCACAACCCTGCCAAGGTCACAAGGTATTACTGAAATACTCTGATCTTTTGCAGTAGGCACAGGTTTCAGCGCACATGATTTCGGAGAGAGGTATCATTGAAGGATACTGGCAAAATCAACTGGGAGGTGTGGAGGGGAAGAAGATGGTCTCCCCTTGCCTTCCCCACTCCCTCCCCCAAACAAATGCGTAAGTCTCCTTTTTTTCTTCACCTTACTGCTGGGCCTAGTGCTTCATCTTTCACCCTGCACTTACCCCAGGTGCATCTGGTGCACCTAGTGGGGACGGGGGTTCAGTGCAACCATTCTTTGACTCTGGCAGATGAAAACACGGGATGAGTCAAGCAGCTGACAAAGCAGCAACTAGGAATTCATTTTATTTATATTCACACTGGAGCCATAGACACATAGAAAATGACGACAGATAAATGACAACAGATAAAGGCCATAAGACCTATCCAGTCTGCCTAACCATATGAACTACTAATCTCTACAATCCTTCACAGATCCTCTGTGCTTGTCCTGTGCTTGCTTGGATTCAGATACAGTCATCATCTCCACCATCTCTGCTGGGAGATCGGTCCATGGATCCACCATCCTTTCCATAAAGAAATATTCCCTCTGATTACTCCTAAATCTATCCCCTTTCACCTTCATGCTATGCCTCCTCGTTCCAGAGCTTCCTGTGAATTGAAAGAGACCATTTCCTGCACATTTATACCACAAAGATACTTAAATGTCTCTGTTATAATCTCCCCTCCCCCACCTTTCTTCCAAAGCTCCCATTTGCTTTAAGACAAAGACCATTGACTGATTTAGTAGCCACCATGTTGACCATTCCTCTCCCTAAGCACCCAAATGTCCTTCTGTCTTTCACCATTGCCTTTTCTCTATGACCATCTTTAGATCAGCAGATACAGTCATCCTTGTCCTGCTCTTCTTTGGTGCACAGAAGAACTACACCCCATCACTGTACAACTCTCTAGGATTTTTGCAGTCCAAAATGCTTCACCCTGCATACTTATAGCATTAAATCTCAGCTGCCAAATTCTAGAACATCAAGCTTTGCTAGATCCCTCTTCATACTGTCCACATATTCCAGGATGTCTACCCTATTTCAGATTTTGGTATCATTTGCAAAGAGGCCAACCTTACCCTTACAAAATGTAAAAAAGAAATCAGACCAAGAACCAATCCCTGTTACATACCACTGTTATCATCCTTATGCTCATGTGAACTTCATTTAGCACTACACTTTGTTGCTTACTACTCAACCAGTTTCTAACCCAATCAATCACTTTAGGGCCAAAGGATCTCAGTTTATTTATAAGTTGCATATGTGGAACCATGTCAAACCTTTGCTAAAATGTAAATATACCACATCTAGAGCACTCCCTTGATCCAACTCTCTGGTCACCCAGTCAAAGAAATAAAACAGATTTGCCCATCAAGATCTACCTCTAATAAACCGTGCTGCCTCAGGTCCTGCAATCCATTGGATTCCAGAAACTACACTACCCTCTCTTTTAACACATTTCACATAAATCAGATTAACCAGCCTGTAGTTTCCAATCTCCTCCTTACTTCCACTTTTGTGAAGAAGAACAATATATTCCCAATCTGCTGTCATTTTTTGATGTTTCTATGGAAAGATCAGAGAACAGAGCCACCAGAACCTCCTAAGTTCTTTCATTACCCTTGGATGTATCCCATCTAACCCCATTGCCTTGTTAACTTCTAGTTTAGCCAACTGCTCATAAATATCATTTGAGATCTAAATCACTTTCATTCGTATTTCTGTTTGTTTTCTAAGGTTCAACTCCCGGCCCTTCATCTATGAACACAAAACAGAAATATTTTTAAGCAATTCTACTTTATCTCATCAGCTTCTATAAATATGGGCCAAAGGCTTTTGGCGGTCCATCTCAGGGAATCAAAGAGCCCTCCTTTTGCATCAATGATATCCCCGCAAGCAGCACCAGCACCGGGAAAGCTTCCACAAAGAGAACTCTCATTACAGCAAGCAAAAGGAGAGAGAAAGAGGTAAACCAGCTCCACGCGGCTGCCCTTCCTGCCCCTTGGCTCCTCCCTCTGACACCGGGGTTACTTAACTCCTACACTTCAGGTGCGCCCATGCCTAGCGGGCCCATGCCTAAGAGCCACACCAAAGTGCCCTTGGACGTGGCAGCGTGGACCTATATAACAGCCTCCGAGGATCACTCGCCCTTATTTTAACCAAGACTCTACAATGTAGCTAGATTGTAACTAATTCTCACAATCCTTCTTATACTCCCTCTATTTACACAGGCGCTGGAATACATTACATGCCCCTCAGCACACATGATCCCAATAATCACAGGAAATAGACATATACAACTGAAACTACTATTGCCCCAGGTAAATCCGAGACATCACAGTAGACTATTGAGAATTTATACCACAACACCCCTACTTTCCCACGAACCCCAGACCCTCTCGAACACCCCAGTAAATATTGCACTGATCAATGTCTGCTCCATTAGAAAAAAATTCCACACAATAACAGACCACATAACAGAAGCTAATCTAGACATAATATGCATCTCTGAAACATGGCCTATTGACACTGATCATGTTATATTAAACCAAATTTCAGCACAGTCGTATTCCATCAATAACTGTCCAAAAGCTGATAAAAGAGGAGGTGGAGTGCTAATTTTAGCAGAAAAGCACCTACAGTTCAATACAAGCAACACAAGAAACAAAGAGGACCTTAACTCAATAACAGTTTCTAACGCAGATATCAATTTGCCTTATCTACCATCCACCCTGCAATAAGGACACAGACTTATCATCTCTATTCGAAGAAGTATGCAGCGTCAACTCAGCACGTAAACCCCTCCTACTTCTAGGAGACTTAAACATGGCTTCGTTACCAGACCTCGATGCTAACGCATTCATTTCAGCTATGGATAATTTACAGTTCACCCAAATAATAACCATACCAACACACACCAAAAGAGCCACACTCGATCTTATATACATTCCCAACAACCTGCTTGTCCAATAAGACAACTGCACCCCAACTATCACACCAGTCCCATGGTCAGCTCACTTCCTAATAATCTTCGACCTGAGACTACCAATCTTAAATCACACCAAGGAATACCAACCAATGGAACAAAGACAATTCAAGAGCTTCAATAACGAAACATTCACCCAACAAGTACTACCACAACTGGACAACAACCCGACAGATCTAGATGACATAATCAATAACTTGAACAATACAATCCACAAAGCTGCTGCCGCAACATACACAGATCGACCAAACAACAGGAATCACTCAGCACCGTGGTTTTCCACAGAAATCAATGACACAAAGAGGACCATGAGGAAACTAGAGCAAAAATGGAGACAATCCAAAAATCAAGAAGATCTGAACAAATATATCACATTACTTAAATGTTATCAACAACAAATCAACTTGTCTAAGAAGCAATACTACACCAACCTTATAATGGGAGCCCTCAACAAGCCCAGAGAACTGTTTCAAATAGCGTACTCCCTCATCAAAGACCCAACCCCTTCAAACGAAAGTACCTTGATCAACCCAAAACTGATGGCAGATTTTCTAAAGCTCAAATTTACATCTCCCTCAGAAACAGCAGCTTCCTCCAAACCACAATTACCGCCCACAACTCCATCCCCGGAAATATGAAGCTCCTTCCACATACCTTCGCTGGACCACCTAGAGAACATAATTGTACATAAATACCACCACATCATCCCAAGACCCATGCCCTGTTGCATGGATCAAGACCATGATCAATTGTCTCAGCCCAACATTACTCAATATCACACGGCTGTCACTCATCAAAGGGCAGGTCCTTTCAAGTCTCAAGCAAGCAACAGTCAGACCAATCCCAAAAAGAGCCGTGAACACTGACTCCAATGACCCCAGCTCCTTCTGACCTATCTCAAGCCTCCCTTTTCTATCAAAGATGATTGAGAAAGTGATACATTATCAGCTACAAGATCACATTAATACCTACTCACCGCTAGATCAAAACCAACACGGCTTCAAATCGCTACATAGCGTTGAAACTCTGTTTATATCTCTCATGGACAACATACTGCTCGGCCTGGACGACATAAAAAGAGGCTTTCTTCTCATTTTCATCGACATTACCGCCGCATTCGACTCAATCACAATATCATGTTGAGACGGCTTCAAGACATAGGCCTCTGTGGCACCACCATTCAGTGGCTCACTTCCAACCTATCCAAAAGAAAGCTGCAAGTTAAATCCAGTCAGGGAATCTCTGACATAATAGACCAACCGCAAGGCATCCCTCAAGGCTCAGCTCTCTCCACAACACTCCTTAATTTATACATTCAGCCAATATAACAACATTATCAATCACTTCAAAGTGCAATTAAGAATTTACGCTGACGACATCATGGTCTATGCCCATTTAACTTTGAACAACCTGATTTCACAAACCTAAAGAAATGTCTAAAAGCAATGAATGAGGAACAAAACCTCAGCATAAACTACAAAAACAACAATGCACTCTTTGTAACCCGTAACACCGCCTTTATTCCACCAAAGTCTCTAAAAATACTCCACAATAACATTCAAGTCAAGAGTCATGTCAAGTACCTCGGTGTACACCTGGACCGTAGCCTATCTCTTCATAAGCACGTCAGCATCACTACAAGAACAACTTATTTCAAGCTAAACATTGTAAGAAAACTCAAGCCACTACTAGACCAGAACCACGTTCACACAGTATGCCAGGCTGTAATCATGCCAATACTAGATTATTGCAGTGTGTTAAACCAAGACAATCCACGCACACATTGCAGCTAGTACAGAACACAGCTGCTAGAATCATCACCAGAATGGCGATCAATGTTCACATCTCCCCAACCCTGAAACAACTACATTGGCTGCCAATCGCTACGCATGCAAAATTTAAAGCACTACTCAATATCTTCAAAATCACCCAAGGTCTATTCCCAGACTCCCTTCAATTCCTCATCTCCAAGGACTCAGAGTTAAGAGCAAGAAGAACAGCACAACAGAACCAACTTTGCGCACCATCAATCAAAGCCAAAGCTAAACAGGCAACATGCAAAAGAGCATTCTCACTATACGTGCCTACAATTTGGAACTCACTCCCGGGAAACATCAGAGCCATTAAAGATCTAATGGACTTTAGAAAAGCATTGAAAACCTTCCTCTTCCAAGAACACTATGAGCAGCTTAAAAAGAACTCCCAGACCACCACATAGTTCAGAGTTTCACTTCATGTATAATTACGGACATCTAATCTCCGCCCCTCTCTCTCCCCTACCTCCCCTCCCCTGCAAATGACATTGGAAATAACAGCCCACTTCCCCAATGCTACCCTTGACGTCATTACAGTCATTCATCTCCCCTACATGTGCCATCACCCCTCCTCATCTTGTTCTTTCCCCCTTAATCCTGACTCAATGCACACTTTCCCCTCCTACCTAAATTCAACTTCCTGATCACGATGCTATAAGTAAGATGATCTGTTGTATGTTATTCTTTTTCATACAAGTCCAGTACCCTGTGCATTGCAAATTTGATGTACATTATCCCCCTTAGATACAAGTACAATACCCTGTTCACTGTAAATACTTGATGTTTTCTATTCCCTTCAATCAAAGTTTTATATCCTGTTCATTGTAAACACTATACGTTACTATGTTATATCTAAACTGCTTTGAATGTAAGAAAGGCGGTATATAAAACTTGTTAAATAAATAAAATAAAATAAATTTGTCCCCTTTATCCTTGAGTCTGACAATACTTCTTTTGCATTAACTCTAACATATCTAAAAACGCTGAAGCTGATTTTTGTCAGAGTTATGGAAGAGAAATTGTTGTTGTGGTGCAGATTACATATTTCTGGTTGTAGAAGAATTAAGAAAAACAAAGCCCTACCTGTTTGTGCTCATTTGAAATGGACTGGCAATACAAGTCAGAAAGGGGATTTTTCCTAGTGTATCTAAGCTTTCCTTGAGACACAGCTCAAGGATGAATTTGAGTTTCAAGAACACTGACTGGAGAAAAGGTTTTGTCAGTCTTATCAATAAGACATTCCTGTATGAGAGAACCTCAGTGTTTGCTGCAAGGTTTTAAAAGCTGCCCAAGCCTTGCAAACAGGAAGTCAGCATTGAGTGGTCCAAGAGGGCAAAAGCAAACAAACTTGCAGCGTCAAAGTTGTAAGATACGCTCTCTGGGGCTCTTTGCAGCCACTGCCACTACTGCAGATCCTGAGAGGGGTGATGGCAGTGACAATGGATGCCCCCTGGTGGCCTCGCCCTCTAGGTAACCGCCAAGTTTACCTAATGGTAGCACCGACCCTGTGTGCTCTATGACTATGTAGTTAAGGATTTATAATTATCCTTTGATTTTTATGTTAGATAGGGTCATTTTTCTTTTTGTAGTAATGCAAGGGGGTAAATTGAAAGGCAATGTCAGGAAATACTTTTTCACTGAAAGGGTGGTGGATGCTTGGAATACCCTCCCGATGGAAGTGGTGGGGGCAAATTCAGTGGCGGAATTCAAAATGGCATGGGACAGACACAGTGGATCCCTTTACAGCAACAGGATAAAATCAAAATAAACTTAACTATCTCTTTTATCTCAACAAATAGGGGTGACCTACATGGATCAGTGGGTACACCCTTAAACAAAGGCATGGGGAGGGGTGACCTGTACGGAGCGGAAGGTGCACCTATTCTTGCCGCCTTGCTGGGCAGACTAGATGGACCATACTGGTCTTTATCTGTCGTCATATACTATGTTACTATTCATAATTATTCTTCATTTTTTATATTTTGGAACTTAAAGGCTTCCAAAGGAAAACTTTATTTTGAACTGTTGGTTCCAAAGTTCTCAAAAAGGAAGTTAAGAGAGAAAACTTACCTGTTTGAGTTTAAGTGGTTGATTACCTGAAAGCAAGGAGAAAATTTACCATCAGTATTGCATATTGTAGCTGAAAAGTCATGGTTTCAGTGCTTAAAGTATTGATTGCTAGGTTTGAATAAGATATTTCGTATTTGCCATTCAGTGTCTGAATAAACAACTTTTGTGCTGCAACTCACTTGATGTGGTGGAATTCATTCTTGATGAATTCTCCAGAAAGGAATTTTGATACACTTTTTTTTACCAGTTATGTTTTTACTAACCATAAACAAAACAACCAAAACCAATTCACAGTCTTCATTTTTACAGTCAAACTACCCCCTATGAAAGAACCGCCCCCCCTTTAGACCCCCCTCCGCAACCCCCACCCAACCCCAACTTAGGACCAGATCTGAAAGTCATCTATCGGTTCACTTGTAACCCTTTCCATTCAGCGTATTTATTGAACATCTGTAAAGAGTGCAGTGATCTACCATCCAACCACTGAATCATATCATTATTCCATTTATTTTATTTTCCTTGGGCCCAATTTTGATTTAGGCAGGCTATCTGCCACGTGGCAACAGAAGTAAAAATCCGGGTTATGCTGGATGCACCGGCAGTAGCCGAAGAAAAACCTCGCCTACCTTTAAGGTGCAGAGGGCTAAGTGGGTAACATCAAAAATCGCTGCTACCTGCTTAGCCCTTGCCTTCACCCCCGCTCCACGCCGACACTCCCTGATGCTAACTGCATATGATCTGGGCGCATTAGGAACTTATCTGGAATTTTCGAAATGTATTACCTGTGTAGGTGCCTTTCGAAAAGTCCCGATAAGGCATTTACACAGGTAATTAGGGCAGTTACCCATGCAAATGCCTTCGAAAATGCTGCCCCTCCTTCCTTGTAATCAGGAAGGACGAGGTTAGTTTAATCTGTTTAATTAAATCTGAGTCTTGTGTTAATGCTCTGGTTAAAAGAGAGGCCACGACTACAATTGTTCCATCCTACGGCACCAGAGTAGTTGATGCCTGCACCTAGGTTACATTATAAAACTGAAACTATAAAAATCCTCTTTTTTTTAAAGAAATGAGGCAGAGAACTCAATTTAAAAAGAAACAAACTGAAAAATTACCTCATAGAAACATGATGGCAGAAAAAGACCATATGGCCTATCTAGTCTGCCCTTCCATATTAACTACTTTAGTCCCTTTTTTTTCCTTTAGAGATGTTCTGTGTTTGTCCCATGCTTTCTTTAATCCAGATACTGTCTTTGCCTCTTCTACCTCCACTGGGAGACTATTCCACGCATCTACCACTCTTTCCATAAAGAAATATTTCCGCCTAATACTCCTGAGTCTATCCCCTTTCACCTTCATCCGAAGCCCTTTTGTTGCAGAGCTTTCTTTCAATTCAAAGAGGCTCTACTCCTGTGCATTTATGCCACGGAAGTATTTAAACATCACTATCATATATCTCCTCTATCCTGCCTTTCCTCTTAAGCATATATATTGTGATCTTTACGTCTGTCCCCATAACTCTTGTAACGAAGACTATTGACCATTTTGGTAGCCACTCTCTGCACCAACTACATCCTCTTTATATCCTTTTAAGAACATAAGAAAATAAGATATGCCATACTGGGTCAGACCAAGGTCCATCAAGCCCAGTATCCTGTTTTCAACAGTGGCCAATCTAGGTCACAAGTACCTGGCAGTTTCCGCAAAAGGCACAAGTTCCTCAATGTTTGTATTGGGGCAAGCAGTGGATATTCTGGGTCCACTTTAATAATAGTTTATGGACCTTTCCTCCAGGAACTTGTCCAAACCTTTTTTAAACCCGGCTACACTAACAGCTTTTACTACATCCTTAATGTAGTAATGTAGTAATGTATACCATCTGGTCTAGGTGATTTGCTACTTTTCAGTTTATCAAATAGTTGTAATACATCTTCCTGGTGTATCGATATTTCTTTCAATTCCTCCGCAGCATACCTTTAAATGCCATTTCAGTCATGGGTAACATTCCCACATCTTCCTCAGTAAAAATTGAAGCAAAGAATTCATTTAGTCTCTCCGCTATGGCCTTGTCCTCCTCTTAGTGCCCCTTTTACCCCTCTATCATCTAATGGTCCAACTGACTCTCTCACGGATTTTTTGCTATGAATGTACTTGAAAAAGTCTTTATTATGTGTTTTTGCTTCCAAAGCAAGCTTCTTCTCAAATTCTCTGTTTGCCTGCCTTATCAATGCCTTGCATCTAACTTGCCAGTGCTTGTGTTGTTTCCAGTTTTCATCATTTGGCTCCTTTTTCCATTTCCTGAAAGATGCTTTTTTGGCAACAGCCTCTCTGACCTCACCTTTAAACCATGTTGGCAGTTTTTTAGACTTCCTTCCGCTTTTCTTAAAGCGTGGAATACAGCTGGTCTGGACTTCCAAGATAGTATTTTTAAACAACACCCAAGCTTGATGTAAATCTTTAATCTTTGCAACTGCTCCTTTTATTTTTTTCTTAACTATTTTCCTCATTTTATCATAGTCTCCATTCTGAAAGTTAAAAGGTAGAACTGTGGATTTCTTTACGGACCTTCCTTCATTTATTAAATCAAATGTGATCATGCTATGATCATTATTGCCAAGTGGCCCCCTTATCTCTTGCACTAGATCTTGTTTTCCACTAAGGACTAGGTCCAAAATGGCTTCCCCTCTGGTTGGTTCATGAACCAACTGCTCCAAAAAGCAGTCATTTATTTAATCTAGAAACTTTATCTCCCTAGTATGACCTGCTGTGACAGTGACCCAATCGATACTGGGGTAATTGAAATCACTCATTATTATTACTATGTTGTAACTTGTTAGCTTCCCTGATTTCTTTGAGCATTTCATCATCCATTTGTTCATTCTTGCCAGGTGGTCGATAGTATACCCCCACTGCCATCGCCGTCCCCTTCCCCTTTTTACATGGAATTTCAATCCATAGAGATTCTACAGTGAATTTTGTTTCCTGCAAAAATGTAATCCTTTTGTGACTCAGTGCCCTCTCTAGCATAGAGCACAACCCCTCTACCAATTTGATCTTCTCTTATCATTACGATATAGTTTGTACCCAGGTATCACAGTGTCCCATTGGTTGTCCTCCTTCCATCATGTCTCTGAAATACCAATCATATCTAACCTCTTATTTAGTGCTATATATTCTAACTCTCCAATCTTATTTTTTGGGCTTTTAGCATTTGAATACAAGCATTTTAGAGGCTGTATTTTATTCATATTAATCTGGCTATCGGTAGGCAGAGATAATTCAGAATCTTTAAGCTCTGTCTGCTCTGTAATCAAGGGCACTTGGGCTACTTTTGTCTTTATTGGAACCTCTCTACTGATATGCTCTAACTTTAAACTGTTGTTAGAATCCTTCAAGGATACATTATTCTGAACCATGCACTCTTGTGCGACTGTCTGTTTCCCTCTATTATCTAGTTTAAAAGATGCTCTCTCTCCTTTTTAAAGGCCAATGCCAGCAGCCTGGTTCTGTTCCGGTTAAGGTGGAGCCCATTCCTTCGGAAGAGCCCCACCTTTCCCCAGAATGTTCCCCAGCTCCTAACAAATCCCAAACCCTCATCCTTGCACCATTGTCTCATCCACACATTGAGATTCCGGAGCTCTGCCTGCCTTTTGGGTCCTGTGCATGGAACGGGAAGCATTTCAGAGAATGCTATCCTGGAAGTTCTGGATTTCAACTTCCTACCTAAAAGCCTAATTTAGCCTCCAGAACCTCCCTACCACACTTTGTTATGTCATTAGTACCAACATGTACCAAGACAGAAGACTCCTCCCCAGCACTGTCTAAGATCTTGTCTAGGTGGCGTGTGAGGTCCACTACCTTCGCCCCAGGCAGGCATGTTACCAGGCAATTCTCACGTCCACCAGCCACCCAGCTATCTACATGCCTTATTTATTTTATTTATTTGAACATTTTTTTTTATACCGCCCCTTCCAGCGATCAGGGGCGGTTTACATGGAACTACAACACAGTGGTACATGGAACATATTTAACCATTACATAATTAAGCAAGGAACTTAGAACAAGAACTATATACATACCAGTGCACACTGTTACAGAGGTATAGTGAAGGCAGGATTTTCTTAGCTATTTACAATGAGTTAAAGTAGGGAAATAGGATGTGTTAGGCTGTCGGGGTAGGAGGGAGGGTGGAGTCAGGGCCGGCCCGTCCATTGAGCAAGAATGTTTTTTGCACATGGGCCCTGCGTTTCAGGGGGCCCCGCTCAAAAAACATTCATTAGTCCAAGTACATTTTAAAAAAAAAACCGGCTGCTGCTGCTGCCGCCGTGGCAGCGGCAGAATCAAACGTCAACGCCGCGGGACCCCGACTGCCCGGCAGAACCTCCCTCGAGAATCAGCTCCCGAGTCCCTCCCAAAGCGCGGGCTTTCAGAGCCGCGAGAGCTTCTCTGACCTCTCGCGGCTCTGTTAATCCCGCCGGGGCTGATGGGAAATCCCATCAGCCCCGGCGAGATTAACAGAGCCGCGAGAAGAAAGGTAAACTCTCGTGGCTCTGAAAGCCCGCGCTTTGGGAGGGACTCGGGAGCTGATGCTCGAGGGAGGTTCTGCTGGGCAGTCGGGGCCCCGCGGAGTTGACGTTTGATTCTGCCACTGCCACGGCGGCAGCAGCAGCAGCCGGTATTTTTTTTAAACTATCTGGGCTGGTGGAGGGAGGGGGGTTAGGACTGGTAATGGGCTGGGGGGGTTAGGACTACTAATGAGCTATGGGGGGGACTAAGACTGGAAGTGGGCTTATGGGGGGAGGGGGTTAGGACTGGTAATGGGCTATGGGGGAGTTAGGACTACTAATGAGCTATGGGGGGGACTAAGACTGGAAGTGGGCTGATGGGGGAGGGGTTAGGACTGGTAATGGGCTATGGGGGGGTTATGACTACTAATGAGCTATGGGGGGACTAAGACTGGAAGTGGGCTGATGGGGAGGGGGTTAGGACTGGTAATGGGCTATGGGGGGGAATAATACTGGAAGTGGGCTGATGGGGGGAGGGGGGTTAGGACTGGTAATGGGCTATGGGGGGGCTAAGACTGGAAATGGGCTGATGGGGGGTAGGACGTAATGGGCTATAGGGGGGGCTAGGACTGGAAATGTGCTGATGGGGGGGTTAGGACTGGTAATGGGCTATGGGCTTGCTAAGACTGGAAATGGGCTGATGGGGGGGTTAGGACTGGTAATGGGCTATGGGGGGGGGCTAGGACTGGAAATGGGCTAATGGGCGGGTTAGGACTGGAATGGGCTGTGGGGAGGCTATGACTGGAAATGGGCTGATGGGGGTTAGGACTGGTAATGGGCTATGGGGGGGCTAAGACAAAATGGGGTGATGGGGGGCTTAGGACTGGTAATGGGTTGGGGGGACTTAGGACTGGTAATGGGCTATGGGGGGGCTAGGACTGGTAATGGGCTGAGTGAGGGGGGCTAGGACAGGAAATGGGCTGATGGAGGGCTAGGATAGGACTGGAAATGGGCTGTTGGGGGGGCTTGGATTGAAATGGACTCATGGAGGGGTTAGAACTGGAAGGCTCATGGGGGGCTTGGATTGGAAATGGGCTGAATGGAGGGGAGCTAGGATTTGACATGGGCTGATGGTGGGGCTAGGAAAGGAGTAGAAATGGGCTGATGGGGGGCTGGGATTGGAAATGAGCTGATGGAGGGACTCAGATGGGGGAGCTAGGACTGGAAATGGGCTGATGGTGGGGCTAGGATAGGACTAGAAATGGGCTTATGGGGGGCTAGGACTGGAAATGGGCTGATGCGTGGACTAGAAGGGAGCGGATGCTGGGTGGGGCTGGAACTAGAAGGGAGCTGATGTTGGGGGAGGATTAGAATGGGATAGAGCTGGGAGAGTGAAAAAATATTTTGTGTGGGAGGGAAGACAAATCTACAATTGGCCGGATATTGGGAGAGTAAGTGGGGATTGAGGATGGAGGGGTAAGATTTGAGTGGATGAAATAGGAATGAGGAAAGAGCAAAAGGAGAAAGATTAGTATGTTAAAGCAGATGTAGAGAGAGAATGGAAAAAAACTAGAAGTGTGAAGAAAGGACAAATGGACAACAGACGATGGAGAGTTAGCAGAAGACACGAAGAAACCAGAAGAAAGTGGCTGGAGCAATTGCAACTGAAAAAAAATGCACAAAAGGTAGAAAAATATCTCTTTATTGAATTTATTAACTGAAATATGCCAGCTCTGGGAAATGTGCATCATTAACGTCTGCGCTTTGTTTAGTACAAGAGGAAATTAATTTATAGTTTTATTTCTACAGTGTTGTTGGGCTTTAGGGGTTCCCAGTTTAATTATTGTCTTCCTGTTTCTAAATTGTGATTCGTTGTTTGGTGATGGTCTATGTTCTGCATGTGTAACTGAGCTGAGGTATTCTGTTTATGTAATTCCTATTTGACATTGCCACTTGTTCTCTTTCCCCAGTAGGTCATGTATTGTTATTCTCTGAAATGTATTGGTTTAATATTTTCAGTGTAGCCTTTTGATAGGTAGGGCCTTGTGCTTTGTGA
Organism: Ichthyophis bannanicus; assembly: GCA_033557465.1. Lineage (NCBI taxonomy): Eukaryota > Metazoa > Chordata > Amphibia > Gymnophiona > Ichthyophiidae > Ichthyophis > Ichthyophis bannanicus. Next base: position 849,727,921 of record CM066032.1, read on the forward strand.
GTCCTGGTAGTGCTGTTATGATACGGCGGGTTTGCTATGGGTTCTAAATGGGCAGTGTTTGTAGTAGTTCCTAATGTGCCTGGCAGTTGGCACTGGATTATAGTAATGTAGAAATCTTTTCATCTTTCTTTATCCATACACTCATTAAGAGGCATGTTTACTAAAAGTTAGTATAAGGTAACACTATGCAAATATTTATGCAAATGAGTTCCCTTATGCAAATGAGGCCCCGCACCGAGTCTCCGCACATGGCCCCGCACCCCCCCTTGGGCCGCCCCTGGGTGGAGTTATTGGATGTATTATTTAATAGGTGAGCATTATAATATTCTGAGAAAAGACATGTTTTCAATTCCTTGCGGAAAGTTAGTTGATCTTTGATAGCTCTGATGTGCTTGCTAAGACTGGAAATGGGCTGATGGGGGGGTTCCAGAGTGTAGATGGGCTGTGTATCTGAATGCCTTATTGCTTGTGTACTGTTTAGTTTTGCGTATTAGGGATGGAACTTGCAGAAGGTTTTGAGCGCGCGGAAGCCTGCTGTCAGTTTGAGATTTTATTATAGTGGAGAGGTAGGAGGGGGAGATATCATTATGTAATTTAAAAGCAGTGAGATTTGCTTGTATTTTATTCTGGATGTTATTGGGAGCCAGCAGTGAAGGTTACATAATATGGGGGTGATGTGTTCAGATAGGTTGGACTTGATTATTATCCTGACAGATACATTTTGGACAAGCTCGAGAGTGTGAACAGACTTCTTTGGTAGACCCTTGTAAAATACTATTACAATAGTCTAGATGAGCGTTCACTAGTGCCTGAACTATTGTACGAAATTCGTGTGGTTCTAGAATTGGTCTCAGGTGTTGAATAGTTTTTAGTTTATAGAGTATTGTTCTAGCAGTAAGTTTGATCTGTGATGCCATGTTTAGGGCCCCGTCAATAATGACCCCTAGGTATTTGACTTCTTGTTTGACTGGCAAGATTAAATTGTGTAATTTGAATGCGGGGATGTACTTTTTATTTCTTGTGGCAAATAATATTTCTGGGGGTTTTTTTTAAGTTGATTTGTAAGTTTTTTTTCTGAGCCAGGATTCAGCTTCATATATGCAGTCAGTAATATTGGTATCTCCAGGAACAAGCAGGAATGTAGTCTTCACATATGGGTATCAGTGGTACTGACGGAGCCTGCGCGGGAACGCTCCCCAGCGTCCAATAGGAAAGCTTTTGGGAGCATCCCACAGCGCCTGCGTGTTGCCTTCCCGCCTTTCCCACTCTCCTTTGTCAGTTTTTCGTTTTCCGTGGAGCCAACAGATCGCATATCCTGTCACCGCAGAAAATTCTTTTTTACTTCTTTGTTTTTGTGGTCACATCTGCCTTCACTCGACGCCTACCGGTACCACCGGTTCTCTTTTCTTCTTTACTAAAAAAAAAAAAGTATATCTTTTCTGAAGTACTTCTTCAGAAATCTTTTTCCTCTTGGTGCTCGGTGCCATTTTGGGCATTAGGCCCATTTTTCTTTTACAATGGAAAAAACAGCCACTGGTTTTAAAAAATTTTCTAAGTGTGGCGGTACCATATCCGTCACTGACACCCATGACTGGTGTCTCAAATGTTTTGGACCTGACCACTTCCCATTGGAGTGTCTCTCCTGTAGAAAGATGACCAAAAGGGGCCTGCAGAATAGAACTGCAAAACTCGGTACCCTTTTTGCCACAGATGCGATGTCCGTTGCATCGACGTCTTCCAGGGCTTCATCTTCCACCCATGGATCTCAGGTAACTAAACATAAGTCTGCAAAGACTAGCCGTCCCTCAAAGGGTAGATCTCCTTCAAAGTATCGAGATGCCATCGGCGTTGCCCTTGAGGAAAGTTCACCGGCAAAACAGCCTCGGCAGGAGGCTTCCAAAGCACTAACGGGGCTCCAGGACGTTCTTGAGGCTTCCACCTCAGCAGAACTACTGGTGCCATGTTCTGGGGTCCCGGCCGCTTCTACCGGTACCGACACCCAAGCATCGGCAGGAGCGATAGATCAAAGATTTCTTGCTATCGAACACAGTCTAGCTGCTCTTCCAACGGCTTCGGTATCGTTGAAACTGCTTCAGACTGTTCAACAGGCACCGGTACTGACATTGGTACCGGTACCATTGGTACCGGCCTCAACAGGTATTCCTCCCATGCCGAATCTAGAGTCCATCCCTGGTATCGAAGGATCAGTACCGAGACACCTTGATATCGACTTCGATCGATACCGGTACCGTGCCCTGCACAAACATCAGGATCAGAGATATTTTGAATCTTCTGATTCCAATGAGTCCGATGACTCTGCCGATACCAGAGCATTTCTTCCGGAGGATTCATCTCCTTCTCCCCAGTGTAGAATGTCTCCTCCAGCGGATATGTCCTTCCAGGATTTTACTTGTGTTGTGGCTCGAAGCCTTGCAATCACAGTGGCTCCTGAAAAAGAGCCTAGGGCAGAAGAGTTAGAGATTCTTCAATACCCTAAAACTCCTAAAGCGGCAGCTACTTTGCCCATTCATAAGATCCTGCATGATCTCATGCTGAGAATGTGGGAGACTCCTTTAACCACATCTCCACACTCTCACAGACTCGATACCATGTACCGAGTTCCACCTTGTCCTGGCTTTCCTGCAGGCATGCCCCAGTCCTTTTCATGGTGGAGCAGAGGCGGTAAGCAGCCACCTCCTTTGAGTAGAGAAACTGCAGCTCACTGCACACAGATCTGCACAGCAGAGCCCTGCCCTGAATTATGCCAGGAGGGACAGCACAGCACCTAGATTGGCTGGAAGGCTCTAAATTATTCCAGGAGGACCAGCACAGCACAACGCCCACATTGGTTGGAAGGCCCTAAACAGCAGTGGAGAGCTAGCACAAGAGCAGAAGAGGCAACAGGAACCCAGGCCACAAGAGTGGGGTAACTTCAGCTACGCTGTGTGCCGGCAAGTTAGAGTCTGAGGACTTTGGTCCCAGCATAAGAACCTTAAGTACAGAGCATTTATGGAGTGTACTCCAGTCATTCAGAACAATCTAAGGCTTTCTTAGTTGACGGCACGATAAGTGAAGTAATGAAGGGTGGTGGATGTGAGGGCAATCTGATAGCTAGGCTTGATTAGGCTTTCAGGCTGGCTAGGCGGGTGTCCTTTTCCTCCGTCAGCACTCCATGGTCATCTCTCCTGATAGAAATACCATTCTTTAATCAAGGTTATAACAGTAGCTACACTCCCCTGCTAAAACCTCTGAACCAGTAATGGAAGCTTGAAAAGAACTCTAATGACAGAGCTTATGGCTCGTCGACATTGCTAGGCTAGTAGTGTTCTCCCACTGCACCGCGTTCAGTTTCTCGTGGAGTCGGGTTGTTAGAAACTACATGTCAAAGTGTGTAGCAGAACAGAGGCATATAATAAAAGCCTAAGGCACTCAAAGGGATACAATGGATGAGGATGAGGAAGAGTGATCCAGGAAAAGCCAAACACATTGGTCACATAGCTGTGCATCTAGAAGGGTGATGACAAACTGGCATGACATTTAAAAAGGGTGAAAGTCATATAATGACAAACCTAAGGCATCCATAGAGGTACAAAGCAGGAGGGTGACAAACAGTGGCCCTGGAAAACCCAAAGCAATGAAGGCATGGAGGCAGAGAGCAACTGTGTCCCTGACCTACGGAGAGCCAGTACAGTTCAACAGAGGAGGCGTCTGTTGGGCCCCTACTGTCCCATCTGTACTGAGTGTCTGGCTCTGCACATCCAACAAAGAAATAAGGGCAGGTCAAGGAGGAAGATGGCTGCCACTCTGAGGGGAATCTCTACAACTGATCCAAAGAGGAGAGAAGTCTTAACCGGTGACAAAACTGCTCCCTGGACAGGCATTCAGCAAAAGCAACAGCTGGTGGCACTGTGGGAAGGCATCATCTAGATGTTCAGCATATTTTGTTTCAGGCTGCGACAGCCTCCTCTGTCAGGATTTGCCAGAAGTGACTGAGTCCCAGGGGTTTAGTCTTCCTGAGACTGTCTGGTAATATGTGGATCATATCTGGGAAGCTGAATCCAAGGCTATAGCTTTGATCTCGTTCAATAACAGCAGCAGTAACATTTGGGATTCCCAGGATTCTACCATGCTGTACTGATACCGGAACACAAGCAGAGATACGGCAATATGAACAGCAATAAGATGGAGGTGTACATTATATTTCCACCAACCTTCCCATCTAACCTGCGCTCACTCAGAGGCTACTGGCACCCATTCATCCTCAGAGCCCCTCCTGGGCTCCTGCTGCACAGTGTGGGGGGTCTGAGAAGCTGAGAAAGAGAGAGATTATCACATTTCAAGAGCAGACCATGAGGAAACATCAGGTCTCATTTCCTACCAGGGGTCCCAAAACAGTAGACCAAAACAGCTCTTACACACACAGTTCTGTTGTGTGCCTCCAGACGTTAGTCCCTTTGAGGAAGAGTTCTTGGGGCTGAAGGAAAAGGGACCATCCCATACTGGACTCTACTCAGGCACAGTTTTCCCTAGTGCAGAGACAGTCCATTAATTCTCTACCCTCTTTTCAGATTTTGAAGATTATTTGTCCAGTGAGAGTGGAGTAAAGGAAACCAGCAGGTCAGGTTTACATGATGTGCTGCAATCACTTAGCAATAGCCTTCTGCTTCTTATCTGACATACCAGGCGGCCACAGAACATGAGGCCTGAGGGACCAGCAGAGTTCCAGAATGCAGAAAGTCCCCCCTTCCTTCTTTCTTTCTACAACCATTAATTTTCCAGGCATACCATTCCCAAGCATTATGCAAGGCATTGATAAAGCAGGCAAAGGGAGAATTTGAGAAGAAGCTTGCTGCGGAAGCAAAAACGCGAAATAAAGATTTTTTCAAGTACATTCGTAGCAAAAAACCTGTGAGAGAGTCAGTTGGTCCATTAGATGATAGAGGAGTTAAAGGGGCACTAAGAGGCGACAAGGCGATAGCGGAGAGACTGAATGAATTCTTTGCTTCGGTCTTTACTGAGGAACATGCAGGGAATGTTACCCATGACTGGAGTGGTATTTAAAGGTGCGGAAGAATTGAAGGAAATATCGATACATCGGGAAGGTGTATTACAACTATTAGATAAACTGAAGAGTAGCAAATCACCTGGGCCGGATGGTATACATCCAAGGGTGTTGAAAGAACTGAAATATGAGATTGCAGACCTGCTACTAGTAATCTGTGAACTATAATTAAAATCATCTCTAATACCTGAAGATTGGAGGATCGCCAATGTAACACCAATTTTTAAAAAGGGTTCCAGGGGTGATCCGGTAAACTACAGACCGGTGAGCCTCACGTCAGTACCGGGAAAAATGGTAGAAACCATCATAAAGAATAAAATTACTCAGCATGTAGATAGTCATGACCTAATGGGAGACAGCCAACATGGCTTTAGACAAGGAAGATCTTGTCTTACTAATCTGTTATGCTTTTTTGAAAGTGCGAATAAACAGGTGGACAAGGTGAGTCGGTTGATATAGTGTATCTGGACTTTCAGAAAGCCTTTGACAAGGTCCCTTATCAGAGATTTTTGGCAAAACTAAAGAGTCATGGGATAGGAGGCAGTGTACTACTGTGGATCAAGAACTGGTTAAAAGATAGAAAGCAGAGGGTTGGGCTAAATGGCCAATTTTCCCAATGGAGAAAGATGAATAGTGGTGTACCCCAGGGATCTGTGCTGGGTCCGCTGCTTTTTGACATATTCATAAATGACCTTGAAAGTGGAATAATGAGTGAGGTTATCAAATTTGCAGATGACACAAAACTATGTAAAGTTGTTAAAACCCAAGAGGATTGTGGAAAATTGCAAGAGGATCTTGATAAATTGGAAGACTGGGCATCAAAATGGCAGATGAAATTTAATGTGGACAAGTGCAAAGTTATGCACCTAGGGAAGAACAACCCAAACTATGGTTACACAATGCAAGGTTCCACATTAGGAACCACCACCCAGGAAAACGATTTAGGCGTCATTGTGGATAACATGTTAAAACCCTCGGCCCAGTGTGCAGCGGCGGCCTAGAGAGCAAATAGAATGCTAGGTATCATAGGGAAAGGAATGGAAAATAAAACAAAAGATATTATAATGCCTCTATATTGTTCCATGGTGAGACCGCACCTTGAATATTGTGTGCAATTCTGGTCGCTGTATCTTAAAAAAGATATAGCGTTATTAGAAAAGGTTCAGAGAAGAGCCACCAAAATAGTAAAGGGGATGGAAGGATACTCCTATGAAGAAAGGCTAAAAAGGTTAGGGCTCTTTAACCTGGAAAAGAGATGGCTGAGGGGAGATATGATAGAAGTCTATAAATTAATGAATGGAGTGGAACGGGTAAACATAGATCGATTGTTTATGTTATCAGAATATAGAAAGACTAGGGGACATGCAATGAAGCTACAGGGTAAACTATTTAAGACTAATAAAAGAAAATATTTTTTCACTCAACGTGTAATCAAACTCTGGAATTTGTTACCGGAGGATGTAGTAAAGGCTGTTAGTGTAGCTGGATTTAAAAAAGGTTTGGACAAGTTCCTGGAGGAAAGGTCCATAAACCATTATTAAGAAGGGACCCAGGATATCAATGCTTGACCCAGTACAAGCATTGCGGAACCTGTGTCTTTTGGGGAACTGCTAGGTACGTATGACCTAGATTGGCCACTTTTGGAAACAGGATACTGGGCTTGATGGACCTTGGTCTGACCCAGTATGGCATATCTTATGTTCTTATGTTCTTATGATAGGCCTCGACTCAATCCTGCAGGGCCTGCTAAGGCTGCATGCCTCTGCTGACGCTCTTGAAAGGACCCGGGGGGGATGTGTTAGCCCATTGCCCACCATCTATGCTGCATTTCAGCTATAATAAGGCTCCACTGGCATGGCTGAATTCCTAAGGACTGCTTCTCTAATGCAACTTTTTACTTTTAGAGTTTCATCTTGCAGCTTCAATGTACAATGAATAATGGGAGGGAACAGATACTCTACAGGAAGATGCCCTGCTTCTGCAGTGGAATCCATGTTGGTATTGTAACCTCTGCCTCTCACCCAGCATTGTCTGAAAGTGCAAACACACTGTCCTTTGAAGGCCTAATATGGCAGACTCTGCCTAACAAAAGGAAGGCAAAATGGCCTTCCGAAAAAAAGAGCTTGAAACTCTTCTTTCCGTGCTTTGATATTGCAAGGCAAAGAGACTGCAGGAATCCGTCAAACGTGACGTTCTTGGTGTTTTCTCAGCTTTAAAGTTCTCCTTTGCCCCACACACAATCCTATGGCATTAGTGCTAGTGACGTTAGAGAAGCTGGTATGTTTAATTTTTTTTCTTTGCAATGCTACCTCTGCCAAGCCAAACTCCTATCTCTCCTTTAGAATCTTAAAACCTGACCCAATGCTCTTTCCTAATCTAAAAATCAGAGCCCAATGCTTGTCTGTCCTTGTGTTCGCTGGATGTGTTACAGTCCTTCTGTGATATCATCAGCCATGGGATTTGCAGAAATCAGCGATAGGTTTCTATGACTGCCTGTCTGCATTGAAATCTGGATTGGCTAACGTGCCTCGTACTAGCTGTTGGTGACCGCTCCTCTGCTGTGTGTTGCAGGCGCAGTTCTGCTGTGACATCAGCCATGGGATCTGCCGAAAAAGTAGACATAAAGGTAGGTTTCTTTGGCTGACTGCAGGCATTTGAAACAGGATTGGCTTTCGTGTCTTATGCTGGCTGTTGGTGACTGTTCCTCAATCTCCACCCTGGCCCAAATTGGCTCCAGTGTATCTGAGCGCACACATGCACGCACAAGGAAAACAAAATTTACAAATGTGCACTCAGTTAATTAGTGATGGGACAAATTGAAAATCATGATATTCGTCAGTTTTACTATTCAGACGAAAACTAATGTACATGCGTAATAGATATTTTTAGAGAGGCTGTTTCATCTGTTCTTGATAAGGGTACGTGAAACTTATTCCCTACATTGTTTCTCTGAAGCATGTTGTCAATTAAAAAATATTTGTTAAAGGCAGCAGATGGTGCTGTTTCTCAGGCTACAGTCCTCTTGATCACTACTAGCCCAGAGAAAAGACCATGATCGTCAGTGTAGCCTTGCTTCAGATCTGAGCAATATAAGGTTTTAGGCTGGCCCGGTTGGTTTTTACATGTTGGAAGTCGGCGACCAGCAGAATGGTAAAACTGGTTTTCTGCCTTCTGCCAATCAGTGCTATGTCTGCCCATGGGGATCCCAACCCCCACGGGCAGAAGTGCCGAAACGGCCACAATCGGTGACTGCACAACCTGCCAAAAAAAACCAGGTTACCAAGTTTGCTGCACAGATGGCTGAATAAATTAAAGGGGCAGTAGAGTGAAATCTGGTTAAAAACTGATGTAAGGGAGGAAGTGAAGACAAGGGGAGAGAGAAGAAATGGTAAATGAAGAGGAGACCATGAAAAGAGAGCTAGGAAAAGACGGGGGAAAATAAAAACCAGGAACCGGGGTCAACACAAATTATAAAAATAAAATGACCCACCAACAAAGGCAGAAAAAATACGTTTATTTTCTATTTTTTACCTGGAAAATGTTGGGTTTTGGAAAGTACATCTGCCAGGTGTCAGGATTGGTGTCGGACATGACTGGGGCCTAGCCCAAGGCAAACATCTGAGAAGGGACCCTAAAAGCCTGCTAGCAAGCTGTGCCTTTTCCAGACATATCTAAGGCCCTCTCTTGCTTGGGGGCCCAGAGCAATTGCCTGGTTGCTTCCCTGCTAATGCCAATTCTGACATCTGCTGTCTTTTGTTTTGTACAATATAGGGAAAATGCATTTTTGTCTGTTTCTCTGGTGTTGCACTGCATGCAGTGTCTGGCTTTTTGAGGTTTTAGTTTAATTTTTGTCTACATATTTCTATTTTCACTGTGTGGTCACTTATTGGCAAAGGCCTATCTGTAATGTATTTTGTTAGCATAGAATTTCTGTTTAAGAATGTGTAGTAATCTGTCTTATTCAGCTTTCCTAATACATTTATTGATGTTTTAGGACCCACTGTAATAGTTAAGGTGCTGCCTTTTTCTAGGTAGGGTCCTTGTGTGTGTTCTGCTAGCTATTACTGGAATGGCTGATTTGCTCTTGGTCCCAAATGACTTTTTTGTATTAATTCCAGGGCCAGCCCAACCATCAGGCAACCTAGGCTATCGCTTCCGGGGGTTGGCAGAGAGTACAGCATTCGAAGCTAAACAAAAAATTCTGACAGCCGGGGTGGGGGGCACGACATATAGGTTAAGATTTGCTTAGGATGCCAACACTTTGAATGAACTCTGGGGCTGGCCCTGATTAATTCACAATAAGCTTGGTATTGAGAGAGATTTTTTTCTCAGATGGTAAGTTTCATGAGGAAGGTTCTAGCTCTGCTCTGCACAGATTGTTGGGGAAGTGGCGGGGGGAGGGAGGCAGGGTTCGGTGGATGCAGAATATATGTTTGGATGTAATGCCATATGGGAGAGCATATGTGTGTTGGAGGGTCCTGAGAAGGGTACTGTGGCTGATTAGGTGCTGAAGAGTCCAAACTTTTGTACCCCCGTTGATATAGCCTGCAGACACTAAAGCCTGCACCATTGCCCTCTGCAATTATTTTTATGGGCAGGGCTAGCCACAGGTGGCGTGTTTTTCTCTTTCAAAAAGCTGGCGACCCATGATAGAAATTCCCTCACGTGGCTAGAAGCAGCTTTTGTCTTTTCGCTCTAAGTCTAAACAAGCAGCAATCACAGTGACTTTGCATCCAGGTTTTTCGCGCTACCACTGGAACCTACTTTATGACTCACTAGTGTGTTCTAGCAAGGTTATTTCTCACTGCTCGTTCTGTTTGGACCCTGAGGAAGAAAGTCTTAACTCCTGAGAGCTAGACAATGCATTATGTTAGTCAAAAGAAATAGGTATCAGCTTACATTATTTTTTAATTAGATAGCTGTTAATTTCTTGCATTCAAATGGAACATATGCACCTAATCCAAGAAAGAACCTACCGGGCCCAATATTTTAAAGGACGTATCCGGTTAACAGTAACTGCTAGACCTGCGTGCAAGCGTGGAGTCAGAAAGACCCGCATGTTTGGGTTTTTTAAATTTGAGGTCTGCTCTGCTGCTGTTGCTACCGCCACTGTCTAGAAAACACAAAAACTGGTGGCACCAGGGCAACGGCAGGCAGCATGGGGGGAGGGGGGGGGGAGCCAAGGCCAGCAACCCGAAATGAGCCCCTAATCTTTTGCACCTTGTGCGGCTGCACCACACACACAGGGCTAGGTATGGTGCAGGCATTTTCCTGGCTTAAAAGATTAATTTTTTTTATTTATTTAAGGGGGTTTTTTTACACCGCTTCATCTTTTAGTCAAAGCAGTTTACATTGTAACTTAAACTTGGTAATGTACATTAAACAGGGACATTGATAACACATCAGTAATGCTTTTCTTAAGAGCTAAAGAAAAGTTTTTTCAACTAGTTATGAAAAACAAAAGGCAAGGCTCCCATCTCTGCTGTGAGAGGAGAAACATTCTCTCCTGCCATGACTCGGATTCGAACCGAGGTTGCTGCGGCCACAACGCAGAGTACTAACCACTATACGATCATGGCAAGCTACTGAGGAGCTGTTGCAGTCATTATTGACACTGTTCACTGACCCTCTCCACCCGCTTTCTGTTGGCCTGAGAGCAGAGCAATAGCACCACCTGCTGGCTACTTTCTGAAACAGCATCTGCTCTCTCAGCCTCTAGCAGGAGCCTTTCTCCTCCAAACTGGGAAACAGTTTCTTCATGGGAAAAAAACTTCTCTGCTTATTTAACTTCCATAGGATCATGCAAACTGGAAATTACAAAATATATGTCTATCATGGTTATAAAAATCATTTGTGATATATTTTAGGGTAGGTTTACCAGATGTTTGGACAGCAAATCTGGGACACCTGGGAAGGACTGACCTGGGCTGGACAGGGCAGAAATTCCCCCTCATTTGGCATCTTTTCCCCATATATTGCAAAATGATCAGTCTAGGTAACATTCAGTAATTTCAAAAATTAAAAAAAGACAGTAACAGCCCTTCTCGAATTAAAAGCGCACATGCATACATAGATGTTTAAACTTTATTTTATACATATACTGTAGACAAATATTCTATGTATGTCTAAAATTCCCCCTCTTTTTTTCAGAAACTTCTATATTTTCTACCAGGATCGAGAAGACTGTATCAGAAGGTTATGCAGGAGAATCAAAGTCCTTTGCCTCTGTCCCCTCAAAAATGGAGACAGGCGGTGGTTATAGTCCATGGAGTCTGGGACTCTATTTCAAAATTGAAGACAATTCCCAAAAATGGAGAAGTTCTGGTAACCTTATTTTAGGAGTTGTTACTTCTGAGATAGTTATTGTCAGATACCTGCTTTCAAGTCTTTGGGTGTGATGCAGGCAGCTGCAAATTCCTGTAGTGCCTGCGGCCCGTTGGCTTGACCACGGATCTTTGTTTAAATGGAGAACATCTCATTAATGCAACCAGCAATCCTATTTCCCCCTCTGCACCTAACCACTGAGCACTTGAATAGATTCCATCTCATCATGTTCTAACGGCTTCCTTTCTTTTCTTGTTACTCATCCATTTGCTTCTGTAAAGACAAATGCTGGATCTGGTCTCCGTTTATAGCATAGTTGCCATGATTTGATCTTATAAAATATCTTTATTTATTTATTTAGCCAGTTTTGTATACCAGCTTATCCTTCAATCAAAGTGGTTAGGGATATAACGAGGGGTCTACATTAAACATAGGTGACAAGACGTACATATATTTCTGGGTGTTGAGTCGCAGGTCTGAAATATTGGTGTATGGTGGCTGTGTCGGCAAGGCTGCATGGATTGGGCGTTAAGGTTCTTGTTCATTTAAGGCCATGAACAGGTGGGTTTTGAGGGATTTGCGGAAGTCCTTGAGGTCCTTTTGTGCTCTTAGTTCCTCAGGGAGCGAGTTCCATAGGTCCGGTGCCGAGAGTGTGAAGGCTCTTCTGGAAGTTGATTGCTTCGTTTTGTGGTATCCGGCTGGGGTGAGGAGTCTGTTGCTGCCTTGGGTTCGCCAGGGTCTGCTGCTTGTGTCTTTGGTTACTGTGGTCTGTAGAATTTCTGCTGAGCAGTGGTGTATGGTCTTGAAGATGATTAGTGTTGTCTTGAATTTTGCCCGTTCCATTATGGGTAACCAGTGCAGCTGTTGGAGTACGGGAGTTATGTGTTCGTATTTGGACGTGCCTGTGATTATGCGTGCTGCTGTGTTCTGAACCAATTGAAGTGTGTGTACCGAGTGCTTGGGTAACCCCTGATATAGTGAATTTCCATAGTCCAGTATGGGGGTGATGACTGCCTGGCACACGGTGCGGAAATGTTCCTGGCTGAGGATTGGCTTGAGTCGTCTGGTGATCTTTAAACAGTGGTACGCTTTTGCTGCAGTCTTGTTAATGTGGGAATGGATGTTCAGGTTCTTGTCTATGATGACACCGAGATACTTTACTTCATCCTTTGTTGAGATTGTCCTGTGTAGTATGTTGATTTCTTGGGGTGGGTTGAATGTTGTGCTCCTGGAAATAAACATTGCTTCAGTTTTATCAAAGTTCACCTTGAAGTTATTGTTGGTGAGCCAAGTGTTCATATGTTTGAGGCACTCAGTCATCAAGGCTATGTCAGGGATGCTCAGGTTGATTGGGGTGTACACCATTATATTGTCTGCGTACAGGTGATATTGTATGTTGTGTTGCCTGATGATGCTGTATATGAGCTGTATGTAGATGTTGAACAGTATTGATGACAGGGCCAATCCCTGTGGTATTCCTTGCATGGTGGTAAATTGAGCTGATTTCTTTTCCCCGCATTTTACTTACTGTGTGCGGTTGTTTAGGTAGGAGGTGAACCATTTCAGGGTATTGTTGCATAATCCCATTTCTTGGAGGCGTTGTAGGAGTATGTGGTGAGATACTTTGTCAAAGGCAGCCGAGATGTCAATGAAGATTAGAAGGAAACCGTTCTTTATGTTTTCAATTCCTTTCAGTAGGGTGTCGAAGAGGGAGGTGAGCTTGTGATGTGGTTTGAAGCCATGTTGGTGCAAGTCTAGTGGAGCTCCATCGGGCTTTAAGTCAAGACCTAGCTAGAAACTCCTCTGTCATTAGCTGCCCTGAGAGGTGACTGTCTCAGAGCTTAGTAGTGGCGATAAACAGAAGGGTTGTTATATAACAGCTGGGTAAACCACAGGTCAGGGAGAATGAAGGTTCCGGCACATTTTGCTACCTTTCTGTCACTGCGAGGCAAATAGTCTGGCTGCCCAAGAAGAGAATTAAAAATATTCAGGAAAGCAAGACTATAAAACAAAGCCAAAACAGTCCTGCAGCCACTGGAAAATTTTTGCTAGGCCTTGCAGAACACATTATTCCAACTCCCTGGTCCATATTGGCTTTCTCTCATAGTCCTGATCTGTTTCCAGAGATGGAGTCAGATTTGGAGTTCTTGGTTGGATAGCATTTCAGCTGGCTGGTCAGCAGTGATGATCAATCGTTGATGGATGGCTGAAGAGCCTAACGTAGCATGGCCTTTTTCCACATCGTCCTGCTGGACCAGTCCAGATGGGTGGCTTGTGATGCTCCTCACTCTCTTGTTCACCACTTATGTGTATCTTACCATGCTCTAGTCCCCAGTTTTGTGATGCTCTTCATTTTGATTAGATTGTAAGCTCTGATGAGGAGGGACACAACACGGTGGATGCCTCGTAGTAGTCACTTTGAAGCAGCTTCTGCTAAATCCGGTCTCTCCACAGGGAGAGAGGATTATCCTTCCTGTCTCGTTCTTTATAAATCCTTGTCAGGCTGCAGCACCTTTTATCAGAGCAGTGTAGCAACTATCCAGGGTGTCATTGCATGAACTTAGAGACGCTACATGTTGCCTCTTTATATTTTTATTTATATCTATTTAGCTCACGTCTTTCCAGTAGTTTTTTTACATTCTACATTTGTATCTGAGGCAATGGAAGGTTAAGTGACTTGCCCAAGGTCACAAGGAGCATCACTGCATTTGAAACCTTGGTTCAAAACCTCATGCACTGCAACATCTTCAAATACTTCTTATGTTAGTATCAAAAGATGTTCACGACCTGTATTGAATCCAGTTCTCTCTGGCCTAATGTGTGCTATTGGTGTGTTAGAGGTGATGTTTAGAACACTGAGGCACAGTAAAAAAATAAAATGCCATTGAGCAGTAGGAACCCTGCAAAGTTTTGTAGGGCGACAGTCCTGAAATGGCCAAGCGACTCGTCTTTTGAAGGGGCATGGCACTTTCTAATAAAAACAATTTGAGCAGCAGATTGAAAGCCGTTTCTTTAATGCAGTGTATGTTGCTGGAGGATTAGGGTGTGGCTCTTGTTATACGTGACGACAACGGTGACCCTGTTCCACGCTTTCAGCAGCCTGTTGACTCATGAGCAGAGAGCTCCGAAAGTAGAAATGGCCAAAACTAGGTGAGGATTTGTTACATTTGCTGAACATTTCTACAGATCCATCCGTTTTCCTTCAAAATTCAACAGGATATGTCTGCTGAAGAAGGCAGTGTGCGGGACTGGCTTCCCCATTCTCCACATAAATACTTTCCATTAAAGATTAGGGTGATAAGCTGTAGAAGCACGTGATTTCTGAAAACTACACCCAAGATGTTCATGAAATGAGACTTTCACTTTAATGAACCTCAAAGACAGCACACTAATAATCACGCTGTTTACCTATGCACCTGCCTATCTAATTTCTACAATTACTAGCCATTAGGGAGTTGTTGTAGAAACCCTACTTCTTGTATCCTTGGGCAAGTCACTTAACCCTCCATTACCTCAGGTACAAACTAGATCGTAAGCCCCCCAGGGACAGGGAAATACCTACCGTACCCAAAGGAAACTCGCCTTAAGCTACTGACAAGGTGGAAGCTAAATATTAAATCCGCATGTAACTGGCCATTTTAGAAAGGATCCAGTATACATGTGGATGGTGTTAAAGTGCTGGGGACATGTCGCCGGTGGGACAAAAATCTAAATGTGTATTCCCTGTTTCATATAGGAAATGGATGTGTAAGCCCAAAACTAGCCACGTTCATATTTACATCCGCTCCCTGGTACAAATATCCCCTTAATCTCCCCAATGTTTATTTCCCCCTCCAAATGGACGTGAAGGAAAGATAGTCCTTCGTAGTTAAAAGCTGCATATGTAAGTTGCGACGTACACACGTGTAGGTTGTATGAAATGTGCTTTTTAATCTCTCCAGTCCACTTGTCTAACCTATGTGTTACTATTTGTCTACATCATTTTATGTTAAATAATCCGTCTTTGTGTCACACTTTCTATCTATATGTCCATCTATCATCTCTCTTTTTATCTGTGTGTCTGAGGAACGATCATATATATATATATATATATCTCAGCTAGCTCACTTGCTTTCCATTCCATGGGTTTTTGCGGCACTGAACATTTTGCACTCTCCGGAAATATCCAGGAGCTGCATCGACTCGATAGCACACATTCACTCAGAAATATTCTGAGCCGCCTTCCTCGTGATTGTAACACCAGCCTGTAACCCTACCACTGCGATTAATGGGTCATCGCATAACATCAAAGGCTAGGCATGTAGTGTGCTGACTGGCAACAGCAACACCTGTTTTTCTGCACTACACTGAGCCACTGGAAAAAGGGAGGGGGTATGAGGCAATTTCTATTCATGCTAAAATCAAAGCTGTGCAGGTCCAGAGATGCCAAGTCTCACTCATTAGGAGGGTGCCCCACTCATTTTAAAGCTTTCTCACTCTCACACTCATTGAGCCCCTTATCTCAAGCATTAGAGCCTCATTGCGCGTGCACTGACCTGATCACTGCTTTCCAGCCAGTATGAAGAAATCTGAGCTCCCCTTCCTGTATACTGCCTCCTCCTGTACTATCCCTTTTCCCTGTGAAACCTATGCATATATCTTTAGCCACTGAGTGGAGAGCAATCTTCAGCCCAGAGAATTTATCCATATTACCTCCAGAATGTCTTTATCTTGTCTGAGGCTCCACAGAAAAGAAAATATAATTTTATGTTGCTTTTTTTTTCATTTGCAAAGTAATACGACACTTAAATCTTTCTAGATTTATACCCCGGATGCACCATCTCTCTGGTCACTCTGTCAAATAAATTAATAAGATTTGTCTAACAAAATCTGCCCCTAGTAAACCCATGCTGCCTCAGATCCTGCAATCCATTGGACTTCAGAAACCTCACTGTCCTCTGTTTTAGCAGTGTTTCCATTGCTTTACTCACCACAGAGGTCAGACTAACCAGCCTGTAGTTCTCAACCTCATCCTTACTTCCACTTTTCTGTAAAGGGACCACATGTACCTTTCTCAGAACCATTGAAAAAGCCAGTCAGTGAAACCACTAGAACTTCCTCAGGTTCCTTAAATACTCTGTGATGCATCCCATCCGGCCCCATCACTTTGTCTACTTCTAGTTTAGCTAGTTCCTCACGAACATACTGTAGTCTTCTAAAAATCATTCAAGATCCCCTTCACTACTGTTCCTATTTGTGGATGTTTTCAGAGGATGCCTATGCTAATCACAATATGTATGTAACGCCCACTCTCTACCTCTAACTCTCCCAGTCCTGCCCCCATTGTGCACTAAGTTGTTAGCGTGAGATTTTTACCACACAAGCATTTTAAGTGCATGGTAACAGTTACCATGGTCCATCGCTATTTGCCACATGCTAAACGCCATGTTAACTATTAGCGCAGTAAACATGCTGCATTATTCTTTGATTTGCTTATCACAATTAACCTTTTTTTTGTTTGCCTGAATAAAAATAAAATAAAGCCTATTTTGGATTTTAAAACGTCTTTGAATTAGAGGCAGATGAAGAAAAAGATACCATACTGTAAATACAGCAGAAGAGATACATAAATAAAATAAATTAAAAACAGAATAATTACATACATTATATTAAAATGGCAAACTGACCAGATAAATTAATTGGTCAACAATAAAATATTTATTTCTAAAATGGTAATAAATATAAATACATGTAGAGACTACTTGGATGCTGCACTTGGAGCAGTGGCACCATCCAATGTCCCTACTAATTACTGTAAGATGTAAAAAGAAAGATCTAAACTTTTCCAGAACAGAAGAGGTTCTTTCTGCCAGTCATTTCAGGCTGGGAGGAGACTCCCTTGAGAGGGAAAAGCCCACAGAGTATAAAGAAATGAATCCAAAGACAATTTTCTGTCTTTTTGGCACACAGCCACTGCGCCATGCAGGAGTAAGCTTTCTGCGGCATTCAGCCGTAGCACCCGAAGGGAAAGGAGAAGTCTTTCGCCCCTTGCTACATCATACTATCTAGAGCGTTTAAGAGGCTTAGAGCATCTGTAGAGGAGAAGAGAGCAGAGGGTTGATGTCTGTGCAAACCCTGCCAGCACCCCACACGTGAAACAGGTTTCAAAAATTGTACCACCAACCACACGTTGAAGATCATCTCAGCCAGGAGCCCTGCGGAGAGGATTTGGGGACCTTCATCCACAGAAGCCACCAGCTCTTGGGAAGAAAAGGCACCCAAGCAACCATCTTACCCCAGTGGCACTGGATCCAAGTATGACCTCCAGGACACCATCGAGGAACTGCGTCTGCCTCACATACAGCTTAAGGTACCATGCGTCAAAGCATTAGAAAGAGAATAGAGGGGTTTCTACCCAGGAAAACTATGCTAATTACATCCAAGGGTACTGAAAGAACTAAAATATGAGACTGCAGACCTACTATTAGTAATCTGTGAACTATCATTAAAATCATCTGTAGTACCAGAAGATTGGAGAATGGCCAATCTAATGTCAATTTTTAAAAAGGGTTCCAGGGGTGATCTGGGAAATTACAGACCGGTAAGCTGACGTCAGTACGGGGCAAAATGGTACAAACCATTATAGAGAATTAAATTACTGAACATGTATATAATCATGGCTTAATGGGAGAAAACCAACATGGATTTAGCCAAGGAAAGTTTTTTTGTTTTACTAATCTGTTATGTTTTTTTGAAGGTTTGAATAAACAGATAGATAAAAGTGAGTTGGTTGATATAGTGTATCTGGCTTTTCAGAAAGCCTTTGACAAGGTCCCTCACTATTCCTTCTGATTTCCGTTATACAAAACAATGCACTAGCAATAGGGCATTCAAATACATATCTCCAACACTCTGGAGCTCATTGCCACCTAGCCTTAGGAGCATAACAGACCTTTCCACCTTCCGCTCCCACCTTAA
Organism: Ichthyophis bannanicus; assembly: GCA_033557465.1. Taxonomy (NCBI): domain Eukaryota; kingdom Metazoa; phylum Chordata; class Amphibia; order Gymnophiona; family Ichthyophiidae; genus Ichthyophis; species Ichthyophis bannanicus. The sequence goes on from CM066032.1 coordinate 849,746,264, forward strand.
AACATATCTCTTCACTGAACATTTTGGTAACAGCGCAATTTCAACTGTCATGGATACAACTCAATAACCACCTCCCTTTTTCAACTTTCCCACCTTTAGAGTATTCTGTCCATGCTCCCCCCACTAAACCTACCTCTTGCTTAATGGTGTTATGCCATTAACAACTTGTAAATACGTTTTTAGTTGAAGGATGTAAGACTGTAAAATTTTAAATTACTGTATTATCACCTGTTATATTGTAAACCCGTTGCATGTATCTGTTGTTCATTTGTAAACGGCTATGGTTACCTGAAATAGCAGTATAAAAAACACACAAAAATAATAAATAAATGAGATACTTCTGGCAAAACTAAAAATTCATGGGATAGGAGGCAGTGTACTTCTGTGGATCAGGAACTGGTTAAAAGATAGAAAGCAGAGGGTAGGCTAGATGGCCATTTTCCCAATGGAGAAAGATGAATAGTGGAGTACCCCAGGGATCTGTGGTGGGTCTGCTGCTTTTTAACATATTCAGAAATGACCTGGAAATGGGAATAACGAGTGAGGTGATCAAATTTGCAGATGATCCAAAATTATTCAAAGTTGTTAAAACACAAGAGGACCTTGATAAATTGGAAGAATGGACATTCAGATGGCAGATGAAATTTAATGTGGACAAGTGCAAAGTTATGCACTTAGGGAAGAACAACCCAAACTATGGTTACTCAATGCAGGGTTACACATTAGGAACCACCACCCATGAAAAGGATTTAGGCATCATTGTGAATAATACATTGATACCCTCCACCCAGTATGCAGCAGTGGCCAAGAAAGCAAATAGAATGCTAGGAATCATAAGGAAAGGAATGGAAAATAAAGCAAAGGATATTATAATGCCTCTGTATCCTTCCATGGTGCGACTGCACCTTAAATATTGTGTGCAATTCTGGTTGCCGTATCTTAAAAAGGATATAGCAGAATTAGAAAAGGTACAGAGAAGAGCCACCAAAATGGTAAAGGGCATGGAAGGATACCCCTATGAGGAAAGGCTTAAAAGGTTAGGGCTCTTCAATATGGAAAAAGACAGCTGAAGGTTGAAATGATACAGGTCTATAAATTAATGAATGGAGTGGGAGGGGTAAGACAGATTGGTTGTTTACTCGATCAAAAAGTAGAAAGACTAGGGGACACGCAATGAAGCTACAATGTAACCCATTTATGATTAAGAAGAGAATATATTTTTTCACTCAATGCATAAACTCTGGAATTCATTACTGGAGGATATTAGTAAAAGCTGTTAGTATAAGCTGGGCTTAAAAAAGGTTTGGACAAGTTCCTGGAGGAAAGGTCCATAAACCTTTATTAAAGAAGACCCAGGAAATCCAATGTTTACCCCAGGATAAGCTTTATGAAAGCTGTGTACCTTTTTGGGAACCTGACAGATACTTGTGATCTGCATTGGCACTGTTGGAAACAGGATACTGGGCTTGATACACCTTGATCTGACCCAGTATGGCATTTCTTATGTTCTATGGGCCCGATATTTAAAGGCATTTACACGGTTTACTGACCTATAAACTGTGTAAATGCCGCTGAAGAGGATATTCAAGGGCACTAACAGGATTACCGCCTCTGACTAGCCCCTGCTAATGCTGCTACATGGATGGGGACAGCTGCTAACTGGGCAGTGGCTGAATATCACTGCCACCCGGTTAGGTTGTGCAGCTGCGGAGGCTGTGCGACGACCCCGGATGTTCAATGCCAGGGCCGCATATGATCCCAGCAATGAAGATGCAGGGTTAAAGGTCAGCGGCGACAGCTATGTGCCATAGGAGCACACAGCCATCCCAAAAGATTATTGGGCCTTATGATCTTATGTGGCATATAAGCAAAAATAAATACGTTGTGCGCCAGAGTGATAAAGAAAGAGACAGCCGCTCAGCTTAAAAGAGCCATTAAAGGAAAGGTGGTGACCTTCCATATTGGAAGAAGAGAAAAGTAATCTATCTGTAACCATTTTTGATTAAAAAGAGGAGGAGTTAACTGCTTGTAACATAATTCTTGCTTATTGATGATCCTGCAGATTGTTAAAGTTGTTTAGCAGTGACGTTTAAGTTTACGTAAAACCTTGGTTCAGAACACAATTTCTGGCCTGGACTCTATTGTTTGAGAAGGGTCTGGGAGAGTGCCAAGTGCCAGGTGCCACCCCTAACTGTTGGCAGTCTCCCCTGATGCTCAGATAAAGCCTGGGTAAAGCTCCCTTCTCTGCTGAGTGTCTGCACCACACTGAAAGGCCGTCACGCTGTAAATATTTCAGTGAGCCCTAGAACATCAGCACATCTAATCAAGCCAGATTCTTACAGAGAAACTCCATGTTTGCAGAGTACCCAGCCTCGGCTGCACATGCAAAACATGGATAGACCCCCCACCAAATAAAAACTAGCAGCTGATACTCCAAGCCCCTCAGCTAGCTGGGCAGTGGGAGACCAGCAGGCTACAGGGCAGACTGTGGTATTGAGCGGTGCTCTCCAGGTATCTACATAGATCCCCCCCCCCTGCATTATGCAGTCTGGGCAGGGGTGGTCCATGGGTAGAGTTGCAGCGGTACCGGTGCTAACCGGGTAATGTCAGTAGCCTGCGTCTAGACAACTTAGGATGCATTAAAAGCAGGCCTATGCTGCAGTCTGGGCAAGCACCAGCTGAAAATCGCACTAACCAGGTAGCTGTTTGCAGAAGGGTATCTTATGGTTTTAAGTGAAGCTTTTTTGCTGCTGTTTTCCGACCGCTGCTGCCTTGCACTGCAGGAGAGCTTAAAGGCCCAAAAGCCAGCTTTTTTATTAGCAGTTTTAAGACTCTACTAGCAGCTGGCCTAGCCATATGAAAACTGAGCAGGCAGGCTGAGAGGAGACTCCCTTAAGAGGGAAAAGCCCACTGAGTATAAAAACTGTAGCCCTGTGCCCAGCTGCTTTCAGGCAATGCTTTGCAGTGAGAAATTTGTAAGGACCCGATCAGGGTATTCCAGAAGGATTCAAGCTGTGTATTTTCTGAATTCTTGAGGAGCTTGAAGGGCCTGGAGGATGCATGCTTTTAAACTGCATTAGAGGTTCCCAATCCTGGTGCATCTCATATCAATAGGAAGGAAGATTCTGGGAATTTTTCTCTTTTGCATTTTGTCCCAAGGCGCAGCATTTGAGACGGCCACTGTTTTGTGGATTGTTGTGATAGATGTTCATGGCACATGCAAGTACAGAGAATGGAGCGAATTGGTAACTCCTTTGGGGAGACTATTTTGAGCAGATATTTCAGACAATTGAGGCAATGGGGTACCATCCAGGGGTCCAAGAGGAATGAATCCAAGCTCATTCATCAGACCTGCAAGGCTTGCCAACATATTCTCACGCCCTCTCATATCTGGCCTGCAAGAAATCACTCCAAACTCTTAACTCCCAAGTCCTTTCTCCTTGCTCTCAGACCTCCTTTCCCACAGAATTGATTGAGACATATATATTGCATTTTATGAAATGTACATTATGAATTGTTATTTCAGTTTGTTGTAGGTCACGCTGGGCGATCCTTAGGGATTCCAAGGTCAGGATATAAATGTAAAATAGAATTATTTAGACCACTCAGTGTAGTGAGAGTAAGCATTCTGTTTTCAATAATGGCTTTTAATATTGGCTTCTATTGCCATTAGCAGCAAGCTTCTCCTAGCTGGCTTAGAAACTCAGCGATACTGATATATGCCTGCAGGACCCACTGGGGCTGCAAGTATCCTGCAAAGCTTTAACTCTCTGTTTGTTACTCCACATACATAGCCTGCTCCATTTTTTGGTTTCCTGTGCTATGACTGCTTGTTTTCCATATGCCACACATATTGTACAGCTCCAACCAGTTTACCGTGTGTATCTGGAACAGAAGGGGGTATAGTGTTTGAAAGTAGAACCAAGTTGATTTTTCAGAGCTACGGAAAATGTTTTGACTCGCATAAGGCCTTGTTATGCAAACAGATTTTAACTTTTTTTTTTTTCCCCTCCAATTCATTTAACATGCATGCAAAGTTACGTGGCATCCTAGTGTTAAGAACCCAGGAAAACAAGGAACATTCCATATAATGTGCATTCACACACACATGACAGTCTCCAGAAATACCCCACTCCTATTTTCCAGAGCTTCCAAGTTACCTGCTTCGAGAAGGGAGATTTCAGATCCGTCCTGGATTTCTAACCCTTTTTTGATGCACTGTGGGATATGCAGCATTGAATTCAATGGATAGATCACGAGATGTAGGTTAAAAGCAGGGCCCCAGAGTTGATTCAAGGTGTTGGCATCGTAGGCAAACCTTAAGCCTTATCCCCACTCCCAGCTGTCAGAATCTATTGTTTAGCTTTGAATATCCTGCTCTTTGCTGCCTCTCCGAAGCCTCTGCCCTAAGCGGTTGCTTAGTTTGCCTGGGTGTTGGGCCAGCCCTGATTAAAAGGGAGGACTGGCCAAAAAAATCTCCCTGCTGGAAATGGGAAACTTGACAGTCCTGTCTTTTTTTTAAAGCTTAGACTCCAGCTTTTCTCTTCTACTGTATTTGTGACACAGCTAAAAAGAATAGAATGTGAAATATTTATTTAACACGTTTTTCTATACTGTCTTTAGCCAATGCTGTTTACAGAGAACAACAACAAGCAAACTCCATTGAGATGCAGTTATATTGAACTTAGGGAGAAGTCAACTTGGTTTAACCAAACGGGAATAGTATATTACAATCCGGTGTGGTACCAAGTGAACTGTTAGGTGTTATGTGATATCACTGGGGCCATAATGTTCAATGAAGAGGTCGGTTTTTAGTATTTTCTTCAGGTCCTCTGCTGTCTGCTTTGATCTTCATTTTCACAGACTTTCATTGAAAATGTGGGCCTTAGTCAGCACCCAATCCCCACTGACACTGGAGCTCTGCTTCCCAGTTGTCAGCCTGACAGAGAGAGAAGGAAAACACCTAAATCCATGACTTGAAACAAGATAGGGAATTGCCTATCCTCCATTTTCAGATGTGGAAAAATCAACGTAGATAATGAAGCCCAAGATAAATAGAAAATTTCAGTTCTGTCAACATTCAATGCGAGTCTGTTATGTAATATTCAAGTTTAGATAGTTCGAACATATAAGGCAACCAAATCCAGAGTAGCTTCTAATGTAGAAGCGACTGGTACGAAAAATTGAATATCATCAGCGTGAATTTGATATTCGAGTTCCAGAGCAGCAAAGATATTGAATAATAATGAGGACAGAGCAGATCCATGAAGTACTCCTGATGTGATGCCAATCCAAAAATAAAACTTACCCGCAGAGCGTACCTCAATTTTTCTGTTTGACAAAAATGAAGCAAACGATTTATAAACCACGCCAGCTACACCAACTTCCCAAAATTGAATTGCTGTGAGGTAAATAGCCACTTTAAGTGGCTTTTTATTTATTAGGTCACGCTGTTCCAGTAGTAGCTCAAGGTCCTCCTGGATTCCCACTGGACCACTGGATCCATCCATCATTACCTTTAGAGATTTGGTATTGAAAGACATCTCGGCAATGGAGGACCCTTATGTTTTTCGAGCATGTTGGAATTTTTTCATTAGCTGAGCAAGTACCACTGGATGAATTGTATAAGGAAGATTCTGTTATAATTACCAGAGCAGTTAAGGGTGGAAGTATTGTCATTCCAGATTGCGCATCATACTGTGAGGAAGCTCTTCGTCAATTGAATGACAGAAAATATTACATGCTACTATCTTCAGATCCTACTCCGGAGCTCTTGGTTCATATTAAAAATATTATAGCTCAGGCTGAAGATCGGGGTTTTTTAACTTCTTGGAAGATCAGATTTCTTAAATTTTTTATTTCTAGATTTTCAATCAATACATCAAGCAATATTTCCATACTTGAAAGAAATGGAAAAGTGAACATTACATAGAAAAATTAAACAGGAAAAAACAAACTCATGCAATAGTACAAAACATTCACCTGACACTACCAGCCCAAAATACAGAGGGGAGATAATCCTGGTAAAGAGGCTAAGATTGTACAAATTTTACTTAATCAGGAAAACTTTCCCTAGGAAAAAGAACGACCATACGACACAAATCTACATTTAGTGTCCAAGATGAGTCGATCTAAATGGGCTCCATTGCCACTGAGACAGTTCGAGGTGTAGTTCTACCATCCAAAAACGTATGTAATTGTTTAGGATCATAAAAAATAAATCTAGACAATACCGACTTAATAAGACATTTGCAAGGAAATCTTAATACAAAGTAAAGCCTAATAGGACAACCTCAGGACGCATAGACAAAAATTATTTCCTTTTTTCCTGAGTTACAAAAGAAACATCAGGAAAAACCCAAACTTTCTGACCATAAAAGGTTTTATTAGCATTCCTAAAAAACATTTTTAAGATCCAAGACCTATCCGGCTCTAGAACAAACAACACCAGAAGAGTAGCTCTCCTCGTTATTTCCTCATTAGAGGATTCTAATACCTGAGAAAGATTCAGGACATCAAGACGATCCCCCTGGTCTCCCACCTCATTAGAAATAACATTAATAAAACTAGAGCGTTTCTTCATAGGTAAATAATAAACCTTAGAGGTGGGAGGAAGGGCATTTTCCGGCAACCCCAAAATTTCCCGCAAGCATTTTTTAAATAATTCAACTGTGGAAACCACAGAGGAGACAGGAAAGTTAACAATATGTAAATTTAACTTCTTGGAAAAGTTCTCCAACTTTTCCAACTTAGCATGAATTACAGTGCTATCCTTAATAAAGGCAGAACACTGTGTCTGCACACTAGCCACTTGTGTGGAAAAAGTTTCTAAAGTTTGAGCAGAGTCTTTACTGGCTTGTTCCTGTCGATCCAGCCTTGCCTGAAAATCCTGAGAGGTCTGCCCCATAGTGTCCAAACGCTTCGAAACAGAGCATTCCAACGATACTATCGCAGTCCAGATGGAGTCCAAAGTCACTACCGCTGGTTTCACTAAGGTGCTGCCTTTGACTGGAGTTCCAGGTCTCCCTGCAGCTCCCAAGCCAGACAAATCCACCTCATTAGACAACAGAGGAACCAGAACTCCTCCACTCACACTCGGAGCTGCCAGGGTACTCCCCCCACTTCCTCCAAGAGCGTTCAACACACCCGTGCTCGGCATTTCTCCGGAAGACGGCAAAGCAGCAGCTACCTCGTCAAGGTGCATCTGCAGCCGAGAAGCCGAACCAGCGGACAGCAAAAGAAGCTCACCAGGCGGAACACGTTGCTCGGGGCTCAGACTAACGTCCGAGGTTGAAAGGACCGCCTTCGAGTCAGCTCCAACACTAACCCCGGCAGTACTCTGTGAAGCTCCGATGGCTATAAACTTAGTTATGGGCTGCTGATTAGACGGAAGGTCAGCTTCAGGGTACTTTACCTTCCCCTTCCTTTTCCCAATCATAAACAAAGGAAATCAGCACACAGGTAATACTTTATTCAAGGACAGCATCCACATTACCAGCTGGTCGGTGGAGTGCATCCTTACACGGTCACCATCTTGGATCTTCCGGGAGATCAGATTTCTAATGGAAGCTACTCCACTTAACTCCAATGATTTACTTTTTCCCTAAAGTACTTAGAATATCAATCATTCCCCGGGATGTCCCATCATTTCAACCCAAGAATCGGTCCTTGAACCTTTGTCACATTTTATTGAAGTGTTTTTGTGACCTTCTCTTTGGGACATTCCATCTTACATTCAGGACACAGACACAGCTCATTTTATACATTTGCTTCAGGAAGTTTCAGTTTGGATGTCAATATCATATATGGTTTCCATGGATATTGTTAGTGGCTATACGAATATCCCTCAGCATAGGGCTTTGGAAGTGATAATAAAAACTTTGTCCTCCAGACCAGCCGCAGTTCATATATCTGAAGATTTTTTCTACCAACTAGCTGAGCTGCCTTTATGCAAAAACTATTTCTGGTTCAATGGTGTTTTCTATCAACAGAAACATGGTGTAGCTATGGGAGCTACCATGACCCCTTCTGTGGCTTCATTGTATGTCGCTGAATTTGAACATGATCATTTGGCTGAGTCGCCCTTTGCACCTAATATCTGTATGTGGAAAAGATATCTGGATGATGTCTTTATTTTATGGCGTGGATTGCTAGATAAACTATTTTCTTTTCATTCATGGATAAATACATTAGATGATAATTTGCAGTTCTCCCAGAATTATCATGCTTTCACTATAGATTTCTTGGATGTATGTATTAAAGTAGAAAGATCACCTGAAGGGTTTTACACCTCTGTTTTTCAAAAATCTGTAGATAGAAATGCATGCCTACAATTAAATAGCTGTCATCCATACAGACTAAAGTTCAGTTTACTTATTAACAAATTTTTATGAGCCTTCTGGATCAGTTCAACGGAGTAGAGGTTTAAAGTAGAGTCACAACATCTGACATCACGTTTTCCGACCAGGGGATATCCTGTTTCCACAGTTAACACTAGAAGCCCCAAAAGGAATTTTACCTAGAAACCCCAAAATGTATCAATTGACGCATTATCACGACGACTGCGTTTAGCGTGAAATGCAGATGTGAATTAATGTGAAGTTACTTATTTGTTAAATACGTGCAGAATGTGACGTCATTATATGTCATCATGTGTTTATTGTTTGTAATGTCGGAGTAATACTGTAAACAGTGATTGAGATGCGCCACCTAGTGGGAACATGAATTTATACCTAGAAGCCCCAAAGTACGTCAATTGACGCATCCAAAACAATTGAGTGCGTCAATTGATGCACTTTGGGGCTTCTAGGTATAAATTCATTTTCCCGCTAGGTTGTGCATCTGTCATAAATTTTCGATGCACATATTTGAACATCTTGACCTTGCTAACAAAGTTATGGAACATGACTGGCATGGTTCTAGCAGTGGTGCTGGTATACAACTTTGAAGATGCATTTGCGTCAATTGACACACTTTGGGGCTTCTAGTGTTAAACAAGCTTATCATCAAGCAAAATTTACACAGCAAGATTTACTGTTACACTACAAACAACCACAACAAGAAGATGCTATAGTGTGTGCTTTACCATACACTACAGATGCCTCTCAAGTGGTAAAATCTATACGCAAGCATTGGAATGTGTTAAGCTTATATGCATGTTTGGCTGACTCTCCCCATATTGCATTTAAATGCTTTAAACATTTGGGAGAACTTCTAATGAAATTTGTGTTACCTGACCATTCTTTGATTGACTCTCAACAGTCTCCTGGCCATTATCCATGTGGAACTGTACAGTAATTGGTGCTAGTATGCATAGTTGGACACACCCTCAAGCTAATACATATTACTCAAAACATCACACCATTTGCAATACTGAGTGGGTTGTATTTATGAATCTCCAGGAACAAGCAGGAATGTAGTCTTCACATATGGGTATCGGTACCGACGGAGTCTGCGCGGGAACGCTCTCCAGCGTCCAATAGGAAAGCTTTTGGGAGCATCCCACAGCACCTGCGTGCTGCCTTCCTGCCTTTCCAACTCTCCCTCTTCAGTTTTTCATTTTTCGCGGAGCCGACAGGATGCATACCCTGTCACTGCAGAAAAATTTATCCTTATTCTTTTGTTTTTTGTGGTCATGTCTGTCTTCATTCGATGCCTACCGGTACCATCGGTTCTCTTTGCTTCTTTTTAAAAAAAAAACAAAAAAACCTAGCTTTCTAAAAGATTTTTTATTTCAGGGGCCTTTCCCCTCTCGGTGCTAGGTGCCATTTTGGGCACTAGGCCCACTTTTCTTCAAACATGGAGAAACCAGCTAGTGGTTTCAAGAAATGTTCTAAATGTGGTGGTACCATATCCGTCACTGACACCCATGAATGGTGTCTTAAGTGTTTAGGTCCTGACCATTCTCCATCGGAGTGTCTCTCCTGCAGAAAGATGACCAAGAGGGGCCTGTAGAATAGAGCTGCAAAACTCGGTACCCTTTTTGCCGCAGATATGATGTCAGTTGCATCGACGTCTTCCAGGGTTTCATCTTCCTCCCATGGATCTCAGGTAACTAAACCTAAGTCTTCTAAGACTGGCTGGTCCTCAAAGGGTAGATCTCCTTCCAAGTATCGAGATGCCACTGGCGTTGCTCTCAAGGAAAGTTCACCGGCAAAACAGCCCCGGAGGGAGGCCTCGGTTTCCAAAGCATTAATGGGGCTCCAGAATGTTCCAGAGGCTTCCACCTCTGCAGAACTACTAGTGCCATGTTCTGGGGTCGTAGCCGCTTCCACCAGTACTGACACCCAGGCATCGGCAGGAGTGATGGATCAGAGAATCCTCGCTATTGAATGCAGTCTAGCTGCCCTCTTAGCAGCTTCAGTACCGCTAAGACCGTTACAGACGGTTCCACAGGTATCGGTACCAACACCCGGCGCAGAGATACTTTGAATCATCCGATTCCAATGACTCTGATGACTCTGCCGGTATCAGAGCTATCCTTCCGGAGGATCCATCTCCTTCTCAACGCAGAATGTCTCCTCCAGAAGACATGTCTTTCCAGGATTTTATACGTGATTTAGCACGAGGTCTTGCAATCACGGTGACTCCAGAGAAGGAACCCAGAGCAGAAGAATTAGACATTCTTCAGTACCCTAAGGCTCCTAAAGAGGCAGCTACCCTGCCTATTCACAGAATCTTGCATGATCTTATGCTAAGAATGTGGGAAACGCCTTTAACGGTGTCTCCACATTCTCGACGACTCGATACCATGTACCGAGTTCCAAGGTGTCTTGGCTTCCAAAAGACTCAGTTACCACACCATTCAATGGTAGTGGAATGGGTGATGCATAGGATTAAGAGTGCTAAAACACATTCTTCCAATCCTCCAGGCCGTGAATCGAGAACGCTCGATGCCTTTGGGCGTCGATGTTTCCAATCCTCCATGTTGGCAGCCAGGATTAGCTCCTACATTCTCTATATGGGAATGTTCCTCATAGAAGTTGCAGATGACTTGGAGCTTATGAGCCCTCTTATCCCTGAGGAAAAAAGGGGGGGATTCCTTACTCTTGTCAAACATGCCCAGGATGTCTCTAAGTTTGTAAACCGTGCAACCTTTGATTGCTTTGAATGCATTAGCAGAACCTCTGCTATTTCCATCGGTGCACGTCATATTGCCTGGCTTCAGACATCAGACTTAGAACAATGGGTGCAAGATAAACTGGGAAATATTCCTTGCACAGGAGAAAATCTCTTTGGCAAGGATTGGCAAGACAAGGCTAATCAGACTGAATCTGAAAATACTACCTTGAACAGACTATCAGAGTCTACAGCCAACCCAGCAAAGAAAAAGTCAGTCAAGAAACCCTTTTTCAACAAGAAAAAGAGGTTTTACCCATCTTACACCCATCAGGGCCACTGTCCAGTCCATGTTCCCCAAAAGGGACAGCAACAGAATAGACAGCAGAGGAAGCCACAAGTTCCTAGAGCTCAACTGGCTCAGCAGACTCAGCCTCCTCAGGGGCTTTGACTCCTTCCTAAAAAACTTAGTCTTTCTGCCCCTGAAAGGTCCGGAACCCCTTACCATCCCGGGCAGGTATTGCTATTTTGCCAGGAGATGGCAACAAATAACATCAGAAAACTGGACCCTGTCCATTGTACGAGAGGGGTACAGACTTCATTTTCACAGCATGCCCCCTCCTACAATCATAAGACAGTTCAATTCTCAGGTCCCTGCCACCATTCTCTTGGGTCAGGAGGTCGCATCACTTCTTGTTCAGGGAGCAATATAAGAGGTACCCATATCCCAACAGGGTATGGGATTCTACTCCCCCTACTTTCTCATCCCAAAGAAAATGGGGGGGACACAGGCCTATTCTAGACCTCAGAGAATTAAACAAGTATTTGTTCCGGGAAAAATTCAAGATGATCTCCCTCGGAACACTCCTGCCATACCTTCAGAGTCAGGACTGGCTATGTTCTCTAGATCTAAAGGATGCATATACGCATATTCTCATCCATGCAGATCACAGGAAAGTTCTTTGATTCCTTTTCCAGGGAAGACACTTCCAATACAGGGTTCTTCCCTTCGGTCTGGCTTCTGCCCCAAGAGTCTTCACAAAATGCATGGCAGTAGTAGCAGCATTCCTGAGAACTCTAGGAATATTTGTCTTCCCCTACGTAGACGACTGACTCATTCGAGCATCAACAGCTCCAGAAGCCAGCTTTGCTCTTTCTCGCACCATGCGAATCCTTCGATACTTCGGACTGGTCATAAACCTCCCAAAATCTCATCTCACCCCTTCTCAGTCTCTAGAATTCATAGGGGCTCACCTAGACACAAGGCAGTCAAGGGCTTTCCTGCCACAGCCTCATTGTCTTCGTATAGTACAGCTGGTCTCCCAAGCAGCTATGAAGGCCTTCCTGACTGCTCGGGAGATCCTTCAGCTTCTGGGGCATATGGCATCCACGGTCCATGTGGTTCCCTATGCTCTCCTTCATATGCGAGCAGCCCAGTGGACCCTATCCTCTCAGTGGACACAGGCCTCGGGTCGGCTAATGGACAAAATCAGAAAATCCACGCATCTAATTTTGTCCCTGCAATGGTGGCAGTCACTGGAAAACCTTCTCGTCGGTTCTCCTTTCCAGCAGCCCCTATGCCAAGTCACCCTAACAACAGATGCATCCAAGTTGGGTTGGGGGGCTCACTTGCACGATCTATCAACTCAGGGTCTCTGGACCTCACAGGAGGCTTGTCTTCACATAAACCTCCTAGAACTCAGAGCCATTTTCCATGCTGTCCGAGTTTTTCAGGCCCATCTCAGCTACAAGACAGTTCTGGTCCAGACCAACAATCAAGTAGCCATGTTCTATGTGAACAAGCAGGGCGGAACAGGCTCTCTGTCACTATGCAACGAAGCTTTGTGAATGTGGGCCCTCGCCAGAGAGTTTCAAATCCACCTTCTAGTGGTATATCTTCTGGGCATTCAAAATCTTTGGGCAGACAAACTCAGTTGAATACTGCTGCCACACGAATGGTCTCTGCACTCAGACTACCTTGCTCGAGTGTTTCAAATCTGGGGAACACCAGATATAGACCTCTTTGCAAGTCCACAGAATAACAAACTTCCCCGATTCTGTTCAAGAATTCTGACTCAAAACTGTCAGGCAAGGGACGCTTTCCTCCTCCACTGGGGTCCGGACTTCCTCTATGCCTTCCCACCCATTTGCCTCATTCCCAAGACTTTGTTCAAGCTTCAGAGAGCAGAGGTCATATAATACTCATAGCTCCACGTTGGCCACGGCAGACGTGGTATCCTCTGCTTCTGCGTCTCTCTCAAGCCACACCTCTGGAGTTGGGATGTGCTCCAGATCTTCTTTCCCAGCAGAACGGGATGCTGTTGCATCCGAATCCCCAGTCCCTACGCCTCAGGACCTGGTTACTGAAAGCCTAGGACAGGGGTGGGCAATGCCAGTCCTGGAGGGCCGCAGACCAATCAGGTTTTCATGATGTCCCTAATGAACATTCATGAGATCTATATGCATCCACCGCCTTCCATTGTATGGAAATAGGTCCATGAATATTCATTAGGGACATCATGAAAACTTGACTGGTCTGCGGCCCTCCAGGACCGGAATTGCCCACCCCTGGCCTAGGATTCCCGAATATCTAATTTAATTTAAAGATGTAAATAGTTTACATCTAATTTAAAGATGTAAATAATTTACATTGCAATCAAAGTTTACTTTCCTGAGATTCATAATTACCTTGTTAGCCAAGTTATTGACCCTGTTTAATGTAACTCAGACATTGTTTTTGTACTGAAGTTTTGTGTTCGATGTAAACCGCGCTGATGTCGAATAGTGCGGTATATAAGAAATGTAAGAAATATCAACCTGTCTCAACAGCTAAGGGATATCCTTGTGGCTTCCAGGAAGCCTTCCACAAGGTGATCCTATGCTTTTAAGTGGAAGAGATTCTCTGCATGGTGTTCTCAAAGGAGGCTTAATCCCCATACAGTGCCTCTGGAATCGCTTCTGGAGTACCTCCTCCATTTATCAGATTCTGGTCTTAAAACCAATTCAGTAAGAATCCATCTTAGTGCCATTGCTGCTTTTCGCAAACCTGTGGATGGACAATCTATTTCCTCTCATCCACTCGTAGCGAGATTTATGAGAGGTCTACTCTTAACAAAACCTCCCATTAAGCCACCACCGATGGCATGGGATCTAAATCTTGTTCTCGGGCAGCTCATGAAACCGCCCTTTGAGCCCTTAGCCACTACAGCTTTAAAATGTCTTTCATGGAAGGTCATCTTCCTAGTTGCTCTCACTTCTGCAAGACGCATCAGTGAGTTACAAGTCTTGGTGGCGGATCCTCCCTATACAAGATTTCACCTTGATAAGGTAGCTCTTAGGACTCATCCCCACTTTATGCCAAAGGTGGTTTCGCCTTTTCATTTAAACCAAGCAGTTTACCTTCCTGTATTCTTCCCTAGACCTCATGCCTCTAATGCAAAAAGGAACCTTCATACTTTAGATTGTAAAAGAGCCTTGGCTTTTTATCTTCAAAGAACTAAGCAACATAGAAAATCTTCTCAGCTTTTTGTTGCTTTTGATTCTAGTCATTTGGGACTTCCAGTTTCGAAAAGAACTCTCTCTAGATCAGTGATTCTCAACCTTTTTTGTACCGTGAACCCTTTTACCATTGGTCAACTTGTGGTGACCCCCAATGATAAAATCAAATGCTTCTCTCTTCCTTTACCATTAATGCATTGTCGCTGTAATCATTTGTTGAATTATTAATATGTTATAGGCCTTTGCAATATGTTTTTATTTATAAAATTTACTTATTTAAACCACAATAATTAATCACAATAACAAGTAACAATATTTGATTTCAAAATTATGATGATTTTATAGTCAAATCACTAAAATGAAATAAAATTATTTTTTCTATCTTTGTTGTGTGACCAATTTATTCTCTGATCATGCTGGTCCCGATCTGAGACTTCTGCTTTCCTCTCTTCTCTTAGCTCTCTTTCTGTGGTCTATGGTCCATCTGCCATTTCTTATCTCTTCTTTCGTTTTCTTCACTTCTTTCCATCAGCCTATTTCCAGTCCCAGTAACCCTCCCCAGTATCAGCCCCTTTCCAGTCCTCACTCCCAGTACCTTCCAATGTCAACTTGCAATCCCATGACTGACACTGGTGTCCATTCCCTTCCAGTCCCCCTCCTTCCCCACTGACCAGTCTCTTCTAGTACAAATACCATGGCAGCCCCTATCAGATCCACTCCCTTCCAGTTCCATTCTCCCATCCCCTCGTATCAGCCCATTTGTAGCCTTAGCCCCCAGTTTTCTTCCAGGGCCAGCAGCTCTATCCTCCCCTCCCCACAATTAGCCCAATACCTGTCCTACCCCCCCCCCCTCCCCCATCAGCTCATTACCAGTCCAAGCCTCCCCTAATCAGCTCATTTCCAGTGCTGGTCCCTCCTCAACCCCATTACCAGTGCTAGGCTCCCCTAATCAGCCCATTACCAGTCCTACCCCCCCCATCAGCCCATTACCAGTCTTAGCCTCCTCTAATCAGCCCATTTCCAGTCCTAACCTCCCTGATCAGCTCATTTCCAATGCTAGCCCCCATCAGTCCATTACCAGTCCTACCCCCCTATCAGTACATTACCATTCCCAACCCCCCCTTGATCAGTCCATTCCCAGTCCTAGCCTTCCCTAATCAACCCATTACCAGTCCTAGCCCCCCCATCTGCCCATTATAATCCTAACCTGCACTGTCTCTCCCCTCTGTCCAGCATTAATCCCCCGTCTGTCCAGTATGTCCCCCTGTCTCTTCCCTTTGTCCATGTCAGCCCCCCTCTGTCCATGTCAGCGCCTTTACTCCCTCCATCCATGTCAGCACCCCCTCCCTCCATGTCAGCCCCCTCCCTCCATCCATCCATCCATCAATGTCAGCCACCCCTCCCTCCATCTCTCCATGTCAGCCCTCCCCTCCCTCCCTCCCTCCCTCCATCCAGGTCCGCCCCCCGCTGTGCATGTCAGCCCCCCTCCCTCCATCCATCAATGTCAGCCCCCCTTCCCTCCCTCCCTCCCTCCCTCCATGTCAGCGCCCCTCTCTCCATGTCAGTCCCCCTCCCTCCCTCCATCTATCCATCCCTCAATGTCAGCCCCCTCCCTCCCTCCCTCCATGTCAGCCCCACTCTGTCCAAGTCAGCCCCCTCCCTCCCTCCCTCCATCCATGTCAGCCCTCCCTCCCTCCATGTCAGCCCCCCTGTCCATGTCAGCCCCCTCCCTCCATCTGTCCCTCCATGTCAGCTCCCTCCCTCCCTCCCTCATGTCAGCCCTGTTGCAGGTTTACTGCCCCCTCCTCCCCTCTCCCTGTCTGCCTGCTACTGCCCTGTTCTTCTGCAGCCGCAGCTCCCTGTCTCTTAGGGAACCGCGGCTGTGCCTGCGAAACCATTGCGGAGCCTTCCAGTCTCTCGATGGGCTCCGTACAACATTGTCCCGCCTCCAATGTTGGAGGCAGGACAATGCTGCAAGAGCCCATCGAGAGGCAGAAAGGCTCCGCAACGGTTTTACAGGCATAGCCACGGTTCCCTAAGAGGCAGGGAGTCGCGGCTGCAATAGAAGGGAAGCGGTGAGTTTGCCGCTGCCGAGAAGCGGACTTGGCAGCGGCAGCAACTTGTGCGCTTTTTTTTTTTTAACAGTGGAGTTAGGCGACGGGGGTCACGACCAACAGGTTGAGAACCGCTGCTCTAGATGGATTGCAAATTGCATATCCTTTTCATATGAGAGTAAGGGACTTTCTCTCGAAGGCCATGTCGCAGCTCACAATGTGAGAGCAATGGCAGCCTCAATGGCTAATCTTCGTTCTGTGTCCATTGATGACATCTGTAGAGCAGCCACTTGGGCTTCGGTACACACCTTTACAGCCCACTATTGCTTAGACAAGGACTCCTGTCAGGATGTCTCGCTTGGCCAGGCTGTGCTCCAGCATCTCTTTCAGACTTAGTACAACTCCTACCCAGTATCCCGTGTTTCGATGCCAGAGATCCATGGGAGGAAGCATGACCCATCTCACCCTGGGTTCGCAGCTTGCTGGGGTCATCTCCCTAGTATCTCTCAGCAGGGGGGGACCCCATATGTGAAGACTACATTCCTGCTTGTTCCTGGATATAGCGTAGTTACTCACCTGTAACAGGTGATCTCTGGGAACAGCAGGAATTTAGTCTTCACAACCCACCCTCCTCCCCTTGGAGTTGTCTCTATCTCTCTCTCTCTCTCTGTCTACTTCTCTCCTTTGGTCTCAGCTATAAACTCAACTGAAGAGAGAGAGTTGGAAAGGTGGGAAGGCAGCATGCAAGCTCTGTGGGATGCTCCCAAAAGCTTTCCTATTGGACGCTGGGGAGCGTTCCCGCGCAGGCTCTGTCAGTACCGACAATACCCATATGTGAAGACTTATTCCTGCTGTTCCCGGAGATCACCTGTTACAGGTGAGTAACTACGTTTTTCTTGTTCTTGCTCTATGATTTATATGGGTTGAACTACGAGGAAGATGCATTTGCATCTCACAGAACACTAGAGCCAGATTAAGACTGGGTTAGAAACTGCTCCACTTGTTTCTCACTGGCTGAAATTACACCATCAAGTATCAGATTTGTAATAATGTATTTTAGACCATCTACCTCTATCCTGGCATGGGGGCAACAGATTGAAGCAATTGGATCTATGTGAGCATAGGTGGATGTTTCAATTGAATTCAATTGAGCCCTATGGTCTTAATCAAGCTACTATTACTACTACTACTGAGCATTTGTATAGTACTACAAGACATACGTAGCGCTGCATAGACATGTAAGAGACAGTTCCTGCTCATCATAGCTTACAATCTAGTCAAGACAGACATCACAGTAGTTGTAGACAGGGATACATCTAGGAGGAATGGTAAAGAAACACAAGGAGATCAGGTGAGTCAAGATCCGAAAGCAGCAGTGAAGAGGTGAGTTTTCAGCCTGGATTTGAAAAGGGTCAGAGAAGGCGACTGACATACAGACCCAGGTAGTTTGTTCCAGGCGTAAGGTGCAACAAGGTAAAAGGAGCAAAGTCTGGATTTAGCAACAGAAGAAAAGGGCACAGATAAAAGCGATCTGCCAGAAGAGTAGAGTTCCCGAGGGGGGGGGGGGGGGTAGGGAGAGATAAGAGAGGAAAGGTAGTGAAGAGCTGCAGAGTGAATACACTTATAGGTCAGCAGGAGAAGTTTGAATTGGATGCGGAATCGGATAAGAAGTGACTTGAGAAGAGGAGTAATATGAGCGTGATGAGGCTGGCAGAAGATTAGCCACACAACAGTGTTGAACAGATTGAAGGGGAGAGAGATGATTCAAAGGGAAACCAGCAAGGAGTAGGTTACAGTAGTCAAGATGGGAAGTGATTAAGGAGTGGATAAGTGCTTTAGTAGTGTGTTCAGAAAGGAATGAGTGGATTTTGTTGATGTTGTGGAGAAAGAAACGGCAGCTATTAGATGGATGTGTGAGGAGAAGGAGAGAGAGGAGTCAAAGACAACCCGAAGGTTGTGAGTCGAGGAAACTGGGAGGAGTAGAGAGTTATCCACAGAGCTATTGATTGGACTCCTTTGTTCTGATTGGCTGGTCTTCTCGCTGACTGTTCAAATGCCTTGATAAGTTCTTTTAGAGTTTGAGATGGGGATAGGAGCATTCAGCTGGCTGGATTTTGCTCTGAGGATTTTCATTTTTGGGCTTCCCCTGATGCAGATAAGTTATTTTTTCTTATCAAAACATAATATTGTGTTGGGTGTATTTGGGACTAAATTAGGTAGTTTTCACATATTTTATTTGTGGACCTATGATGATCTAGACTTCTTGTTGTGTTAAGTCAAGATAGGACATATCTGCAAGAGATTTGTCTGAGCTGAATATTGGGGGCTCGGTTCACATGAAACCACTACTGGGAGATTGTATGAATCACTGGAGGTTGGTACCTATGTGCACAAGGTTGCACCATGCCCATATCTAGTGAATATGGAAGGAACTCTCTGTTTGTAACAATCATGTGCGAGTGATTGAGCAGTGAGCGTTACAAGGACAGGACACGCACAGCTGGACTGAAGAACCAAGTAAACCTTCCTGCTCCAGTATATACCAATATTTCAAACAAATGGATCTCAAATCAGGACTTTCAATTCCACAAACTGTGAGACACTACAATCCTGGGTTTACATATTATCCCATAGTACTCGTCATCAACTATCTTTAGTTTTTCTATTAATTTTTGTCGGACCTTAAAACAGAAAGCCGCTATTAATCAGCTGCCATCATTTAACTACAGTCCTTTTATTGTGAAAGCTTTAAAAACTGGAGCGCTTTTATTCTTATCTCATCGCTTTAGGATGCTATTTAAAAATATCCACAGTCCATTTATTCTATGATTATTAATGTAACATTATCCTCTTGCCAATACCATTCAATTGTATGGACCACACTACTGTGTTTTGAAGCAAAATCTTCTGCATCAGGGTGATAGTATTATATTCAAACTTTTACTTAACTGACGTGTAGACACTCTTCCCTTGAGAGTTATATTCTTTCAATCTTCCAGTTCTTCTGCTCAGTATCAAACTACTCCTCTTGCAGTTCCATTCTTGCAAAAGCAATCTGTGGTATATTTCACATTTTGTGCAGTTCCGGCTCTTTTACTATTCCAAATCTACATGCTGCCATAACAATTTATTTATTTATTTATTTAACAGTTCTTATATACCGCACTATTTATGATCAGCGCGGTTTACACATAACAACAACATCCGACACTATACAAATGTCTGGTCATTACATTGAACAGGGAATGGAACTTGGAGAGAGGGGGCAACTATATACATACGAAGTTACTCCATCTTTCTGGGTGAATTACTGCAAAAGATCAGTCTGGGTCACAAGTACCCAGCAGATCCCATAAAGTAGATCCAGTTTCTCATAACTTACTTCAAGGGATAAGTAATAAATTTCACAAGTCTACCTGGCTGCCAAGTTACCTAGTTCCCAGAGGAAAATTTTAGGCCAGTCCTGGCTTTCTTATAACACCATCCAAATACATCATGGGATTTCCGGCACCAATTTCAATGTGTAGATTCAGGGACTACAAAAATATGCCGCTGCTTTGGGATGCAGATTCAAAACCAGAGCTGACCAAATATCTCTCTCCTGGAACTGGGTAACTGGGCAGCTCAGGTCCTGAGGCCTGCAGAGATGCCAAGGGTGAACCATCCAAAGGAGTAAGATTTACCGCCCCATAGAGAGAGCTTGAAGCCCAAAGAGTGAGATTTTTTTCAGGGAGAGCCCGAGATGTGGTTTACTTAGATTTCAGTAAAGCCTTTGACACTGTTCCATACAAATGACTTTTAAATAAATTGAGCATCCTAGAAATAGACTCTAAAGTGACTGACTGGGTTAGAAATTGGTTGAGTGGGAGGCGACAAAGGGCACAGGTAAATAGAGCTCACTCTGAGGAGGAAGATGTAACCAGTGGTGTGCTCCAGGGATCTGTTCTTGGTCCGATTCTTTTTAACATTTTTGTTAGTGATATTTCAAGGTTTGCCTCTTTGTAGATGATACCAAAATCTGCAATAGAGTAGACACCCAGGAAGGTGTAGATAACATGAGGAGGGATCTCGCTAAGCTTAAAGAATGGTTGAGAATTTGGCAGCTGAGATTTAATGCTAAAAAAATACAGGGCTATGCATTTAGGATGCAAAAACCAAAGGGAGCAGTACAGTGTAGGGGGTGAAGTACTTCTGTCCACGAAAGAAAAGCGGAACTTGGGCGTGATTGTTTCTGATGATCTTAAGGTGGCTAAACAAGTAGAAAAGGCAGCAGTAAAAGCCAGACGGCTGTTTGGGTGCATAGGGAGAGGAATGGCCAGCAGGAAGAAGGAGCTGAAATTGCTTCTGTATAAGTCTTTGGTGTGACCTCATTTGGAGTATTGTGTGCAATTCTGGAGACCTTCAAAATGATGTAAAGAGGATGGAATCTGTGCAGAGAATGGCTTTCAAAATGGTCAGTGGACATCGACAAAAGGCATATGGAGATACACTTAACCTGTTTTGGACAGCTCGCATATTCTTTCTCTGTTCTGGATGATTTATTAGATTTGTTACACTCAAACAACTATGAAATACCGGCAATAATAAAAAATATTAAATCTTTGCAGAAAATAGAAGTTTCACATAGTGTATGTTTTTCATACACTGGTCCAATATAGTATATTGTCCGTCTTCAGAAAAGATAGGATTCAGTTCCAGTATTCATTGACATAAACATACTGTATGATACTATTGAAACTGCAGTTTTCATTTAAAACACTTTATTATGATATAATATAGTTTGTCAACCGTCCATTCTGACGGCGGAATATGATGCACGTGAAAACACTTCTGATGCAGTGCGTCGATATTGCACCATTGAAGCACCTAGAACAGAATGCTTGACAGCAATTAGTTTCAACAACATATTAGCCCAGTGTATGAAAAACATACAAGGCTGATATACGCACCAATAACTCTGACACTAAGGGGCTTGTTTACAAAGCCATGGTAGTGATTCGCGATCGTTATCGGAGCCGCAGCTCCGATAACGATCGCGAATTGCTACCGCGGCTTTGTAAACAAGCCCCTAAGTAACTTACAGTTATCTAAACCTATTTTCTAAAGTCTACATATACTTTTATTTGCAAAATAGTAGCTATTACAGCATTATAAGCTACTTACTATTTTTTGTGATCTTTTATGTTGAGCCGCCAGTACCGTCAAAATAGGCAAACTTCGAATACCTATTAAACTAACTAGATCTCAGATAAAAAATCTGTATATAACGCTTTTTGACATAATGATAATAGCTAAACATAGTTCCATTGAATTTATAACCCTTAATTAGTAAACAGTTGAGTAGTAAGTACGGAAACCTTATGTATGTAAAACATACGCTGGTCCAAAACGGGTTAAAGGTCTCAATATGTATACTTTGGAGAAAAGATGTGAGAGAGGAGATATGATAGAGACATTTAAAATGCCTCTTGCGGCATAAATGCACAGGAGGAGAGCCTGTTTCATTTGAAAAAAAGCTCTGCAACGTGGAGTCATAGGAGGAGAGTGAAAGGGGATAGATTCAGCAGTAATATGCGGAAATAGTTCTTTGGAAAGAGTTATAGATGTGTGGAATAGTCTCCCAGTGGAGGTAGTAGAGACGAGGACAGTATCTGAATTCAAGAAAGCATGAGACAAACACAGGATCTCAAAAGGAAAAAAAGGACTGTGGTACTTGGTATGGAAGGGCAGACTGGATAGGCCATATGGCCTTTTTCTGCCATCTTGTTTCCGTGCTTCTATGTAAATGTGAATGTTAAGTTAGTGGATGCACTTACCACGACCTCAACAAGTGGCATTAAGAGCATCCATGTTAACTGATTGCTGATTTAAGTTAATTCGTCCCTTTTCCCCTTTCACTCCCTGTTAAGATGTTACATATATTTTTTGTTTAATGCAATGTTCAGTCCTTGAGTTCTCTGTAAACTGCTTTGATTCACGAAAAGCGGTAAATAAGCATTAATAAATAAATAAATAAACTGTGGCTGCAGTTTTAGCGCAGGGATATGCTGGAAACACCCCCAAATGTTAGTGTGAGTTGGGCACTCCTGCACTAATTCTTTGCATCTAGCACACACTAAGGTACCAAACCCTAGTGCACTGTAGTAAAAATTTCCTATTGTGATGGAAATAAAAACCTGTAAAAAAATTAATATTAAGAAATTATATCTCGGCCCCTCCCTGTGGAACTCCCTACCTACTGCCCTTCGACTGGAAGAGTCTTACCCCAAATTCCGCTCTCTCCTAAAAACCCACCTTTTCTCCTCTGCCTTCAACCTCACCCCTAGTCCCCTGATTCTCCTCTCCTTTTCATTACTGGCGTTTACTGTCTTTTTTTTTTTTCTTTCTCATTCTCTTCCTCTTTCCTGTCTATATTGATTATAATTTCCTTTTCTCTCTGATTTTTTTTGTATTGTAAACCGCCCCGTTGGGGGCAGTGTATCAAGTATCTGATAAACAATAAACAATAACATTAAATTAATGTATCTCCAGGAACAGGCAGGAATGTATTCTTCACATATGGGTATCGTCGGTACCGACGGAGCCTGCGCGGGAACGCTCCCCAGCGTCCAATTAGGAAGCTTTTGGGAGCAGCCCACAGCGCCTGCGTGCTGCCTTCCCGCCTTTCCCAACTGCCTCTCTCCAGTTCTTCGTTTTCCGCGGAGCCAGCAGGTCGTTGTTCCTGTCACCACAGAAAAACTTATCCTTATTCTTCTTTTTTGTGGTCGCATCTGTCTTCCGACGCTATACCGGTACCGCCGGTTCTTCTTTCTTTCTTTTTTAAAAAAAAAAATTATTTTTTTCCAAACTTTTCTTTTCCAGGTGCACGCGCCATTTTGGGCCTTAGGCCCAAAATTTCCTCCACTATGGAGAAACCCGCCTTGGGTTTTAAAAAGTGCATCAAGTGTGGCAGTACCATCTCCGTCACCGACACCCACGAGTGGTGTCTTAAATGTTTAGGTCCTGACCACTCCATCTCCGTGTATGGCTTGTGTCATGATGTCCAAGAGGGGTCGACAAAACCGAGCTGCCAAGCTCAGCACCCTTTTTCCCTCCGATACAGCCTCAGTGGCATCGACATCTTCCAGGGCTTCGTCTTCCTGCCATGGATCTCAGGTAACTAAACATAAGTCCAGCCAGTCTTCAAAGGGTAGATCTCCTTCCAAGCGTCGAGATGCCTCTGGCGTTGCCCTTGAGGGTTCTGTACCGGCAAAATTGCCCCGGCAGGAGGCTTCGGCTTCCAAAGCATTATCGGGGCTCCAGGATGTTCTCGAGGCCTCGACCTCGGCAGAACTACTGGTGCCATGCTCTGGGGTACCGGCTGCTTCCGGTACCGATACCCAGGCATCAGCAGCGTCGATAGACCAGAGGTTCCTTGCTATTGAATGCAGTCTGGTGGCTCTCCTAGCGGCATCGACGCCCTCGGAACCGCGTCAGACAGTTCAACCGGTACCGGCACCGATGCTGGTACCGGTATCGGTACCGGTACCGATAGCATCGACATCGACATCGGTGTCTGCTTTGCCAGCACCCAGTCATGCGATGCCTTCCGGTACCGATACCCCGGTACCGATTCCCCCCGGTACCAACTTTGGTCGGTACGGGTATCGAGCTCTTCAAGAGCATCCGGACAGAAGGTACTTCGAATCCTCGGAGGACTCTGAGGATTCTGACAGCTCTGTCGGTACCGGAATACTTCTCCTGGAGGAGCGTTCCTCTCCTAAACGTAGGATGTCTCCTCCAGAAGATATCTCCTTTCAGGATTTTATCAGGGAGGTGGCTAGTGGTTTGTCCATTACTGTGACTCCTGAAACAGAGCCCAGAGCTAAGGAGTTGGAGATTTTACAATATCCCAAAGCTCCTAAGGAGGCAGCTACCTTGCCTATCCATGAGATCTTACATGATCTCATGTTGAGAATGTGGGAGACACCTCTTACCACCTCTCCTCACTCTCGCAGACTGGATACCATTTATCGAGTCCATCCTTGTCCTGGATTCCAGAAAACTCAGCTATGAGAAGGATCAGGAGTGCAAAGAGACATGCTTCTAATCCTCCAGGACGTGAGTGTAGAACCTTGGATGCCTTTGGATGTCGTACATTCCAGGCTTCCATGCTTTCTGCCAGGATCAGTTCCTATATTTTATATATGGGAATGTTCCTCAAAGAAGTCACAGGAGATTTGGAGGTTTTAAGCCCTCTCCTTCCTGATGACAAGAGGCAGGATTTTCTCACACTGGTTAAACATGCCCAGGATGTTTCTAAGTTTGTCAATTGTGCAGCTTTTGACTGTTTTGAGTGCATAAGCAGAACCTCTGCCATTGCCATAGGTGCACGTAGAATTGCCTGGCTCCAGGCATCCGATTTGGAGCTCTGGGTGCAGGACAAACTGGGCAATATCCCTTGTGCAGGTGAGAATTTATTCAGCAAGAATTGGCAAGAGAAGGCCAATGAGTTGGATGCTGACAACTCCACTTTGGATAGGTTATCCAAAGCCAGAGCTGATCCTGCGAGAAAGAAATCTTTCAAGAAACCTTTCTTCTCAAAAAAGAAGAGGTTTTATCTCTCTTATTCTCAGCAGGGACATTCTGCAGGTCAGTCGGCCCGAAAGAGTCAGCAACCACCTAAACAAAGGAAAGCAAAGACTGCTAAGCCTCAACCGTCTCAGCAGTCTCAGCCTCCACAAGGCCTTTGACTTTCATCTAGAGAACTTAGCCTTCCTGGCCCTCAATGGACCAGAGCCTTCCACCATTCCAGGAAGGTTATGTCACTTTGCCCCAAGATGCGAGCAGATAACAGCAGAACATTGGACACTCTCCATTATAAAAGAGGGGTACAAGCTTCACTTTCTGTGCATGCCCCCTCCCACAATGGTAAGACAGTTCAATTCTCAGACCTCTCTCATCAACCTGTTAGATCAAGAGGTCACTATACTTCTTGCCCAAGGGGCAATAGAAGAAGTACCCATTCATCAACAGGGTACAGGGTTTTACTCCCCCTATTTCCTTATCCCAAAGAAAACAGGGGGACATAGACCCATTTTAGACCTCAGAGAATTGAACAAGTTCCTCCTATTCAAAGAGAAATTCAAGATGATTTCTCTGGGTACTCTGCTGCCATACCTTCAGAGTCTGGATTGGCTTTGTTCTCTAGATCTCAAGGATGCGTACACTCATGTTCTCATCCATCCAACTCACAGAAAGTTCCTTCGGTTCCTTTTTCAGGGAAAGCACTACCAATACAGGGTGCTTCCTTTTGGCCTGGCCTCAGCACCAAGAGTGTTCACGAAGTGCATGGCTGTGGTAGCAGCATTTCTTCGCACTCTAGGGATATTCGTCTTCCCCTACTTAGACGACTGGCTCATTCGAGCCCCATCAGAGTCAGAGGCCAGGACTTCCCTATCTTGCACAATGGGTATCCTTCAGTATTTGGGTCTGGTCATAAACATCCCAAAATCCAGTCTAACCCCCACTTAGTCTCTAGAGTTCATAGGAGCTTTTCTGGATACCAGAAAAGCAAGGGCCTATCTTCCCCAGGCCCGTTGCCTTCGCATGGTGCAGTTAGCTTCTCAAGCAGTGCTAAAGCCTCATCTCACTGCCCGAGAAATGCTACAACTACTAGGCCACATGGCATCTACAGTGAATGTGGTTCCTTATACTCGCCTCCATATGAGAGCAGCCCAGTGGACTTTATCCACTCAATGGACCCAGGCATAAGGGTGCCTGTCAGAAAAAATAGCAAACACAAATCGCCTCCAATGGTGGCAGTCCACTAAGAACCTGTTGCTGGGGTCCCCATTTCAACAACCCTTACCCCAGGCAACTCTCACAACAGATGCTTCACCAATGGGTTGGGGAGCTCATCTGCAAGACCTCTCCACCCAAGGCACCTGGACTCCACAGGAGACTATCTACATATCAATCTCTTAGAGCTCAGAGCAATTTTCCTTGCTCTTTGAGTGTTCCACACCCTGCTCAGCTACAAGACAGTCCTCATTCATACGGATAATCAAGTAGCCATGTTCTACGTGAACAAGCAGGGGGGAACAGGCTCTCTGTCGCTTTGCAATGAAGCTTTGCGACTATGGGCCCTCGCCAGAGAGCATCAGATTCATCTCCTGGCAGTGTATCTTCCAGGCATACAAAACTCTTGGGCAGACAGACTCAGTCGAGTTGTGCTTCCACACGAATGGTCTCTACATGTAGACCAGGTGACCAAGATTTTTCAAATTTGGGGAACCCCGGACATAGACCTCTTTGCAAGTCCGTTGAATGCCAGACTTCCCCGCTTCTGTTCCAGAATTCTGGCTCAGGGCTCTCAGGCCAGGGATGCTTTCCTCCTTCACTGGGGTCAAGACTTCCTGTATGCCTTTCCACCCATTCCCCTAATTCCCAAAACCCTGTTCAAGCTTCAGAGAGACAGAAGCCATATGATTCTCATAGCTCCACATTGGCCACGGCAAGTGTGGTACCCTCTGCTTCTACATCTCTCTCAAGCTCCCTCCATGGAGTTAGGATCTGCTCCAGATCTCCTATCTCAGGAAGACAGAATGTTATGGCATCCCAATCCCCAGTCTCTGCATCTCAGGGCTTGGTTGCTGAAGGCCTAGATCTTCATGATCTTAACCTCCCTCAGCAAGTAAAGGATATCCTTTATGCTTCCAGGAAACCTTCCACAAGACGCTCTTATGCTTTCAAGTGGAAAAGGTTTACCATATGATGTTCGCAGAAGGGTCTTAACCCCCTTGCGATACCTCTGGAATCATTACTGGAGTATCTCCTTCATTTATCCAATGCAGGACTTAAAACTAACTCAGTAAGAGTCCATTTGAGTGCTATTGCAGCTTCTTTCAAGCCTCTAAATGGACAACCTATTTCCTCCCATCCTTTTATAGCAAGATTTATGAGAGGCCTTCTTCTAACTAAGCTTCCCATTAGGCCACCACCGGTGGCATGAGACTTAAACCTGGTTCTTGGTCAGCTCATGAAGCCACTTTTCGAACCCTTAGCTACTACCTCATTGAAATTCCTTTCTTGGAAGGTTATCTTTCTCATTGCAATCACATCAGCATGCCACATCAGGGAGTTGCAGGCACTAGTAGCTGATCCACCTTATACAAGGTTCCATCATGACAAGGTAGTCCTTAGGACTCATCCACACTTTCTGCCAAAGGTGGTCTCGCCTTTTCATTTAAACCAAGCGGTCTACCTGCCTGGGTTTTTTCCAAGGCCTCATGCATCTAATGCAGAAAGGAATCTTCATATTTTGAACTGTAAAAGAGCTTTAGCCTTTTACTTGCAAAGAACACAGCAACATAGAAAGTCCTCTCAACTCTTTGTTGCTTTTGATTGTTCTCATTTGGGACTTTCAGTCTCCAAGAGAACACTGTCCAGCTGGATTGCACAGTGTATTTCCTTTGCCTATCAGAGTAAGAATCTTCCTCTGGAGGGCCATGTCACAGCTCACAATGTGAGAGCCATGGCAGCCTCAATGGCTCATCTGCACTCTGTGTCTATCGACGACATCTGTCGAGCAGCAACTTGGGCCTCGGTTCATACCTTCACAGCCCATTACTGCTTGGACAAGGACTCCCACCGGGATGCCTTGTTTGGTCAGGCTGTTCTTCAACACCTGTTCCATACCTAATCAACTCCTACCCACCATCCCTGGTTGGATGCCAGAGATCCATGGGGGGAAGTGGAGCCCTTTCACAGGGACACACAACTTCTGGGGTCTCTCCCTGGCATCTAAAGCTAGGGAGTCCCCATATGTGAAGACTACATTCTTGCTTGTTCCTAGAGATAGCATAGTTACTCACCTGTAACAGGTGATCTCCGGGAACAGCAGGAATTTAGTCTTCACAACCCACCCACCTCCCCTAGGAGTTGTATCTCTCTATCTATCTATCTCTTCCTGGCAGCACGCAGGTGCTGTGGGATGCTCCCAAAAGCTTCCTAATTGGACGCTGGGGAGCATTCCCACACAGGCTCCGTCAGTACCGACGATACCCATACGTGAAGACTAAATTCCTGCTGTTCCCAGAGATCACCTGTTACAGGTGAGTAACTATGCTTTCCTGTTGCAAAAAGGTGAGTGGTATTTCCCAGGAATCCCTGCTGGTTTTACGTTGCCACCGTTCTCTTTTCTTTCACCACCTCTGTCTGAAACGTCTGGGGATCAAGGCCAGAGTGCTTGGCTGAGTAAGTATCATTTCAATTGCCCCACAGTGGTTCCTCCTAACAGGTCCTATAATAATGGCATTAACTCTCAAGGGCTGGTTTACAAAACTGCGTTAGGCTTTTCCAGCTAATGCAGCAAAAAAGAGCAGATAGCAGCCCTGCATTATTTACCGGAGCCATACACAGCAGCCCCCAGCTGATAATGCATTGAAAGTGCAGAGAATATGGTCAGGCAGCATCGTAGATGCAGCTAACGCCACCCATTGAGATGGTGTTAACTGTGCACACGCTATTGAGCCCCATGGTAATGGCACATTGCAGACGCAGTCAGTCTCTACCCTAATCCCACTCACTCCTGCAGATAACACGTCTTCTGCAAATAGCACAGAAAATCACTGCGTTATCTGCAGTTGCCTTGCGTTAGCACATGCTATCTAGATGCGGTAGCAGGTATGTGCCACGTTAGCAGCTAATGTCATTTAGTAGAGTGGCCGCCTACATCTCTGTCTGGAATACTTACTCCGTTACAAGCGATTGCTTGTCCTTCCCTTCACAAGCACATTTTGACTTAGAAAACAGATAATTCCGGAACCGACTCATATATCTTTGTCCCTAGATGTCCTGACAGCAGAAAATGGTGACTTTCTTCATGTGGAGCTAAAAGGTGTAAATCTCGTCCCCCACACACCCCCTTCCATTAACTGCTATTCTGGGTTCATGGCTATTGCTGTGGAGTCCCGTTCCCAGTGAGCAGAGCTCTTCAGCATCAAAGGGAGACAGCAAAGCTGGATGGAAGGAATCTAAAGCATAAACAATGGGGAAGGCTGCGGGTCAGGGCCGTGCGAACAGTGCAGTTGCACAAGGCACAAGTACAAAAGGAGCGCTGATATCATCACTGGCCTACAGGAATCTAAAAAAAAATGAATTTCTGTACATTGCTTGGAGGAGGCAGGGTGCCAGATTCATTAGTAGCCCGGGCACATTTCTAGCTTGGTACGGTCCTGCTGTGGTTGGCATATGTCAGACTATGCTGCAATTGGAGGAAGAAGGAAAGAGAGACTGGGTGAAGCTATGGTGGAAAGAGCTAAGAGTCTGGGGGCGAAGAGGGGTGAGAGCCTGGTCTGACAGGAGGGAAGAACTAGAGGCTGGAGAAGCTTTGGGAGGGTAAGATAGGTGAAGTATGAGAGAAGAGAAAGGAAAAGGAGGAAAAATGAACATTTTACCAAGGGGAAGAATTGAGATAAAGAAAAATAAGAGAATGAAAAAGAACAAAAGAGAAGATCTGGACGCACACAAAGCTTAGAAAACTATTCTAATTTTAGAGGAAAATGTGCACACGAAGGGCATAATTTTATAAGGGACTTTTTATGTGTAAACCCTGTTTTATATGTGTAAAAAGCTTATTATAAATGAATCCACAGTTACACATGTAAAGCATGCTTGACGAGAAGAAGCATACTTTCAGGCAGGCGTGTTTGGAAGTGTAGTTTGGGTGGAGAACAGGTGGAGTCAATCATCTACATTTACATCTCTTCCCGAGTAGGTGGAAAGTGTCTTTTAGCTGTGATTGTGCAGGTTTTATGAGGCTATTTTATAAAGACATTATAGGCAGGTATGTGTCTTTATACAGTAGCATCAAAATAGGTACAGATTTGGACTTCAATCTAGGTGAGCTGCTACAAAATTACCCTCCACAAGGGCAATTTCCAAAAGCTATTTATCCAAATAAAAGGGCTTTAGGAAACTTGCCTACTCGGTCTGTCAACAAGTGTGCCTCTTGTGGAACCACATAGGTCTCTTCTCTGCATTTTTGGAGGCATTCCCAGGGCGAGGTTAGGCCAATAAAGGCCACAGTGCAGATAAATTTGCCTTTTCAAAACTATGCACGATGCTTTGGATGGAAACAAATATCCATGGGAAAAAAGGCACAAGTCTCTGAGTATTTTTCATTGTGGGCAGTTTTCAAAGGAACGAAGCCTTTTGAGAAATCTTGCAAAATTGTGCCTGCGCAGTTTCAAAAATTGCCCACTAAATCTAGACTGGGTGCAAGTTTATGCAAATTTTGGTAGAGAATTTTAAAAAGCTACAGATTCTTCTCTCAAGCTGCTAAACATAACTAATGCCTTGTCTTCAGTCCATTTCTGTAGAGTGCTGCTAGTAGTTTCATACCTCATCGATGAGTCTTTCAGTTTTCTGCAGCTGTTAAGTTGTGGTGGTGGGTATGACAAAGTCTCGTCTTCCTCTTTGTCTTGGTCATCACATTCCTCAGGCTCTTTCTCCTTCTGCAACCTCAGAACACAAAAAAAAAACATGATAGGAGATGAGGATCACAAGGCCTAGTTCATCTGCCCATTTTCCCCTTCTGTTACCGTGCCATAAACAAATGTTGCTTTCTGGTTTTACCAAGGCAGGTGCAAAGGTATTGGATGTCCTTCACAAACCTTCAGTCTTACGCCCTTTCCCTTCAAGATTTTGATTATTAAACTCAACAATCATGACCATTGACATGTTGCCAACAACAAAAATTTCCCATCTTAGAAAGGCCCAATACTGGCATCTCCAGTGCAATCACGTCCATGTCCAACAGCGGACATGGAGAAGGCATGCCTGGAGTGTGCCAAAAGAGATGCACGTGTTTGAGCGATTTCAGAAAGTCCCCTGCATGGCTGAACTCAGCAGCTGACATGTCAATGCCTATACCTGCTCCAAGGCACAAATGGGCATCAGTAAAGTGTTCATTTTGGCAAACCAACAGCTGTAGAAAGCAGAGGAGAATGTGCTCTTACACCCACACTAATTTTTGCTAGAGAAGAGAAGCATTCAGGTAAATAAACAGACCTTTCATTTTCCCGCCACAGTACTGCATATCTCCGCTTGCAAAATGGCAGGCTAAGATGTGCAAGCATCTGGAATACTATCGCAGACAGGTTTTTTTGTTGAACGAACCATCAATATCTGGTATGTGCAAGTTTCTGAAATCACATAGAAACCTGCACATTTCTTATCATCCTTCCAGTCCAGTCCCGGTACCTGTGGGTTGTCTCACCCCTCCAGCAGCTTGGAGACTGAGCATGTCATAATTTATGACATCAGCCTGGACATAGCTGGCATCTCCCTCCGGACTTCAGTATCTCAGTCTCCAAGCAGCTGGAGGGGTGATTCCATTGGACTCACTGAAGAGACAGTTAGGAAACCCTTGGAATACTATCGCAGACAGGTTTATGTTGTATCTGGCATGTGCAAGTTTCTGAAATCGCATGGAAACTTGCATGTTTCTGAGGCCTTAGTCTGCACAGCCTCTTCGCGTTTCTATTTGCGGAGATGTTTATCTGTTATTTTAAAAGGCACATACACATGCCACTTCCACTACTGCCCCTCCCGCGAAAGTGCAGACGTTTTGAGAAAAATGAATTCTGGTAGCCATGAATTCAAGATCATAGTGCCCAGGCTGGATTGGATCGTGCCAAAGCTGGAAAAGTCCATAAATCAGCAGCAGTGAAGCTATCAGGCTACTAAATGTAGCCCCCCACACCCAGAGAATGGCGGTGGTCAGACTATTACCATAATACCTGGGATGTTATAATGTGGGCCAGGTGGGTACCTCAGAGTCCAACGTCCTACTCCGGTAGAGGCTTACAGAAATCACTAACCTAGTCTCATCCAGCCCCACTGCTAGGCAGAGAAAGGCTGAGAGGAAAAATTAACTAATTTGGATAAACTGCTCCCAAGGATGGAACACAGAACACCTTAGTATCTATAAACAGAATTTTCAGATAAATTTATTAAGCTCATATAACTTTTTGAAGAAGCTTAAAGATGGATTCAGAAATTTTAACAGTTAGTCAACAAAAAGAACAATCCTTTCTACTATCACTCGACGCAGAGAAAATGTTCAATCACATTTCATGAGAGTTTATGTTTTGTGTACTAGCTAAAATGGGGTTGGAGGGAATTTTATGGCATGGGTACGGGCCCTTTATAGGACACTGAGAGCGTATGTCAAGGTAAATAGAGGGTACTCACAATTCTTCCCGATTGAAATGGGCATGAGGCAGGGTTGCCCACTTTCCCTGTTTTTCACACTGACTCTGGAACCGTTAGCCACACAGATAAGGATGAGTAGAGACCTGCACGGGATACAGGTTGGGTTCCAAGACTATCGGATTACCTTATTCGCAGATGACATTATTTTATCTGTGTCCAGACCACAGATCTCCTTGCCACTGATTATGTGAGAGTTAAAGGAATTTGGGCATCTATCTAGTTTAAAGCTTGACTGAGCCAAATTGGAGATCTTAGAGATCACGTTCCCGGGGGCCTTACGAAAAACCCTACAAAGCAGATATCCATTTAGGTGGGCCAAAAAGGGGATTCACTACTTGGGAATCAATATTGAATGGGCGGCTAATGAGTTGTACTCATAGAATTGCCAAACATTGGTGGGGGAGGTGGATAGTCTTTTGCGAAGGTGGAACCAAAGCTACCTCTCATGTATGGGTAGAATAGCAGTGGTGAAGATAATGTTGATACCGCGTTTCCTTTACCTCTTCCAGTACTCCCGGTGGAAGTACCAGTGAAGGTTTTGAAGTGCCTCCAAAGAAAAATAGCGTGTTTCATATGGAATGGCAGGGCACTATGGGCTGTCCAAAAGGTGCTTCAGAGGCCGAAAAGTGAGGGAGGTCTGGACTTACCAGATCTCCAAAGATATTATAAGATAGCACAGCTGAGAGGGGTCTATGCCTGGATACAAGTACCCTCCAAACAATGGGTTAAATTAGAGGGCGAGTTGGCACAGGGAGGGAGCTTGGGGAAATGTATATGGAGGAAAAGGGGCATGAAGGTGGATAACCCATATATTGGGCAGACATTGAGAGTTGGTGTCGACATCGTCAAGCCTTATTAGGAGGGAGATTGGTGTTGGTGGTGATGCCATTGTCCACCTGTTTCAGAGAGGGGGAAGGTCCGTACCCAAAGATATGGAACAAATGGGCAACAAGGGGGGTCACACAGATAGGGCAGCTTCTACACAGAGGGAAGTTATGGGCCTTTGAGGGACTCCATGACTTATATAAATTAGATAAGCAAGACTTCTACAGCTATACACAAGTACATTATAGACTTTCCCAAGAACACAACTACAGAACCCCGATGAGAGCTAGCAAAAGAAAGGACATGGTTCAAATCATTATGCACAGGAGGATAAGGCGGGAAGGTCTTGATTTCCCAGTTATTGAGGGGACTAGATTTAGACTGCACCCCCAAAGTGGGATACATGGAAAGGTGGGATCCCTTTCTTTTCTGCCTGTGGGAGATCGGATCGCACAGGCAAACAAAGGGTCACGCCTATTGGGGCAACTCCTTGGGCGGGGCAATGCCCCTTTGCCTCTCCAAACTACACTCATGGATTTCCCCCCACTGCACTTGAATAAGGATTTATGCACTTTTGCTACAGGAAATTGACCAAACCTTCTTTAAACCTAGCTACACTAACAGTTTGTAAAAACTGTAGCTATATTTCATGCCCCCCCCCCCTCCCCCAATCTTTGGAGTAAAAAAACTATTCACATTTACTCATTTTACTCTGCTCATTATTTTATAAAGCTCTATCATATATCTCCCCTCACCCGTCTCTTCTCCCTAACCCTATGTCCAGCATCTCCCTTGTCTCCATGTCAGGCATATGCTACCCTTACTAGCCTCTCTGACCCCGGTATTAACCCTTCTTGTCCCTGGCCTTCCTTTCCCTATCCCTGAGTCAGCATACCCCTTCTTCCACCCTCTTCCTGCTCCCGTGTCTGACCCCAAGCCTCCATGCCCTCTTTCTTTCCCCCCACACCATCTCCAATCCAGCAACTCCTCCTCCTCCCCCCCCCCCCCCAGCCCAGCACTTCTATCATATATCTTCCCTTATATACCATCCTCTCCCCCTGGCCCAGCATCTTTCTCCAATCCCTCCTCCCTCTGCTGCTGCTTTCTAAGATCAGTCCCCTGTGGCAGCGGCAAAGGAAACAAGTACAACACAGACATGGGGACTTTCTTACTGTCAGTGCCGCTGCAAGCTCTGCCGGCCACGCCCCCTCAACAGGAGAAAGCCGAAGTCAAAGGGGGACAGGAACGGCAGAGCTCACAGTGACGGGTAAGAAAGTCCCCACGTTTGTGCTGTGCTTGTTTCCTTTGCCGCTGCCACAAGAGACCGATCTTAGAAAGCCGAAAAGGATAAGGAGCGGCTATGTTGCCTGCCCGGTTGAAGGCAGTCTGATTGGGGCATCTTATACTGGGCATCCTGATTGTTTTCAAGTTTGCAGATGGCCGGGCATGGGGCCTGTAGTTGAGAGGGGCCATGTGTGTTCAACATACCCACACATGCCTAGGGTTAGCCCTGCAAGAAGTTGGGATTTGCCTCAGTCTGGCAATTGGGCTGTGTTGATGAGACAATGATGGCTGCTCTAGCCCTGCCTGCAACCAGTTTTCGGAATGTGCTGAGGTGGGACGGCTCGCTAATGAACTCTGATTAAGGGGGGAGATGGGAAGTCATGTTACTTCCTGTTACTGTAGGGAGAAGCCAGCATGGGCTAGCCTGATGCCAGCTGCTCTGACTCTCCATGACTGTCCCCTGCTGTCCTATAGCTAAAAGCACAGCTTTAATGCTTTCTTCTATTGCCACTGGCCCCAGCTCCTTTGTTGTGAGAGTTGAGGGAGGCAGGCACATGGGGCTGATCTAACCCAACTATGTTAAAAATCCACACTGTTGGCATGGTTTTTGAGATTAGTGCAGATTTTTAATATGGCACAGATTTGCATACCCATCCTGTAGAAAATTAATTACCTAGTGCAGGCATTAAATAATTTGTGCTAATATTGTAAAGTGGATTTTTACTATGGTGGGGTTACATTGAGGCCTCTGTGTCCCAGAGAGAATAGCTTCCAACATCCTACTTCCTGTTTTATATATTGTGCTGCCATCTACTGGCAAAAACAGGGAATTCCTTTCCACCAAACTATCATCTATGCCAGGCATTCTTAACCGGGGGTATCCATAGACCTTGGGAGTATGGGAACCAAACGATGGGGGTATGGGACTGGATCTCTGAACAATTAAAAAAGATGTTGCTAGATTAAAATTTAGATTATTAATCATCACAGTTATCAGCACGGAATGAATGGTAAGACATTGCCTGTGGAAATACTTCAAGAAATCATTTGGAAGTCCTAAGTACAGATTTTGAGGCTTACTTCTCAGATATTAATGATTTTAGCGTGGAATCCTTTGGATCATGAATTCATTCTCGTTTGATAAATCTACGATGAGTGACAACGATTTAGCAAAGGATGATTTCATTGAATTCCAAGAAGACCCAAGAAATAAAGCTGATTTGGAAAAGGCTGGGCTGGATATCAGGCATTTTGGGGTGAGCAAATCACAGCTTATCCTAGTAGCTTGGCGATAAGGACAATGAATGTTTTGGTTCCCTTCACACCTACTTATCTCTGTGAAACAGGATTCTCTGCATTATTAAACCTGAAATCAAAGTGGAGAAATTGACTTGATGTGTCAGATGACATGTGAGTAACATTGTCAGTTACTTTACATCGATGTCCTGTTTTGATTGCACAAAAACAACAGCAAAAATCTCACTAGTGTGTGTGTGTGTATTTGTGATTGGAACAAATATGATAAAATCCTTAAGATTTTGTTTAAACTGTTCTGTTTCCAGCTATATACATATATATGATTTTGACAATCTGGCAAAAGGTGTATGTGAACATACTGAGCAGTCCATTTGGGGTCTGTAGTTGTGAAAGGATTAAGAACCCCTGCTCTATTCAATGCATGCCTTCAAGTCAGTACTGATTCCTGGCAACCCAGCAGCTCCTGGGTTTTCTTGGCAGTGTGACCAGAGGTAGATTGTCAGGCCCTTCTTCCAAGGCAATGGAGGATTAAGAGACTTGCCCAATGTATGCTAGTAGGAACTGAACCCTGGTCTCTTAGTTACCAAACCAGTGCTCTAATCACTGGGCTACTCTTCCACTCCGTAGCCTCTCTATAGGGACACAATATATAAAATCTTATGCAGTTTTTCAAGTCTAACTGTGTGACTGTTCTCGTTACATCAAATTACTCCATGAAGTCTTTCATGAAAACAAAAACTCCATTTTCTGGGTTATCCTCTCCTGAGAGTTATAAACACCAAAATATTTTATTTTAAAGTAGTGGGAGAGCATATGTAAGCAAGTAGCCTCGTTCCCCGACATAGAGCTCTGGTACACAGCACACATGGTTTCGCACAGTTTCTTCACCAGATACAGACAGCATTTGCCTCTCATAGCACGTGAAAGTGTGCAATATTCTAGTACAGCAGAGATGCTTTCGCCCACAGAGGGATGCGTGGTGGTGTATGTGTGAGCACCTGTGGGAACAGTGTACTGTTACAAAATCATTTTAATTCGATTCTTTCCTAATTCACATTCTCAAAGTGCAATTTTGGGTGCGGTGCTGGAGCGAAAGCCTGCAAAGTCAAACTTAATAACCACAGATTCCTAGAAGTCGCAGCAAATGTGCTTTTCCCAACATGACACACATAGTTAAGAACTCAGAACCACAACAAATTATATGCAAAAAGAAGATTTACACCATAGTCAGTGCTGTGTAGTTAATATTGAATTCTTTTTTAGAAAATAAATAAAGATAAGATCTGTATGTGTACAGACAGTCCTCTGCTTACGAACAGGTTACGTTCCAAGAGACTGTTCGGAAGTCCATTTTGTTCGGAAGTCCAATCTCCTGTGTACAGCCTAGTATGCATATGGACAAACCTATCAGTGAACATATTTTAAGTGTGCGTGGTATTATAATATGCATTTTATACAGAGTAAACATGACCTAAAGCAGCTTTTTGCAAAATTAAGATTGTTATTCTTACCTTACATAAGTGACAGAGAAGGCACTACCCCATTATCACTCTTACGCTGAATTCCAGACATAATTTGCAGTCACTACACAAAGGAAGAACACCACAAACTACGATGTAATGAGAATTCATATGGGCACGTCTTATCACCATGAGATCAGCGAACAGACAGGGTGGAGTAGCGTCCAAAATGGCTTACACGCAGCCTCCCAACACGCGATGGTGCTGCCAAGCATATGTATGCACCTTAACTAACCCTTTCCCGCCTTCCGGGACCTTCTAGAGTTGCGGACAGGTTTGTTCGTATCGGCAAAAGTTCAGAACTCGAAAGTAGAGGACTGTCTATATATGTGATAGGGGGCAGGGAAGCTGGTTGTGGTCTCCTATTCACACCAAATTGTCAGGACAGGTTGGGTGAGGACATGAGAACTCTGTGCTTGGATACACATGTGTCCCAGACAGAAGGCTCCATTCAGAGCATGAGTAACCTTTGGTGGACCCTCGAGAGGGCCGGTGCAGTGGATAAGAGGTGCCCTAGGCAAACCTCATTCCTAGCACCGCCCCTGCTTCTGCCTCGATTGCTGCCACTGGCACCCCTCCCTAGGACATACAGCGGTGGCAGTACTTCTCATCGCCTCTGGCACTGCGCTGCTGTTCCTGCTTCTGCCCCCTCTGGTTCTACTTCCTGTTTGGGGGCAACGGGCCGCCCTCCGACCATTGGCGCTCTAGGTGGCTGCCTAATTCTCCTAATACTAGCATCTGCCCTGACTCTAGGTAAATAGAAACATTTAAAAACTCCCACAAACAGGACCTTGTGTGCTACTGATTGCAGAGGAGGGGAAAGCAGCAGATACAAAACGCTGCCTGCCAACTCCTCCTGTTCTGGAAATAGGGAGAATAGACCAACCTCTTTGGGCAGTGGTGCCTCTGGTTCCTCCTTCTTCCCCCCCCACCCCCCACCCCTCTTCACTAGCAACTGAATTGCCAGGGCAAAAACTGTCCACTGAGAACCACTGAATTAGTACATCTAAGAGTCCCTCTAAACATTTGGGCCCTAGGCACTTGCATACTTGATCTCTACCTAGGTCCTGCCCTGCTCCATTAACTCTGGGTGAAAATGTCCTTATTTCTGAAGACTTTGGCTGTTTCCCTGTGGTTCTGGCTGGTAGAGTCTGTCACTGAAGAGTGTGCCAGAGACATTCTACAGAGGAAAAGGTTAAACACACTGCTTTAAATGCTGCCCTTTCATTCCGAGGCAGTTGTTAACTTAAAGTTGCCATCGCACTCCAAGTCAACCCAACAGGCTGGTTCCGTCTTGGTGTTCCACTAGGAGATGTATGGATTTGATTTTGAGATTTCTTCCTTGCATCTCCTGGAGAAAATCAGAACTACTAATCCATGCAGCGCAGCAAAAGCAGGACTGGATCGACTAGTTTAGTTAGCATAGTAGCAAGGAGGTCAATATCTGGGAAACATCAATAGCTAGCCAAGCAGGTCTTGAGCTTCTGAAATCCCCCCTCCCCTGACCTAGTTAGCCTGAAAAAATTTCTGTGGTCATGTTGAGGTGGAGCTAGAGGCATTTTGAAGGCTTTTTTTTTTGTTTACCCAGAGAGCTCTTATATTCAGCACTGTCTGGCTATAATTAGCTGGGTAAGCTGGCCCATGCAAATAGCTGGCCTAAAGGTTATTCAGATCGGTTTAACTGCTTATATTTAGTGGTCTGACTTATTCCATGAACTCCACTGAATATCTAATTAAAGTTCTCCAGGTGGCTTTACTGGGACACTAGCTTGCAGAATGTTAGCCCCATAGTAGATGTTGGCAGATAAAGAGCATTTGGGCTATCCAGTCTGCTTAGATAGAGACTTTCTCTTTCGTTTTCTACCACTTGGGTAGACGAGCATGCTGATTCCCACAAATAATCCAACATCAGCTTCCCCTGCTATGGGGGGAATTTTCTAAAGCTTTTCTCCATGTGTTAAGCCTGTTCTATCAAATTGCAGAGCCACAAACGTCTACAAAAACAAGCATGAGAAAAGAAGTGTTCCTACACTGGTGTATTCTCTGCAAAGATGCATAGGCAGGGGTATAGTTTGAGCAGACTTAGCATTGCAGCGTATAAATATCTTTTATAAAATATGTGGATACATGCAGAGAGCCCATGCACACATTTACGTTTTCTTCAGAGCAGGTGAAGAAGAGTTCATCAGCATTTGCATGCTACTGTAGCAGCAAAGCGCAGACAAACCAATGATACCAGGAGTCTGTTCAGAAGGTCCAAATCATTTATTTGTGCACAAGTCTCGAACCAGTCAATTTCAAAATGGCTGAGCAAAGTTTTCAAGCATTACAACAACTTTTATAGACTTCTGTTCCATTCTAGGTATAGAAAAACATTTCATTGGTCCCGGTACTCTCCCGTACCTCCCGTACCCCTTCCATTGGTCCCGGTACTGATAAGTTTATCCAATTATGTCCCTTCAGTGGGCATGACACCTGCACACCCCCCTTCCAGTCCCAATTACAATGGTCAGTTCATCAACTTGTTACTTTCACACTCTCAAGGCCATAGAGCCAATTTGTGCATGCAGAGGAGCAGGGCTCTGCAACTCATCTGTCAGCACTCCCAATTATATTCCTTGCAGATGTACTTTTTCTTATCAGTAACTTTTAAACATGTTTTTCTGTATTTTTCCATCTCTCAGTTCTGCTTACCTAAGCTAATTCAATACTTCTACTGAGTTCTATCTTACAATAGCAGCATATTGGGGGATGTGCAATCCTATGGGCCTCTCCACAGGCTTCACTTACAGGTCAAGCTAGCCATGCTGGCCTGCTTATGTCAGACACCGTGGATCACAGGCCTGCACCTGCCACATTCCCCCCTTTGATTAATCTCACCCTATTACTTAATAAGGTGTGAGAGTTAAATCACCTTTAGAAGAATCACATCATGATTGAAGGATTTCGACTAGGACTGGCTTTGTATAAAGCCATTATTTTAGTGGCGGTCTTCCGCTCTACTGTACTATCAATAGTGTTATGAATGGAACGCATACAACATGGAATTAAACATGGTAATAAAAAGATAACAGCAACAAGGATTAGTACTAAAACAATGAAAGTCTTAAATCCTCCCACCCATGAAAAGAGGTTAGCAAACCAGTTAGGAAATTTCAATGAGTGCCAAGTCTGTACTGGCACATAAGCATGTCTTTGCATATCTTTAGCAATTTCTTCAACTACTTGACCTTTATCATCTATTTTCAAACAGCAATTAGTTAAATTCAGTTTACCACATACTCCTCCTTCAGCTGCTAACAAATAATCAAGTGCTAAGCGGTTCTGGTATATAGCAGTGCGCATCTGAGTACTTTGTCTAGCTAAGAGCGTAAGAGCATGACTAGTTTCATTGGTTATTATTTCAACTACTGCTTGTAAGCGAATAATACGATTAATCATATAAATTGGGGTACGATAACCATACATACCATCATCATTCCAAGTGGCAGGCCCATAATACTCAATGATTCTTTCTGGTGGCCAATCATCACCTTGCCACTTCTCCCACTTGCCTATCTGTAAGGCTTCTCTTTTCTGTCTTAGTGCTCTCTTGTGTCGGTGGGTAGTGTAAACAGGGTATCCTAATTGTTCTCCATGATCAGTGTTTAACAGGAAGAAAGAAGGTCTGATGGTTCCTAAGACACATGCTCCTCCCCAGTGTGGTGGGAGTTGTGCATACGCTCGGTTTCCACAGATCCAATATAGGCCAGGTGGGGCTTGCCAGGCTTGGACTTTGGCAAGGTTAGTCCATAAACCAGCAAGTTCAGGAAATCTGGCTAATGGGTTAGGAGGTTCAGGGTGTCTGATTCCTGACCACCATGCTGTCTTTTTGGTCGTGGCATTATAGTATTTCTGGCTAAGACAGACCAGCTGTCCTACCTTCTGAGTGAACTGGGGTCCAGTTCTGGCATAGCAAAGACGTCCAACGATTGAGTGCGCTAACACCCACTCACTGGTAGTCTTGTGTAATTCAGTCTGATTGTAAACTAAAGAATAATTCAATTCTTGGGCTTCCCATGGCCATTGGTCTCCCATTTGGGTTCCGCCACAGAAATAGCAATCTGAGATCTTAAGACTAGATACTACTGCTCCGGCTAATTCTAAAAATAAATTCTGTGAGGGATGAGGGATCTCAAACTTATTTACATGCATGGCTTCATAAAAGGTATTATGAATATGATATTTAGATGACTTGTGGGCTTGGGTATTCAATCTGACATACACAATAGTTCCTGGATCTATTGCCCCTCCAGCAATACGTAAACCAAACTTGTATCCTTGTTTCCAAGCATAGGGATTGTGTATACGTAAGTGTAAGGGGTTGCAAGCATCTTTCTGACATTTATCATTTGTGGTTGGCTTGGTTAGAGTAGCCATCCGTTTATCTATTTTCTCATCAGTTATACCAGTATTCCAGGTAGCATAAAAAACACATCCCCAATACGGGCAATAGTAGTCTGCCGCTGGTGCAGTACTATAGCCTGATCCCGTTTTACCTGTACACTTCCACCAATTTGTGGCACCTTCTGGACACATATACTTATGGTCATTTCGATACGCTTTCTCCCATGTACCACAGGTGGAATAACTATCTCTATTAATGGCATTACATGCATCAAAATTCAAAACAGCAGGTTTAGTAATGTCCTTAAGTGGTGGTGTAGCAGCTAGTATAGGTCCATCTGCATCCTTCCATCTTATTTCCAACGTGTAATAGGATGGATTCTGATGCGGATTATAGCATGCTTTGATTTTGCCATGAGTGCAAACATTTAGTTCAGTGGTGTTATAGATACACCGAGTCCCTGTTCCCTTGCAGGTATAGTAAGAATGATAAAGCAAAGTCTGAGTTACTTTCAGTCCAGTTCTAGTAGAAGTAATGCAAGCAGTGCATGGAGGTAAAGCATAAGTCTGTTCAAAACCTCCAAAGAAGGCAACCAAAGCAAAACAAAAGTAAAGATGCATGTTGATGTTGATTGGAGTTCTTCTGAATCCTCAGCTTGCTGATCTTGATCACGACGGTCTTTTATTCTTCGTCCCGTTTGCTAATGAAGCAATTTAACGGGTGCTGAGTGTTGATTGAAGATCCTCAGGTTGTCCAGTACACATTGACCAACTTTTTAGCAATTTCAGTTGGCTTGTGAAGTCTGGCTTAGTTAATGTAGTCTCAAAGTAGTGTGTCAAATCACACGCAAATTGGGTTCGTTGAAACAAAACTGTTGCTGCATGGAGAACAGCAATCCTCTTCGAAAGACTTGGCTACTGCAAAGCACTTGTGATGAAGTGTCTAAGCTGCCGGTTGCCGTCTCAGAGTAACTCGCAAGGGTGCATCAAGATGCTGTTCTGCTGTCCACTGCTCTGGTTCAGGATCAGCGGCGGGCTTGACTCTGCTGTGGTGGATCCAGGCGTCGATCTCGGCTACCTTTACTGCAGTTGGGGTAGACAGGATGACGGTGTACGGTCCCTTCCAATGGGGTTCCAACGGTGTCTTCTTCCAATCTTTGATCCACACCGAGGTACCAGGCTGGTAGGGATGCAAGGGTTCCGTCAAGTTGATAGGCAACTGGTCTTGGATCCACGTATGGAGAGTCTGCAGAACAAAACTAAGAGCTAGGAGTTCTTGTCTGGTTACTTCTGAACCAATCTGGGCTAAACTTCCTTTGACTCCCTGCACTATCGGTGGGGGTTTACCATACAGAACTTCAAAAGGGGAAAATCCTGTTGACTTTACAGGAGCTGAGCGTATTCTGAGTAAAGCTATTGGGAGCACTTGGGGCCACTTCAAGTGTGTCTCCTGACAAAGCTTGGACATTTGGGCTTTTAGGGTACGATTCATTCGCTCAACTTTCCCTGAACTCTGGGGTCTGTATGCAGTGTGGAGTTTCCATTGTATCTGCAAAGCTTTTGCTAACTGTTGAGTAACTTGGGAGACAAATGAGGGTCCATTGTCTGACCCTATTACTGCTGGAATTCCGAACCTAGGGACAATCTCTCTCATCAAGACTTTGGTAACTTCTCGGGCTTTCTCAGTTCTGGTTGGGAAGGCTTCTACCCACCCAGAGAAAGTACAAACTAATACTAATAGATAATGGTATCCATTGGCTCTTGGCATTTCGGTAAAATCAACTTGGAGGTTGTGCATGGGAGTTACACCTCCTGACTGAACTCGGGGTGCCGTTATAAGGCCTTGCTTGGCATTATTTTTG
Organism: Ichthyophis bannanicus; assembly: GCA_033557465.1. Classification (NCBI taxonomy): domain Eukaryota; kingdom Metazoa; phylum Chordata; class Amphibia; order Gymnophiona; family Ichthyophiidae; genus Ichthyophis; species Ichthyophis bannanicus. Next base: position 849,790,268 of record CM066032.1, read on the forward strand.
GCACAGGTTAGACATTGACGTGCTACTGAAGCTGATATGGTTGTCAACAAAGGGATGTAGAAATGTGGTCTGAGTGCTTTTTCCATAGCACTCTTTCCATAGTGGGTGGCTTCGTGGAAAGCTTTGACAAAAGATGGTCCTAATAGTTCAGGAATTACTATTCGTCCAGGGGGTTGACTGCCTTCTTCTGGTGGCAGCTCAATCCATCCATCTTTCAGTACTCCATCTTCTTTGTTACAGTAGTAATCCAATTCTTTGGTGGTATATCGTGGTGTCCATAAATTGAGAGGTACTGGAAACAATGCTGCTTGCATTGGCATAGCTTGTGGGGCAATCTGTCCTGTCATAGCTGCTTGTCGTGCTGAGGCATCTGCAAATCTGTTTCCTCGGGCAACTTCTCCTTTTCCTGCTTGGTGTCCTCTGCAATGCATGACAGCTACACGTGTTGGGGCCCAAACTGCATCAAGTAACATCAATATCTCGGGACCATATTTGACTGATTTTCCTCCGGATGTGATGAGTCCTCTTTCTTTATAGAGAGCTCCATGGGCATGCAAGGTAGTGAAGGCATATTTGGAATCTGTATATACATTTAGCACAAGTTTTTTTCCTAACAGCAACGCTCTGGTGAGTGCTATCAATTCGGCTTTCTGGGCTGATGTGCCTGAGGCTAGAGCTGATGATTCAACTACTTCGTGTTGAGTGACAACTGCATATCCGGCACAGCGTCGTCCATCGAGGATGAGACTGCTCCCATCAACGTAATAGATCTGGTCAGGATTGTCTATGGGCACATCTGTCAAGTCGGGTCGACTGGAGAACACAGTTTCCATGACTTCGATACAGTCATGTTCTGGGAGTTCTTCACTGATGGGTATCAAGGTAGCTGGATTCAGGGCATGACTCACTTCTAATTGTATCTGTGGGTTTTCACATAACATGCTCTGGTACTTCAACATTCGGAAATTGGTGAGCCAATAATTTGCTTTTTGTTCCATAAGGGCAAGGACCGCATGTGGCACAGTGACTCGTATGTTCTGTCCTAGTGTGAGCTTGTCTGCTTCGCTCACTAGTAGCGCTGTAGCTGCAACTGCTCTCAAGCAAGGTGGCCATCCTTTGGCCACAGGGTCCAATTGTTTCGATAGGTATGCTACAGGTCGCTCCCAATTTCCCAATTTCTGAGTCAACATGCCTAAGGCATTTCCCTGTGCTTCATGTACAAACAAGTGGAAAGGTTTGTGGATATCTGGTAGTCCAAGTGCTGGTGATGACATCAATTCTTCCTTTAACGTCTTGAAGGCTGTATCCTGCTCAAGTCCCCACTCCAGTGGTGACTTCTCTTCTCCTTTTGTGGCTTCATACAGTGGTTTGGCAATTTGGGCAAAGTTGGGTATCCAGATTCGGCAATATCCTGCCGCTCCCAGAAAGGCTCTGACTTGCTTTCTGGTTGTTGGAGTTGGAATTCTGCATACTGCTTCTTTTCTTTCTCTGCCTAATCTTTGGCTTCCTTGGGTAATACGGAAACCCAAGTATTTCACTTCTTTTTGACATAGCTGTGCTTTGGCTCTGGAAACTTTGTATCCAGCTTCATCTAGTAGCTGTAAGAGATCTTTGGTGGCTAGTATGCATTCACTTTCTGATATGGCAGCTATCAACAGATCATCCACGTATTGGAGAAGCACTCTCTTCCCCGGGGCTACTGGATAGCTTGAAAGGTCTTGATTCAGTGCAGCACTAAAGATGGTAGGCGAATTCTTGAATCCTTGGGGTAATCTGGTCCAGGTGAGTTGGCCCCCTCTTCCAGAGATGGGGTCCTGCCATTCGAATGCAAACAATATTTGGCTTACAGGGGCTAATCTTATGCAAAAGAATGCATCTTTCAAATCCAGTACAGTGAAATGGGTAGCTTCAGCAGGTATCAGTCCTAGAAGAGTGTAAGGATTGGGTACAACTGGATGTATAGTTTCAACTGCATCATTTACTCTTCTCAAGCCTTGTACTGGGCGATAATCATCTGTCCCAGGTTTCTTTACTGGCAAAAGTGGAGTGTTCCATGGGGATTGACATACTTTTAGTAGGCCATACTCGAGCAATCTTTGTAGGTGGCGATGAATGCCTTCAATTGCAGCTCTTGGGAGGGGTACTGTTTGACGTGCACTGGTGTAGCACTAGGCTTGAGGGTTACAATCACTGGAGCTATATGCTTGGCTAGGCCTGGGGGACTGCCTTCTGCCCATACTCCAGGTGGTGCATCGATGTTCTTTAAAGTTTGTTCAAAATAGGTGTCTTGGATGGAGTCATCAACGTAATACCTCCATTCTTCTTCTCGGGGCACTGTCAGCAGCATTACTCCTGCTGGTTTGGCTTGGGAGTTTACTGTCATTTGCATTTCTCCTTGTTCAGAGAAGGATATTTGTGCTTGAAGCTTGGCTAGCATATCTCGTCCCAGTAATGGCACTGGACATTCGGGCATGTAAAGGAATTGATGAGTTATTTGCTGTCCTCCTAGACTGCATATTCGATTTTGAAGAAAAGATTTTGTAGCTTTGGCACCAGTTGCTCCTATAATGGTGATTGCTTTTGTAGAAAATGGGGCTATCTTTTTGTCTACTACTGAATGTTGTGCTCCAGTATCAACCATAAAGTCCATAATTTGGTCTCCTATTTGTATTCCGACCATAGGCTCCTGGAGACCTAAAGCAAACTGGGAGCCCGGTCTGTCCTAATCCACGTCATTCTCATCATGGACCGGTGTGGCCAATGCTTGAATGGCTCCTCCTCCTCTCTCTCTCTGGAATTGTTCTCGATTGGCTCCTCCTCGGTTTTGGGGATAGCTTCGTCTTTCTTCTCGCCACTGATGATCGTTGTCGTCATCTTGCTGGACGTCTGCGAGTTGTGGGCATGTATCTCTCCAATGTCCTTCCTCTCTGCAGTAGGCGCATTGGTTCACGCCTAGCTTCTGGGTCCGGCCTCCGCCTTGACCCCGCCCTCTTCCTCTGCTCCGTCGACTAGGGACACCTCCCCTTTTCTGTTCAACTATGGCCGCAGCCAAAAAATCAGCTTTCTTCTTCATCTTTCTATCACATTCTCTCTGTCTTTCAGTATCACGATTCACATACACTTTATGAGCGACTTCCAGTAACTGTGTTGCATTCATGCCCGCAAACCCTTCTAATTTCTGTAATTTACGTCTAATGTCTGGTTGAGACTGGTTTACAAAAGCAGAATTCACCATACATAAACTTCCTGGTTCCTCGGGATCATAGGGAGTATACATTCTGTATGCTTCAGTTAATCTTTCATGAAAATCTGCTGGGCTCTCATCTATACCTTGGATAACTCCTGCAACTTTGGAAAGGTTCATAGCTTTCTGGCCCCCCCTTTTCAGGCCTTGTAAAAAGCCTTGGCGAAAACGGGCTAGGGCTGTGGTTCCTTCTTCTGTATTTGGATCCCAATGGGGGTCCTCATTCGGGAATTCTCTCTGGGCTGCTTCCCGACGGTCTATTATATTCTGCCCCTGTCCCGGAGCTACAGGGTTATCTGCCATCCACTCAATAGCTGCTTTTCTAATTCGTGCTCGCTCTTGTCATGAATAGGGTAGTCAGGAGCTGGCGACAATCTGGCCAAGTGGGTTGGTGAGTTTCCATAATAGTAGTTACTAATTCTGTCAGCTCCTGGGGCTTACTAGTATAGGAGGCATAATGCGACCTCCAATTTAATAAATCAGTTGTAGAGAAAGGGATATACACATAAGTTAAGGGTCCCGCTACCACCTCATCATTATCATTCTTTACGGGCACTCCCGGGACTTGCCGTAAAGGCAGCATTCTGGCCGTAGGTGTCTTTTGGGATCTAAGGGTTATTGTTGTAATTGTCTTCGAAGGGGTCACTTTCTTTTTCTCAACAGGTTTCACTTTGGGTATACCTTTTACTGGTTTGCTAGTGCTGGCAATCACTTGTACACTGTCCTCCTCGTCTGGGGCATTCTCTTTTTCTCCTTCTTCTACCTCCGCTTCTGAATCACTTTTTATAGCATCCTCTTCTTCTCTTTCAGCTAATTCTTCCTCTTCCTCCCCTCCGGGAGGTGGGTCAGGGGTTGGGTCCCGCTCCGGCCGTCGCTGGGGTTCTGGGGCAGGACGCCGGGCTACTCTTATCGGACCTGGGGTTCGGGGCTGCCTGGGAATCATTTCTGGGGAATCAGGATCTACCAAGATGGGCTTCTTTCTGGATTTCTTATCCTGCTCTTTCGTTCTAGGCTGTTGTGTTTTCTGACTAGAATCTGTCTTAGCTAACATTATTCTGCACTGTTCCTCATAACAGCGCTGCGCCCAGGGGGGCGGATCTTCACAAATACTTAACCAGGAATCTATATAGGGGTACTGATCGGGATGCGCAATCCGCACCCTACGGTGTATTGACTGAATAATCTCTACATTGAACGTTCCCTCTCGGGGCCAGATGGGGTCTAAATCGGGCCACTCCCTAGTACACAAAATCTGCAAACGGGCTGCTGTCATTTTAATACCATAATCTCCTGAATATCCCTCTTTAAAATGTGCGATCATACATTCTAATGGAGTGTTTCTAGTAGACCCCGCCCCTCCCATTTCGATGTGTGCGCGCAACAACAGACAGAAGGGAAAAGGAGGGCGGACCGTGGGTAAGGGGTCCTCACGGCCCTGGAAACGTATAAGGAATACAAATAACAAGACAGGACGACAATCGCTTCCCCCTTTTCGCGACCTGAACGCGGTCGCCCGGTCAGGAAATGCGCTACTCAGGGGTCCGCCTTCACTTGGTCCGTGCTGCCAGACCTCTCATTCACACTTCGTTCACACAATCATGCTAGCAACGTATCCCAGAATGCATTCGTTTCTATCTATTCTGACTAGTCTTTTTCCCAATTACAATAAGGATGGGGGTTTCACCCGGCGAATTCCCATGCGGGGTTACTCGGCCCTTCCTTGAGAGGTGATCAAGCTCTCTTACCAATTCCCAATATCTCGAGATTACAAATTCCAAATTCCAAGTTCCAATGGCAGTACTGCTCTTTCTATTTCTGTCTAGACACCAAATCAAAACTATACTCACCGGATCCGGTCCTCAAACTTCCCAAGCAGGCGCATGAGTTGGACCTCGGACTCCCCTCACTCGGGTTCGAGGCGTTGGCTCCAGCCGGGCCCGGCACCCGCCGAGGTCCGACCAGCTCCCTCCGATACAAGGGACCGGTGGCGCCAAGGAGCAGCCCTCGTCGGAAGGGCGCGATCCCGGCAGGACCAAGCCTATAGAGGCGGAAAGTCGTGGTATATTGCCCTATATACACTTTGATTCCACAACTTCCCGGCCAACGCACCAAGAATATGTAGCAGCAAAGCGCAGACAAACCAATGATACCAGGAGTCTGTTCAGAAGGTCCAAATCATTTATTTGTGCACAAGTCTCGAACCAGTCAATTTCAAAATGGCTGAGCAAAGTTTTCAAGCATTACAACAACTTTTATAGACTTCTGTTCCATTCTAGGTATAGAAAAACATTTCATTGGTCCCGGTAACCTCCCGTACCTCCCGTACCCCTTCCATTGGTCCCGGTACTGATAAGTTTATCCAATTATGTCCCTTCAGTGGGCATGACACCTGCATACCCCCCTTCTGGTCCCAATTACAATGGTCAGTTCATCAACTTGTTACTTTCACACTCTCAAGGCCATAGAGCCAATTTGTGCATGCAGAGGAGCAGGGCTCTGCAACTCATCTGTCAGCACTCCCAATTATATTCCTTGCAGATGTACTTTTTCTTATCAGTAACTTTTAAACATGTTTTTCTGTATTTTTCCATCTCTCAGTTCTGCTTACCTAAGCTAATTCAATACTTCTACTGAGTTCTATCTTACAATAGCAGCATATTGGGGGATGTGCAATCCTATGGGCCTCTCCACAGGCTTCACTTACAGGTCAAGCTAGCCATGCTGGCCTGCTTATGTCAGACACCGTGGATCACAGGCCTGCACCTGCCACACTACGGGACTGGTTCAGGGAGCCTATGTTGCCTCCATAAAATAGGCACCTTTTTGGACCCCATACAGGCTTTCTGTTAGAAAATTACTCCCTATATGTCCCACCTGCTCACTTACCCCTGCCTCCCATGACCGTCCTCCACAGCTATCCCAAACATTTCCCTTACTTTCATATCTTCTACCTGTTACCACCCTGACCAGTTGACCTGGGATGAGGTGGCAATCTAGTAAAGCTGGATTGATTTGTTTTCCTGGTTGCCCTGAATTCTAGAGAAGTTATTCATGCATGTGCACCTTCAATTCTTGCACTTCAGAATCAACCTTGATGAATCAGATCCTACCTTTGCCTGTTTACCTGAAAGAACCGCTTTTTGGCAAATGATTGTTCACTCTGTTTGGTCTGATCAGTGGTTGGAATTAAGGGTGAGCACTGAGGTATGTATAGAGTGATGACTGATGTTCATATAAACATAGAAACATGACAGCAGATAAAGACCATATGGCCTATCCAGTAAGCCCTTCATACCAACTACTATAGTCCCTTTTTTCCTTTAGAAATCTTCTGGGTTTGTCCTATGATTTCTTGAATTCGGGTGAAGGCACATTCCAAGATGTGCGTATAGGACGCACGGGGATGTGTAAATCGCACACGTACAAATCTGGAACTGTATTCCATGCGCCCCTGTGTATATGCACAAGAGGGATCAGACTACCACACTGGACATGGCTCCATATGAGTGCACAGCAAAGCCCATTGTATGTGCATGCCCTGTACGTCCAGGGAGCGGAAACGTACAAAGCCGCTAAATATCTGCATGGCCTAACAGCCCATTCTGTCTGAACCTCTATGCCCATCCCAATTCCATGGTCTCTGTGCATGTGCAGTCCCTGACCTGTGCGCAATTGCACCCTGGTCCACGTGTGACAGGAAATAGGATAGAGTGTGCCCCCCCCCCTCCTAGAACCTGAGAGAAAGAGCGCAAGATGGCCACCCAGCAGCCCAACTTCTCCGAGGCCAAGACCCGCCTACTATGTAGACTCGTGCTGCAGGAGGAGGAGGTGCTTCTCCCAAGGGGCTGCTGACAGCCAGTCCATGCTGCCTCACGCAGGGGCTGGAAGAGGATAGAATCCATTCTTGCCTAGTAAGTACACTTACTGCATCAGAGCATGGAAGCAATTACTGAGTAAGGGAGATCAGAAATGTGCTGAGCCATATGGATGGAAGAAAAGCATGTCCCCCATGCTGAGCAGTTTGCATGTTTGTGTACGAACTTGGATATAGTAGAGAGAGAGAAGAGAGCTGTGACAGCCCCCCGGGAAAGACAGGATGAGACAGTCAGTGGTGTGAGTGGCTCCCTGACCCTGACAATATTCACACAGGGAGATCATGCCACCTAAAGGATGAACACACAACACAGGGAAGAGCATGATGAATTAGAGGTCCTGTGAGCAAATGTAGTAAGAGGTACTAAGTAGTAATGGCTGGCCAAAGTCCACAGGCCACCAAGAGCCACAAACACCAGCAACAGACAAAACATGCACTCCCCACCCCCAACACACTCCAACTGTCTCACAGCCCAACCCCCATGCTCCCCATGGCCAGTCTGTGGCCAGATCCAACCCATATGTCAGAGACAGCAGAACACTTCCAAAAGGCATGCAATGAGACATAGGGACATGGCCACAGTCAACCAGCAGCTGCACAATGTATTTGACTGTAGCCCTGTACAAGGAGGGGTCAGTGACATGAGTGAGATAACAGGGAGTATCGCAGGAAAGGGAACTGCAGCCACACTGCTACTACCACCAATGGAGCCCAGCACACATGGCAGGCCCATGCCCCAGGCCTGAGGAACTGGCAAACACAGCAAGAACAAATGGACCGAACAAAAAAAACATGGAGGAAGTGATCCCTGATCCCTGTGTCTCTAAGCAAGCATAGAAACCACTAGGCCACACTGTCACTGCCATGTTGGGAGACAAAAGGTGGTAGGCATGTCACCAGATGTCCCATTGGAGCAGAGGTGGACCTGTCCAAAGGTGGGAAGGGGCAGAGAAACAGTGTCAGCCTGTCAACCGCCTGGTGGAAGCAGAAAGGCTCCCATCCTGGGGTGCAACACATGTGTCCATACAGACAAGCCCAGAGAAATCCAGGACAGTAACTGCAGAAAAAGAGTGTGTAGATCAGGCAGCCCAGCAGGAAGACAGATCTCAACTGTCTGATTAGGCCACCTGGCTACTGTTGCCCCTGGCCATACACCAGCTTGGAGGTCAGGCAGCAACACTTGTGCCTTATGGCCGGTTGTAGCATAGCATGGTGCTGTCCAGGGAAATGCTGTCTGGGAGATGTGTCTGCTCACTGGGGCAGTGACCTGCCAGCCCTGGAAGCATGAATGTGAGTGTGCAGCTGCAAGGACACATTAGGGTGGGGTTCACATGAGCATGCATTGATAGAATGCACAACTCTGTCCACTGATGCTTCCATATCATGAGGGACACAGAGGCCTACAGTATCTTCTACAGGGTCATCAGGTGCATGAGGTTGAGGTTCCTCCTGAGACTGAGGCAGCAGTTGAAGTGAGAGCAAGCCAGGACACGGCAAAACATGTGAAGGTCTGGCCCTGAGGACACTCAGCCACACACTACCTGATGTACATTGCCTGTGTGACCTCACCATGAAGGTGTATAAAGCAGCTGTATGCTTTAGGAGCAAATTGGTGACACATGAGCATATCAGCAAAGCATGTTTGTGGTCACACTAACATGGGCCTGTGGCCAGAACTGTGTGTGGGACCACCACAGGGTCCTGAGAGTAAGTCGATGGGAGCATTCCACAGTGGGTGCATGTGGGGGACACCAATGGCAGCTTTGCAGATGTTGCATAGCATATGTGTTGTAGCACCATCCAACGACATGGTGTGACATAGGAACACATGTCTGTAGGGCCATAAATATGGCACATCAACAATTGATGCAGTCTAGAGATAAAAACAGGGCCCACATGGTAGCAACCACTGGCAATGCAAAAGGTATATGTGAAGCAGATGGTGTGGTTGCCTGCACGCCTGCAAAACACTGATTGACCAGCACCCATCCTCAGTACATCAGCGATGCAGCAAAGGACAGGCACATAACCTCCCTTAGCCAATATTGTACTGTTGTAAGATAAGTGTCATCAACACAGCCCCAAAGCAGGGGCTGCAAACCAAACAACATCTCCCACAGAGCATGCCTACAGAGTCACAAATCACACCGCTACATGTGGTAGATGGCAAAGCACAGCAGCAGGAACACTATACAATTTACCATGCAGTACTCTAACCCATTCCTCACAACAATGCCATTCACATAGCACCCTGCCCACATGGCACGCAGCACATTCTTTGGGCATACGGATAAAAGATGAACACGAGAGATAGTCCGACATGCTGTGAGTTGACAGAGGATATCTCATATGCCTACTTGCCTTAACCCAGAAAGGCACATACTCCCAACCAAAGAGGCAGTGGCCAAAACACAAATCCCAAATCTATGAACCCACACATGGGACACAGACAGCACATATAGCACTGATATGCATCAGAGGCTGCCAGTGTGATTGTGGATGGTACACTGAAATGAGGGTGATGGACCCAGAATGTGATGGTGTGCACAGACACATAATTAGGCAACCCCGCGTTGCTGTGACTGGTCCTGTCCATGAACCCTGGTCTGAAAGCATATGACATGTCCTGTGTTCCCTCACAGCATGTGGGAGGTGGAAAGCCATGGCCCTGAGTAACTGCTTTGACCAGGTGAAAAGCGGTATATAAGCACAGCTAAATAAATAAATAACTGATCTGTGAAACGACATTCTAGCCTGTGTGTTCACCTTCTGGGGACCCAGATGTGAATACCACTGTAAATCACATAGTGGCAGGTACTCGTTGTAGAGGTGACAGTATCTGAATGCATGTTCCATGGGAAAACAGGTACTGTCACCATGACAGCATTTTAGGCATATGTGTAGCACAGATCCATACAACTAAACACCATGTCTCCCTCGCAGGTACAGTGGCAGCAACCACCATGGTTTGCTGAGCTCTTGGTGAGGGGTCATGGCCAGAATGGCCCTAAAAGTCAGTGGCAATTGTGGGGCTGTACGATACTGAATCAGGTCATGCAGCACCTGTGGCAGTAACCGTAGAGGCCAGGGGTTGGGAATATATATGATGTGATGATTGTATAAGTCCATGGGGTCGTCCAATCATACCTTGAATGGACAGGGTTGGATCCTGAGCACCACTATATAGAAGCTGGTATGGGCATTGCCATGTTCTGAGGGTCAAACCCAGTAGGGCAACCCTGGAGGAAGGGGGACAGGTAGCTAGTACTGGGCATGAGGCCAGGATGTGGAGACAAGCACACATACAGGGGGTATGCAGCTGAAGCTGTGTGCCACATATGGACCTTCTTGGGTCATCTCTGGGGGGGGGGGGCATGACACATGTGGGACTGCATCCCAAGCAATGCATGGGACAGCATGCATCACTGTGGCAGACAATAGATGGTCAAAGGGTAGATGCAATGACAGTGCTGTGAGAAGCAACCTGCTGAAGGCTGTGTGTGCAGCATACAGTAGCATGCACTGGTGAACCACAGCCATCTGGGAGAGGCATAGTGCAGGCACAAGGAATGTGTTGGATGCACACTAGATGGTGCCTCTATGGGGCACCATGACATCACCAGCCGAAGCAGTGTCCCTCTGCCATAGGCATAGGCCCTGTTCAGCCACACAGCAGCAGAGATGTGAGCCAGTACTGGTAGTGCTGAGCGTCTCTTGTCCCACTATCAGTTGGACAACATGTGCCTCAGGGCCATGTTGTCCACTATGTGCAGGGAGTGCATACACTGGCAGAGGTGTGTGTGGCCCAGATAGCCATGGAGCTGTGGCTCAACAGCCATGCAGGCAATATCAGACACATGTGTGGATGACCTCTGTGCTGACACATGAACAGGTCACTTGGTAAGCAGACATTTCTGTGACCATCACAACCCTCTCCTCTGGGGGATCCCATGCTCAAAGCACAGGCATCTCTGCACAGTGAGGTAACAGGGCACCCTGGACATGGTCCATGTGGGGGCTGACATGGAGATCGAGCTGCTAGGGCCAACATGCATGTGGTTGACTGTGGGATACACAGAACACATGACTGATGATGCCCCTTTGCATCCCTCACATAGCTACCCCAGTGGATGACTCACCGCCCCCAGCATCAGATGAGCCTGAGGCAGAGGAAGAAGGGGAGGAGGAGGAGGATGCCGGAGAGGTGGAGGTGATGGAGGAGGCGATAGTGCCAGAAGAGACAGTGGATGTCTTTGTGGCTACGACGGGGGACAGGAATGTTTGGCAACGCAGAGAACCTCCCTGTCTACTCCAGAGCCCACACCTTGACAGATGAGATGGGTTGCTGAATCTTCCCCAGCATATGGAGTGTCCCTCAGAGAGCATGCTGGGAGATGTCTGCACCCTTTATATGGCGCTGCTGTGGCACGTACAAGGTGCTTGTACTTTCACACACCAAACATCTATTTGCATGTATATTCGCATACCGTATTCCGAGGGATGCAGGTACACGGAGCTGTATGTCTATGCGCGCCTGTATGTGCATCTCACTTTTGGACATGCCCACGACCTTCTTTCTCCTGGGAGCTAGTGTTTGTGGCCTTCTCTGTGTCATGCTTCCCAAGGTGGTTTCCCACAAGGTGAATTTCTCACATGGGGAGCTCTCACTCCTCATAGGCGAGGTTCTGGGAGACTCCTCCATACTGATGGGCACAGAGGAGACCAAACTCAGCGCCTATGAGCGCCAGCGCCAGTGGCAAGCCATATGCCATCACCTAAATACTGTGTATCACAACAATAGGGACATTGAGGTTGGAAAGAGGAAGTGGTGGCAGGTGCGCAGGGACACCTGCATGAGGGCCCACAATTTGGGGTCCGATGGCCATGGGACATATTTGACAGAGCAGGAGCAGAGGGTGTTAGCAATGGTGGACCCCACAGCCATGGAGGGGATTGATAGCCTGGATACATCATGTGGCAGCCAGGCCCAAGATATGTGCATGCACATGGTCACCAATCAGTGCACGCTGTTTCAGTATCATTCTCACAAGTGCAGATTTGTGGTATCATCCACCACCATGTAAGCTGGGCACCTTCATCAACATTGTGTGTGCAGTGTCCATGGTTGCACATGCTGTGCTGTGCTTGAACTCAGTATGGCATGACTGTCTGCCTCTTTGAGGGTAGGTCTGTTGATGTCTTAATCTGCCATTTATATTTTTCACATTTGTTCATGCTGCCCATGCACCCATTCCTCTGCATAAAGGTGTGTGGGGTAAACTGGGGTATGACCCCTCAGTGGGTTTACACATGTGTGATGGCACGTGTTTATTTACTTGCTGCTCTTTGGGGGTGCTCACTTACATCACCCTTCTTTCTACAGGTGGCAATGCAGTGGCACGACCCAGTTCTGCTACACAACCCACACATGCAGAAGGCGGGCATCCAACTCTCCCCACAAACCCTCCTCCTGCCTCAGGTGCATCCGATACTACAGAGGGTGCTCCCGCACCTGTGCTGCAGGATGGGATTGCCCCATCAGCGAATGAGGAACAGCAGCTGGCCACTAGTGAGTCTGGTGGTGATGACAGCATACCTGCACCATCTCCTGAGCCACCAGCTGCAGAGCAGGTTAGGCACCACTGGGACAGAAACAACATGTGTATTACTGCACAGCTCCTGCTATGTGCTGAGCACCTGCTGACACACAACAAGGAACAGGCTGGGATGGAGTGCAAGAAGCTCGGGATCACGGAGCATACACTGGCACTATGTGAACTGCCAGCTCACAGCATCTGAGAGACTGGACACATCAGTGTACAGGCTGAACCACAACATAGAGAGCCTTCAGGGACAGGGCAACTGATCTGATGGCCCCCTTTAGCATGACAGCTGCAGTGGCATCCAGCCATTGCAAAAACAAGGTGCACGGGCACATTCATCATCTTCTGCTCCTACTCTGCCTGCTAGCACAGGCACACTGGCAGATGATGCACCTGCGTCTCAGCGCAGGGTCGCTACTTGCTCCTCCTCTTAGGCTGCCTCTGTCACTGCATCCATCAGCATTGGCTACAGTCAGATTATGGGGCCTGTCCCTCATGGTGCGGGGCCATCAATGGTCTTCCCACCTTTCCCTGATGCACAAGAGGGATCCAATGGTGACAGTAGCAGCTCTAGCTCTACGGGCACAGATCAGGACACTGTGGAACATGACATGGGGACTGCAGCTGCATTGGGGCCTTCAGGGAGGGGGAGGGCATGGGGACGGTCACGGGGGCGGGGGGTCAATGTGGATGTTAGGACATGTGATTTTCATACAGGTGGTGGGCATGCCTCTGTGTGTTCAATTAGGGATGGGGGGTGTTGTGTGACAGGGGGTGGGGGGGGGTCTGCAGATCTGTGGGTGCACATGGGTGATATTTTCTACAGTGTGGGGTGGGATGAGGCTGTATACATCACTGTCCCTGCTGCAGTCAGCCTGTCATTGTGTTGACAGCAAAATAAATGTGTTGCATATTACACATCCTGTCGCCATGGTCTGTTTGTCCATCATTCAGCAGGCTCATGCTCAGTCACACACATTTGCACTTGCACAGGGTGATGGGAGCAAGACACATGCCTCCTCAGGGTACTGGTTCCATTGCATTCCTATGCTGGCCCGCTACAGCTACGCAAGTACAGCCTTTGGGTTGGCTGCTGCTTTTCTAAGTCCTGGTCTAAGTTGCACATTTATATTTCCATCCCCAAATGTACATGGTCGCACACGGAATTGCAGTTCCACGTTCAGCGCCACAGGCACGCCCTCACCATGCCCCGTTTTAGACGTTCTTGGAAACACATCTATACGGCATATACATTCATGTATCAGTGTGTATGGAATGTTGGTTTGGACATACATGGCTCCTGCACGTCTATCCTGCACATTCATACGACTTATTCGTGGTTCAGAATGACCTCTATATTGTCCTCGTCTCTACTACCTTCACTGGGAGACTATTCCATGCATCTACCATTCTTTCCATAAAGAAATATTTCCTCATATTATTCCTAAGTCTATCCCCTTTCACCTTCATGTGTGCCCCCTTGTTGCAGAGTTTTCTTTCAGTTGAAAGAAGCTCTCTCCTGTGCCTTTATGCCACGGAGGTATTTAAACTTCTCTATCGTAGCTTCTCTTTCCCACCTGTCTTCCAAAGTATACATATTGAGATCTTTAATCTGTGCCCATATGCCTTATGATGAAGCCCACGGACCATTTTGGTAGCCACCCTCTGCACTGAGTCCATTCTGTTTATATCCTTTTGAAGGTATGGTCTCCAGAATTGCACACAATACTCCAAATGAGGTCTCACCAAAGACTTACACAGAGACACTATCACCTCCTCCTTCCTGCTGGCCATTCCTCTCCCTGTGCACCAAAGCATCCTTCTAGCTTTTGCCTTCACCTTTTCTACCCGTTTAGCCTCCTTAAGATCATCAGAAACAATCACGCTCAGGTCCTGCTCTTCTTTTGTGGACAGAAGTACTTCACTCCCTTCATGCCTGGTGTGAATAATATGTGTTAGGAAATAATAAGAATAATTGTAGAAGTTCACCTGTCAGTGGTTTTCATATATCAAGTACATCTACAACATAGTAACATAGTAAATGACGTCAGATAAAGACCAGTATGGTCCATCTAGTCTGCCTAGTAAGATGGCAAGAGTAGGTGCACCTGCTGCTCCATGCAGGTCACTCCTCCCCATGTCTTTTTTTAGGGGTGAACCCATCGCTCTGTGTAGGACATCCCTGTTTGTTGAGAAATTAGATAGTAAAGTTTATTTTGATGTTATCCTGTTGCTATAAAGGGATCCACTGTGTCTGTCCCATGCCATTTTGAATTTATTTGCCCCCACCACTTCCATCGGGAGGGCATTCCAAGCAGGGCCGGCCCGTCCATTGAGCAAGAATGTTTTTTGCACAGGGCCCCGCGTTTCAGGGGGCCCCGCGCAAAAAACATTCTTCAGCATCCCAAGTTTTAAAAAAAAAAAACAAACCGGCTGCTTCTGCCGCGGCAGCAGCAAGAGCTCTGCCGCGGCAGCAGCAAGAGCTCTGCCGCGGGGCCCCCCCCTGCCCGGCAGAGCCTCCGTGCATCCTCAGCAGCTTTCTTCATGTCCAAAACGCGGGCTTCTTTCAGAGCCGCGAGAGTTTCCTTTCTCGCGGCTCTGTTAATCCCGCCGAGGGTGATGGGATTTCCCATCAGCCCCGCGGGATTAAGAGAGCCGCGAGAAAAGAAACTCTCGCGGCTCTGAAAGAAGCCTGCGTTTGGGACATGAAAAAAGCTGCTGAGGATGCACGGAGGCTCTGCCGGGCAGGGGGGGGCCCCGCGGCAGAGCTCTTGCTGCTGCCGCGGCAGAGCTCTTGCTGCTGCCGCGGCAGAGCTCTTGCTGCTGCCGCGGCAGAAGCAGCCGGTGTGGTTTTTTTTTTATTTTAATTTGGAATGATAGGGGGGGGGGTGGTTAGGACTGGTAATGGGCTATGGGAGGGGAGGCTAAACTGGAAGTGGGCTGATTGGGGGGGGTGGTGAGTACTGGTAATGGGCCGGGGGGGGGGGCTGGTTAGGACTGGTAATGGGCCATGGGGGGGAGGCTAAGACTGGAAGTGGGCTGATGGGGGGGGGGTTAGGGCTGGTAATGGGCTATGGGGGGGGGGCTAAGTGGGCTGATGGGGGGGTTAGGACTGGTAATGGGCCACGGGGGGTGGAGGCTAGGACTGGTAATGGGCCATGGGGGGGGCTAAGTGGGCTGGGGGGGGGGGTTAGGACTGGTAATGGGCCATGGGGGTGGAGGCTAGGACTGGTAATGGGCTGGTGGCGGGGGGTTAGGACTGGTAATGGGCTATGGGGGGCTAAGTGGGCTGATGGGGGGGGGTTAGGACTGGTAATGGGCTATGGGGAGGGGGCTAAGGCTGGAAGTGGGGGGGTAGGACTGGAAATGGGCTGATGGGGGGGCTAAGACTGGAAATGGGCTGATGGGGGGGTAGGACTGGTAATTGACTATGGGGAGGGGGCTAAGGCTGGAAGTGGGGGGGGTAGGACTGGAAATGGGCTGATGGGGGGGGGGTTAGGACTGGTAATGGGCTATGGGGGGGCTAAGACTGGAAGTGGGCTGATGGGGGGGGGTGGTTAGGACTGGTAATGGGCCATGGGGGGGGGGTAGGACGGGAAATGGGCTGATGGGGGGGGTTATGACTGGAAATGGGCTATGGGGGGGCTAAGACTGGAAGTGGGCTGTTGGGGGGGGGGTGGTTAGAACTGGTAATGGGCCATGGGGGGGTTAGGACTGGTAATGGGCCGGGGGGGGGGGGTTAGGACTGGTAATGGGCTGAGGGGGGGGAGGGTTAAGACTGGTAATGGGCCATGGGGGGGGGGGTTAGGACTGGTAATGGGCCATGGGGGGGGAGGCTAAGACTGGAAGTGGGCTGATGGGGGGGTAGGACTGGTAATTGGCTATGGGGGGGCTAAGACTGGAAATAGGCTGATGGGGGGGCTAGGACTGGAAATAGGGTGATGGGGGGGTTAGGACTGTTAATGGGATATGGGGGGATAATAATGGAAATGGTCTGATGGGGGGTAGGACTGGTAATTGGCTATGGGAGGGGGGCTAAGACTGGAAATAGGCTGATGGGGGGCTAGGACTGGAAATAGGGTGATGGGGGGTTAGGACGTAATGGGCTGATGGGGGGTTAGGACTAGTAATGGGCTATGAGGAGGCTAGGACTGGAAATGGGCTGAGTGGAAGGAGGGCTTGAACTGCAAATAGCTGATGGGGACGGGGGCTTGGAATGGAAATGGGTTGTGAGGGGGAGGGAGCTAGGACTGGAAATGGGTGAGGGGGGGGCTAGGATAGGAAATGGGCTGATGGAGGGGCTAGAATAGGACTGGAAATTGGCTGTTGGGGGGTGCTAAGATTGGAAATGGGCTGTGGTGGGGGTTTGGATTGAAATGGACTCATGAAGGGGCTAGAACTGGAAGTAGGCTCATGGGGGGCTTGGATTGGAAATGGGCTGAGTGGAGGGGAGCTAGGATTTGACATGGGCTGATGGTGGGACTAGGAAAGGACTAGAAATGGGCTCATGGGGGGCTGGGATTGGAAATGAGCTGATGGAGGGACTTGGATGGGACTGCAAATAGATGGGGGAGCTAGGACTGGAAATGGGCTTATGGGGGGCTAGGACTGGAAATGGGCTGATGCGGGGACTAGAAGGGAGCGGATGCTGGGTGGGACTGGAACTAGAATGGAGCTGATGTTGGGGGAGGATTAGAATGGGATGGAGCTGGGAGAGTGAAATGGAGAGGGAAAAAATATTTTGTGTGGGAGGGAAGACAAATCTACAATTGTCCGGATATTGGGAGAGTAAGTGGGGATTGAGGATGGAGGGGTAAAATTTGAGTGGATGAAATAGGAATGAGGAAAGAGGAAAAGGAGAAAGATTAGTATGTTAAAGCAGATGTAGAGAGAGAATGGAAAAAAACTAGAAGAGAGAAGAAAAGACAAATGGACAGCAGACGATGAAGAATTAGCGGAAGACACGAAGAAACCAGAAGAAAGTGGCTGGAGCAATTGCAGCTGAAAAAAAATGCACAAAAGGTAGAAAAATATCTCTTTATTTTGAATTTATTAATTGGAATATGTCAGCTCTGGGAAATGTGCATCATTAACGTCTGCGCTTTGTTTAGTACAAGAGCAAATTAATGTATAGTTTTATTTCTACAGTGTTGTACATTCCAAGTTTGGCTTTTGGGATTCCCAGTTTAATTATTGTCTTCCTGTTTCTAAATTGTGATTCCTTGTTTGTGATGGTTTATGTTCTGTTCATGTGTAACTGAGCTGAGGTATTCTGTTTATGTAATTCCTATTTGACATTGCCACTTGTTCTCTTTCCCCAGTAGGTCATGTATTGTTGTTCTCTGAAATGTATTGGTTTAATATTTGCAGCGTTTCCTTTTGATAGTTAGGGTATGGTGCTTTATGAGTCCTGGTAGTGCTGTTAGGATACGGCGGGTTTGCTATGGGTTCTAAATGGGCAGTGTTTGTAGTAGTTCCTAATGTGTCTGGTGGTTGGCACTGGATTATAGTAATGTAGAAGTCTTTTAGTCTTTCTTTATTCATACACTCATTAAGAGGCATGTTTACTAAAAGTTCGTGTATGGTAACATTATGCAAATATTTATGCAAATGAGGACCCTTATGCAAATGAGGCCCCGCACCGAGTCTCCGCACATGGCCCCGCACCCCCCTTGGGCCGCCCCTGATTCCAAGCATCCACCACCCTTTCAGTGAAAAAGTATTTCCTGACATTGCCTTTCAATTTACCCCTTGCAGCTTCATGTTATGCCCTCTAGTTTTACAGCTTCCCCATCTTTGAAAGAGGTTTGTTAGTTCATTAATTCTCTTTAAGTATTTAAAGGTCTGAATCATATCTCCCCTATCCCTCCTCTCCTCAAGATTGTCTTGAGAATGAATCTGTCTTCTCATGATGGAAAGAAGGGTTTGGGAGGGGAGGGGGGTCAAAAGGGTACACATGAGGTTTATCCCTCCTGTTTTGATCATAGTTTTATTCGTAATTGCATGCATAACGGGTCAGATGGCAGGGTATTAATCCAAAAGGCCAGGAAGAGAGATCCTTAGGTCATAGCTCAGACTTTACATTTGACCGTAGACCAGTGGTTCCTAACCTGTGGTTTGTGGACCCCTAAAGGTCATTGAGACCATTACAGGGGATCCACAGGACACAAAAAAAAAAGAAATTAGTGGGGATTGGTTGGGGAAGAAAGAGATAGTGGAGGGAATTGGCTTATGGGAGGGAGAGAGAGAGAGACTGGTGGGGATTGGTTGGGGGAGAGAGACTGGTGAAGACAGAAAGGGGAATGGAAATAGAAAGGACCAGTGGGGAAGTTCGATGCTGAGGGGCAGGAGTCCAGGAAGAAGGGTAGGGATGAACTGGAGTTCTCTGAACATTTTGGAAGTTAATAAGGAGTCCACACAACTCAAAAGGCTAAGAACCTCTCCCTAAGACAAAAGATTGCTTTTAAAGTGTTTGCATCCTGTTCACATGGTTACAGCAAGAACACATAGTGGCCCAGATTTTTTGCCAAATTTTGTCCCATGTTAGGTTTCCTATGTCTCCTGTAACTCCCCCCTCCCTGCCCACTCCTACCTCCAGTACCTAAAATTGAATTTGAGGTATCACATTCATGCTTTAAGGTCACTCATCATATACATGGCACAGTCCTCAACACTTGGCAACAATGCCTAGAAAAGACAGCTGTTTGTAACGTGTGAAGAAAGAGCAGTAAAACCTGGCCATATTCCAAGGAAAAAAATGGGAATTTCTTCCATTCTTCACAGCACATTGCTGGTTTATTTATATTTTATTATTTTTAATTAATTTATGCAGAAACAAAAAAGCTTTGACATTTTGAAAGGACTAAGGGAAGATGGAGAATAGAACATGAGGGGAGAGGAGGTGTTTAGTGTATGAGGTGGAGGTGGCAAATGAGCTAGCTGTTGAATTTTAAGAATGTAGAAAACATGTTACATGTATGTATGTCTTACCACATGTCCAGCCTGCACATGTATATTTCACTGAGATGTGAAGAAAGGAAGGGCAAGCAAGTAGCTTGGGATTCTGTAAAGGACTAGTAGCGACCCCAGCGAAAACCGGAGTCTTTACAGCTTGTGGCTGAAAATAGGCATAAACATACATTTTTTTGTCTCGATATGAATATTTGAGACTCTCTAGATTCCCCTCACGAGTGGCCTCCAAAGGTCATGGATAAGGCTTCTTTGGATAGCTTATGTTCAGCCAATAAAAAGGTCTTGCAATCTAGAAAGGATCCAATATATAATGGATAAGAAGTCCAGGCAAATATTCATATTACATAGTAACATAGTAAATGACGGCAGATAAAGACCAGCATCTAGTCTGCCCAGCATAGGTGCCCAGCATAGGTGCACCTGTCGCTCTGTGCAGGCCACCCCTCCCCATGTCTTTGTTTAGGGGTGAACCCACCACTCCCCTATTTGTTGAGACCCCTATTTGTTGAGATGTTAGATGGTTCGAAAGTTAGATGGTACCGTTTATTTTGTTTTTATCCTGTTGCTGTAAAGGGATCCACTTGGTTTGTCCCATGCCGTATTGGTTACTTCATGAGAAAAATTATGGGGCCGATTTTCAAAATGGCCGATATTCAAAGGCCATGGCACTTAAATATTGCTGTACCGTTCAGTGGGAATGACGACTGTATCCATTTAATGGCAATTTTCAGCCATCACTATACGATTCCAACTTAGGACAGCTTTTCAAGCAGCCTAAGTTAGTCCAATAAATGGAGACTAAAAATCCCACAAACTAGTATTTTATAAAACTGTTACTGTTTCTTGTAAACCGCTTTGACCTGGAGAAGAGCAGTATAGAAAAATAGTCAAAAAATAAATCTGGTTAGCGCAGTCACTGCCCTCGCCCCGCCCCTGGATTCCCCTTGCATTCACCAAATAGTGCCAGGCAGGTCTATGCAGCTATTCAGTGGTACTCTCTGGATAGAGCTGTTGAATATTGGGGTGAGCACCCTTAGCCTCCCGGCCTCCCATTGGCCAAACAACTAATGGCTTTGAATATTGGCCTCTATGAAAATATAGAAAGAAAGCTAACTGGTGTCCCATTTTCAACTGTGTGCATGCCTTCCTTAATTTCTGAAAAATGAAATTTAATTTCGGCTCATTTCTCAAGGCTGACTTCTGTGCTTCCAATAACAAGCAATGTTTTGGCCAAGCTGGATGGGAGCCTTCTGCCTGCACCACTGCCAATAGGAGGAGCTCCTGCTACATCATGCATTTAGTCATGAGAAGCAGGCACCTACCCGTAGGGACAACAGCATAGACAGAGGACTCCCGCACGGCTCTGTGGGAACATTGATTACAATTCTCAGGAGTGAAAGGAAACAGTGGCTACCTCAACTATCTAGTTTAGTATTTTACAAATGAAATAGACCAAAGCAAATGCACAGTTTTTGCAACTCTCTTATCCAGGTCTCATGTCCAATAAAATCTTCCAATAAAGAAAAGGGAGTGTATTTGTAATCTGTTTGAGAATGAAAATAAATTGTGTGGGATACTGTGGGACGATCTGAAAGCAATTACTCACCTTTACTCTTCTTTCCTTCAAACAAAAATAACAATATTTTAAGCCTTGCAGAGATGGCTCTACCTTTAGGCAACTAGAAAGCCAAAATTTGGGAGCCAGCAAAAATGCCACAGCAGACTGCCTATAAAGATTTGCAGAAAGGGTCTCCAAGCCAGGCAGCATCTGGCAGGGAACTGCAGCCCCTAAAAAGATGGAGCTGGAGGCACTGCTCTCCCCTGCCCTGTCTTTGTTGGGTCATCATTGCAAGGTTGTCCATGAGATCCCAGGGGATAGCTGCAGTAACAAGGGTGTGCCAGTACAAACAGAGTCGCGTGCTGTTAGCCCAGTTTAGTAAACATGCCTCTTAGTGTTGATGAGTTCTTTAGTTATATAACGTTGTTAAGGCAGTAGGGATACTTAAAATAATATAATGTCCCTTATGTTTATAGGGCCTGATATTCATTTGGGTGGGCTATGCGCCGCATCAGTGCATAGCCCTGCCCGCCGACCCCTAACCACAGATATTCAATGTTTAACCTTTTTTTGAAATGACTGATTTACTTGTCTTTGTTATTGTATTTAATCTGATAAAATGCAATAAATATATATTGAATTTAATTTTATGCCTCCTCTCTCCTCACTTGTCTATTTATTCTGTTCTGCCGTACTTCTTTCTCCTTTATACCACGCATCCTTGACTCTTTCTCTGTATCTTGCTTTTCCCTCATTCCTTTCCACTCATATTCTCTTACGCCACCTTCCTCTTCCTCCTTCTCCCCCTCCCTCCATCCCTCATCTATCATACGCGCGAGTGTCACCACTTCTTGTGATCGGGTGGATTACTCGTTTTTCATAGAGCTGCACATCCTTGCTTTCCAACTGGCTGTGCTGCTTAGCGCAAGTCTTTCCTACGAAGAAGGCATCTTTCTGAATTTGAAAATTTGTGAACTGTAGCATCATTTAATGTTGTTTATATTAGTCAAATAAATAGTATCACGGCAAAAAAAAAAAATCATCAATTAAACCTTGTGTGAAAAAACTTCTCTCGCTCCTTTAGTACTTAGGGCCCAGTATTCGAAAGGCATTTGCACATTTACAGCCCAGTAAACCATGTAAATGCCTTAAACGGGATTATTAGATGGCACCTACATGGTTAGTGCCATCGAATATCCCTGTCTATGTCCCCTATGTCCCCTGGTGCTATCCAGATAGTAGCGATATTGGACCGCTACCTGGTTAGTCAGCTGCGCCTAAAACTAGGTGAGCTTTTGGCTTGCCTAGTTCTAGCCATGGATGATAACCAGGTAGTGGTCCAATATTGCCGCTACCCGGTTAGGCTATGCAGGTGACTCAACTCGGCACCAAACCCAGATATTCAATGCCGTCACCACGGCATTGAATATCTGGGTTTAGAGGTTGATGGGCCAGGCTATGCACCGATGTAGCACATAGCCCGACCAAATGAATATCTGGCCCTTAGAGCCTATAAATCTATCCGATTGAGCCTGGGGTGGGAAAGAGAGGGAGGAATGATACATTAACAGAAAACATTGCTATCTCAGTCTATTTCTTTAACTGGCTTTTCAACTAAACTTGGAGTAATAGCCAGCCCGTGGTGGCCAATGCTTTTTTTAAACGCCGGCGGCCCAAGGGTATTGCGGAGTGCAGAGACTAATTGCAGAGCCTCATTTGAATAAATATTTGCACATCCACTGGCCTCATTTGTATAAATCTAATTTATTGTATTTTAAAATGTATATGCTGCCCTTCTAAAATTTTAAGCAGCTTTCAAAGGAGGCCTTCCCAAGCCTCATTTTTGTCCTAACAATGACTTAGGGCATGTTTATTAAACATGTGTGTTAAGTTCCACTGTATCCATAGACATAAATGGGTTTTGCTGCTTGTGAAAGCACATTAACCTTTAGTAAACATGCCTCTGAAACCATTTGCATGTACAGTGAGGACAAAGAAAGGCTACCATATTTCTGCATTACTATCCTCCAGTGCTAACTGCCAGGTGAATTACTACAAAACCCTACTCAATTAGAACCCATAGCAAACCTGCCATATCATAACAGCACTACCAGAACTCACACAGCACCTAACCCTATTTATCTAAAGGTAGCACTACAAATATTAAACCAATACATCTCTTACTGGGAAAAGAGAACAAATGGGTCTACTACAAAGAAACTAGACAAACATAATAGCTCAGTTCTGTCGTATACACCAAACTCAGAACAAGGGATCATGATTTAGAAGTATGAAGACAATAATTGAACTTGGAACCCCAAAAGCCAAACTTTGAATGCACCACAACACTGAAAAATTAAACTATGAAATTAATTTCCTCTTATACTGAACAAAACACAAAGACATCAGCACATATTTCTCAGAGCTGGCTTAGAAGTGAGGTTCACGACTGTTTTGGTATGCACAAAACTAACCCATTTGGAGAAACTGCCCCTGACATATTCCAGTTAATAAATTCAAAATAAAATACGTTTTTCTCTATCTTTTGTTGTTTGGGTATTTTATTTTTCAGTCGCAGTTGCCTCAGTATCTCTCTTCTGCGTTCTTCATGTCTTCTGCTAACTCTCCATTGTCTTTTCTTCTCTTCTCTATTTTTCCATTTTCTGTCTACATCCGCCTCTGACATACTGATATTTCACTTTTTGTTCTTTTCTCCATTTCTTTCTTTACTCATTCATCCACTCACTTTCAACCCTCTGTCCTCAATCCCTTTTAACTTTTCACCTAGCAACTTTCCATCTCCTCTTCTAACCTCCAGCCCAGCTCCCCCATTTCTCATCTCACTCCTTCGCTAGTCTCTTATTCTCCTCTGTCTTTCACCCACTCCCCATTACCACATTTCAACCCTCTGTAATCCTCCTCCTTCTTGCACTCATCTCCTTACCAGCTTCGTATTGCCTCTCTCACATAGTTCCATCATGCCCACCACTTTCCCCCCTCTCTCACCACCCCAATTCAGCATCTCCCAATCCCCTCATCCTTCTGCTTTACTCCCAAAGTCCAGCATCTCATGCTTTCTCTTCCACCTCCCCAGTCCTTTCTCCCCATCATAGACCCCCCCCCCTCCCCCGTAGATCATCAGCTTTCTATCCCCTTCCCCTTCTCCATCCTCTCCCCATGCTGTGGTCCGCCATCTCTCCTATCTCCCTTCCCAGCCCAGCATCTTCTCGCTCTCCCCCTGTTCTCCATTTCAGGCCAATATATCCCTTCTATCTCATAATTAAACGCCACCTCTCTCTCTCTTTATATATATATTGTGATGATCATCCAGGTAAAACTCGAGGTGGGAACCCCTTTGGGATAGTGCAGGGGCCTTTTCAGCCACAGGGAAGCCCTAGAGCCTGCAGGTCTGATAAAAAAAAACCCGGCAGGGCCTCCAGAAAGGTGGAAGGCTCAGGCTGTGATACCAGCCTGGAAAGGAAGGAGCCAGTCCACAAGGACACAGCAGGTTTTTGATCAAACCCAGTATCCCTGGCTTACCAGGCAATATTCCCTAGAACCACAAGGAAGCTGGAAGGGGGAGGGGTTACCTACTCCTGTCTGTGAAAATGTCTCAGGACTTCAAACTGATGGAGGGGAGGAGCAGACCAGGAAGAGCCGATGGAAGCTGAGGAATTAGAAGAGCAAGAGTCTCCTGAACCTATGGATGTACTTTGCTCTTGAAGCGGTTGTCGAATCAGCCCGTGTGGAGGTTCAGGTGAGTAAAACACAACCTGAAAGAAGGAAGGGAGGGCTGCTAACACAGCTGCTAGAGCTGTGGGGATCAGCGACACTGCTGCTAATGTGGGAAAAATCGTTTGGTTGTTGGGCGGAGGGGGTTTGACAAACACTTATTCCTGAGGACTTCCAAGGGAGTTGTAGAAAGGATTTTCCTTGCACTTTTATGATACTGCATATGGGTGCATACTTCTTTCTTTTCCTCTTGAAGTTAAAGTACAACGCGGCACTGTTGTTAAGGCAAGCACAGTGTTCTGAATGTTGACCTGGGTACTGTGGGAAGAAAGAGGCGGGAAGTGGGATTTTAGTGGGAGCTCCCACCACTGGAACACGCTCCTAATAGTTGCTGCATTAAGAAAGCTGCTTGTTGGGGACTCTTACAAACCCTTCATCTGAATTGAAAACCCTGAGTGGATTTGCAAGTGCGCAGCCAGTGAAATAAATGATCTGGAGGACCCTCCCTGCATTCAACGTTACAATATACACACATACACACACATATCCAGCATATCTTTCTTTTTCTCCCTTGCTCTGTCCTCCCCCCCCCCCCCCCGGGAAAAAAAATATCATGCAACACCCTCCCTGGCATCTTCTTTCATTGTCTGAGTCAGCCGCAGAAAGATCTCATAGCACCATCCCCAGCTTTATCTTTCTTTCTCTGAGTTAGCACATAGCAGCCAGTGCAGACTGTAGCATTCACTTCCCGGAAATTGCCCTGCACAATGGAAGTGAATGCTACAGACAGTATTAGCTGTTGTTGCTGACTCAAAGAAAGAAAAATGAAACTGCACGCCGTAGTATTATCTCCTACATCCCTTCTGCCACCCAGTTACTTCCTTCTCCAGAATTAATTAACTCTGCCTTTCCTTCTTCTTACCCCAGCATTCATTCTTATGCTCCTCTCTTTCAACTCTTCCCTCTGTATGACCTTTTTCTTCCCTCCCACACAAAATCTGTTCCCCTCTCCATCCTCACTCCCCCAGCTTCTTTATTTCCTCTCCCAGCACCAGCCCCACCCCCTTCTAGTATTCCCCCAGCATCCGCTCCTTTCTATTTCCAGCCCCTCCCAGCATCCATTCCCTTCCAGTCTCATTCTTCCCATCCCTCAGCTTCAATCCATTTTCAGTCCTAACCCCCCAGAAAGAGTCCTCCAGTTCCAGTCCCTCCCAGCATCAGCTCCCTGCCAGTCTTTCCATCCCCCAGCATCAGCCCTTTTCCAGTCCTGGCCCCACAGTATCAGCTCTCCTCCTGTCCCAGTCCCTCCCAGCATTGTCTTCCTTTCAATCGCAGTCTCCCCAACCCCCATCATTAGCCCATTTCCTGTTCTAGCCCCAGTAGCAGTCCTCTTCCAGTGCTAGCAGCTCCCTCACACACACACACACACACAAGGCCCCACACCACAAGGAGCCTTGCACGCACTTGACCGGCTTAAGAGGGAGCTGGTGAGGCCCAAAGCCTGGCTCCCTGACTCACCTCTGCACAGCCTGTCAGTGCCCCTGTTTAACCTCTACGTATTGAGCGGTGTCAGGAGCTACGGCTTAGCACAGCCACGATAGAAAAAGAAAAGGGCTTCTGCGCCTATTTACTCCTGCAGCTGTCAGTTGCCGCCTTTATCTGGATAACAGCGATTCTAAGCTGCTATCCAGATATCACTTTGGGCAGCAAATAAGCTGTCAGGTGCTATCCAGATAGCAGCAGTAAAAATCACCACTGTCTGGCTAACTCAGTTCTCCATACCGGACTGTCGCAGTACTATCTAGATCGTGCCAAGGCAGGGTGTAATTATTCAGTGGCACTCTCAGGATACTACTGCTGAATAGCTGTTAAAATGGCATTTATCTAACTGGTGCTGCTACCCAGATAAATGCTGTTGAATATTGGTCCCAGAATTTTAAATGAGCACAAAATTTATCAGTTTAACCCAAACCTCCCTTTTTCCCAAGTTTCAAGACAATTTCCCAGTAGGTAAATACTCACACGTGCAGATTCCTTCCTAGCTCCAGCAGGTCCTGTGTCAGAACGCTTTCAGGATAGGAGCTGGGATAGGACCCACAAAGATAGGGCTTGAGCTTGATAAGAAAGATCTAATTTTGCCATTATGCTTCCCTGTCATAAGAGGAGAGGTCGGGGTCACGTACTGTTATGACCAGATCCCGATGTAGATATCAGCAGTGGTGAATTTGTTGAGGATATCCCTAACATCTATTCAGGAGTGACTATTAAACCTCGGGATGTTGTTTGTCCCTGCAGTGTTCTGTGTCCCCTTCACTATGTGGATTCATTTGTATTATTTTTTTCGGAAGCTCTCTGTGTTATTGCATTGCTGTACTAACATCATCTCTACAGATGATTCTTTGATTCGTCCACCCTCTCATTGGATTCCACCTGGACCTGTGGATGCAGTGCATGTAACTTTTCAAACCTTGGTCAGGTTGAAGAGATTCAAGATAAAGCCTATTTTAATGTCACTTGGGAGGAACGTGCAGCCCTGGATCAACTTAAAAATAATCATGATCTGGCTATTCGGGCTGCTGATAAAGGTGGGGCAGTAGTCGTCCAAACTTCTCAACAGTATCATTGTGAAGTAATTCGACAATTGGCAGATGGACAGTACTATTTGAAGTTGAATTCGGATCCTCCTCTGACCTTATCTGTTATGATAAGGGATCGGGTGGAGAATGCTTGTAAGGTTGGATGGATCACGTCTAAAGAATGTGGGGTGGCATTTTCAAAGGCATTTACACGGGTAACTGCCCTTGTTACCCTTGTAAATGCCTTATCCAGGATTAGTCCCTAACGCACCCAGTTGCTATTCGGTTAGCATCAGGGCGTGTTGGGAGCATTCTGGGGTGGAGGGAGGTCGGAGGAAGGTGCTAAACTGGTAGCAGCGATTTTTTATGCTACCCGCTTAGCCCTCTGCACCTTAAAGATAGGCAGGGTTTTTCCTCGCCTATCTTTCAGGCACAGGGGCTAAGCGGGTAGCATTGAAAATCTCTGCTTCCCAGCTAGCTCCTGCGGCTTCCGGATTGTGCGGTAAGAACTGGATTTTCTATGCCGGGGCTGCATATGACCCCAGCATTGAAAATCTGGGTTAGACGGATGGAGGGTGGGCTATGCGCTGACGCGGCACATAGCACTGCCCAAATGAAAATCGGGCCCGTGATTTTTTGATCCAAAAGCTTCCTAAGATCCCTATTTTCTGTTTATTACCTTAAATTCATAGGTCTGTGGTGGACCTTCCTGGTCATCCTATTGTCTCATGTCGGGACTCACTGATGGAGCCTCTTTTGCAATTTTCTGATCTGATCTTATGCCAAGCGGTATACCAAGTGAAATCTTTCATCAAGGATATGTCCAGTTTTTTTAATTTCTTGGAACAATTACCAGCGTTTCCAGATGATTTGCTGGCTTGTTACTATTGACGTGGTATCATTATATACAATCAATAATCCAATCTGGAATAAGCTTTGCGTGGGTTAGAGGAGAGTAAAATCTTGTTCCCAGGGATGCAGGACCCGACAGGCATCCACCAACCCCTGCTCTGCTTCCAAACATTTATCCCTTTCTCAAAGTGTTTTTTCTTCACCACCCTCTTTGGTTTGCAATGCAGATATGGATGAGCCACCACATTGAAATCCCCCCTATACTCTGGGTACATTAGACATTTCACTATCGGGCTAGTGAACAAATTGTAACAATACACATTCAGGGCGTATAAATTGCATAACATCATTTTTACCCTTCAAATTTCTCTCAGCACCATGACACATCGACCATCATTATCCAGTATGGTTTTAAGTCATTGAAATTACAACCCTTCCTTAATTAGGACTGCACTCCTCATTTTCACACACTGAAGGCAGAGGAATAGACCTCTCCCACCCATGACCTTTGCAATTTCTTATGTTCCGCTGCACTCAAGTGGGTTTCCTGAAAAAAGGCCTTCCCCAGGAAACTCAGAATTTTTGTGTGTTTCACTGGGGAGTGTATCCTGTCCACATTGAACTTTGTTAACACCAAATATTTTTGTTCTGTGTTCACAGATGAAGGGCCAGGAACAGGTCCTCAGAAAACATCCACAAATAGGAACCGTAGTGAAGGGGATCTTGAACAATTTTCAGAAGACTGTGTTCATGAGGAAGTAGCTAAATTAAAAATGGACAAAGCAATGGAGCCAGATGGGACACATCTCAGAGTATTGACAGAGTTGGGAGTGGCCACAGAGATTGAAGAAAAGGCCATGTGGTCCCTTTATACAAAAGTGGAAGTAAGGATGAGGTTGGGAACTACAGGCCAGTTATTCTGACCTTTGTGGTGAGTAAATTAATAGAAATGCTGCTAAAACAAAGGAAAGGAATGGAAAATAAAACAATAGATATTATAATGCTTCTATATCGTTCCATGGTGAGACCGCACCTTGAATATTGTGTGCAATTCTGGTCACCGTATCTTAAAAAGGATATAGCGTTATTAGAAAAGGTTCAGAGAAGAGCCACCAAAATGGTAAAGGGGATGGAAGGATACTCCTATGAAGAAATGCTAAAAAGGTTAGGGCTCTTTAACCTGGAAAAGAGACGGCTGAGGGGAGATATGATAGAAGTCTATAAATTAATGAATGGAGTGGAACGGGTAAACGTAGATCGATTGTTTACGATATCAGAATATAGAAAGACTAGGGGACATGCAATGAAGCTACAGGGTAAACTATTTACGACTAATAAAAGAAAATATTTTTTCACTCAACGTGTAATCAAACTCTGGAATTTGTTACCGGAGGATGTAGTAAAGGCTGTTAGTGTAGATGGGTTTAAAAAAGGTTTGGACAAGTTCCTGGAGGAAAGGTCCATAAACCATTATTAAGAAGGGACCCAGGATATCAATGCTTGACCCTATACAAGCATTGTGGAACCTGTGTCTTTTGGGGAAACTGCTAGGTACGTATGACCTAGATTGGCCACTGTTGGAAACAGGATACTGGGCTTGATGTACCTTGGTCTGACCCAGTATGGCATATCTTATGTTCTTATACTAACATTGATCCTGCTGAAGCATTGCTTGTGTTGGAGTAGTGTAATTTTTCCTATTGGCTACCTGATAGAATTCTGAAACCCTTCTTATTGTCTCTGGTGGATTGAGTTTTATATAACAACTATTTTTTTGTATGACCAGACTTATTACCATCAGATGTTTTCTATTGCTATGGGAGCGCCTTTGGCTCCATCTATTGCCACATTATATATGGCATGGTTTGAGGAATGATTTGTAATGATTTGTTTATATTTCATAATACTTCCCTTTGGTACTGTTATAGAAACGTTTTTTGGATGACATTTTTGTTCTTTGGTGTGGTTCATATGATTTACTATCCACTTTTGTGGAAGAAATTAAACTAATGTAAACCTATGATCCCGTTTAAGATGGCAGCTAACCAGTCACGCCTTGAGTTTTTGGATGTGAAATTAACTAAGGAAGATAACAAGCTCAGGACCAGCTTGTATCATAAGCTGGTAGGTTTCATAGTGTCCATCCGACCCGACTTAAAATGCGAGTCAATTTCTTCGCTTATGAAGAATTTGCTTTGATGTGTATGAATATCGATTACAAGCTTCTGATCTTATGATGCAGTTCTTGCAATGGGGTAATCCTCATGATCTGGTAAAATGGGAATTTAAACATACACATAATGCTCATCATGAGTTGTAATTATTTCCCTAAGTTCGGGAACCTATTGATCAGATTGTTTGTGTTCTGCCCTTCTCAGTTTGGGTGCAACAGGTGTCTAATATTATTTGCAGATTTTGTCATGTTTAATACGTGTTCACAAATGTTTTCCGTATGATGTACTGATTTCTTACACAAGAGGTCATATCAATAAACTCAGTAGTTTGGGGATGGATCCCAAGGTGGTGAACTGGATCAGAAATTGGTTGACTGACAGATGACAGAAGGTGATGGTAAATAGAGCTCACTCAGATGAAAGGAGGGTGATTAGTGGGGTGCCCCAGGGTTCAGTCCTGGGCCCGGCACTGTTCAATGTATTTGTGCGTAATATTGCTGAAGGACTGAATGGAAAAGGCTGTCTTTTTGCAGATGACACGAAAATTTGCAACAGAGTGGACTCCCCTGAGAGAGTGGATAACATGAGGAAAGAACTACAAAGCTGGAAGAATGGTGTAATGCTTGGCAGTTAAGATTTAATGCGAAGTGCAGTGTCATGCACTTGGGAAGCAGAAATCCAAGGGAAATGTATGTGATAGGTGGGCGAGAGGTTGGTGTGTACAGACCAGGAGAAGGACCTTGGTGTGATTATATCTGAGGATCTCAAGGTGGCAAAACAGTGCGACAAGGCAGTGGCAAAAGCCAGGAGGATGTTGGGCTGCATACAAAGAGCAATCACCAGCAGAAAGGAAGGGGTACTAGTGCTACTGTATAAGTCACTGGTGAGGCCTCACTTGGAGTACTGTGTTCAGTTTTGGAGACCATATCTCACAAAGGATGTAAAAAGACTGGAAACAGTTCAGAGGAAGGTGACCAAAATGATTTGGCGCCTGCATCAGAAGCCTTATGAAAAGAGACTTGAAGACCTAAATATGTACACTCTAGAGGAGAGGAGGGATACAGGAGATATGAAGCAAACCTTTAAATATTTAAAGAGAATTAATGAACAAACAAACCTCTTCCAAAGACGGGGAACATAAGAACATAAGACATGCCAT
Organism: Ichthyophis bannanicus; assembly: GCA_033557465.1. Classification (NCBI taxonomy): domain Eukaryota; kingdom Metazoa; phylum Chordata; class Amphibia; order Gymnophiona; family Ichthyophiidae; genus Ichthyophis; species Ichthyophis bannanicus. The sequence continues at coordinate 849,822,012 of CM066032.1, forward strand.
ACTGGGTCAGACCGAGGTCCATCAAGCCCAGTATCCTGTTTCCAACAGTGGCCAATCTAGGTTATACGTACCTAGCAATATCCCCAAAAGACACAGGTTCCACAATGCTTGTACTGGGTCAAGCATTGATATCCTGGGTCCCTTTTTAATAGTGGTTTATGGACCTTTCCTCCAGGAACATGTCCAAACCTTTTTTAAACCCAGCTTTACTAACAGCCCTTACTACATCCTCTGGTAACAGATTCCAGAGTTTGATTACACGTTGAGTGAAAAAATATTTTCTCTTATTTGTCTTAAATAGTTTACCCTGTAGCTTCATTACATGTCCCCTAGTCTTTCTATACTCTGATAGCGTAAACAATTGATCCACGTTTATCCGTTCTCTCCATTCATTAATTTATAGACCTCTATCATATCTCCCCTCAGCCGTCTCTTCTCCAGGCTAAAGAGCCCTAACCTTCTTAGCCTCTCTTCATAGGAGTAGCCTTCCATCCCCTTCACCAATTTGGTGGCTCTTCTCTGTACTTTTTCTAATAACGCTATGTCCTTTTTAAGATACGGTGACCAGAATTGCACACAATATTCAAGGTGCGGTCGTACCATGGAGCGATACAGAGGCATTATAATATCCTTTGTTTTGTTCTCCATCCCTTTCCTTATGATACCTAGCATTCTATTTGCTTTCTTGGCCGCCGCTGCACACTGGGCGGAGGGTTTTAACATGTTATCCACAATGACTCCTAAATCTTTTTCCTGGGTGGTGGTATCTAATGTGGAGCCTTGCATCGTGTAACTATAGTGTGGGATGTTCTTTCCTAGGTGCATAACTTTGCACTTGTCCACATTAAATTTCATCTGCCATTTGGATGCCCAGTCTTCCAATTTATCCAGATCCTCCTGCAGTTTACCACAATCCTCTTGGGTTTTAACAACTTTAAACAGTTTTGTGTCATCTGCAAATTTGATAACCTCACTAGTTATTCCCTTTTTCAGGTCATTTATGAATATGTCAAAAAGCAGCGGACCCAGTACAGATCCCTGGGGTACTCCACTATTCACCTTTTTCCATTGGGAATATTGGCCATTTAGCCCTACCCTCTGCTTTCTATCTTTTAACCAGTTCCCGATCCACAATAGTACACTGCCTCCTATCCCATGACTTTTGAGCTTCGCCAAAAGTCTCTGATGGGGGACTTTGTCAAAAGCTTTCTGAAAGTCCAGATACACTATATCAACCGACTCACCTTTGTCTACCTGTTTATGCACACCTTCAAAAAAAACATATCAGATTAGTAAGACAAGATCTTCCTTGTCTAAAGCTATGTTGGCTGTCTCCCATTAGGCCATGACTATCTACATGCTGTGTAATTTTGTTCTTTATGATGGTTTCTACCATTTTCCCTGGTACTGACGTCAGGCTCACCGGTCTGTAATTTCCTGGGTCACCCCTGGAACCCTTTTTAAAAATTGGTGTTACGTTGGCGACCCTCCATTCTTCAGGTATTACAGATGATTTTAATGAAAGTTCACAGATTACCAATAGCAGGTCTGCAATCTCATATTTCAGTTCTTTCAACACTCTGGGATGTATACCATCCGGTCCAGGTGATTTGCTACTATTCAGTTTATCAAATAGTTGTAATATATCTTCCCGGTGTAGCGATATTTCTCTCAATTCCTCTGCAGTATCACCTTTAAATACCACTTCAGTCTTGGGTAACATCCCTACATCTTCCTCAGTAAAGACCGAAGCAAAGAATTCATTCAGTCTCTCTGCTATAGCCTTGTTTCCTCTTACTGCCCCTTTTACCCCTCTATCATCTAATGGTCCAATTGACTCTCTCACAGGCCTTTTGCTACGAATGTACTTGAAAAAGTCTTTATTTCGTGTTTTTGCTTCCGTAGCAAGTTTCTTCTCAAATTCCCGCTTTGCCTGCCTTATCAATGCTTTGCATTTAACTTGCCAGTGCTTGTGCTGTTTCCAGTTTTCATCATTTGGCTCTTTTTTCCATTTCCTGAAGGTTGCTTTTTTGGCAGCAACAGCCTCTCTGACCTCACCTTTAAACCATGCTGGCAGTTTTTTGGACTTTCTTCCACTTTTCTTAATGCGTGGAATACAGCTGGTCTGGGCTTCGAGGATAGTATTTTTAAATAACACCCAAGCTTGCTTTAAGTCTTTAACCTTTGGAACCGCTCCTTTTAGTTTTTTCCTAACTATATTCCTCATTCTATCATAGTCTCCCTTTTGAAAGTTAAAAGGTAATACTGTGGATGCCTTTACTATCTGTCCTCCACTAATTAAATCAAACATGATCATACTATGATCACTATTGCCAAGTGGTCCCAACACCCTTATTTCTTGCACCAGATCTGGCGTTCCACTAAGGACTAGGTCCAGTATGGCTTCCCCTCTGGTCGGTTCATGAACCAGCTGCTCCAAGAAGCACTCATTTATTCCATCTAGAAACTTTATCTCTTTAGCTTGTCCTGCTGTGACACTGACCCAGTCGATACCAGGGTAATTGAAATCACCCATTATTACTACTCTTTTGTGACTTTTGTTAGCTTCCTTGATTTCTTTGAGCATTTCATCATCCATTTGTTCATTCTGGCCAGGCGGTCGATAGTATACTCCCACTGCCATCACCTTCCCTTCATAAATGGAATTTCAATCCATAGAGATTCTACAGCAAATTTTGTTCCCTGCAAAACTTTAATCCTTTCTGACTCAATGCCCTCTCTAACATAGAGCACAACCCCTCCACCAATTTGATCAGCTCTATCATTACGATATAGTTTGTATCTAGGTATCACAGTGTCCCACTGGTTATCCTCCTTCCACCATGTCTCTGAGAGTGCAATCATATCTAACCTCTCATTTAGTGCTATATATTCTAACTCTCCCATCTTATTGTTTAGACTTCTAGCATTGGCATACAAGCATTTTAGAGACTGTATTTTATTCATATTAATCTGGCTATTGGTAGGCAGGGGTAATTTGGAATCTTTATGCTCTGTCTGCTCCTTATTCAAGGGCATTTGGGCTACTATACTCCCTTTTGGAACCTCACTGCTTTTGGTAGTATCCTTCAAGGATACCTTCGTCCGAACCATGCACTCCTGGGTGACTGTCGGCTTTCCCCTATTTTCTAGTTTAAAAGCTTCTCTATCTCTTTTTTAAAGGTTAATGCCAGCAGTCTGGTCCCATCCTGATTAAGGTGAAGCCCATCCCTTCGGAAGAGCCCCCCCTTTCCCCAGAATGTTCCCCAGTTCCGAACAAATCCAAAACCCTCATCCTTGCACCATTGTCTCATCCACGCATTGAGACTCCGGAGCTCTGCATGTCTTTTGGGTCCTGCACGTGGAACAGGAAGCATTTCGGAGAACGCTATCCTGGAAGTTCTGGATTTCAACTTCCTACCTAAAAGCTTAAATTTAGCCTCCAGAACTTCCCTACCACATTTTCCTATGTCATTGGTACCAACATGTACCAAGACAGCAGACTCCTCCCCAGCACTATCTATGATCCTATCTAGGTGGTGCGTGAGGTCCGCTACCTTCGCACCAGGCAGGCATGTTACCAGGCGATCCTCACATCCACCAGCCACCCAGCTATCTACATTCCTAATGATTGAATCACCAACTATAACAGCTGTCCTGACCCTCCCCTCATGGGGACATGGCCCTGGAGAAACGTCCTCGGTGCGAGAGGGTTTTACATCACCTGGAGGACAGGTCCTAGTTACAGGATCACTTCCTGCCACACCAGGGTGATGCTCTCCTGTCACGTGACCTCTCTTCTTCATGGCAACAGGGATGCTGCCAGACTGGAGGTGGGACTTCAGGACTATATCCCTGTAGGTCTCGTCCATGTACTTCTCTGTCTTTCTTATGTCTTCCAGGTCTGCTACTCTAGCCTCTAGAGAACGGACTCGTTCCCTGAGAGCAAAGAGTTCTTTGCACTTAGTGCATACGTAAGACCTCTCACCAACTGAGAGAAAATCATACATGTGACACTCAGTGCAAAAGACCGGAGAACTCCCATCTCGTTGCTGGACTTCTGTCTGCATCTTAGTTTAAAGCTTGTGTTTAGGTCTTTTAAATTCTGTATATAATAAGGATTGGTGTAGATGCTTATACCAATAAAAGTGTATCTAATACCCCTAATACACTTTGTGTACCTGAAGCTTAAGTAATTAATCTCAGGTCCTCTGTGTATGACTGATTTGGATAACGAGCTGCACCTGAGAGCAGCCCCTTTCCTCTAAGATGTGCAAGTACCTATAAAACTACAATTACCCCAGGGATGGGTGGGTGCTGGGGAGGGAGGGAGGGAGATAAGTCCTATTAAAGAGGGCAGTTACAAGGTACCCTGTCCTGAACCCTCAGCAGGGGGGAGGGGGTACCACACAAAGCCCAGTTAGTTGAGAGAGGCAAGGTAAGTTATAACTGAGAAGGTTGAACTAGCACACCACTAAGACAAACAATAAATAATTAAATAAACAGACAAACAATAAATAATTAATAAACAGCTAGAACTCACAGCAAGGTGTCACAGGAGGCAATATCCACTTCTCTAGCAGAGCACTGTAAAAAGCACTGCTCTTCTCTGATCAGAGAAAAGCAGACTAAAACAGACTATGCACACGTGGAGGAAAACAGGAAGAAGGCTACACAATACCTCAGCAGGGGGGGGGGAGGGGGAGGATTCACTCAGGCAGGCTAGGACAGGAAAAAAAAGTTTAACACAGAGCAGGTTCTGGGGAGAGAGATTTAATTTAAAATGAACAGTTAACCTGCCTACCACACAAAGCCCAGTTAGTTGAGAGAGGCAAGGTAAGTTATAACTGAGAAGGCTGAACTAGCACACCACTAAGACAAACAATAAATAATTAAATAAACAGTTAGACAAACAATAAATAATTAATAAACAGCTAGAACTCACAGCAAGGTGTCACAGGAGGCACAGGAAGCTGTAAAACTAGAGGGCATAACATGAAGCTGCAAGGGGGTAAATTGAAAGGCAATGTCAGGAAATACTTTTTCACTGAAAGGGTGGTGGATGCTTGGAGTGCCCTCCCGATGGATGTGGTGGGGGCAAATAAAGTGAAAGAATTCAAAATGGCATGGGACAGACACAGTGGATCCCTTTATAGCAACAGGATAAAATCAAAATAAACTTAACTAACTAATTTCTCAAAATTCAGGGGTGTCCTAAATGGAGCAGTGGGTTCACCCCTAAACAAAGACATGGGGAGGGGTGGCCTGCACGGAGCAACATGTGCACCTACTCCTACTCTAGCCATCTTACTAGGCAGACTAGATGGACCATACTGGTCCTTATCTGTCGTCATTTACTATGTTACTATGTTATCCCAGATCTGGGGGTGAAGGTGGGCTATTGGTAATGTGAGGGGTGTCAGGTTTGTCCAGAAGCCCTGGTTGGACCACAGTAGACAGATCTTAATTCCAACAGGATTTATACTGTGAGATTTAGGACGGATTTTAAGTTGATGTTTGTGGTCTATTTGATTGTATGTCCCTGCAATCTGACGTATGTATGCGCACCAAGCATATATTAAAACTTGCTTACGTGAACACAAGTCTCGTTTGACCACGCAGGTTATTTCAGCACCCCTTGTGCAACATTGTCTTCAATATCAGCATATGTTTAATGATCTCCATTGGAGAGTGATTGATCATGTCCCTCCGTTGGTGCATGGTGATAATTGTGAGGTGCTGCTTAACAGATGTGAATAACGTTGGATTTTCTAATTACAGTGGCTCCGAAGGGTCTCAATATGGAGACTGAGTGGTTCACACTGATCTAGCAACTATTTTGATTGGCTCTTTAGATCAGCAGATCCTTTTATATGGCTGCTATGTTTTTTGGGGAGTAGAGACAGGGAGAGGAGTGGAGGAGTCTTCTAATGGTTAGAGCACTGGCTTGATAACCCAGAAATCAGAGCTCAGTTCCCACTAGCACTCCTGGTGGCCTTGGGTAAGTCACTTAATCTTTTATTGCCTCAGAAGAAAGGCCTAGCAATCTACCTCATACTTTTGGTTACACTGCCAAGAAAATCCACGGGCTGCTGGGTCACCAAGAGTCAGCAGTGACTCAAAGGCTTGCATTGCATTGCATGTTTTTTAACATTGAAGTTCTTTGAAAGTGGTGTAGGAACTCAACAGTGCCTGATAACATGGATTTCCCTGAGGGAGAACTTAGCATATTGGCCTCTGTTCAAAGCCCAGTGCTGTGTCAGATTTGGATTGGATTATAATTGGAATGGCGCTGGAACTGTCTCTTTGCTGATCTTCAGCTAAATAATTTTTAAAAGTGTTTATACTGGAGAGACATGTTGTTTTGACACATTTATTTTCATTAAATTAGACCACTTGGGTGACTGTGGCTATTGGTTTGGTAAACAGCGTGAGGTATTGGTCATATACAACAAAATAATTTTTTAACAAATATGTTGGGACCTGTTTGGAGTTTGATTGTTGCTGTGTGGTCACCATCATAAGAAGGAAGAAGAAAATTTAATGAAAAAAAAATAGTGGCAGAGTAACAGGGCCAGTGCAAGGATCAGAGGTACCCTAAGTGGACCCTTAATCTCGCTGCCCCCCCCCCCCCCGCACCGCCACTCCCATTGATCTCCAGGATGTGCAGCAGTCCGCCGCTTCCACATCCCCCCCCCCCCCAGAGGTCTGTATCAGAAGTGGGCGGAAGCAGCAGGTCATAGAAGGCAGGAACCATGAAGCAGCGCTGGAGAGTTCAGGTAAGCGCTGCCTCATGGTTTCAATGCTCTTGCCACCACTGCCGGTCCCAAAGAGGGGTGGCAATGATGGCAATGGGTGGAAGCACCAGCCCTATAGAGTAATCGTGGATCTAACTGGTGCTAGCATCTTCTTGAATCCTTCCTCTTAACCACACAATTTTAAATCATTTGTATACTGATCCAGTAAAAATGTTGCCAAGAATCTAGTAATTCATTATAATTTTTTTTTTATTATTATTAGATTTATAGGGCGGCATTTTCGAAGGCATTTACACGGGTAACTGCTCTAGTTACCCATGTAAATTTATTTATTATTTATTTAGCTATATTTGTATATCGCTTTTCACTGGGTCAAAGCAGCTTCCAGAGAACATAACATTATACACTGAATGCTTTTTTTTATGCAAGTGAACATTTTAACATCTGAAAATGTCATCCTTTTGTTGATATAACTTTTAACACTTGATTAACATACATATTCAAAATAACATTTTAAGTGATATATGCATATTATTTATATATATATATATATTTATTTATTTACATTCTCTTATATACCGCGCTATTCTGCATCAGTGCGGTTTACATTGAACAAACTGAAATTACATTGAACAGGGCATTATAACTTGGAGATAACTATTTTACAGGGAACATGGGCTATGGGGGGTTAAGTGGCTTGCCCAAGACCACAAGGAGCACCTGTGGGACTAGAAACCCCAGTCCTTCCGGCCCAAGGTTGCTGTCCTCTAGTGGGATTTGAACCCCCGACCTTCCGGCCTGAAGTATATGTGTTGTATTGGGTTGTATTGTGTTTGGTGATTATGGAGGGGGTCCAAAGTGTTCTGTAAATAGGTATATTTTTAGGTGTCTAAGGAATGTAAAGAGGCTGGTAATGTTTCTTAGGGTGTAGGGAAGAGAGTTCCAAGGGGATGAGGCGCATAGTTGAAATGCCCTGTGACATATTTGATGATTATATTTGCGTTTGTTCTGTGGTATGCTGAGATTATTGATTTTTGTTTGTCTACATGGTCTAGAGATTGGTGGTTGTTGTAGAAGGAGTTTGGGACATGTTTCTTGTTGGGAGTGTAATGTTTTGAGAATGAGGAGTATGCATTTGTAAATGCCTTATCTGGGATTTTTGAAAGACACCTATACGGGTAGTGCTTTTTGAAAATTCCAGATAAGTCTCTAAAACGCACCTGTCTTTAAGGCACAGGGGCTAAGTGGGTAGCATCGAAAATCGCAGCACATAGCCTGCCTAAATCAAAATCAGGCCCATAATAATTACAAAGGAAAGCGAAAAGAAAATATCATGAAACATAACCACAACAAAAAGTAAGAGTACATTGCAAGTACAAAAAAATCTAATGTCATCATAGAAAGGAAAAAGAAAACCATGACCAGGAAAAACAAAAATTTGTACATTACAATGTAGAAAACTACAGAAATAATCAGTATTAAAGAGGAATCATAAACAGGAAAGAAAAAATCAAAGGGTCACCAATCATATATACCCAGTATATGTAACCAGACAGGGATTCCAAAACTGAACAAACCAAACTACTCTAACTGTTCCTGAGATGTATTCAAAGCTTCCAGTTGTGAAGGGTCATAGAACGTATAGGGCCTGATATTCAAAAGGCATTTACACGGTTTACAGCCCTATAAATCATGTAAATGTCACTATCTGCTATCCACTTTTCTCCCTTGCACATCCCAGTGGTAACTGCTTAGCATTGAGGCGTGTCAGGAGCGTTCCAGGGGGGAGCAGGCAGCGATATTGCATGCTGCCTGGTTAGCGACCTGCACCTAAAGGATAGGTGAGGCAAAAGCTCACCTGTCTTTAAACGCAGGCGCTAATCGGGCAGCATGCAATATTACTGCTGCCCGGTTATCGACTGCGGCTGAGAGACAGTGCAGCAATCCCAGATATTCAATGTTGGAGCCGCATATGACCCCAGTATTGAATATCCGGGGTTAGAGGTCGGCGAGAAGGGCTACGCGCCAAAGGAGCACATAGCCCTCCTAAATCATTATCAAGCCCATAATCTTTACCCTGAAACTTAACCTGACATCTCCTAGGATACCTTAGGTAGAAAGTCATTCACACTGCCAAGGCTCAAGGCCTCAACTGTAGGAACTTTCTCTTAAACTCCAAAGTCCATGGGGAAAGATCTGGAAAAAGAAATATCCTCTGTCTATGAAAATAGTCAACCGCTCCTTGAAGAAAGCAGAAAAAATGTTATTCCTATGCATAAATAAAAAAGTAAAAAAAAACCAAAAACTTATTCCTATCTGAAAGATTTTAAAAAGTTGCCACCATTGTAGCTCTAGTGGTAGACTTCTCAACAGACGTTTCCAACAGCCTACTTAAATCACCCATGTTCTCTTGTGCTGAAGCATTAATTGAAACTTGTCTTATAAAAGCAGGAATGTAAAATGTATTTTCCACAGCAGAAAGAGTATTGGAATCAAAATGCAAAATGTCAATAAGGTAAGATTTTAGCATATTAAATGCAGAAATCATTGTAGAGTATGGAAAATTCAAAAATCTCATTCATCCTCTGGGAGTTGTCCCCATTTCAGCCTTGTTGTCAAGGAGCAAATTTCCCTTAACCAAAGCATTATTAGACAATTCTAACTGTTCAGTCTTCTTAACATATCTCTCTAAAGTTTGTTGATCAAGACCCATCTCCTTCTCAAGGTTAGACAGCTTAGTCACTGTCTCAGCTGAGAACTGATACAAGCGGGATAAACAATTTCTCAGAGTAGCTTCCATTTCTGCAACCTTCTGCCAATTTTCCCGATTGGTAACCTCATTAAGGATGATATTAGACAATTTGCAAGGCCCCGTACCAAGCCATAATTGTGCCCTGTCCTACTTGCCCATCTGGCGTCGCCTTCCACCCCAAATCTCACCCATACCTCCATGTCCTCAATGTCCAGCCAACTACCTGCCTTTGCCCTGCTGCTGCCAGTTCTTGTTTCCTTGGAGGCAGTGGTGGCGTCAGCAGTGAGTCAGACCTGACTTCAAATTTTAAAAAACAAAACACGCAGTCCTTTGACTCCATGTTTGTAGGCAGGTCTTGTCCCTCCCTCCCTTCTCTGATATAGGTCGCATCAGAGGAGGGAGGAACCGGACCAGTCATTCAAACGTGGGTCTTTGCAGCTCCGCATTTGGATGGCTGGCCTAGTCCCTCCCTCCCTTCTGTGATGTCAGAAGGGAGGGAGGGACTAGACCTGTCTACAAGCGTGGAGCCGGAAAGACCCACTTGTTTTGTTTTATTTGAAGTCAGATCTGCTGCTGCCGCTGAGAAAAAATAAAAGTAGCAGTGTCAGGCCGATAGCAGGCAGTGGGGGGGGGGGGGGGGGGAAGGGGGGGAGAGCCCAAAAGGCACCGCTATATCCTTTGCGCCTTGTGCGGCTGCACTGCTCGCACAGGGCTAGGTACGGCGCTGACAAAGTGTCCCCCAAATGAAAAACATTTCAAAAAACAACAGGCTTTCATAAAGTATGAATCTCAGGAAATATCTCAATCCCCTTGGAATCTAAAGCACCAGAACCAATGATAGTCTCAAGAGGCAAAGAGACCAACGAGGATGGACTCCCAGGCAAAGGCTGCATATGAATAGAGTCGGCATCAACAGGGGTGGAGTTTCACCTCACAAAGATAGCACCACTCAGGATTTGCCAAGAATCTTATAATTGATTAAACTGTAATTTTAATGTTCACTTATTTCATGTTCCGTGCATAAGTTATTTTATTACATAGGGGTCCTTTTACTAAAGGGTGCTAAGGTGTTGCACCTAACGCGGCCAAAGCTTTGAAACGATAGCATGTTAGGTGCAACACCACTGCGTTAACTGTCAGGGGTGTGGAAAGCAGAGCCCTGTCCCTTAGTGCATGCCGCAATAGTGCAGGTGCACTTAAGTCCGCCTATTGAGGGAGTGTTAGGTGATCCCATGCTAATGCAGGTAGCACACATTGTGAACACAGCGCTAAATGCTCTGAACTCACCACAGCCACTCTCTGCCCCAACCCGCCCACTCGCAACTCTACCACGGGCTACACAGTTAATGTAGGAATCATCCCACACTGTCATGACCCTGCGCTCGCTGGCAGCGCGTTTCCCAAAGCACATTCAACATGCTCCAGAACACGTGCTGCCTGCTAGCACTCTTTAGTAAAAGAACTCCATAATTTGTGTGCATGTCTTTGACATATGTGTTGTTATTTTCTATGTTGAATGGTTATCCACTTTGAAACACTGTGAATGTAAAGGTGATGAAAGGAAGGACAGGTGGGAGCTGAAGGACCTGACAGATCCGTGAGCATCCGACGTGCCAGCCAGTAAATGTGATGAGGATGTCGGAGGCAGCTGTACCAATGCACTGGGGGGCCCACATAAAATGCCATAATGTCAGTGTGTGGCCTAGGATGGGCAAGTCATGCCCTCCCAGCCGAGTCAGAAGTGGCATGATGTGTGCCGTGAAAGGAGGATGGAGCAGGACTGCTGAAGTAAAGATCAGACACAGGAGAGGCGTGAGTGAAGCGCAGAAATGTGGAAAAGAGTCCCTGGGTAGGCCATGGTGTAGCAGCTTGCATGAGAAGACATGATTGCACATAGCCACCAGAGGCATGTGTATGGGCTGAATGAAGGAGAGCAGCAGAGGAGAGTATGGCGTAGGCTAGCAGCACTAATGTACCGGAGGTGCCATTGAAGCCTGGAAAGAAAAGTGCGCAGCATCCACCACTTGTCGAATCAAGGAAGATTTTGTTATCACCCTTACACATTAAGCTGGGTCTAATGAAAAATTTTGTCAAGGCCATGGACACAGGGCCAGCCCATCAACTAGGTGGGCTAAGTGGCTGCCTAGGTGGCCAGCCCGGGTGGGCGACGGTAGCGGCACACATGGGTGGCCGTGCTACCCTACCAGCTGCCGATTTTCCATTTGGGGGCGGAGGGGGCAGTGGCAGTATTTCCAAAAGTGGTGGCAAAAAGCTAGGGGGGGGGGGCGGCGATGCTGGGGTTTCTGCCTAAGGTGGCAGAAATCTTTGGGCCAGCCCTGCATGAACAAACCAAAACCAGCTTTCAAGTATCTCCGTGGGAAATTCTGAAGCTAAGTGAAGCTAAGATAAAAGAAGGTGTCTTTGTTGGTCCTCCAGATTCATGAACTTCTTTGAGATGATGCATTTAACCGTGCACTACATGGGAAAGAAAGGACAGCATGGAACGCCTTCCATTTAGTGGCAACAAGTTTTCTCAGAAACAACAAGACACACAGCTACAGGGAGATGATGGTAAAACTCCTCAATGCATACAAAAGTCTTGGCTGCATCATGTCACTAAAGATACACTTTTGGCTCTCTCGACTTGATGTTTTCCCACCAAACTGTGGAGCAGTGAGCGATGAGCATGGCGAGCGATTTCATCAGGACATTGCAGTGATGGAGAAAAGATATCAGTGCTTGCAGACTATTGCTGGATAGTGACAAGAGAACCTCCATTTACAGAATACAAGACACAAGCCAAGAACGCCAAGTAGATACTAGATAAGGTCTGAAATGAATTCTAATGCATACAAAGTCGTTTCTTGCCTTCTGTTTCATACTACTTTTTTTAATAAATTGTATTTAAATAACCCTTTGGCTGATTTTTAAACTTTTAAACAGACAACAGGTAAAATATTATCAAGGTTATATATATGGCAACCATAAACACATATAAAGACCTAGGTTTATAATTTGTGATTAAAACTCTACTACCAGCATGCTACATATACACGTAAAATGGAAAAGCTTAGATATATTGGAAACAGTAGCCAATCAGCAGTTTTAATTTTCATTTTTGAATTCAGTGCATCAAAATTCCTAAGAATTTGCAGATTTTGTCTCTGAAACAGATAACTTTTAAAAAATTGCAGACCTGTGAAAGGATATTCTGGTGAAATACAATGGGATGAGAACTATGAATGAGCAAGCCGATAAATAAGTTTAGGGCGTTACTCCTGATCCTTAATGTGTCGAGTCTTTTCAATAGTACTTTATGATCAACTAGATTAAATGCTACTGTCATGTCAAGTTGTAGGACCGGGACTACTTTGCCATTGTCAAGGTGAGTAAGGATCTCATTCCATAGCGCAATGACCAGCATTTCCATACTACGTAATAATCGAAAACCAAATTGCTTGAGGTGAGAGGAATTATTTTACTCCAGGAATGAGGCAAGTTGCTGTGGGAGATTTCTCCGCAATCTTTATCGGAAATGGAAGATTAGAAATGGGCCTATAATTGGTCTGAATGATCTGATTTAGGATCCCTCAGACAGGGATGGATTAAAGCATTTTTCCACATTGTGGGAAATAAACATAGCCTAGATGAAGTCTCAAATTGATTAGGTCTGAGAGGGGACTGGAGAAATACGGTAGGAGCTCCTTTAATGAATGGTGGGGGGGGGGGGGGGGCAGAGGACAGAGGTTTATAGAAGCAATTGCTTTCTCAAAACTAAAGTTAATGAATAGATCAAAGTTATTAAGTTCATTAAGGGATAATGGGGTAGATTAGAGTGTATTTCAGACGTGGAGTGACTGCTAATCATGTCAGAGACTGATAATGAGTTAAGGTATTTCTTAACTTTGATCACCAAAAAGGAAGCAAATTGGTCAGGCGCCATCTGGGATGGAGTTTGACTCTGTGATAGGGATCTGATTAGGGCGAATTCTCTTGCGACCTTAAATAATTACCGAGGGAAACTGCCGGTTGAGTAAATCCAACTTGAATAGAACTCCCTTTTGGTTTGTCTAATAAGAGTTTTGTATTTGGTCTGCAATATCTTACACAGGTTTCTAAACGGAAGGTCTTGGGTTTCCTCCATGTTCTTTCTGCCTTGTGGAATTGTTTCTTGAGTAGTCTTAGATCATTATTAAACCATGGATGACTATGTCTAGTATTCACTGTAATTAACCTGCGGGGAGCTCATTTAGAATCTTATTCCAGGCTGCTATTTTCTGATCCAGTGATGTGATAGAAGGGAGAGACTCCAAATGTGTGTTTCACTGCTGAGCAAACAACTCTTTATTTACTGATTTTATGCCCATGGTGCTTTTAATTAATGTTGACTTATGAATAGAAGATGTCTTGAGTGAGCAGTGGAATTGTAAAAATGATCAGACCATGAGAGTGATATAATGAAAGTGGACTCAGATCGGAGTGAGATGCTGTGAAGTCTGCTGGATCTAAACAGTGGCCACTGAATGAGTGGGAGCTAGTGAACCTAAGTGCAACAGCAGAGACATTAAACCTTTGTCAGCTGCCGTATTGGGAAAGTAAAAAAGTACATTAATGTCTCCAGTAAATAATAAGTCACCAGGAAGAAGGCTTGAGTGGTCTTGGAGCAGGGGGTGGTATTTAAAGAAACAATATGATGGGGGATTATATGATAACTGGGCTAAGAGAATATCTGAAATCTTGGTCGAGTGAACTGCCTGTATTCAGTTTGATATAAACAGAGCAACATTGCCACTGTGTTTGAGGGAGTGGTGAACTGTGAAGGTCAGAAGGGCAAGATTGGAGTAGATACAGGGCCAGCCCAGTTCAAGGTGTTGATGCCTTAGGCAAACTTTAGCCTTTACACCTCCCCTGGGCTTTGAATGCCTGCCTTTTCCTGACTTCCAGAAGTTGCCGCCCTAGGTGACTGCATAGTTTGCCTAATGGTTGGGCCAGCTTTGAGTAGATAATGGTGATCTCCATCCTTTGACCAAGTTTCGGTTATGCCTATGAGATCTAACTGATGGTGCAAAATCAGATCATGAAGTAGAAGTAAGGCACATTTCATTGTTAGAGATCGGACATTTAGTAAAGCAACTTGAATGGGTGGTTTACTAAATGTCCGATGGGCATGAAACAGCAATAGTGAGGGTCCCGTGTAGGAACCAGAATAAGCTGCCACAGCATAAACCCTGAATGTCGGGCCCTGGGAAGAAGCTCTCCATGACATCCGAGATGAGCAGTATATGCTGAATGGTTAGCATGCTAATAATCAGCAGAAATGAGAAAAGGAGTAACAACCAGAATTCCTGGCCTTGGAGACACCCTTAGTGGTGCCCGAAGGAGTGTCCCAAAGACCAATATATATGCTTCTTAGGCGTACTTCTTCAGCACACACCTGCGGCAGCTGCACACTGCTGAGCCATTGATTATTTAGGCAGTCACCTTCTATCTTCATTGACACGTGTGATCAGGACTTATGGGCAACGCTGATGGACAGTAAAAGTAAAAGAGAGAGTAGAACTAAATTTAAAAAACATAGAAACAGCAAATAAAATTAACTAAGCATTAAAACAAAGTACAGTCATAGACGAATGAAAGGTTTCTTAAGATTCTGAGTGTCTGCAAGGTTTTCATTACACCACAGAGGTGCATGTTTATTAAAGTGCGCTAAAGCAATGAGAGATTGGTCTACGAATGTATCGCGGAGGTCCATACTAACCTAGGGGGCATGTGCATCTGTTAAGTTGCCATTAGTGCAGATTAATAAGGCATGCACTGGCATAAATTCTGCCCAAGCATCTCCCGCAATGTGCAAGGGCCGGGACAGAAAGGGGGCTCACACAGCGACAGCGGCAGCAGCACAGCAAACTTACTTTATCATATTTGCTGCGTTGCTCCTCTCTTGTAAGTCTACCATGGGCCCTGCAGCTGTTTCTTGCTGGGCTGAAGTCTCACGATAACATCCACACGGTGAGACTTTGGCCCAGTGGGGAATAGCTTTGGACCCACAGCAAACTTAGAAGAGCAGAGCAGCTCGTCAAACATGATAAAGTAAGTTTGGCACACTTCCACCACATGGGGGGGGGGGCCCTCATTATAACTTACGCCACTGAAGGCATGTACTTGCCATAAAACAAAGCTGAAGGATATGTACTATTTATTTATTTACATTCTCTTATATACCATGCTATTCTGCATCAGTGCAGTTTACATTGAACAAACTGAAATTGCATTGAACAGGGTATTATAACTTGGAGATAACTATTTTACAGGGAACATGGGCTATGGAGGGTTAAGTGGCTTGCCCAAGACCACAAGGAGCACCTGTGGGACTGGAAACCCCAGTCCTTCCGGCCCAAGGTTGCTGTCCTCTAGTGGGATTTGAACCCCTGACCTTCCGGCCTGAAGTACCTTGCCCCAAACACTAGGCCACTCCTCCACTCCACTAATTTGTGGTAATTATTCGTCATAACATGAAGCAGGGTTTTAGAACTCTTTGCAGGATATTCTGATGTGTGTTGAGATGTTTGTCTTGGGGAAGGTTCTCCAAATGGGTTAGTTTTGCACATAAAAAAACGCCAGCTGTCCAAGAGCAAATCACTAATCAAACTGACAAAAACCATGATTTTTTTCACTATTTAAATGGGTGTAGAACGTGTATTTCATTTGATATAAACATACAAGTTCATGAAATACATTTTTTGGATGTCAATATTTTAAGAACAAATAGTGGCTTTTTAACCACAATTTATTCTAAACCTACAGATAGAAATACTCTGCTGCATTTTGACAGTTTTCACCCATACCACCTTCGTTGTAGTTTACTTTATTCACAATTTTTGCATTGTCGACGCATTTGCTAGAATTTATCTGAGTTTAAAGTTCAGGCAAAGAACATGCGACGTAAGTTTGAGGATCGTGGTTATCCCGATGCGATCTTTTCAAGAGCCTATAAGCGAGCAAGATACAACCATCGCGAATGGCTGCTTCATCCCCACTATGCATCATCTGATTCTGGATTAGTGGTTACTTGTGTTTTACCATATTCGAGTTTGTCTCGTCGTATAGCATCTATATAGCGTAAAAGGTGGCCATTGATTGGTACACACCCTAAACTTTCAGGCTGTATGTTGCGTATGTCTTACAGCCGTGGACGCAATTTAAGAGATTATTTATGTTCTGTAGTACCACGACGAGATACTACATCTACTTTGCCTTTTGGCCATGCGGCATGTCAGCGTTGCTCCTTCTGCAGCATTATGGTTGATGAAATTTGTGAAAAATACAGAAGTAAGGTTCAGAGATTGCGAAGTACGACTACGTGCACTACTACACATGTTGTATATGGATTATGGTGCTCCTGTTCGTTATTATATGTTGGGAAGACTACTCGACCGTTACGGACCCGCTTTTCTGAACATAAATATAGTCTTCACAAGTCTCGTGTAGATACACCATTGATACAACACTGTATAGACTTCGAGCATCGTTTTGAAGACCTTTATTGTACCATATTGGAACATGTTCCTTTGAATATTCGACGGGGTGATCGGAATAAGTTATTGCTGCAGAAGGAGCAACATTGGATATATTCATTGAATATACTGTGCCCACATGGGCTTAATGATAAAATTGAATGGTCTTTGTTTTTCTAGCAAAAGATATTAGGCATTTAGTTTTCGGCTATTCCGGTCCGCTGTCACTGTGGAGCTCCACCCCTTTTCTTCCTGTTTTAATAGTTGGTGGCGTAGTTAGTTTTGATTGGTTGCAGGGTTATATTAAAAGTGCGTCAGACGCTATGGTTTTTAGAAGCGGGGAGATTGATGGAATCATTGGATTAGCAAGTTGTGACTTTTTCCCCTGATGAAACCTGATTATGGTGAAACGAGAGCTTTCGTAGGGATTTGATTGAAAAACCTTTTGATCCTGGATATTTTGAAAGTTTCTCTGCTTCATTTAATCGGATACTTTCCGGTGTTGAAAATCTACGGCGTGGTGATTGAGCACCAGGGAATGAACAGCTCAAAAGGATCTTGGAGATAAGTACTTTATAGACCTGTTATGGTTTGTTTTAGTTATAGAGGCTTATTTTTCTTTTCCCTTTCTTTTTAGGGGATTATAATTTGTTCCAGTGATGCTCAGTTTCAGCCTTCTTAACATGACGCTTTGGATATGGTTTTGTATGTCGTGATTGAAGTGTGCATGTGATTTTAGGGTGTGATATGTATTGTTATTGTGTGTTCCTATAATTTTGTGGTTTAAGATTGATAAAAATTGAAAGATTTGGTTGAGTGAAGTGACTATTTGACCTGTGATGCCTGCGTCAGCTACTCCCTATAGTGATTGATTCACTACATGTAGGGCTTTAGCCATTCTGAGGTCAATATTGCCTTGTTTGAATTGTGTTAAGCTAATTATTGAAAAATAGTGATAATAGTTAGTTGGAGTAAATCTAGTATTGAGGGCAGTTTTTGTCAATTTGATTAGTTTTGCACATACCATGGCAGTCATGAACCTCACTCCTAAGCCAGGGTATTTGGAGTATGATCTTAGTCTCAAATTTGCTGCTAATGCTCGGCGTAATACTTGCATCGCGCCAAAGACAGCCTCCTGCTGGAGTTATCTGTAGCATTTTGCAATTTTTCTTGTGGCAATTTTCCTCTTTGTAGCATTTGTAGCATAAAAGTAGCAGTACATTATCTGCTGCTTATCTGCAGAAGTCCACTTAACCATAGTTAATCCCTTTTAACTTTTTCATTAATTTCTGTGGTTTGTCTCCTGCCACAGTGAGTCCACGAACATACCCACCATGGCCTTTATCTGTGGCAGGGATGTTATCTACATCTGCAGTGCCACCATCATTGGCCCTAGTGTGTAAGCTAAGGGTGGGCATCTTTTTATCCTGGGCCTCGTGCGGCCAGTATGTATTTTTCTTTTTTGTTCCTACTATACTTCAGTTGTGTCGCCTTGCTAGGATTCAATATAGATTTTGTGCAATGGGGTCACCTCGTGAAGGTATCCAGCAAGACTTGGGGAGGGAACTATAATCTCACCCCCTAAGAAAAACACAGCAGTTCACCAATCACAGCTAGTGAATTTTAAGCTGCACTTCCCCTTGACCCCAGATGTTTGCCTTTAGAGTAGACTTGTGTCTGGAATCCTACCTCTTAGGCATCTTTAAAAATAATCAAACTCTTTCAGCAAGTGCTTTAGTGTTGCTAAGTTCTTGAAATAATGAAAGTTAAAATATTTTAAAGCGTCACCATGATGCATGACTGTTGTAGGCCACTTAGATATCAGTTGTCAGGTGAATTTGAAGACATTATTTTTCAAAAAGAATGTAACTAGCACAGCTCAGGCCTGTATGCTTAGTGCCCACCTATGTTAACTTTGAGCGTGAAAAATCTGCTCTGGCTACGTCACCGGCTTATACTTCTCTTGCACCTTTGTTACCCTTTTCCTTTTCCTCTTCCTTTCTCTTACACTCTGCTCTTACCTTCCACCTCGTCCTTTTCATATGGTTGCCTAATTTTTGGAGAGCAAATCTGGGACACCTGGGCAGGGCTGAACTGGGCTGGGAGGGGCAGGAGTCCTCCCTCCTCTGGAATCTTTTCCGCACATATTTAAAAATGACTGGTCTAAGTAGCATTTAGTAATTTCAAAGATGTAAAAAAAGCAGCAGCCCTTCTCGAATTATAAGCTGGCATGCATACATATGCGCTTAAACTTTATTTTATACATAAAGGGTAAATATTCTATATATTTCTAAAATTCCTCCTCTTATTTCTGAAAAGAAGTTAATTTTACACCTTCTCCTACCATGACTGAGAAGACAGAATTAGAGGGGTGTGCAGCAGAAGCAATGTCCTTTGCCTCTGTCCCCACTGAAATTGGGGACAGGAGATGGTTATAGTCCATGGAGTCTAGGACATCACCTAAAAATCAGGGACATCTTGTTGTAACCTTATCCTTTTACTTTCTCACTTCATGGCTTCTCACCCTTTACCTCCCTCCCTGTTTTCACCTTACTTCCCCTACACACCTTACAGCCCTCAGAGGTGGGAAGAAGCATTCTGAGCAACCCCCCCCTTCTGACAGCTGATTACTTTCAGTGGGTGCAAGAAGCCAACAAGCTACAAGAAGCAGGGGTATAGCAACGGCAACTGGGCAATGCTTCCTTTGGGCCCTCCCAGCTGCCGCTCGCACTAACCAGCCAAGAAGCAAGAGAAATTACACTCTTTCAGGCCGATGCAGAAAGCATGGGTTTACGAGCCCCTAACGCCATGTTTAAGCACTTTTAACGATCCTGCAGATGCAGGAAACATATGTAAATCCCGGCGGAAAAACTAGTGCCCAACTAACGCCACGCTTATTTAAATGAACTTCAGTTATTTTAATCTATTCTAATCAGCTGGGCTGGTATGCAAATCATAGCTGCGCCTGATGCAGAGACAGGCATAGAGAATTTTGCATTAGTGCCAAAATTTTTACTTCAGGGTCTGAGTAGAAGTAAACCTCTAACGCATGCCCCCGATAGTAGTGTGATGGAACTGAGTGCTTTCCCTGAGGCCTAGATCATCTCCTCCTCAGATGATCAGGCATCGGGAAAGCCCCTGAAGCCATAAAAATACTGTTGGGGGCTGTGCCCCACAATAAAATTATCTCTGGTGGTCCACTGGACCCAATCCCACCCCTGACAGTATTTGGATGGCATCGGGAAAGGCCCCTTTCTCCCCCCATTAAATAAGAAACAAAACTTGGTGGTCTAGAGGCCCCTACCTGGAGGTCTGGCAGCCCCCAAATGCACATTAAGCGGGAGCACTGCCTACACACTCCCACTCTGCGTCAGTCATCTTGCAAAAAGGCTTTGTCTGGCCCCACGAGGTGCATCCTGGGATGCACCAGGTGAGGTCAGACTGCCAAATAAGGCATGAGGGATGGGGGGGAAGGGGCCACTAGACCACCAGGTTCTTCTTTTATTTAAGGGGGGGAAGGGGCCATAGACCACCATGGATCATTTTACTGTGGGGCATGGCCCCCGACAGCATTTTGATGGCATCGGGGGCTTTCCCCGATGCCGCGATCATCCCCCAATGTCATCAAAATACTGTTGGGGCTGCTGTGTAAATTATCCACGTGGTGCCTGGAGAGCAAGCCAAATTAGCGCACTTCTTATGCGCATGTGTTTGGCTTGTTCTCCCAGTTTAACACTGCGATGGCTCATTTGCATGTGCACAGTTAACGTGGGGGTCATTTGCATGCTCTATCTTTGCTGCATCTGGTGTAAAAATATATACGTTGTCGGGCCGTGTTAAAAGTCATCTTTAGCGTGCGTCAAGCGCTGGTTTTCTGCATCGGCCTGTTTGAATCATCTTCTGGGCCTACAAGGGATCCATATTTGCTCCAGTACTACCTTATATCAGCAGCCACTGCTCTTGCTGGCTTGCCTTCAGGCTTGTACAGATACAACCACCATTAGCTTCCTCCTGTTACGGGACCTTGTGCAATCAGACCATTTGCACCAGCCTAAAGATGATGAAGAAATGGAGGAAAATAATACAATCAGATTTCCCCTTGCTTTTCAACAGCAGTAAATCTGGAACACAAGCAGCCTGTGGAAGGTATATTTTAATTGTGTTGTAGATCTCAGAATTGCATGGGAAGATGTGTGCCTCCCCTCCCACCACTCAGTTCCAGTTTTCATACCATTTAGATTCTTCAAACCTTCGCCTCCGCAGGACTCAGGCAGTAAAGTGAGCCTTTGGCTTCAAGGAGTATTAGCTGTGGTTTAAAATGACAGTGCCGCTTATCAAGTGGACATCATTACAAATCATTACAATTTAAAGTTTCATTCATGCCACACAGTGACGGTCAGAAGCGGAGTGCATTCAGCTTCCTTGCTAGGGTACGGCAAATGGCATGGTCACATCAAATTCCTATAAGCCGTCTAATTCGGACTACGTTCATACCTGGATGAGAGTAGAGAAAGTATGAGAAAGAGATTCTTAAGGTGCTTGCTGAATGATTCCAGCTGGGTTAAATTTTGGGCTAATTAATAAGGTTTAAGATTAAATTATTTGCCTTTTCTAAATCCTTCAAGGCAAGTTACTTGTACACCTACATACATGTAATTTCCCTGCCCTTTTTTCTTCAGCCCCGCTCATCGCAATGCTGTATTTTATTGCTTATGGAGCTGTATGGATGCCCACTAAGCTTGCAAAGATAAGACAAAATGAGAAGGACGAATGTGGTTCTGCTGAATATTTGTGTTGACCCAGGCCTGGTACAAGGGTATTATGCACCCTAGGTCAACCTTCAACCTTGCACCCTCTCACAAACAACTTTTAGACCCTTAGTATCTCCCAAGATTTTCATAATTAAACCCAGTCATAACCATCTCAAAACCATCCTTCCCAGAGCAATCTTATAGAACACATATTTGGACATTATACGTCAAATATTAAGGATATGTTTACTAAAGAGCGTTGAGGGAACAGGCGTTAGCGAGCGTTTACAGCAGTGATAAGGGGTGTTACATGCAAAAAGGACTCTAGGAGGCATTCTGGGCCATTTAACATGTGCTAGCAGGACATTGGGCGTTAAGGTGTCAAGCATGCACCATAGCATCCGAAAATGGCTGTAACCCTTACGCTGGATAAAGGAGCAGCAAGGAAAGTCAATCTGAAGGTGATGGATGGAAGGGCAGGTGGGAGGTGATGGACCTGCCAGATCTGTGGGCACCCTATGTGGCAGCCAGTAAAGTGGACAAGCATGTGGGAGGCAGCTATATCAATGCACAGAGGGTGCCAATGTAAAATGGTGCAATGCCAGTGTGTGGCATAAGATGGGGAAGACGTGTCTCCCAGCGGAGTCAGGAGTGACAGGATGTGTGCAATGACAGGAGGACAGAGTAGGAGTGGTGACATGAAGATCAGACAAAGGAGATCTGAAATGCAGAAAAGAGTACCTGTATAGGCCATGGTGTAGCAGCTTGCACAAGAAGACATGATTGCACACAGCCGACAGCAGCAGATGGATGGACTGAAGGAAGGATGTTGGCTGAGGAGAGGGTAGTATGAGGTGGCAGCACCAATGTGCCGTAGGTGCCATCCGCAATGTATTTGTTCTGTGTGTGAAAATGTGCACCAGTGCCACTTGGAAGGCCTGATAACAGACATGTGGGACTCACACCTGTCCCAGCCACACAGCCACCGTACAACATCTCAGACAAATGTGCAGATAACAACTGCACAAGTGTCATCCAAACTGGGCAAATGGAGCAAGTACGGACATGAGATGATACCTGCAGGTGGCTATCCGAGGGGTAGGATGTGTCCATATGTACTGCAGAGATGTAAGGGAGCCAAAGCTCTACAGTCACAATCATGATGTCAGACATGACTCATGCTGCCCAAGTAGGTTACATCTGTATGCATTTAACTGCCTGTTAGTATACAGCTGTAGCAGTGCAGTCACATCAGCATATATCTTACCGTTAATGGGTAATGTCTGATGATAAACAGAGACTGTACAGACCTGTAATCAACTGAGCCATTGATGGATTAAGTGATCTGCTCAAGGTCCCAAGGAGGTGGTGTCAGTCCATGAAGGTTGTGGCAGACATAAAATGTGACAGTAACACATTCCAAAATGTCACATGAGCAGTGGCAGTGGGCCTCAAAGCATGGTATCTGGGCCTCCCAAGCCATTGGCATCACCATCACGCCATGCCTCCAAGCAGGGACCTGACATCTGCAGGGAGAACATGTCTGACCCCCTGCAGTGGGCTGCAGCAGAGCCAATAAAGCCATGCTCTCAGAAGGCCATGATGGGGAATAGCATGTTTGCTGATCCAAAGTGTGACTAGAACGCATAAAAAAGTAGAAGGATTAGTGTCTGCAAGTCACAGCAGAGCCAGGACTGTTCCAGGCAGCGAAATGACTTGAGTAGCGCACAGGCACAAAATGGACAAGTGGGAATCCAAACCTTGTCTCCTGTTTATGGAGGCATTGCAGTAACCAGTAGGCTACACCTCCACAAGAGCCTTCAGATATATGCCTAAACTGTCTACTATGAGTGCCAGTATAGGTTAGCCCCTCCAGTACCCATGAGGCACTGCCCACAGCTGATCACCAAATGGAGAGTGCACTGATCTATCATATCATAGCTCAGTAAGACACACTGACAGTGTGTACTACAAGCACATAACAGCTACAAACCCTGCTACTGAGCAGTTTTAGCATTCACCCTAAGGGTAGGGTTGCCAACTGGCCGGTTTTCAGCCGGCCTGGCCGGTTTTTCCATGGCCAGGCCGGCTGCCGGCGCAGAGGCAAAACCGGCCCTTGAAAAGCCGGGTTTTTTGCTCTGGCCGCAAGATCGGGAGCGGCCAGAGCAAAAAAAACGGCTTTTCTCCCAACCCGGAGGGTTTCAGAGGGAGCCGGGGAAGCCCGCGCGAGGCCCCGGCTCCCTCTGAACAGCCGCCAGCGTGAAGAGCCTTTACCTTCACGCTGGCGGCTGTTCCTGTGAAGCCGCAATTGGTGGGAAAGGTTAAAGGCAATGCCCTTTAACCTTTCCCAGCATTCGCGGCTTCACAGGAACAGCCGCCAGCGTGAAGGAAAAGGCTCTTCATGCTGGCGGCTGTTCAGAGGGAACCGGGGCCTCGCGCGGGCTTCCCCGGCTCCCTCTAAAGCCTCAGACAGCCGCGGTTTTGGGGGGGGAGGCCAAGGACTGCCTGGGCTGTGATGGGGAGGGGGCCTGGACTGGAAAAGGGCTAGGAGGGGGGAATTTGACTGGAAATGGGTTGTGATGGGGGGGGGGGGGGGACCTGGACCGGAAAAGGGCTATGGAGGGGGGGGGGGGACTTGGACTGGAAAGAAATGGGCTGTGATGGGAGGGGACCTGGACTGTAAAAGGGCTATGGGGGGGGGGGGACATGGACTGGAAATAGGCTGTGATTAGGGGGACTTGGACTGGAAATGTGTTGTGAAGGGGGGGGGGGGGACCTGGACTGGAAAAGGGCTATGGGGGGGCATTGGACTGGAAAGAAATGGGCGGTGATGGGGAGGGGGACCTGGACTGTAAAAGGACTATGTGGGGGGTGGGACATGGACTGGAAATGGGTTTTGATGGGGAGGGGGACCTGGACTGGAAAAGGGCTGGGGGGGGGGACATGGACTGGAAATGGGTTGTGATGGGGAGGGGGACCTGGACTGGAAAAGGGCTATGGGGGGGGGAACTTGGACTGGAAATAGGCTGTGATTAG
Source organism: Ichthyophis bannanicus (assembly GCA_033557465.1). Classification (NCBI taxonomy): domain Eukaryota; kingdom Metazoa; phylum Chordata; class Amphibia; order Gymnophiona; family Ichthyophiidae; genus Ichthyophis; species Ichthyophis bannanicus. The sequence continues at coordinate 849,846,823 of CM066032.1, forward strand.
GGGGGCTAGGACTGCAAATGGACTGTGATGGTGGGGGGGGGTAGGACTGCAAATGGGCTGTGATGGTGCGGGGGGACTCTGACTGCAAATGGGATGTGATGGGGGGGGGGCCTAGGACTGGAAATAGGCTGTGATGGGGGACTTGGACTGGAAATGGTCTGTGATTGGGGGGGGGGCTAGGACTGGAAATGGTCTGTGATGTGAGGGCTAGCACTGGAAATGGGCTGATGAAGAGCTGGAATAGGACTGGAAATGGGCTGATGTGGGGCATGGGAGAATGGGATTAGAAGGGAGTGGATGCTGGGTGGGTCTAGAACTATAAGGGAACTGATTTTGGGGGAGGACTAGAATAGATGGGGAATGAGTGGAGAGGGGAAAAATATTTTGTGTGGAAGAAACGTCTATGATGGGCTGGGTATTGGGAGAGTGAGGGGCTTGAGAATGGAAGGGTGAAATTTAAATGGATGATAAAGGAATAAGGAAAGAATTGGGGGAAAGAGCAAAAGGGAAACAATCAGTATGTTAAAGCAGATATAGAGAGAGAATGGAAAACATTTAAAAGAGAAGAAAGGACAAATGGATAGCTCGCAGAAGACATGAAGAAACCAGAAGAAAGTGACTGGAGCAATTGCAACTGAAAAATAAAACGCCCAAACAGAAGGTAGAAAAATACTTTTTATTTTGAATTAGCTGGAATATGTTTGGTCTGGGAAGTGTGTATTGATAACATCTTTGCGTTTTTGTTTAGTGCAAGAGGAAATTACTTTATAGTTTTATTTCTCCAGTGTTGTACATTTCATGTTTGGATTTTGGGGTTCCCAGTTTAATTATTATCTGACCAAGGAAGTTAGCCTACACGTATCCTCGGTAATTTTTGTGGGTGGGGCTGGGGGCGGGGCAGGGGTGGGACTAGGGGCGGGGAATGGGTGGAGCATGACGAGCCACAGGTGTCGGGTTTTTCTCGGTGAAAAAGTTGGTAACCCTACCTAAGGGTGAGGATGGGCGCCCAGCACCTGGTCTCCAGAGTTTGCACTGCTAGAGATGGTTTCTGCTGGCTGTGTGGCAGGTCCACATCACTGCCAGTATATGGTAAGTATTGTCTGCAGTATGTTACGCTAGTCAGTTTTTTTCCTGCACAATTGTAGCATGCTGTAGGTGTCAGTCACGGATGGGCCCTGTGGCCTGCCCTTTTTAGACAGGGATTTTCTTAGAACATTGCATATCAGTAAAAGCTGTTAGTATAGCTGGGTTTAAAAGGGGTTTGGAGAAGTCCTGGAGGAAATGTCCATAAACCATTATTAAAAGGGACCCAGGATATCACTGCTTGACCCAATACAAGCATTGTGGAACCTGTATCTTTTGGGGAAACTGCTAGGTACTTGTGACCTAGATAGGCCACTGTTGGAAGCAGGCAATTGGGCTTGATGGACCTTGGTCTGACCCAGTATGGCATATCTTATGTTCCTATTAATGCCCATTGTTAGTGCCCACTCAGTGTGCCCATGCTATCAGCCTGACTCTCTATCCAGCTGTGGATAGTGGAGCCTGTCTATGTGGTTGATGGGTGTTTGTACTCTTGCTGGCCTATTCATTGTGGGTTGCACATGCTGGTGTTTTACTTACACTGTAGGCTAAAGTTTAGCTATAGGGACATGCAGGACTTGAACCTGTGATACTTGACTCATATACACATTGAATGTGTGTGTTGAGCCACAGTGTTGCCCTATGCAAGCACCAGTCCCTGGGGCTGACATGCTGCCCATCAGACAGACCTTGGCACCTGTTGCAATACGCATGGCACACAGGACCAGGACATGGCTTTGGTCTGCTGCAGGCAGGTGCTGCATGCTGTCAGTAGCGTGGTCTGTCCAACATGTGGATTTGGTGGGTGCCTAGGGTGCAAGGTTCAGATGGGGGGGGGGGGCAGAGGCACACATGGATAGCCATGCAGCCCCCCCCCAACCATTTGCCTCTACAGGGACCCCATCACCGCCTGCCATTGATACGTCTTTGGGGAAGGATGATAACCACTGCTTTGGTAGTCCCTGGATGCCTGCATGTTGCAGTTACCTGGAGGACTACAGTTGCTGGTGCTATCGGCCTCTTCCTCCACAGCTGGATTCAGTGGCAGCAGGGGGGGGGGGGCCCAGTCGGGATCTATGCCTAGGGTGCCATAACCCTTGGATCACCCCATGTGGCACATCTCCTTTCTGCAGCAGCAGCATGTGATGTCTGCCACTGTCACTGTGGGATTATGGCAGACATCACAGATGGTAATGCAAATGGAAGGCTACGCCTTTGAGGAGAAGCTAAAAAGGTTAGGGCTGTTCTACCTGGAGAAGAGACAGCTGAGGGGGGATATGATAAAAGTCTATAACGTAATGAATGGAGTGGAACGGGTAAATGTAGATTGATTGTTTATGGCATCAAAATGTAGAAAGACTAGGGGACATGCAATGAAGCTACAGTGTAACCCATTTAAGACTAATAAGAGAAAATATTTTTTTCAGTCAATGTATAAGCAAACTCTGGAATTCATTACTGGCAGATGTAGTAAAAGTTGTTTGTGTAGTTGGGTTTAGAAAAGGTTTGGACAGATTCCTGGAGAAAAGGTTCATAACCTATTATTCAAGGGGACCCGGGAAATTCACTGCTTGCCCCAATACAGGCATTGTGGAACCTGTGTGTCTTTTGGGGAAACTGCTAGGTACTTGTGACCTAGATTGGCCATTGTTGGACACAGGATACTGGGCTTGATGAACCTTGGTTTGACCCAGTATGGCACATCTTATGTTCTTATGTGCCACCTTGGCAGCTGCCTGGTCCGCCCTGTTCACCAGCAACCCTCACTTCATGACCCATGTGCCACCTCCTTTGCCCCATTTGCACCATCAACCTAGTGCCCTGTCATATTCGGGCACCATGCTGTTGCTGCAAATGGAGCACTACTATCGCTGTCTGGGGTCCCGCTATCAGTGCATCACATTGCAGATGTTTAGGCTCTCTCCTCTTTCCTCGAGGTTTTGCTTGGCTTTTAGGGTTCCCAGCGTTAAAAGTCTTTTAAATACTTTGTACAACAGTCATTAAGGGAGCACAGTTATTAACGCCCACTCTCCGCCCTGTTAACGCCCTCTCTCAGACTACTGCACCCTTAATGCTGCTGGAGCCTTTAACGCTCTTTAAAACACCTTTTTCGCTGCGTAAAAAGTCACAAGGGTACTGATTAGAAACATTAATGGCACACTGGCTCCCTTAACTCCTTTTAGTAAACATACCCCTAAATGTAGTTTTATAAATATATATGTAATGAGGGAGATTTCCAACAGCCACTTACAAGGGTAAATGGACTATTTACAAATTGCTTTTGAGTCTTTGAGGCTATGAGGACCCCTCATTTTGCTCTGACTGTAACTGCTCTTTGCTGCCCCAAAGAAGCTGATGCCCTAGGCAACCACCTAGTCTGCCTAGTGGTTGGGCCGGCCCTGTGTAAACTGCTATGTGCCAGCAGCTATATGTCTAGAGGGTTAGTCTATAAGGGAGAATCTAGGTTAACTAGGCACCTATTTTAAGTCAATTTTATAAAACGAAATTGGCACCTACATCATAGGTGCAGATATTTATACCTACTCTCAAGCAGGTGTAAATGTCTGTGCCTAGATGGTTCAGGTCCATGTGTAAATTAGCAGATATTATAATCTACATATGTCCATGCCAATTCTGCCCATGCTATTGGCAAAGTAAGCACCATCATATCAAAGTGCATGCTCTTACTCTAGTCAGTATTTTACGACAGGCCACTGATGCATTTATGTTGTCTAGAGGAGTAATTTTATAAAGTCATTCTTCTAAGTATGGAACAATGTATGCATGTAAAATGACTCTTAGAAAATTGGGCGTAAAACTCCACGCGGCGGCATAAGTGTGTATACTTCTACTGCAAGCATTTCCAGGGAGACATCATGTACAGAGTCACAAAGCACATTTGTTGATTATAAAATAAGTAAACCTATGCATTTATTTGCTTACTCTAAGTGTACCTTCAAAGTAGGCATGATTTCTGCAGGATACGCTTTAATAGTTTATAAAGACTGATAGGCACATTATAGACACCTTCCTAACCAATTAAGTCATGCACCTGTTATAAAATTATCCTCAGAGTGATAATATTCAGCCCTTATACATATACAGGCACCTTTTAGAAAGGCCGTTTAGGTGTCCCCTAGAACATCCAAGTCCAAACCTCTGAAATTCCGTGGGAGAAGGAAGGTGGACATGTGTAAATGTGTTCTAAAATAGAGCTCTTGCCACTCCTAAAGATAAATGTTTCTGCAAACATATAATGAAAACAGGGACATCCACAATAAGGGTCCAGACACATGTAGGGAGATGGCCGATATTAGAAAAGTGCACATGCAAAAGGTGGACATTGCCTGAATCGGCAACATAGATATGTCCGCCTTGGAAATCGGAATGCACGCCTGTCTACATTACCACACATGCGTCCCAACCTGGCATTTTAGAATCGGAGTCATGCAGCACTGCAGCAGTATACAAAGAGGCATTGACTTTCATCTGCGATCCTTCAATAAGGGGAAAAAATTATTTCGGCAACAAGAGGGAATGCCAAAATGAGCATTTTTCAAATTCCTCTTCATGCCAAGGGACAGGTATAGATATGGATTTGTCATTCTAAAATGCACATGGATCTTTTTATCGCCATCCTGGAAGGCCTCCATCATGCCCCCAGTGATCATACTAGACACGTATAGATTCAGTGCTTTCTAAAATGGTTCCTGGTACGTGGATGTGATTGGCACATCTGAATGGGCATTTTCAGACATGCAGATGAGGAATAGAGCTTCTAAAATAACGCCCAAGTTAAGTGGTTTAATTAAGGGCGGCTTTTTCTCTGTCCCAAACTAAACCACTTAGGGGTATGTTTACTGAAGTGCACTAGGGTTTTGCAGTTTTTCTACAATTAGGGGTATGTTTACTAAACCGCAGTAAAGGAGCAAGTGTGCCGGTAGTGCACTCTATTAGCACGCTTGTACCCTTAGTGCATCCAAAATGCCACTTTAGTGAATGCTAATGGTATCAGCAGCGTAAAGCGCCCTGTGGGTGGAGATAAGGTGTGCACAGGGTGGAGAGTGGGCAATGGATGGGGAGTGGGCAGTAACAAGGTGTGCTCTCTTAATGCCAATTGTGCAACCTGCCAAAAGGTGCCTTAATGCTGGGAACCCTAACGCATATCAAAACCTCGCGGAAAAGGCGCCTTTTGGAGGTGAGTGAGACTGTTTAATGTGTGCAATGTGGCAAAAAGACAGGGGAGTCCAAGTTAGTGATAGTAAAACTGCCAGCATGGTTTAAAGGTGAGGTCAGAGAGGCTGTTGTTGCCAAAAAAGCATCTTCCAGGAGATGGAAAAAAAGAGCCAAACGACAAAACCTGGAAACCGCACAAGCACTGGCAAGTCAAATGCAAGGCATTGATAAGGCAGGCAAAGGAAGAATTTGAGAAGAAGCTTGCTGCGGAAGCAAAAACGTGAAATAAAGACTTTTTCAAGTACATTTGTAGCAAAAAACCTGTGAGAGAGTCAGTTGGTCCATTAGATGATAGAAGGGTTAAAGGGGCACTAAGAGGTGACAAGGCGATAGCGGAGAGACTGAATGAATTCTTTGCTTCGGTCTTTACTGAGGAAGATGTAGGGATGTTACCCATGACTGAAGTGGTATTTAAAGGTGCGGAAGAATTTAAGGAAATATCGATACATCGGGAAGATGTATTAAAACTATTAGATAAACTAAAGAGTAGCAAGTCACCTGGGCCGGATAGTATACATCCAAGGGTGTTGAAAGAACTGAAATATGAGATTGCAGACCTGCTATTAGTAATCTGTGAACTATAATTAAAATCATCTCTAATACCTGAAGATTGGAGGATCGCCAATGTAACACCAATTTTTAAAAAGGGTTCCAGGGGTGATCCGGGAAACTACAGACCGGTGAGCCTGACGTCAGTACCGGGAAAAATGGTAGAAACCATCATAAAGAATAAAATTACTCAGCATATAGATAGTCATGGCCTAATGGGAGACAGCCAACATGGCTTTAGACAAGGAAGATTTTGTTTTACTAATCTGTTATGTTTTTTTGAAAGTGTGAATAAACAGGTGGACAAAGGTGAGTCGGTTGATTATAGTGTATCTGGACTTTCAGAAAGCCTTTGACAAGGTCCCTCATCAGAGACTTTTGGCAAAACTAAAGAGTCATGGGATAGGAGGCAGTGTACTATTGTGGATCAGGAACTGGTTAAAAGATAGAAAGCAGAGGGTAGGGCTAAATGGCCAATTTTCCCAATGGAGAAAGGTGAATAGTGCTGTACCCCAGGGATCTGCGCTGGGTCCGCTGCTTTTTGACATATTCATAAATGACCTGGAAAGTGGAATAACGAGTGAGGTTATCAAATTTGCAGATGACACAAAACTATTTAAAGTTGTTAAAACCCAAGAGGATTGTGGAAAATTGCAAGAGGATCTTGATAAATTGGAAGACTGGGCATCAAAATGGCAGATGAAATTTAATGTGTGGACAAGTGCAAAGTTATGCACCTAGGGAAGAACAACCCAAACTATGGTTACACGATGCAAGGTTCCACATTAGGAACCACCACCCAGGAAAAAGATTTAGGCGTCATTGTGGATAACAAGTTAAAACCCTTGGCCCAGTGTGCAGTGGCGGCCAAGAGAGCAAATAGAATGCTAGGTATCATAAGGAAAGGAATGGAAAATAAAACAAAGGATATTATAATGCCTCTTTATCGTTCCATGGTGCGACCGCACCTTGAATATTGTGTGCAATTCTGGTCGTCGTATCTTAAAAAGGATATAGCGTTATTAGAAAAGGTTCAGAGAAGAGCCACCAAAATGGTAAAGGGGATGGAAGGATACTCCTATGAAGAAAGGCTAAAAAGGTTAGGACTCTTTATCCTAGAAAAGAGACGGCTGAGGGGAGATATGATAGAAGTCTATAAATTAATGAACGGAGTGGGACGGGTAAATGTAGATCGATTGTTTACGTTATCAGAATATAGAAAGACTAGGGGACATGCAATGAAGCTACAGGGTAAACTATTTAAGACTAATTAAAGAAAATATTTTTTTACTCAACGTGTAATCAAACTCTGGAATTTGTTACTGGAGGATGTAGTAAAGGCTGTTAGTGTAGCTGGGTTTAAAAAAGGTTTGGACAAGTTCCTGGAGGAAAGGTCCATAAACCATTATTAAGAAGGGACCCAGGATATCAATGCTTGACCCAGTACAAGCATTGTGGAACCTGTGTTTTTTGGGGAAACTGCTAGGTACTGTCACCCGTGAAGGTCCCCAGAGGCTAAAAGTGTGGGTATTTCATTGGGGCGTTCTCTTAAGTAGCAAGGGGAGTGGTACAAAAGGCGTTGCAATGCCCTCTGGGAGTTGTAGTCCCACAAGCTAACGAAAGAATTAAGTTGTAGTCGAGTAGCAAGGCTTAAGACAGGACTTTTTATTTCCCCTTCACGGGCGGATTTTCAAAGCAATGGATATAAGAACAAAATGACCATACGGCTGGTACAAAATAAAAGGAACAACCGGAACAAAAATACTGCTTATTGTCAGCTTAACAGTGGAACAGAAAAAGGTAGTTTAAACAGTCCTTTTCACTCAAGGTAAGTTTCCTCACTTCCTTTCCTTAGAAAAACTTCCAGAAACCTCTTCGGCATAAAGAATTGATTTCATCAAAGTAAATGTACAATCCATACATTTCTCAGAAGCAGGCTCCTCATATAAATCACATTGCATTTCTTCACACTCCTCTTCTGAATAAAGTCCTTTTGGATTGCAACTCACGTTATTCTTAAACAGTGTCTCTGTACAGCTGAGAGTGTTCCCTTCCTCCTCACAGCTAGAGTAGAATGGGAAATTACCACATTCTCTGGAGTTTCTATTTTGAGAGCCACATAACTCTTTGTAAGTGCAGGGAAACTCTTCACTTTCTATGTCTCTTCTATTAGAAGCAATAAGCCTACCTTTACACACTCTCTCGGAGTTTCTCGGTACAGCAGAGCCCTGCCAAGACGAAAGTGTTTTACTGCTTTTCTCTCTCTGTTTTCCCTTGGGCCTGAAACTCCCTTCAGGGTAGAAGCGCTCTCCCTCCTTGTACCTGTTACTTGGTAGGTTGGCTTTCCTAAGCGTGGGTCCAGGAATATCTCCTCTGCCCTCTTCCTGGCAAAGTTCACTGGGCTTTTGCTTAGCTGTGCCCTGCTCTCTGAAGCAGTTCCTCGGGGCTTCTTCAGCTGCTCTTGTTCTACCGGGTTTCCAAGTTCCTCCCATCCTCCAGTTACCAGCTGTTCTCTCCCAGTTACCAACGGTTCTGTATTTCCCTCGTGGTCTCTCCTCACTAACCTCCGGTAAGTGAATTTTATCTGCGTGTGACTTGGTGTTTGCTTGGGCTCCACCCCCTCCCAGCTGCCCCTCATTATCTAATGAACTGTGAGCTAGCTTGCTATTTGGGCGTGCTCTCACCCCTTGTGATGCCGTTTGTGTATGTTGCCTATAGCAACTCTGGGCCATGTGCTGCACTGAGCTGTCAGTGTCAGATCTGTTTTGCTCAACTTTACCTATCTCCATAGACTCTGACTGATCTACCCCATGACAGTACGTATGACCTAGACTGGCCACTGTTGGAAACAGGATATTGGGCTTGATGGACCTTGGTCTGACCCAGTATGGCATATCTTATGTTCTTATGTTAGTAGTGCTCCATTAGCAGCAACAGCATAGTGCCCAAGTATGAAAGGGCACTATGTTGATGGTGCAAATGGGGGTAAAGGAGGTGGCATATGGGTCATGAAGTGGGGGCTGCTGGTGCACAGGGGGGATCAGGCAGCTGCCTAGTTGGCACATAAGAACTTAGGTATAGAAAATATGCCAGGCTGTGTCAGATCAAGACCCATTTTGCCCAGTACCCTGTGTCCAACCATGGCCAATCTAGGTCACAAGTACGTAGCAGTTTCCCCAAAAGACACACAGGATCCACAATGCTTGTAATGGGGCAAACAGTGCATATCCTGGGTCCTCTTTAGCAATGGTCAATGGACCTTTCCCCAGGAACCTGTCCAAATTTTTTTAAACCCAGCTACACTAACAACGTTTACTACATCTTCCAGTAATGGATTACAGGGTTTGATTACGCATTGACTGAAATAATATTTTCACCTAATAGTCCTAAATGGGTTACACTATAGCCACATTGCATGTCCCCCTAGTCTGTCCACATTCTGATGGCATAAACAAGTGATCTTTATTTACCCATTCCACTCCGGTCAATAATTTATAGACCTCTATCATATTTCCCCTCAGCCATCTCTTCCCCAGGTTGATGAGCCCCAACCTTTCTAGCCTCTCCACAAAGGGGTATTCTGCCGTCCGCATTGCCATCTATGATGTCCGTCATGATCCCACAGTGACAGTGGCAGCACACAGTCATGCTACTGCTGTGGAAAGGAGATGTGCCACATGGGGCGGTCCAAGTGTCCTGGTGATCCTGGCTGCCCCCCCCCCCCCTGCTGCTGCTAAACCCAGCAGTGGGGGAAGAGGCCGATAATGCCAGCAGCTGTAGCCCTCCAGGTAGCTGCAATATGCAGGAGCCCAGGGGATTACCACAGCAGCGGCTGTCATCCTCTCCCCGAGATGTATCATTGGCAGGCAGTGATAGGGTCCCTGCAGATGCAGATGGTTGGGGGAGGCTGTGTGGCCATCCATGTATGCCTTTGCCCCCCCCCCCAATCTGGACCTTGCACCCGAGGCACCCACCAACCTACATGTTGGATAGGCTGGGACTGTACATCACCAACACCAAGAGCACATGGGCATGTCAGCATGGTATGGGGGTTTTGACGGAGGGGGCAGCGGCACCCGCCGGTAGCAGACCAAAGCCATGCTTTGTTCCTGTGCACAGTGCGCATTGCAACATGTGCCAAGCTCTGTCTGATGCGAAGTATGTCAGCCCCAGGGAGTGTTTGTTATAACCATATGGCAGCACTGTGTCTCCATACACACAGTTGTGAGTATATGAGTGGAGGGTCATAGGTTTGGGTCCTGGCTGTGGATTATGCATTGCATGTCCCTATGGCTAAACTTCAGCCCACAGTGCAGGTACAACACCAACATGTGCAACCCCCCAATGAATTGGCCAGCAAGGGTACAAACACCCATCAGCCATACAGACAGGTTCCACTATCCACAGCTGCATTGAGAGTCAGGCTGATAGTATTGGCACTCTGAACAGGTGTTAACATTAGAGCACACTACTAGCTCCTGCACAAAGAGCACACATTAAAAATGCTTGAGCTGCTATTGGGACCAAGGTGGCAGGCAGGAATTCCAACCATCCCCATGTTTGCACAGCACAGCAATATGAGTGTGTGTGTGTATGTCTATCTATTGTTTTGTGGCTTTCTCCACCTCACTGAGCCAAGCAGTGCCTAAGCTGTTTCCAGCTTTAGTCTGCAAATGTGCATGATGAGGAGCAAAGTATTGTGGGTATAGCCTGAAACAGGGCAGATTGACTAGGATGGGTCTGCATTGGAGGTAGGGCAATGGCTGAGATGTTATAATGCCCTTCTGCCATGTGCATGGCCTGGGTGACTACAGCATGTTCTGTTGGGAGGGCACTCTCACCCTGACTGAGCAGTGACCATGGCACAGCTATGTATCCACATAGTGTTTTATAGTGTCTGGTTCCAGTGATGTGGGTTCACTTCCTGTCCTTGGGTCCTGTTTACTGAACCAAATGCTGGGTATCTGTGCTGTCTGTCCAAAGCCTGTGTGCACATGGCTGCTGTGTTTACATGCAATGTGTACTGACCAGCAGATTGTCCGCAGTTGGTTTATGCATGGCTGGCAAACCCAGTGATGGGCAGCAGGAGCAGTCTGACTGTGCTTGCTGTGGGTGATTGTTAGACTTAGGTGGTTGGGACAGGAGGTGTTCCAGGCCTATTCCCTGTGGTGGTGGTGGTGGTGGTACGGCCAGCAGGCCTCTAGTGACAACCCCCTGCAAGCCTAGATGCTCCCACCATAGGAGGGTAGTCACACTGGGTAGTCACATGCACTGCTCTAGAAGGGTCACTCTCTCCAACAGGGGCAGGACACCAGGCCAGATGTGACTGGTGCATACAGCATGCTGCAATTGTGCGGGAAACAATGTGACTAGCATTACACACTGCAGACAATAATTGCCACATGCCGGCAGTGATGAAGGATAAGCAGCAGGGGCCATCTCTAGCACTACAGGTCCTGGGGACCAGGTGCTGGGCACCCATCTTCACCCTCAGGGTGACTGCTGAAACTGCGCAGTAACACAGATTGTAGCTGTTATGTGATTGAGGCACACAATGTCAGAGTATCATACTGAGCTGATGTGATGGATCTGTCCATTCTCCGTTTGGTGATCAGCTGCAGACCGCTGATCTGTGTGTGCAGTGCATCATCGGTACTGGAGGGGTAACCTATACCAGCACACACAGCAGATAGTTTAGGCAGAGACCTGCAGGCACTTCAATGCCAGACATTGCAGGATCAGGAGGTATGGAGGTCTAGTATACTGGTTAGTGCAATATTCCCATAAGCAGGGGACAGGGATTTGGTTCCTACTTGCTCTTTTTGTGATTATGTGCTACTCAGGTCATTTTCATGCCTTTGATAGTCAGGAGTCTCCTGTGCCTGATCTGCACATCACCACTCCTACTCTGTCCTCCTGTCACTGCAAACATCCTGCTGCTTCTGGCTCCGCTGGGGTACACGTCTTCCCCATCCTATGCCACACACCAACATTGCAGCACTTTACATGGCACCAACATCAGTACAGCTGCCTACCATGTGCTTGTCCACTTTACTGACTGCCACATAGGGTGCCCGCCGATATGGCAGGTCCCTCAGCTCCCAGCTGTCCTTCCTTCCATCATCTTTACATTGACTTTCCTTGGTGCTCTATCCAGAATTAGGATTACAGCTGTTTTTGTGCCTTACGGTGCATGCTTGTCAACTTAAAACACCTTACAGCTCTTAGAGCACCTTACGTTAAAGCACCCTGAAGCCCTTAGAGCACCTTAAGTTACAGAACCTTACAGCCCTTAGAGCACCTTAGGTGACAGCACCTTACAATCCTTAGAGCACTTTAAATTAAGGCGCCTTACGGCCCTTATAGCACCTTAAGTTACTCCTTATGGCCCTTAGAGCACCTTAGGTTAAGGCACCTTAAAGCCCTTAGGGTACCTTAAAGCATGTTTGTCATCTTTAACGTGCCCTAAGGTGCATGCTTGTCACCTTAACGTGCGATGTCCCGTTAATGTGCATTAAACAGCTAAGGTGCCTGTTAACATGCGTTAAACGGCCAAGGTGCCCTGTTAACATGCACTAAATGGCCCAATGCTCCCTTTATGCTGGAATGCCCCCTACCCACCCAATGCCTTTTTAGGATTAGTGTCCTTTATCGCTGCCATTACCACCTATTACCTAACCACAGTTTAGTAAACATACCCCTTAGAGTAGATATTAATGCACAGCACATGCAAACGTTATGCGTTACCTGTTGAGGGCATGTACAGCATGGCCTCAACAGATGATACTGTACATGCCCCCAACACTAATATGCACCAGCGGCAACACAGATGCACTTAATGCCACCCATTGAGGTAGCATTAAGTGCACCCATGCCATCTGCAATATTGACGGTGAACATGCGCTGTCAACTCCCATGCTAACCAGTAAAATAGCCAAGTACCTGAAGGAGGAGTTGGTAGAGTGGGAGGGGGTAAGGGAAGTAGAATTGCAATGGGCTAATCCAGAGCTACTCAATTCCAGTCCTGGTGGCCCGCAACCCTGCAGGTTTTTGGGATATCCCTAATGATATGCATGAGATATATATGCATTAGAGATAGCCTGCCAACCTGACTGGTGTTTGGCCCTCCAGGGCTGGATTTGGAGACTCCTGCCTTACACCTCTGTCATTTAAGATTGTGAGTGGGCAAGGTACAGATGTTCTAGACATCAAAAGGGTAGATAGAATGTGTCACATTCCTCCTAGATTCTCAACACCACCAAAAAGTTGTCTAATAGACAATATTTTGGTGGTGGTGAGAAGCAAGGAGGAATGTGACAAATTCTAACCTTTTTGATGTCTTGGACATCTGCACCTTGCCCACTTACAATCTTAAATGACAGAGGTGTAAGGCAGGGGTCTCCAAATCCAGCCCTGGAGGGCCAAACACCAGTCAGGTTGGCAGGCTATCTCTAATGCATATATATCTCATGCATATCATTAGGGATATCCCAAAAACCTGCAGGGTTGCGGGCCACCAGGACTGGAATTGAGTAGCTCTGGGCTAATCTAAAGAAAGCAATAAAAGGTGCAACAGATACATGCATAAGGAAAGTAAATAAAAACAAGAGGAAAAGGAAACCTATTTGGTTCCCCAAAGAAGTGGATGCACAAATAACGGCAAAAAACACAGCCTTCACAAAATTCAGAAGCTCGCAAACAGAGGAACACAGAAAAGAATACAGGATCAAACTAAAAGAGACAAAAAGAGGAATAAGGATAGCAAAGTCAAAGGCAGAAGAAAAGATGGCTAAAGATGTGAAGTGTGGTGGCAAGACTTTTTTCAGGTATATTCGGGAGAAGAGGAAAATCAGAGGTGGAATTGCAGGACTCAAAAGTGCTGGGAATGAATTTGTGGAAAGTGACATTGAAAAAGCGACAATGCTAAACAAATACTTCTGCTCTGTTTTCACTAGAGAAAATCCTGGAGAAGGACCACCTGTGATTGACAAATATACAAATGGGAATGGAGTAGATACCACACCATTCACAAAAGATGATGTGTTGGAACAGCTTGCAAAACTGAAAGTGGACAAGTCTATGGGACCAGATGGGATACACCCCAGGATACTGAAAGAGCTCAGAGAGGTTCTGGAAGGGTCTTTAAAGGATGTTTTCAACAGATCCTTGGAAACAGGAGAAGTTCCTCAGGACTGGAGAAGGTCTGATGTGGTACCTCTCCACAAAATTGGTAATAGGGAAGAGGTGACAAACTACAGGCCAGTAAGCCTTACCTCGGTGGCAGGAAAAGTAATAAAGGCACTCCCGAAGGAGTGAATAGTGGACTTCCTCAAAACCAACAGGTTGCATGATTTGAGGCAACATGGTTTTACCAAAGGACAATCTTGCCAAACAAATCTGATTGAGTTCTTTGACTGGGTGACCAGAGAACTAGATCAAGGGCATGTGATGGATGTGATCTACCTAGATTTCAGCAAAGCCTTTGATACTGTTGCTCATAGGAGGCTTATCAATAAACTCATCAGCTTAGGGATGGGTCCCAAGATGGTGAACTGGATCAGAAATTGGTTGAATGACAGACAACAGAAGATGACGGTAAACGGAACTCACTCAGATGAAAGGAAGGTGATTAGTAGTGTGCCCCAGGGTTCGGTCTTGGGACTGGTACTGTTCAATATATTTGTGAGTGATATTGCTGAAGGACTGAATGGAAAAGTCTGTCTTTTTTCAGATGACACCAAAATTTGCAACAGAGTAAGACTCCCCTGAGGGAGTGGGGAACATGAGGAAAGATCTACAAAAGCTGGAAGAATGGTCTAATGCTTGGCAGTTAAGATTTAATGTGAAGAAGTGCAGTGTCATGCACTTGGGAAGCAGAAATTGAAGGGAATTGTATTTATTTATTTACATTCTCTTATATACTGTGCTATTCTGCATCAGTGTGGTTTACATTGAACAGGGCATTATAACTTGGAGATAACTATTTTACATGGAACATGGGCTGTGGAGGGTTAAGTAGCTTGCCCAAGACCACAAGGAGCACCTGTGGGACTAGAAACCCCAGTCCTTCCAGCCCAAGATTGCTGTCCTCTAGTGGGATTTGAACCCCTGACCTTCTGGCCTAGAAGTACCTTGCCCCAACCACTAGGCCACTCCTATGTGATAGGGGGCAAGAGATTGGTGTGCACGGACCAGGAGAAGGACCTAGGTGTGATTGTTTCTGATGATCTCAAGGTGGTGAAACAGTGTAACAAGGCGGTGGCCAAAGCCAGAAAGATGCTGGGTTGCATACAGAGAGGAATTACCAGCAGAAAGGAAGAGGTACTAATGCCACTGTACAAGTCACTGGTGAGGCTTCACTTGGAATATTGTGTTCAGTTTTGGAGACCGTATCTCGCAAAGGATATAAAAAGGCTGGAAGCGGTTCAGAGGAAGGCGACCAAAATGATTTGGAGCCTGCGTCAGAAGACTTATGAGAAGAAACTTGAAGATCTAAATATGTACACGCTGGAGGAGAGGAGGGACAGGGGAGATATGATTCCGACTTTTAAATACTTAAAGAGTATTAATGGACAAACAAACCTTTTCCAAAGACGGGAAGCTGTAAAACTAGAGGGCATAACATGAAGCTGCAAGGGGGTAAATTGAAAGGCAATGTCAGGAAATACTTTCATTGAAAGGGTGGTGGATGCTTGGAATGCCCTCCCGATGCAAGTGGTGGGGGCAAATACAGTGACAGGATTCAAAATGGTATGGGACAGACACAGTGGATCCTTTTATAGCAATAGGAAAAAATCAAAATAGACATAACTATCTCTTATATCTCAACAAATAGGGGTGACCTACACGGAGCGGTGGCTGCACCCCTAAACAAAGGTATGGGGAGGGGCAGACTAGATGGACCATGCTGGTCTTTTCTGCTGTCATATGCTATGTTACTATGTAACCACTATGTGCAGACCTGCCTGCGCTCCACCCCTATCCCTCCTGTTTCCCTCTCTGTCTTGTGCTAGGAAGATAACATGGAACGAACCCTATGCTGTCTGTTTAGCATGCACGCTCTTATCACGAGCCATTTGTGCACGTTCAAGCACAGCTAGAACAGCTCCGTAAACTTGCCCCTTCGCTATATGATAGTAGCTGAATATCATGATTATACATATAATTCATGTTCCTCCCCAGCACTATCCAAATAGGGCCAGAGGGCAGCACTATATATGACAATTCCTTTCTATTACCAAACTTTATATAATGCTTGACTAGCTTTTGGGATTTACACACAATGACTAAATGATAGTGATCTTCTAGTATTCCTTGCTAGATTCATGATTAGCTATTGCACTGAGGACAGACTCTATTCAGATATACAGATAAATGGATACAGACTCCTATGCTTATTAACATAATAACCAGGAATATCGCCAGCTGTAGACATATGGATAGATCTGTCGCGATACAGATGTAGGGCTGTCCATCCCGTATAGTTTTATCAGAGACGTTTTCTGCACTTGCTGCATCTGTGTGACCTGTTTGTAAGTCGTTCCCTTGTTTTTAACAACAAACAATAGAGTTTATTCAATTTAGAGAACATCTTTATGAAAAAGCACTCAAGGTGCTGAACAATCGATATAATTAGAAATAAACTAAATGGTTAAAATACACCGATCACCAAACAAATGTAATCTTTGTCGCTAAAAAAAAAAAAGAAATCTGTCAGCTTTGGCAATCTATGGCTTAAAATGATTTTCAAGGCTTATGTAGAGCTGAAGAGGATTATTTTAGAAGCCCTATTCATGATTTACATGGGCATAATTGGCTATAGTCACATGTAAATCACATCCATGTGTAAACGGCATTTTAGAAACAGGTTGATTTGCCCGTGGATAACCACACTATATCGAAAGTGCATGGGGCTGTGCCGGGGGGCATGTCAGGGGCCATGGCCCAGATACAACACAACTTTACATGTGTATCCCCTATTTTATATATAGGGGATGCCCATATAAGGCTGACAGGGCCTGTGTCTAGATTTGCACCTGCTTCCTGGCATGAATAGCTATTGGAAAAGTTATCATTTTAGCCACCACCTTAGAAGGGGACATTAAGAGAGAGAGAGAGAGAGCCCCATAATCATCTAATATGTATTTCTGCCTCCATCTTTACATGAGACAAGAATGGAGGGCTCTGCAGGTGACTAAGAGCGGCCGCACATTCCCAGTTCCACAATGGCCCAGATAAACATTTACAAGTGTGATTTGTGGAATGCTGGACATTCCTCCGTTGATATTTTCCACATGTCTATTTGTGAAATGACTCCTCCTACTGCACGTAGAAATAGATCTCTATGCTTGCCTGCGCTTCCTCCTTTCTACATCTCACCATTAACGTTCACGTGCATCTTGAGGGACAGAGATATATCAACTTTATATCGCCCTCACACCTGCACACCCTCTTTTTTAAGGCTGACATAGATTTGCAGACGTTTCCACTTGCATGTCCCTCCCACCGCATAAACAGGTCTTTCTACAAGGTGCCTTCATGTGTAGTGATTTCCTGGTAGTTTTTTTTTTTTCTGTGCCAGATCAATACATTATTGTTTCTGAAGTCACTGTATTCCTTTTCAACAGCCTTTTTTGTTATCAGTCTTTTACATTCTCCCCAAAACCACTGAGATGGAAAATTGTGTTTATTTTTAAAGCTGAATAATGACATCAGATGAATAAGACAGAAAAAGTATCCACAGTTGTTTATTTCAGCACATTTTAAGACAAAGAAAAGGCTTCACTTAGGGTTCCCTCTCACTTCGTTGTATAGAAGGTTGCTATGAATGTCAGGGAAGGCACAGAAAATTGGATTATTTGCACAATATTTAAATTTAATTCTGCATGATGGTCCCTCTAAGGGAGGATTTTTTCTTGTAAATTTCTGCTTGCCAACACTAGTCAGCTGTCAGTGTAAGAACTTCAAATGATGTTATAATGACTTTTATTCCGGTGACTTTCTCATTCTAAAAATAAACATCACTATCTGTTTTCAAATTATTTCAAGAACATTGTTTTGAAGATAAATGCCTTTTTGCTAACTTTGTTGCCATTTTTATTATCTGTCTTGCAACTTTCAACCACAGTGCGATTGATCTTCACATTAAGGACAGGGAGCTGGGCACTTTTGAATCCTCTGAGGCAAATATTTAGATACTGTTATAGTGTAATATCCTTGAGTCCATTTCTTTTCCAGAGTTGCAAAAGTAAAAATAATAGAATGAAGCAATAATCATTAGGAATGTGCGTGGCCAAAAAAAAAAAGGTTGAGCTAGTGTTTTTATTTTTTATTTTTTCATTTTTCCTGATTCTTATGTTTCGTTTTCATGTTCTTGTGCCTATCCATCTTCAATGCACACTTTCAATGTGAGCTATTTTGGCATCTGTGTTAAGTCACAGGTATGTGCATGCACAAGTGATTTATGTGCACAAAATTGTTTGGATGCCCAAATAAACCAACAAATGCACACCCCTAACAATCCTGTTGAATGACCCTCTGGTTCCACGTTAGGATTCAGGACAGGCTGATCCAGTCCTTGTTTTGCCCTGCTGGTTGCCTGGAGTTGAAGTTCTGATTTCCCTAAGAAAAAGCTGGACAACAAGTCCAGGCATGCAGTGGATCAAAACCAGGACTGGTTCAGCCTGTCCTGAAAACACTGACAACCTCATCCTGCCTGGCGGCAAGGCCTTAGCTGTACCGGACGTGCGGCAAGTTATTTTTCTGGAGGGTAAATGCTGCCACAAAGAGACTCTCATGGTTCCCGCCTTCACGATGGAGCAGCGCTTAGCGTAAACAACATAGAACCGTATTCAGATTTTGCAGCTTGTGACCTTGAGTTAGTCACTTTATCTCTCATTGCCTCAGGTACCCCCTTAGATCATAAGCTCTTTGGGAGAGGGGCATATTACACCTGAATAGTTATCACTAATGTACAGTGCTGTCTATGTTGAGTAGGATGATAAAATTGCTAAGTATTATGGATTTATTATTTTCTGTCTTGTGCCGTGCAGTGCGGACAGTGTGTGTCTATCATATAACCAGGCATGCTTTCCTTCTGGCAGCTCTTGTAAATGGAGGAGGGTTCAGATGAATGAGGGATTTCCAGCTGCTGTCCTAACTTGTTAAAGTAGAAGTTGCAGTTAGGAAATCTGACTGTCTAGGATACTCTGACCTGTACAAGCTTTCAGCTGCAGAAATGAGAATCCCCCACACACCCTTTCCCCTTTCCATCCACAGTGCTAGAAAGTTTAACCAGCATCCTGACACCTCCGACCTCCCCTTAGCCCCTTCAGAGGTTGAAAAGCAAGGGCAGGAGTCATTTTTCACATTCTGCTTAATCCTTTTTCCCTTCTTGTCTTGGCAAGCTGTGCGCCTCACAGTTCCTTTTGCTTTCACCTTGGTCTTGCAGAGTGAATGCAGACTGGTCATGTGAGAGCAGGGTCCCTTCTCCTGAGAGAAGGGGAGGGAGGTGTTCTGGGGAGACAGCTGCCACAGAGCATCTGGCCCTGGCCCCATCTCATCCCTATTGGATGTGTGCCCCACCCCCTCTCTCTTGTCTCCTGCTCTTCACCTTTTGGACACAGGGGGGAGCAGCTGCACCTCCAAGTAAACGCAGGTTCATTTTTCTTCAACCGTCTACTAATTTCTATCATTTTTCTTCCTTTGCAGAAATGTGCATGCTTGGTAGAATGTACAGGGTTACCCGCCCACTAACTAACCAAGCCCCCAGCCACCCAAATAACTTCAACTGAAGTGAATGGAAGTCAAAACTTTCCTTCAGCTCCAGAAGTGAAGATTCAGTGCTATCGGGGAAGAGAAAAATAGTGCTAAACCTTAGTACACTTTGATTCGGGAGAAGCAATTCCACATGCAGTCTATTGACATGCATTTTGCATGATAACTGTGCTAAGATTAGTGCAGATTTTATATGGATTAAAACCCTTGCAACAAGGGAAATAATGTTAGGGGGCATGTTCAGTAAAGGTTAACGTGTGGCAACATCCGTGAGCATACATTTTGCCGTGACAGCACTTAGCACATGATAACAGACGTTGCTACGTGTTAACGTTTAGCAAACATGCCTCTTAGTGCACAAAAAATCTGTGTGAAAATGGAAGTAAACTCCTGTGCTGAGCTTAGCGCAGGAATTGCGTCATCTGAACGATTGCTATATACACACCAAAAACAGCATTGACTTTATGTGAGGGCTGAAAGAAGTGATTTCCCGATTGTGCTTGTTGCCTTCCTTTCCCGTTGGAAACAAATGTGCAGAATATTTTAGTGATAAGAAGATGAAGCACAAGGGAAAAGCAACTCCCCCCCCCCCAGACATTTTAATGAGATTAACTAAAAAAAAATGCATCCCATATAGGCAGCATGCCTGTGCTGAAAAATAAAAATATGTTTGACTGCAATTTTTTTTGGTAATTGCTGTCTATTAAACCAAAAGAAATTACAACACCCAGGTGCAGTGGGTACACCTACACCTCACCCAAAAGATAAGCCATAGGAAGCAAACATGTTTTACAATTTTTCCCCCACTTCACCCCCTCCCCACTCCCCCCTCCCGCTGATCCCATCAGTGGTCTGAACACTCATCCATAGCCAGTCATACCCATCCATTCAGCTCTGGTACGCCAGTGCCATTTTACCCTCCCTTAATCTGAAATGCATCCCCCCAGTCCCAAGCCCTCTAAAAGGTCAGAAGCTTGTTATGCATACTGGATGCCGTTGTGCCAATATACCACCCCCAAAATGCTAATAATTTTATGTTTATACAATTTCTTGGTATACCACCCAGCTGAGGGGCTTCAGAGCAGTTTACAATCACTATAAGCTGGATAAATTCCCTTGTCCCCAAAGGGCTCACAATCTATGTGTAACTGAGGCAATGGGGGTTAAGTGGCTTGCCCAAGGCCACAAGGTGTGCCTAAAGGACTAGAAACCCCAGTCCCTCTGGCCTGAGATTGCTGTCCCCAAGTGGGAATTGAACCCCCAGCCCTCCAGCCTAAGGTATGTTGTCCTAATCCCTTCTTGAGGTACTTTGTCCTCCTGCTTCTTGATCTTTTCCTTGGCATCTAGGCTTTCCAAGCAGCTCCTCCACTCCCAAACCTTATAGCATTTAGTGGGGGTACCTAGCCCACAACATTCCGGACCATCTACCCTCACCCCACCCCCCTCCATCCCATACCTCTCGCCCTTCCCTTTTCCAACCCCACATACCTAACACTGCAATCTAACCTCAGAACACACCTTATGATGTGTCTGTGTCCCCCACCCATAGATTACCAGCAACCCTTGTAGCCCCCAGGGGCTGCACCCCTCCTGATCCTAGTTCTCACTCTCTCCTTTGCAAACTCACTCAGTCATCGCACTCGCCCTCACATCTAAGTCCCCCATACTATCTTACAACTCCTCCCTCGTACCATATCATACAAGCAAACAACCCCCCTCCCCTCCCCTCCACGCTACTACCCAAAGCCTCCCAAGATTGGAAGGGTTCTCAGTGCAATACCAGGTACTCTCTGCTAAGCAATCTTGGTCCGGGCAGAAGTATGAACAAGCATAATAAGGAGTACCAAACGTCTGGGGCTTTGCCCTCCAACCTCCCCACCCCTAGGAGTGAAGCCATAAATATAACCATTAAGAGCCTTTTCGAAATGCCCAAAACTCTAGCAGGCAGGTTTCTTTCAAAGAGCCAACAGGAGCAGGTTTGAGAGCTTCCAGCCTGTGATAAGGGTAAATGAAAGAAGCTCCCAGCAGAAAGCCTGGACAATATTCATCCATTAGCGTGCAAGGCCCCAAACAAGGACATAACACTGCAGTACCTAACATATACAAGAGACTCCCCCCTGAATGAATGTATGCAGATACACAGTTGTAAAAAGGCTAAACACAGGCAGCAGACCGCCCATAAGAACAGAAACCTACCCTCTCCAGCATGCTTCCATCTAGGCCTATTGGTATCATTACCCCAGGCACCTCCCGGTCTCCAAATAATCGTCTTGATTCCCTTACAACTCAAATGGATGGGAACTGGCTCCCCCACACCCGCCCCTGCCATACCAAGAAACAGAAGCAGTAACGGGAGATCCATAGCCCCCGCCCTGTTGTCCCTGTAATTAGCACCACACTTGCTCATCCATCCAGGCCCACATCATCACGCACTCCACTCATCTATACAACCATACACACCTGGGCCCATCAACAAGTACCTTCTTCCTACAACCTGCTCAACACTACCCATCCCCTCCCACCCACCCCTTCCCTCATCCCATGTCCCCTCGTAGCAGAACTTGCTTTCAATTGAAAGAGGCTCTCTTCCTGAACATTTATGCCACGGAGGTATTTAAACATCTCAATCATATCACCTCTATCCCACCTTTCCTCTAAGGTGTACATATTAAGATCCTTAAGTCTGTCCTCATATGCTTTATAATGAAGCCCACTAATCATTTTAGTAGCCACCCTCTGCACCGACTCCATCCTGTTCACATCCTTTTGAAGGTGCGGTCTCCAGAATTGCACATTATACTCCAAATGAGGTCGCACCAAAGACTTATACAGAGGCATTATCACCTCCATTTTTCTGCTAGCCATTCCTCTCCGTATGCACCCAAGCATCCTTCTAGCTTTTGCCGTCGCCTTTTCTACCTGTTTAGCTACTTTAAGATCATCAGACACAACCACGCCTAGGTCCCGCTCTTCTTTAGTGGACAAAAGTACTTCATCTCCTATACTGTATTGCTCCCTTGGATTGCTGCAGCCCAAATGCATGACCTTACATTTTTTAACATTAAATCCCAACTGCCAAATTCTAGACCATTCTTCAAACTTAGCTAGATCCCTCCTCATGTTATCTACACCTTCCTGGGTGTCTACTCTATTGCAGATTTTGGTATCATCCGCAAAGAGGCAAACCTTACCCGACAGCCCTTCTGCTATATCACTAACAAAGATGTTAAAAAGAATCGGACCAAGGACAGATCCCTGGGGCACACCACTGGTAACATCCTTCTCCTCAGAGTGAGCTCCATTTACTTGTACTCTTTGTCGCCTCCCACCCAACGAATTTCTAACCCAAGCAGTAACTTTAGGGTCCATCCCTAGGTTGCTCAGTTTGTTTATAAGTCACCTGTGAGGAACAGTGTCAAAGGCTTTACTGAAATCTAAATACACCACATCTAGAGCTCTCCCTCGGTCCAACTCCCTGGTCACCCAGTCAAAGAAATCAATCAGATTTGTCTGACAAGACCTGCCTCTGGTGAATCCATGCTGCCTCGGATCCTGTAATCCGCTGGACTTCAGAAACCTCACTATTTTCTCTTTCAGCAGCGTTTCCAATAATTTACTCACCACCGAAGTTAAACTAACCGGCCTGTAGTTTTCAACCACATCCTTACTTCCGCTTTTGTGTAAAGGCACCACATGAGCCTCTCTCCAGTCCTTTGGCACCACTCCCGACTCCAACGAGGCATTGAAAAGGTCAGTCAGTGGAGCTGCTAGAACGTCCCCAAGTTCCCTCAGTATTCTACGGTGTATCCTATCCGGCCCCATCGCTTTGTCTACTTTAAGTTGAGCTAGTTTCTCACGAACACAGTCTTCTGAAAATTGTTCAAGATGTCCCTCGCTTCTGTTCCTATTTGTGGGTGTTTTCTGAGGTCCTGCTCCTGATTCTTCATCTGTGAACACAGAATAAAAATATTTGTTAAGCAATTCCGCTTTATCCTTGTCAGCTTCTTCATATTCCCCCCCTGCACCCTTGAGTCTGACAATACCACTCTTGCCCTTCCTCTTCTCACTAATATATCTGAAAATGTCTTATCCCCCCATTTTATTGCATTGGCTATTTCCTCCTCCTTTTGAATCTTTGCCTTCTTGACTACTTTGCTAGCTTCTCTAAGTTTTTCCAAATACAGATGCCTGTCTTCCTCTCTCTGTGATCTCTTGTATTTCATGAAGGCCTCCCTCTTTTTCTTCACTTTTTCAGCTACTTCCTTAGAAAACCATAGCAGTCTCCTTTTCCTTTTGCCTTTATTTACCATTTTAACAAAAAGGTTGGTTGCCCTTAAAATATCCCCTTTCAGTTTTGCCCACTGTTTTTCTACATCCCCCAGCTGTTCCCATCCCACTAACGACTCCCTGAGGTATTGGCCCATCTTCGCAAAGTTAGTCTTCCTAAAGTCTAAGATCCTCACCTTGGAATGGATTCTAACAGCCCTAGTCCTAATACTGAACCACACCATCTGGTGATCACTGGATGCAAAATGATCTCCCACTACAACATCAGAAACACTTTCACCATTGGTAAGCACCAAGTCCAGTATGGTCCCTTCACGTGTTGGGTCTGTTACCAATTGCCTGAATAGTTCTCCCTGTAGAGAATCCAGGATCTCCTTACTTCTAGATGATACTGCAGCAGGAATGTGCCAATCAACATCTGCATATTGAAATCTCCTATCAGTAGCACTTCCCCTTTCCTAGCAAGTGCCACTCCTCCTCCCCTTCTTCCTACCCTGTCCTTTCTGAATAAAGTATAGCCAGGTATAGTTACATCCCAGTCATGGTTTTCTGTGAACCATGTTTCTGTAACTGCCACTAAATCCAAGTCAGCCACTCCCACCAAAGCTTCAACATCAGGGATCTTATTTCCCATGCTACGGGCATTTATACACACTGCTTTCCATATGTTACCCCTGTTACCCATTTCCATAAAGGTATTTAATGTATCACCTAGCTGGGGGCTTTCACTTACCTGGGGGCTTTCTTCACCTATCCCCAACGAATCTAGTTTAAAGCCCTCTTCAGTAGATTAGCCAGTCTACTACCGAAGAAGCGTTGACCTTTCTTGGACAGATGGATGCCATCTCTGCTCTGCAACCCTTGGAACAGCATCCCATGGTCTAGGAAACCAAAATGCTCTCGATGACACCATCCACGCAGCCATGCATTCATCTCCAGGATGCGAGCCTCTCTGCCTTGGCCTTTACCCTCAACAGGGATGATTGAAGAGAACACCACCTGTGCACCTAACTGCTTCACCCTCTGTCCCAGAGCCATGAAGTCACTTTTGATACGTTCCGAGGTATACCTGGCAGTATCATTTGTTCCAACATGGATTAGCAACATTGGGTAATAGTCAGTGGGCTTGATGAGTCTCGGCAAACTCTCCGTAACATCTTGGATTTTGGCACCAGGCAGACAGCATACCTCTCTGGACATCAAGTCTGGTCGGCAGATGGACGCCTCAGTACCCCTCAGAAGAGAGTCTCCAACCACCACTACCCTTCGTTTCCTTCTGGTCACTGATTCTGCAACTTTGGGGTACTTGAACTCTGGTTCTTCCCTTTCCAGGGATGCTTTCACCTCCTCCACTTCCAGGGCTGCATAATGGTTCTTCAATTCAAGGGCTGGAGAAGTTGGATTGGTGATTTTGCAGGCCCTGGTGACTTGTGTCCAATCATCGACATTCTGTTGGCACCCATCTTCTCCTGTGCTGGAGAGCTTGGTTGCTGCAAGAAGCATCTCATCAATGTACTTCTCATTGTCTTGAATGCTCCTCAGCCTCGCCACCTCCTCTCTGCGTTCCTCCACTTGTTTCCTCAGAGCTTCAGCATGCAGTCACCCTGCACATGGAACTGGTCCTTCAACTGGCATTAGGACCTCTGTCTAGACCGAGGCAGAAGCTGTAACGGGGGCAACAGCTTTAGCAATATGATTTTTCCCAGCCATTGTTTTGTTCGTGGAGCTTAGGTATCTGTTAAAGCAAAAGAGAGAGATCTACCAAGTACCAGCCGGTTTCGCAGCTGTCCTTTCAGAGAAAAAGCAGTTAAATCTCTTTAATTATATTCAAAATGTGCTGGTCCAATTCTCTGTGATTTGTTAAAGGGGGAGGTGCCCTATAAAGCAAGACTGCTCACTAGGGGTGGGTGGGAGTCAGGGTGGGTAGAAAGGGAACTAACACCTGATTAGGTGTTAGCAGTTTCTAAACCTGAGAAGGTTACTAGAGTTCAGCAACCTATTGTGCTCAAGGAAAGGTCCCCTAAAGCACAAAAAAGAAAGTAACCTTGCTTTAAAAAATATACAAAAAACCCTTTTAAGAGCTCCCAGTCAGAGAGCTAGCAAATGTAATATAATAAAAACAAACAAACAAACCCTTAAATCCTTACTGTTTGTTGATCTGTAGAGCCCTGGTTAGGAAAGCCTCAATAGGGCAAGGCACTGGAGCCTTTTATGCAGGTCTCAGCTGCACTCAGGAAATCAAGCCCACTAACTCTTGATTAGGTGTTAGCAGTTTCTAAACCTGAGGAGGTTACTAGAGTTCAGCAACCTATTGTGCTCAAGGAAAGGTCCCCTGAAGCACCAAAAAGAAAGTAGCCAATTTTGTCAAGCAGGGCTCTGCTCCCTGGATCGATCCACTCAATAGGAAATAGCCAGGACACAGGAGAGAGCAACTGTGGTCCTGCAACCGCACTCATCTCTATAATGGTAGAGAGGGCAGCTGTCCAGCACAAGCATCCCAGCCTGAGTGTCCCTGTACATCTCCCGTTTGCACATAGCTTCTTATTCCTCAGTCTCCCCCGAACGAGAACCAAACAAAGAGTCCACATAAGGACCAGCCAAGTCTTCAGATTCAAACATCCTGGAGGTTCCATTAGCAAAGATCTGAAGACAGACCGGATATAAAATCGCAAATTTCATCTTAGCCTCTATCAGCCATTGGCAGAGCTCCGCATATGCCCGCTGCTTCTAGCTGAGCACTGGGGAGTAGTCCTGAGAGACCTGAATTTTAAGTCCCTCATGCTGGAGCAGACCCTTTGCCTGGGCTGCGCATAGAGTGTCCTCCTTTTGGGAAAGTTGAGGAAGCATGCCAGCACTGTATGAGGCTGTTGGTGCTGTGGCCAAACTGGGCTCACCCAATGCACCCTCTCAATGAATGTGTCACTGCCGGAGGCCCCCAACTGCAAAGCTAGTGACAGTAGAGTTTCCAAAAATGATCGGAGCTCGGCATCCTTCACGGTCTCTGTAACACCAGCGAAATGCAAAATTATTACGTTGACTGCGGCTCTCTAAGTCATCAAGCTTATTGGCATGACTTGATGCCAATTCAGAAAGGCATTTCAGCTCCTTTCCTGCCTCCGGTTTGGCATCCTCCTGCTGAGAAATCATCTGCTCATCTTGTTGCAAATGGCTCCCAAAGGCAGCAAATGTTTGAGCCATAGTGTCCAACTTGCCGTTCAGTTCCTCAAGTTTTTAGAGCTCAAAGCCCCCACCACTGCAGTGGTGACCTCCTCTATCAGTGTTGCCTGCAGTGGAGGTGCAGGTGAGGCAGGACCCAGCACCATTTTAGATGAGCCTGGGGCAGCCTTTTCTCGGTCTCTCTTCGCCAATTTCATCCGCAACCAGGTACTTCAGCCAGCGCAGAAGGTGAAGGCAGGCTCCAAGCAAGATTATTGCTCCTCAAAACCACCAAATGGGGGGGGGGAGGGGGGAGAGTCACAACCGGTAAATCAATAACATTGGGGGGGGGGAGGGAGACCTGGGAGAGAGCTCAGAACACATCTGGTCTCTCTCACCACATCACGTGACCTTGACTGCATTTTTTTTTTAAATTTCCTATCTGCCCTCTCAGGTGAAAAAATTACATCTCCTACCTAACCATTTCCAAAGGCTGGGTGTTCTAGCATAGTTCATGGCATTCTAAAGTAAGATTTGGCCGTATTTTGTGAATGATATAATGCAAATGAAAAAAATAATGCAAATGAAAAAAATAAACTCATTCAACAATTCACCTTCGTATCACTATTCATATATTTTAGTGTCCTACATAAGCCTCAGAAAATACCTTAGTAGCACTGCAAGTCCTTGACTACTTGAACATGTCTCGGACGCGTGCAAGGGTTTTAAACATCAATGGCTTATGACAAATGAAGAACTTAATAACCGACCGCTATTTGTGAAAATATATCAAAACAGTGCTCTGAATTAACAGAAAAATCACTTAACTTCCATACTGATGTATCCGGTCATAGTCTTCAATTTTTTTTATATAAAGAATTTTGTTGCTATTTTGTTGCTTAATAATAGCCTTTTCTTTTGTTGTGGAAAGAAAGGCTGTGCCCCTGTGTGTGTGTAGTTCATGGCATTGACTTTCTGAATGGCTCATTTTAAGTCGCCCTTCATCACCCTTCACCTCATTAGTTCATCCAGAGTATGCCTCTTTTTTTGCACCTAATCATGAAAAGATTTCCTCATAAGGAGTACAAAACCATAGTCGATGTAATAATGAAAACTCCGGGGAGTTAACCATATCATACAGTGAAGCTGGTTAACACATACATCAAAGGTCTAGAAAACCTCTTTACGGCTCATATACTGTATAGGTGATATGCTGGGACACAGTAACTCAAAATAACCAATATCTCATCACAAAAGTCAGAAAAGGTACTTAGCTTACAGAATCATCACAACCCCAACACCTGGTGTTTTGCCAATCTGGCTTCATCGGGGAGTGGGATGATTAGCCAACCATGTCAAACATGCCAGTCGGAAGCTCGTAACACTGTTGCAATGAGAGCCCACCTTCAAAAAATATAGCAGATTGGTAAGGCAAGACTTCTTTTTGCTAAATTCATGTTGGCTTTGCTCCATTAAACCATGACTATTTACAGGTGCAGTAATTTTGTTCTTTGTAGTGGTTTCTACCCTTTTGCCTGGCAGTGATGACAGATTCACTGGTCTGTAGTGTCCTAGCTCACCCCAGAATCTTTTTGTTTAAAACTGGTATTTTTCAATATTGACCTGGATATTGTGATAAGGAAGCTTATCAGGACCCAAGAGATAGGGATAAAGAGAAGGAATTTACTCTTATAAAAGGACCTATTTTACCAGAACAGAGACACAAAATTCCCTTTACACCTAGAAAGCAGGAAATTCCTAGCTACAATAGGTTGCAGAATGCCCCTAGTGGAGAAAAAGAGAGGGAATACAGGCTCAGGGTAAGGAACCCTTATGTCACTGAATTCCCCAATTACTCAGCTGCCACAAGGCAGTTTGATCTCCAACACCTGAGAGGAGAGGGGGTGGAACAGACACCTGAGAGGTTTAATACTAGGTCAGTTTATTTAGAAGGGAGAGGCAGGAGAGGAAGAAGAAGAGGAAAGGAGAGAGAACGTGAGAGCAGTAGGAGTGCCTACTGGAAGAGGAATGGAACTGGAACTGGAACAGTGAGAACAGCAGGAACCAGGAACACAGGTTGGAGAACAGGACGTGGAAGCACCAGTGAATGGTGGCCAGAACATGAGAGAGGAGAAGCGGCTACAAGCTTTGACCCAGGTATGAGCATTAGAAGCTTGCCTAATTCTGAGCACTACAGAATTGCCAGAGACAGCCTTAGCCCTAACGGAAGGCAGTCAGCTAAGACCTCTGAGCCAGAAACAGAGGAAGTGCCAATGCAACTGGATGAACCAGACATAGCTTTAGAAAAAGAAGTCTCATACATGGATTGCTCATTATGCCAGTCTTCCAGTACAGAGGTGTTGAAAGGGTGTCAACCGTAAGGAAAAACTCCAGTGTCCGGTAGCCCTAAGAGCCTGTGGTTAACTTGTGAAGGTCCTGAGTTAAAGGCAAAATACCTTTTTTTTTACTGTGCAAGCCGAAGCTGCCTAATTAAGTTGGTGAATCAGCTGTGAGCCAGAGCAGTGCTCAGCCAGAAGCCGTACTAACGGTGAAAGTAAGGAAAGCTTGTGTTTGGCTGTTTATAAGAAAACCTTCCATAGAGAATTGCTTGCCTGTGAAGAGTTTAACTGCCTTGTTGAAAGTTTTTCTGTGTTTAAGAAGACAAACAGTGTTCTAGACTGAGAGGAAAAGAAACCTGCTTTAGGAAAAGCTGTTTTCTGTTTGATCAGCACTGCAAGCCATGCCTGATAGCATGGGCTGTTAAAGTATTTATGTTTATACTGGAGAACATTGCAAGCTGTTTTGTATGGCATTCTTTTATATCCTGATGTTCATTTACAAGAATCCTGGAGAAATAATCCAAAGGTGGAATTTGTGAACCTTAGCGTGTTTTTTTCAGTTAATAAACTGTCATTACCTTGCCACTCAAGGCAACTACAAAGGTGTTTTTTTTTACCTGAGGTTGAATACTTTCTGACTGAACTACCTTTCCCATAAGGCATTACAAGGCAATCAGCCAGTTAAAGACCAAAAGGTGAATCTCTCTAATGACAACCACGCCCCTCCATACTGCATGTAAGGGGCTATGGGCATGACAATATGTAGGATCTCATACATCATGCGGTGCCTAGGCTGTTAACTCTCCGCTGTTTTTGAGCCTTCTCTGTTTGGACCCAGCGGGTAACTGAGGCTTTTTCCTCTCTATATGAAGAAGTCATTGTGATGCTGTCCTGAGAAGCTGTTTAAGGTCTTTTTTATGCATCAGCATGATGTGTGAGATCCTACAATTCCAGGTCAATATTCAGAAGCACCAGTTTTAACAAAAAGGTTCCGGGGTGAGCTAGAACACTACAGACCAGTAAACCTGACATCACTGCCAGGCAAAATGGTAGAAACCAATACAAAGAACAAAATTACTGAACCTGTAAATAGTCATGGTTTAAAGCCAACATGAATTTAGAAAAAGGAAGTCTTGCCTCGCCAATCTGTTTTATTTTTTTGAAGGTGTGAATAAACAGGTAGACAAAGGTGAGCTGGTTGATATAGTGTATTTGGATTTTCAGAAAGTGTTTGACAAGGTCCCTCATGAGATACTCTTGGTGAAATTAAAAAATCATGGGATAGGAGACAGTGTACTATTGTGGATCAGGAACTAGTTAAAAG
This sequence comes from Ichthyophis bannanicus, assembly GCA_033557465.1. Taxonomy (NCBI): domain Eukaryota; kingdom Metazoa; phylum Chordata; class Amphibia; order Gymnophiona; family Ichthyophiidae; genus Ichthyophis; species Ichthyophis bannanicus. Next base: position 849,877,573 of record CM066032.1, read on the forward strand.
ATAGAAAGCAGAGGAATAGGGCTAAATGGCCAATTTTCTCAATGGAGAAAGGTGAATAGTGGAGTACCCCAGGGATCTGTGCTGCAGGGACGTCAGAATGGGGTGGACCACATGGGCCCTGGTCCCACCAAAATTTTGCCCACAGGGTGCAGCCACAATCGCAGCAGACTCCTGGCTGCCCATGGGAGATCGGATCCTTACGGGCAGGGTGGAAGGCTGCTGTGATCACAGCAAAGACTCCTTCTATCTGCCTGTGGGAGAGCCCCATGGGCAGATAGGTTCTGCTGCAATCGCAGCCATTCCCTTCTCTTCTGCCTGCGGAAGATTGGATCCCCATGGGCAGAACAGGAGGGGAATGCCGTGGGGGATAGGAGGCAGAGTTAGAGTGGAGTTGGGGCTGAAGTCAAGGTGGTGCATGCACCCCCCAATCTAAGAGGCGATCTGCGGCTCCTGCTGTACTAGTTCTGCTGCTTTTTAACACATTTATAAATGACAAGAAATGATAACGAGCGAGGTGATCCAATTAGCAAATGGCACAAACTTATTTAAAGTTGTTAATTCACAAGATGATTGTGAAAAATTGCAAGAAGACCTTGAGAAATTGTCAGACTGGGCATTCGTAATGTCAGATGAAATTTAATGTGGATAAGTGCAAAGTTATGCACTTAGGGAAAAACAACCTAAACTATAGCTACAGGATGCAAGGTTCCACATTAGGTGTCACTGTCCAGGAAAAGGAACAAAGAGTCATCGTGGATAATACACTGAATCCTCTGTTCAGTATGCAGCAGCAGCAGCAGCCAAGAAAGCTACTAAATGCTAGGAATCATGAGGAAAGGAATGGAGAATAAAGCGAAGGATATTATAATGCTTCTGTATCATTCCATGGTGTGACTGCACCTTGAGTATTGTGTGCAGTTCTGGTCACCGCATCTAAAAAACAGATATAGCAGAATTGGAAAAGGTACAGAGAAGGGTGACCAAAACAATTTATTTATTTAGCTGTATTTATATCCTGCTTTTCACCGGGTCAAAGTGGTCAATTGGGGGATACATTTAACATGAGGGGATATGAGACACATACGCTAATACTTACAGGGAACAAGGGCAATGGAGGGTTAAGTGGCTTGCCCAAGACCACAAGGAGTGCCTATAGGACTAGAAATCCCAGTCCCTCCAGCCTGAGATTGCTGTCCCCAGGTGGGACTTGAACCCCTGCCCGAGGTACCTTATCCTAACCACTAGACCACTCCTCCCACCTCAAAACAATAAAGGGGATGGAAGGATATCCTTATGAGGAAAGGCTTAAAAGGTTAAGACTCTTCAGCTTGGAGAAGAGACGGGTGAGGGGAGATATATGATAGAGCTCTATAAAATAATGAGCAGAGTAAAATGAGTAAATGTGAATAGGTTTTTTACTCCTTCAAAAAATATAAAGACGGGGAGGGGGGCATGTAATGCAGCTACAAAGTAGTTCATTTAAGACTAATCAGAGAAAATCTTTTTTCACTCTGCTTTAGTCTCTGGAATTCGTTGACAGAAGATGAAGTAAAAGCTGTTAGTGTAGCTGAGTTTAAAGAAGGTTTGGTCAATTTCCTGAAGGAAAAATCCATATAGTATTTTTCAAGTGCAGTGGGGGAAATCCATGGGCATAGTTTGGTGGGGGTGAAGGGGGCATTGCCCCATCCAAGGAGTTGCCCCAATGGCTGTGACCCTTTGTCTGCCCGTGGGATCCGATTTCCCAGGGGCGAAGAGAAGGGGATTTCATCTCTTCTGCCCCTGGGGGTTGGGATCCCTGCAAGCAGACAACTTGCCTCTGGGTCGTGATCGCTGCTTCCCCCTTCTCTTTGGTCTGTGGGGATCCCATCCCCCCCACAGGCAGAAGAGAAGGGGATAGCTGCAATCACAGCAAAGACCCCCCTCTGCCTGTGGGAGATCAGATGTAGCAGGCAGATGAGAAGAGGGAGGTTGTGGCCTGCAGCAGAAAAGGTGTTTGGCGAGGGAGGGGAGGGGGGGGGGGAGTGAGGTAAAGGCAGGGACAATTTAAAGGGACAGTGACCTATTTAGAAAAGGAGGATGGGGGAGGGGATTTCAGGGCAGGGAATGGGAGTACTAGGGTGGTTAGTGAAGTGGGGAGACTCTGAAGGGTAACAGAGGAGGGGAACCAGCAGGAGAGGGGTTGGAAGGGGAGGGAAGAGTGCAAGGTGTTGCCAAAAGGTGCACTCCCCTCCCTCTGGAACTCACACAAGCACCCCGTCCCCGCCCCCACACCACACACCGACACACACAGGCATCCGACCTCCTCATGACAGACATGCAAACACACACAGGCACCTCACCTCTAGACCACACAGAGCCTCCCCAGCTCTGCAGCACACACACACATGCACCACAGCCCCACGCCCCATCCCATGCACATACAGGCACCACACACACATACAGACACTTAATATGTGAAGCTATAACTGTTGTTATCTGTATTGTTGTCTAACAATGCCGCGCGGTATAGGAAATCTTGATGCTGGTCTTGTGAGACGAGAATATGAGACCAGCATGAGAGACAATGTGGGGGAGGCTGAGGAAGTCACAAGCACTGGCTCCTAAGATGCCTATTGCAGTATTTATAGTGCTGTTCTTTTCTGGGTAGGTTCCTTATTGCGTTAATTTTAGAAGCTGGTTTCATTAAGTTATGGTAGATTTGCATTATATGTCTTCAGTGACTTGTAGGGTTTTGTGTTAGTTCACATTGTGCCTGGTACTGGAGAGGCTGTTAATGAGGTGACACCGGAATCAGATTGTTTTTTTCCTTGTATGTTGGGTTCTTTGGGGAAATGTCCTAGTTCTGCTCTGCACCTACTTGGGGGAGGGGCTTCTTTGGATGCAAAATAGGTGTTCAAAAAGAAAGAGAGAACCATAGCGCAGTTTCTAACACCAAAATAAAATGTATTATAATTTATTTGGGGGTTAGAAAATATGTTGTGGTTCTCTTTTTCTTTTTGTCCCTTGGCATGTGATCACCTTTCATCTCCTTTGTTTTTTGGAGAATATATATTTACAGGTGTCAGTATTTTTTTTTATCTTAGAGTGCCAGGCTAAGTAATTAAACAACTACAAACTACGCCCATGGGGAAATCCACTACTTATCCCTGGGACAAGCAGCATGGAACCTGACTATCTTTCGGGAACCTGCCAGGTACTTGTGACCTGGATTGGCTACTGTTGGAAACAGGATACTGGGCTTGATGAACCTTTGGTCTGACCTAGTATGGCAAATCTTATGTGCTTATGTTCTTATAATCCTAAATGTGCCAGGACAAAAGCACTTACATGGCCAGCACTTGATGCCAGTTGTATAAGTGTGTGGATTTTTTTTAATACAGTATTAGCTAACAGATACAATTTGGACAAGTAGCTTGATTTACAGCCAAAATGTATCTATTTTAGATTTGAGGGGGCTGGTATATTCTGGGGTAGGGCCAAACACTGTGGATACCATAACCAGGGGTGGGCAATTCCGGTCCTGGAGGGCCGCAGACCAGTCAGGTTTTCATGATGTCCCTAATGAATATTCATGAGATCTATTTGCATCCACTGCCTTCCATTGTATGGAAATAGGGCCATGAATATTCATTAGGGACATCATGAAAACCTGACTGGTCTGCGGCCCTCCAGGACCGGAATTGCCCACCTCCTATAAGCATTCCGTGTTATCCTGATAGCTTTATTCATTTAGTATGACCACACAAATGGCTGTCTTAACTTAAATGGATAGTGTTATCTGGTTAGCATTTGAACTGCCTATTCTGCGGTCCTAGATAAATGAATGCGGTCTCTGAATATCAGGCATAAAGATAGGCAGAAAATCATCCACTTATCTACATGCGCAACTGTTTTTGGATTTCCTTTCTCAGGAGTTAAAGGCAAGTTATGTTCAGGTCCATTAGGTATTTTTTTCTACCCCTAGAGGTCTTACAATCTAACAGGCCGATGCAGACATCCTGTGCTAGAGCCTAGTGCTAAAGCTCTAGCGCAAGGTTTCATAGCGCAACTTTGCCCTGGAAAGCAATATTCAAATTACCTAGTGTGCAGAAAGTCAGCAGTCAACTGGGAGAACAAGCCGAACACATGTGCAGAGAAGTTGGCGTGACTTTGGCATGCTCTCCTGGAGAAACAGGGTGATCTGAGGGGAAGTTTGACACTTCACCTCAGATGACCTAGGCATCGGAGAAAGCCCCTGATGCCAATAGAATACTGCTGAGAGACCGACCCCCCCACCAGAAACCAAATCCCTGTCAGCCCACCCTCTGCTTGCCTGATAAAAAAAATCCCTAGTGAGAAAGGTTCCAAGATGGCGGATGAGTAGTTGCTGGCTGCTGGTGAGCGGAGAGGTTGTGAGGTGGACGCCGTACTAATGGGGAAGAAGAGGAAGCAGTCTACATCGAAGCCCCCGGTATCCTCGACACCCTCAGGAGGTTCGGTGCAATCCTCAATTGTGCCTTTCTGCACCCCGCGTCCAGCTGACATGGCTTCAGCGGTTCCTCTATGCGATTTAGAGGAGCTGAGCAGTGATAGCGTGGATTTGAGTCCAGCGCAGCTGTTGCCGCCGCAACCCCGAGGTGATTGGGAGGAGGGAGCAAACGCGGGAGTACCTCCGGGTCAGGAGGTCGAGGCCGTGTCTGGGGGCTCCTCTTCTCCAGTGGCGTCGAGCTCTGGTGTTCAGCGGGTTGGAGTGGTGGAGCAGACGCCCTCCAGCGCAGAGGTATCGGGAGGTGCCCGACGGAAAACCATAGCACCAGGAGCGGGTGAGACGCAGGTGATTTGCGGCTTGAAGAAACCAGCCAAGGTGACTTTAGACTGCTTATGGGATGCGATTTCCTCGCTCCAATCATCCCTTGCCCCAGTGGTGGGTGTTTTATCTCAAGAGTTTCCTCTCCTTAAGGGTCGGTGTGCTGCGGTGGAGGCAAAGTGTGCTGAGCAGGCTGACAAGTTGATAAAACTTGAGTCAAAAGTGGAAGAAATGCGTGTAGTGGGTGATAATGTTTCCAAGGAACGTTTGATTACATTAAGGAGGTTGGAATTTATGGATAATTCCTTAAGGAGGAATAACTTATGCTTTTTGAACTTTCCGAGGTCACCATTGCTAGAACCCCTGGCTCTGGTTTGTAAATACCTGGCTGAAGTTCTCCTGATGCCACATGATAATTTACCACCTATTGTTAGGGTTCAATATGTTGCTGTAGATTTGGGCGCTGTGGCTGAGGGGGGCACAGGGGGGATGGGCGGACCGGGCCAGATGGAATTGTTCGATTTCCTAGAATCTTCTTTGGAAGTAGTGACTAGTAGAGCAACTTTGTTAGTCAGCTTTGCTTTTGAATCTGACCGCAATACGGTCCTTAGGCTTTATTTCCGTAGATTATCTTTTTCCCAGTTCATGGGTTCGAAAATTTTAGTATTTCCTGATTTGTCAAGGAACACCCAGAAGAGGCGGAAAGAATTTCTGGATTTACGCCAGAGAGCTACCGCCCTGGGTGCCCAATTTAAATTGAGGTATCCATGTAAATGTGTTGTGTTATATCAGACTAAGCAGTTTCTTTTTTTTGAACCTGTGCAACTTCTGCAGTTTCTTCAGGCTAGGGAACAGGGGGGCGAGGGTTTAGCTCCTGTATTGGCTGCCATGTGAGTTATTCTTTGCTCAAGAGATGAATCATTTGTTTTTTTTCCTTTTCTTTATTTCCTGTTTGGAACCTTATGGGGGTTGCTTGTTTTTGGGGACTAAATCTTTAAATAGGGGATATATTCTTTTTGGGTGGTTGCTTTTTTTTTTATTGCCATCTGGACTTTGTTCTTTCCCCTGTTAATAATTTTGTATGTTTTTGTATGCTATATATGATTTTTGCTGTTTATTGCAAAAAATTTAAATTAAAAATAAAAAAATAAAAAAAAAACTCCCTAGTGGCCCAGCGGCCCTAATCAACCACCTAATAAAAAAACTCCTTGTGGCCAGCAGCCTTGATCCCACCCACCCAATAATAACAAGGCCTGGAAAACCAGTGACCCCTGAAACTCCCAGTCCCCTCCAGGTATCTTTAATCTTGAGCACTCTGCCACCCTTGCACCACCATCTTCAGCGATAGCTGTGCCTGGCCCTATGTGGCACAATCCAGGATGCGCTGTGCAGGGCCTGGCACCACCATTTTTCAAAATAGTGGCACAGGGGCAGGAGTGTGTAGGCAACACTCCTGCTCCAGATTAAGATACCGGGAGGGGGGTCGGAGGTTTGGGGTCCACCAGGCATTTTTGTTATTGGGTGGGTGGGATCGGGGCCTCCGACAGTATTCTGATGGCATCATGGACTTTCCCCAATGCCTGGATCATCTGAGGTGAAGTGTCAAACTTCACCTCAGATGATACTTTTGCTCCCGGCTGGATCTTTACGCCTGCCCGAAGCTGACGTGAAGATTCAGCATTAAAAAAAACAGTATAAAAACCTGCGCTTCGTTTCAGTGCAGTATTTTACATTGGGCGCAATTACTTAAATATCAGTTTGCATGCCCAGTGTGCTGCAGTTTAGCACAGTTGTGTTTTTGGTGTTTTTCTGGTGCTAGCTTGCTTCCTGCATCAGAGAGTAAGCCTAGTGTGGGGAAAGGGCCAGAAAATACCACGCTAAGCTTTTCTGCATCGGCCCATAAGTTTGTACCTGGGGCAATGGAGGGCTAATCGACTTGCCCGGCATCACAAGACGTGGCAGTGGGATTTTGAACCGAGGCTTCTTTTAGATTGTTCCTCCACTTTCTGAATGTTGCGCCCCACTTCATTCTGTTTTGTATATTCCTCTATGTGGAAGTTTTATTTCTGATCTGGCTTCCTTCGGCTGTTTTGGCTATCATACCATGGCGATTCGCAGCTACTCTGTGATTTTTCTTGCTATTTTATATCCTCCTCCCAGCTTATCTGCAGTAACGGTCCTCCACCATGGGCACAAACACAAGGACTCCTTCCCCCCATCCATTAGGGTCTGGGACTGTGGCCTCTGCAGTATTGCAAGTACTTGTTGACAGTGGAAGTCTTTACCCAGAACCAGGGGCAGCCCAAGGGGGTTGCGGGACCATTTGCGGAGATTAATTGCAGTTAATAACAAATCAGCAATTGTAAATGATTTCTTGAAAGTAGCAAATCAGCAGACACAGCACTGCGTTTCGGGCGAACAACTCATGCGCCCTGTTTCAACGCTCCCAGCTACAGCGACCTTCTTCGTCGTTGCTGATGAAAAAGAGTGAGACGCCAGCGCATGCTCAATAGGGCGCATGAGTTGTTCACCCGAAACGCAGTGCTGTGTCTGCTGATTTGCTACTTTCAAGAAATCATTTACAATTGCTGATTTGTTATTTACAAAACTTTGGCTCCTTGAGAATTGTCCAAGGGGAGCTTTGGATTGTCCGGTGGGAGTGGGACATTGGCTGCCATATTGGGAGAATTCAGATAAGTACTTCTCCTTTTTGCAGTGATTTTTTGTCTGGACTCCTTAAAATTTCAAGCATTATTTTCACGTGTTTTTATCAATTCTAAGTACACTTTTCACGTGTTTTTAAAAAGGTATATTGTTTATTGGTGACACTTTGATGTGGTGTTGCACCTTACTTATTGAAAGCTCTAACATGGGCTCAATAAATATTTGAGTAAAATGGAAAGATAGCTTCAAGAGGTATGTAGTATCTCATGGCTATACTTCCGACATTTATAGGCTAATACACGTCAGAGCTTGACTATTTTCTCTATTTTGTTTTTTGGATTGTATAGTGTGGAGAAATTGTTGTTAGGTTGTTATTTTGGGAAAGGTTAAAGGGCATTGCCACACTCCACTCCACTTAATGTCCGATATCTCCTAAAAAAATAAGTGGCCAGTGAAATGACTTTGGACTATATATGCACACATATTTGAAACATCTAAGAATCAAATAAAACAAGACCAATTAAAAAAGGAAATTGTAGGAAATAGTATAAAAACTGGAACATTGCCAGGACATAAATATTGGCACTCTTATAAACAATTCAAATCAGTAAAATTAGATGCACCTGTGATCAATTGTCAGTATTCACATGACTTGAATCAACCAATGAATAATGGCTCAAATATTTAAAATGGCTGCATTCACGCCCTGTTCCTTTTACACAATGGAGAAGACGAGAGCTGCCTGAGACCGCCAGAAAAGCCATTATCACCAAACATCAAACTTCAAAGGGGTACGAGGTCATCTCCAAAGACCTTGGGATTCCTGTGTCTACAGTTTGCAATGTTATTAAGAAGTTTTCTGCTCATGGAAGTGTCAAGAACATCCCAGGACCAGGGCCATACCAAGCCTAAATGTGCACTGTGTGACGTGTACGTCTGGCGCTCCCCCCCCCCCCCCCCCAAATAATCACAAGTTTACCATTTGCCTAGCATCCCCTCATCATGCCTTACCCTACACCTCCATGTCCAGCCAGCTCCCCGCATTCCCTGCCCTTGCCCTGCTGCTATTTTTTATGTTTCCTTGGCAGCGGTGGGGGCCAATAACAGCAGCAGAGCGACATCAAATTGGAAAAAAAAAAACCTGCGGTCTTTCTGACTCTGCGCTTGCCTGCCTCCCTCCTCTGACATATGCCCGCATCAGAGGAGGATGGGACCAGACTAGCCATTCATATGTGGGTCTTTGCAACTCTGCACTTAAATGGCTGGTCTGGTCCCTCCCTCCTTTGATGTGGGCATACGGCAGAGGAAGGAGGGATCAGGCAAGTGGAGTCAGAATGACCCACGTTTTTATTTTGGTTTTTCAATTTAATATCTGCTCCTCTGCTGCCATAAAAAGGCAGGCCTGATCTTTGCCCAAACCTACCTTGAGAAACCACAGTTCTTCTGGGAAAATGTTCTGAGGATAGAAAAAAAACAAATGAGCTCTTTGGCAATGCCGACCAGCGATACATTTACGGCAAAGAAATGAAGCTTATAAAAAAAACACCCTTCCTTTACATTTAAATATGGTGGCGGTTCCATAGTTTTGTGGGGCTGTTTTGCTGCCTTAGGAACTGGAGGCCTGGAATGTATTAAAGGAATCATGAAGTCAGTGGACTACCAAGCGAAATGTGTTACCTAATGTCAGAAAACTAGGTCTGGGTCGAAGGTCATGGGTCCTTCAGCAGGACAATGACCCAAAACGTACATCCAAAAATATAAAAGAATGGTAAAAAAGGAACAAATGAAATGTTTTAAACTGACCAGCAATGAGTCCTGATCTCAATCCAATCAAGAACCTTTGGAAAGAGCTGAAATCTGCCATTGGTAAAAGGAATCCTGGAAACATTCATGAGCTGGAGCAAATTGTAGTTGAAGAGTGGGAGAAACTACTAGTAGACAGATTCACAAAACTTATAGATGGCTACAAGAAACATTTGTCATCACTGCCAAGGATTGTACAACCAAATATCAATGAAGGGTGGCATTAATCCTGTCCAGGTCATATTTTGTTTTTTTTTCTCAGAAGTTACTACGTCTAAGTTGCACAGACATCTTTTTTTTGTTGTATACCTTTGAACATGTTATTAAAATATTATGATGAAATACAGTTTGAATATTTCCAATTATTTATCAAGATACTGTACACAACACACCTAAAATTCAAGGGTGCCTAAATGTTGACCACAACTGTAAATAACTTTGCTGCAGAAAGTCATGTTTAAGAGCCAGAGATACTGTGCTGTAATGCTTTGAAAACCTGCATAGGATTACAGTGATACATAGATTCTAGTGATACATTCCTTTTTAACATAGCAGATGTTGAAGCCCACTCTACCTCCTGATATGAACTTTACCAGCATAAATGTCTTATTTTCCACTGCTGTGGGAAACCATATGATATGAGTGGAAATATGTGAACTATTTTTGCTGGCTTGCCAGATGTAAGCTTGATGTTGGGGATTGTTGACCCTTCATGGATAATGCAGTCATCGCCGCTTTAAAAAGGAAAAATAGATTCCATGTGACACCACATATCATGCCTCTTCTGTGCAAGCAGATTTTCTTCATCATTATGGATAGTGCCTTGTAAAAGTCGTCACACCTTGTACATTTTTCTCATTCTGCTGTCTAAAACATACAGTTCAAAATGCATTAAAGCAGGAATTTTATTTCACAGACGTACACAGCCTACACTGCACTTTTATTTATTTATTTATTTAAATAAACATTTATTTATTTAACATTTATTTAAATAAACATTTATTTAAATAAATAAATAAAATAAAAATAAATAAATAAATCTGGGAATCAAACCGTGCAAAATGTTGACTGTTGAACAATTTCAAGATTACTCCACAAACATGGGAAGGTGGCAAGAAGAAAATCATTGCTAAAGAAAAGTAATATGATGTGCCACATAGCATTTGCAAAGAAACATTTAAGGGACACTTGCATGCAAGTGAGTGAAAGTTCTGTGGTCTGATGTTTATGGTCTATTCAGTTTTGATATAGCACCTTCCATTACAGCAAAATCTTAACTCAATGCTAAGCATCTCCCTAATACCACCCCTTTAGTAAAATGTAGTGGTGGCTACATTACACTGTAGGGATGCTTCACAACAGCAGCTTGACAACTAAAGGAAAGATGCATGGTGTGAAGTATAGATAGATTATGGAGGGAACCTGTTCCGCCTGCCAGTAGGACAACCATCCTAACCACAAAACATAAGCAGCAATGGGATTGGCTCAGCAAGAAGAAAGTGAATGTCTTGAGTGGCCCAGTCAAAGCCCAGACCTCAGTGCACTCTAAAATCTGTGGCAAGCTTTGAGGCCTGCAGTCCATAAATGACCCCAGTCAACCTTAAACACGTCAAGGTCTTCAGCCAAGAAGAATGGACCAAGACTGCACCATCCTGCTGGGTACAGCTGGTAGACACTTACGAGTATGTTTACTAAACTGGGCTAACGGTTAACCCGTGCTCTTTGTAACTAGGTCCCATGTAAACATGCCCATCACTTTAAATAACCCAGGGCTGCTATTGCTGCAAAAGGGGCTTCCACTAAATATTCAATCCAGGGGTTGTATGCAAAGACTTATGCAATCAAGACTCTTGGTTTCTTATTCTTAATTACTCTTTAAACACCTCTATAGTTCTTTCATGTTGAAAGTGTAGAGTAAGTTGTGTAGATCAGTGAAACAAAGTCCTACTTTTATTTATTTATTTAGACAGTTTATTTATTTAATGCATTTTGAATTGTACTTTACAGACAGCAGAATGTGGAAAAATGTAGAAGGGTGTGAAGACTTTTTCAAAACACTGTATATTCTCCCAGTGACACCAAAATGTTGCACACCAATTATTGAAACGGCCAGCTTCCCTCCCCCTCCCCCCTCAGACTTCTAAGGTGTGCATAGCCCCTGCTGTACCCTCCAGTTGGATACAGCAGCCCTTCTGGGAGCTGTGAAGCTACTGAAGACCCCATATTTCCTGATCCTTTCCGGACAGGGAGGAGTCTCTCAAGGCCCTCAGGACCCAGTACGAAGAACCAAGGATGGGGTTGTTCTAAAAGGAAAGAGTTTCCTGGGGTAATTGATGGGTGTAATTGATGGCCTGCTAGGTGGAGCACTTTCTTCTAGTATAACCCATGGTGTGCTAGCTTGGCTGCTGCTCATTCTGCATGGTAGGAGGGAGACACCCACCCAGCCTAAGAAAGCAACCGAATGCTTTTTTTCTCCACAAATGTTTAGCAGGTAATGGTTGGTACTGTACATCAGTAAGAGTCCAAATAAATAAAGTCACAGAAATGTTCTGCATCGGTTATTTCTTTTTTCCCAACTCTCTGACAGTGCGCGCTTTAGAGGTGCCCTCCTCTGAGACTTTCCCTATGTTTGTACCGTCAGTATGGTAAAGATCTCGAAGAGTTACAGATGAGCTCCTGCTCTCTGCTTCTTCCAAGCAGCAGCTCTTTAGCAGTTTCGTAAGTGTGGTAACCCCCTTCAGACTGGGATGGAAGGGTTTGAGGAAAGGCTTAAAAGGTTAGGACTCTTCAACTTGGAGAAAAATACGGCTGAGGGGAGATATGATAGAGGTCTATAAAATAATCAGTGTAGTGGAACGGGTAAACTTCGATCAGTTGTTTACTCTTTCTAAAGTAGAAAGACTAGGGGATACGCAATGAAGTTACAATGTAGCCCATTTAAGACTAATAGGAGAAAATATTTTTTTCACTCAACGCATAATCAAGCTCTGGAATTCATTACCAGAGGATGTAGTGAAAACTGTTAGTGTAGCTGGGTTTAAAAAAAGGTTTGGACAAATTCCTGGAGGAAAAGTCCGTAGACCATTATTAAAGAGGACACAGGAAATCCACTGCTTATCCCTGGGCTAAGCAGCATGGAATCTGTCTACCTTTTGGGAACCTGACAGGGACTTGTGACCTGGATTGGCCACTGTTGCAAACAGGATACTTGGCTTGATAGACCTTGGTCTGTCCCAGTATGGTATAACTTATATTTTTATGACTCCCACCAGTAAAATCCACTTCTGAGGATGCCTAAGGCAATCTTCAGTGCAGTAAAAGAGTGTGGAACTACCTCCCCTCACACCACTTATAACCATTCTCTCTCTGTGTCTGGATCCTCCTGGACCCCAAGATACTTCTAGATTATGGAAGCTTGGGAACGCCATCCTAGAACTCTAGCCTCTTTCCCAGGATATAAGATAGAGGAGCAGAATAAGGAATCTTCCAGGAACCTCTGCTATATGGAAGCCTGTCCCTCTCTAGGACCATTCCCAACAGGAGGCATCTGAAATTCCACAGTGCCTCATTTCTTCTGGACATCCTTAGTGATTGCCGATAGAGACAGTTAGACAATTAGTAAGAGACAGTGGACTATAATGGCCCTTTTACATGGGCAAAATATTTGCAGAGATGAATAATCTTGCATCAACCCAATTATCTAATACAAAAGAATAAGATAAAATCCTGTAGTTTCCCATCCAGGCTGTGGTGGGTTTTTAAAATGTTTTCTGCCTTCATATTAAAAGGAAGGCTTTTGTCATTACAGAGATGGCTTTATGTTTTATATCTTTTGTTGACTAACACTTCAAGTGCTACGCTCAATAATGTAGCTATGGGTGCATAATGAAGATTGGTCATTACCGCTGTAAATAAATTTAGAGAGCTGATTAGTAACAACTGGCCCATTCTACCATTATATGCCTGCAGCAAAAAACATATGAGAGAGTAAAGGAATGAATAATATAGCAGGGTGGACTGCAAGAAAGAATTTTATGTTTATAAGTGAGAGATGAGTACATTTGTCGTAAGTAGAAGATCTATGAGAGAATCAGTCAAGGTTGACCTTTATTAATATGGGCCAGGTTTACTCACACTATTCATTCTGATTGTTCTACATTTTTATGAATTACTGTCTAGTCAAGACAACATACCAGACAAAAAGATTTTGGGAATTTCATTTATTAAGAAAACCATTAAAACCAGCAAGTAGGGAGAAGAATATAGGTAGTACCTGGAGCCAGTGGGAGTCAGAAATTGTTAATTTCCATCATTGCAATGCTGTTACAATTTGGCGGAGACTCCTGGAAGAACATCAAATGACCACTAGGTGACATCATCAAAGAGGACCATTGTGGGAGTACTCAACCGTGTCTTTGTGAGGAACTTTCCATGAGAGGAATATTTGCAGTTCCTGGAGCCAGGTGGGTGCTATTTTCCATCACTGTGGTACTGTTACAGTTTGGCAGAGATGATAAGGAAAGAGAAATCATAATCATACCTGATAATTTCATTTCCTTGAATCCTGCTAGACCACTCCAGTACCCGCACTTGAAGACTTTCCTACCGGTTAGGAAGCCCTGTTGCCTTTACATTGCATTGTTGTTGCAGAGCCTGATGAAGATTCAGTTGTGGTAAGAGAGTCAAATACTTGTTCCAGTGGTTTGTTCTGATGGTTGAATGTTATTTTTGCTAATAGTGGTTGGGTTTTATATTTAAATCATGTTTATTGAAAACTGAAAGTGCCAACACAGTGGCTATGGGGACACTGGCACATGGTTGGGAGTCGCAGCAAGAGTAACATCACATAATATATTTTATTTTTTCCTCACAACCGATGCCCCCATCCCCCTCCCCCAAAGGAGTACAACCCAGTTATCCTAAAATACAAGGAGTATAGGCACCAATCATCTCCCAGGACAGCACACCTCCATCTACCATCACACAGAAATAAGCCTCCATGCCCACTCCCTACTGTCTTCCACAATTAGCCCTCCCACAGGAAAGCAGCCGAAAAGAAGCACCAAGGAAACCCGGTGCAGCAAGGAGGGGAAAGGAATAGGTATGGTGGGGGATGAGAAAACGAGAACTCATATGAAAGCACAATTCAAAGGCATGCTGCACCTTGTTGGTGACAGAGACTGTATGTAGGGTTCCCAAATTGTCATAAACTTCACATGCTTGGGTCCCAAATCCCATGCTGCTATATTATCCATCTGCACAAGCTTATGCAATTGATTTCACCAGATCCAGCCATGTCTTCAATATACCCTGCAACCCCAGGAAGCAGACCCTGCACACAAACACTTTAGCTCCATGCCCCTTCACCCAGCCAAGTCACTGAACACAATCCCCTCAACATTAAATTGAAGAGCCTGCCTGAGCACAGACTCCCGAAAGGCCTGCACCAATGTGCATAGCCAAAACATATGAGCCATCTGTGTTCGCACCGACATTTAGACTACATATCCGAGGCAGCCAAAACCACCACTTGCGCCCGGGAGGAGGCAAAAAAAGCCCGCAGAAAAATTTATAAAGCAGCTGTCGCAATACCACCTCTGTGGTTAGCAGTGGCACCCACTTCACCGCTCAGGCTCCCGACCACCTGGTGCCCAATTCCTCATTCTAGTGCCATCCTGACATGCCATGCTGCTGCATGGTCTCTAGCATGGCCAATGCCGTCCACATCATGGAAATCTGGATTGCCACAAAAGGGCAAAAGACTGGACTGTTTGGAATTGTGCTAGAGCAAATGGCACAGGGACCACCAAGCACCATGGAGCGAGCACACCAGGGGACTGGTTTGTACAGAGCGGGAAAGATTAGCCCAAGGGGCATAAAGAACATAACATGGGTGTTGAGGCCCCAGCAACTCCCGTTCCAGCTGCAATGGAGTACAGCATAACATCTGGAATAATCAGATACAACTCAGTTTATAACACTCCAAGTCTGGTACCCCCAGTCCTCCCTGATCCACTTCACCCCTAGGCAGGCAAAGGATATGCATGGCCGACACCCCCTCCAAAGAAACCCACTAAGTTGTCATTGCCACACTTTCAAGTCCCATTTCAACACATGCAAAGGCAACACCTGCAGCAAGTAATGCCACCATGGGAACAAGGTCATTTTGTACAATGCCTCCTGGTCCAACAAAGAGAATGGCAAGGTCTCCTAACGCTGCAATTGCTCCCGTTCAAGCCTCAACAATGGAAGGATGTTCAAATGATATAAGTGCATAGTAACATAGTAAATTACAGCAGATAAAGACCAGTATGGTCCATCTAGTCTGCCCAGTAAGATGGCAAGAGTAGGTGCACCTGCCGCTCTGTGCAGGCCACCCCTCCCCATGTCTTGGTTTAGGGGTGAACCCACCGCTTTGTGTAGGTCACCCCATTTGTTGAGAAATTAGATAGTTAAGTTTATTTTGATTTTATCCTGTTGCAATAAATTTTATCCTGTTGCAATAAATTCATTGGGAGCTGCACCCCCAAAGATCCTTTTTTGTCCACTTTAGAGGAAAAGGGCCCACCCACTGGTCAAGTAGGCAATGATCTAGGGGTAAGGCTTCCAATCTGTCAATATTCAGCTTCAACCCCGAGCAGGCCCCAAACTGCCAAAAAGCAGCAAGCAAATGATCCAGGGATGTTTGGGGATTGCTAATATGCACTAGGATGTCGTCAGCATAGGCGGCAATTTTGAAAAAGGCCCGCCCGACCCCAACACCCTGTACTGACAGTAAGAACAGTTCTAAAAACAAAAGAAACAAGAAAGGGGACAGTGGGCAACTCTGTTGGGTGCCCCTACCCAAAGGATATTCTTCCGAAGACTGACTATTAACCACCACCACTGCCCATGGAGACGCATAGAGCAGTCAAAGAGCCTGAAGAAAAAGGCCGTCAAACCCCAACAACTCCAGGACTCCTAACAGAAAGGCCCAATTCACTAAATCAAAAGGTTTTCCGTGTCAAAACTTACCAACAGGGAGTCTTGCTGATGGGCATGGCTCGTCTCCACAGAGGTCATAACTAGGTATAAGTTCAACACTGGGTGTCTATCCTTAACAAAACCCACCTATTCTTTTTGGATCAGTGCCGGCATGATGAAAGCAAGGTGGTTTGCCAGAATTTTAGCTAAGAGTTTACTATCACAATTCAGCAATGAAATCAGGTGGTAGGAAGAGATGAGCAAAGGGTCATGCCTCGGCTTGGATAAAACAGTAGTGTGGGCCAAGTTAGTGTGGAAGGGAAAAAACTGTATGCAGATTAGCTCCGTGAAAAGCCGCTGCAGCGGCATCAGCAGGCAGTTTTGAAGCATCCAATATCACACATTCCCAAAGCCATCTTGACCCGGAGCTCTATAAACCTTGGATTGCAAGATAACCCTTTCTATTTCCAGCTCAATGATGAGACGATTCAAGGATTCCTTCTGTTTAGCCGTTAGGGGTGGTAAAGTTATCCCACAGAGACAATCAATGTTCCCCAAAGTGAGCCCATCACTGACAGAATACAAATTCTCATAAAACTTTTGGAAGACCTCGAGAATCCGGCATTCATCCAAAATCACCCACCCACCCTCCTGCAATGCTGACACCCCTCACGGGTCATGTCAGTGCTTGATCAGGGACAAGAGCAAACGTCCTGGCTTATTGTCATGTTGGTAGAGCTTAAATTGGTAATACTTCATAGATTTGTGCACCCATTGGTGGAACAAGGTTTTCAACTCAGTCTGTGATGCAATAAGTTCCTCACGCCATGGTACCGAGTACTGTCTCCCCAAGGCCTGACATGTCTCCTGAATTGACCGAGTTAATTGCAGGATCTGCACGTCTATGCATTTCCAACAACTAATCTCATAACTCTGAATTTCACCCCTCATGACCGCCTTGGCCGCCTCCCAGAAAAGCGGTGGTTTATCTCTATGATATTCGTTATTAAGTGCATATGCATCCCACTTCTCTTGAAGAAAGTGCAGAAAACCACAATTATGATAGAGATGTACCCTAGTAATTCACTTATCTTCCCCCGACAATCCAAATCAACCCAAACCGGGGCATGATCTGAGATTGCAATAGTACCTATACCTGCCTCTTGCACTCAGGACAGGGAAACTAAATGTAGCAAAAAATAATCTATCCGTGACAGGGACCCATGGGCACACGACAAATGTGTAAAGTCTTTGTCCTGGGGTGCAACATCCACCACACATTCACCAAATCCAAAACATCACACAGAGGGAAGACTCCTTGGCTAGATTTCGTGAGGCCCTGCCCCCTGGGAGGCGCCCTTTCCATGGCTGGATCCAGAATACAGTTGTAGTCTCCTCCAAGGAGCAAGGACTGTGGAAAGTAACCATGTAGGAACTTACTCAGATTTGCAAAGAAAGCAGCGTCTGGGGTATTGGGGCCATAAAAATTATAAAACGTAATAGAGGTTCCCGCTAATTCCCCCCCCTCCCCCCAACAATCAAGTAGTAGCCATGCGGGTCTGCCACTTGGGTCTCTAATACAAAATCAAGGCCTTTGCGAATCTTCAAGGCAACATCTGCCTTCCTGGAGCATAAGGAGGCCCCATAAGTCTGCCCCATCCACCACCACTGCAACATATTGTGTTCTTTTGCATCCATATGGGTCTCCTGCAGCATGGCTACATTGGCTTTCAGATTCCATAGCATCTTCAAACTTTTATACCTCCTTATAGGGGAACCCAAACCACAGACATTCCAGGAAACCCATCGTATGGTGGTGTCACGCACTCCCTGCCAAGACAAGGATGAACTCCACAACAGCAATGCTCTCATATCGACGCAGAATCCCCCCCAGCCTAGGGATGCCACCCACTGACAGCCCAACAACCAAAGCATTCTCAGCCAGTCATACCTCTTGCCACCCCCCTTCCTAGGCTTCACTAGCCCCCCACACATTCTCCACACACAACAGATCACACCCCACAATCAAGAATCGTATCCCCCGCTAAACATACATAGACACTGACACACACATACCCCTACCATTCAACCCAACACACTGTAACAACCATCCTCGTATGTACACATTCAACAACCTTCGGATGCCATTCTTCTAATCCGCCCTTCTGCATCTAGGCAGTCCAGAACCAGACCAGAGCCAGTCCCTTGCAGGCAGGGCCGGCCCGTCCATTGAGCGAGAATGTTTTTTGCACAGGGCCCCGCGTTTCAGGGGGCCCCGCGCAAAAAACATTCTGATCCTAAAGTTAAATTTTTTAAAAAAAAAAAAAGCTGTCTTCTTCCGCTGCCGGGGGCCGCCGCGGCCGCATCGTGTGGGCCGCGGGCCCCCCCTGCCCAGCAGAACCTGCCCTCCCCTTTCTCACCTCTGTCTCTCGTTGTAGCTTCAGTCACACGCGCCGGCTCTCAGAGCGCGAGAGGAGAGTTTCTCCCTCGCTGCTCTGTTAAGCCCGCGGGGGCTGATGGGAAGTTCCCATCAGCCCCCGCGGGCTTATCAGAGCCGCGAAAGGGAAACTGGTCCTTTCGCGCTCTGAAAGCCGGCGCGTTTGACTGAAGCTACAATCAGAGACAGAGGTGATAAAGGGGAGGGCAGGTTCTGCTGGGCAGGGGGGGCCCCGCGGCACACTCGATGCTGCCGCGGCGGCCCCGGCAGCCGGAGAAGACAGCTTAAAAAAAAAAAAATTTTCCCGGGCTGGGGGGCTGGGGGGCTGGGGGGGGGCTATGGTGGGGGTTAGAAGTGGTGATGGGCTATGGGGGGGGTTAGTAGTGGTGATGGGCTATGGGGGGGTTAGAAGTGATGGGCTATGGGGGGGTTAGAAGTGATGGGCATGGGGGGGTTAGAAGTGGTGATGGGCTATGGGGGGGTTAGAAGTGGTGATGGGCTATGGGGGGGCTATGGGGAGTTAGGAGTGGTGATGGGCTATGGGGGGGTTAGGAGTGGTGATGGGCTATGGGGGGTGGTTAGGAGTGGTGATGGGCTATGGGGGAGCTAAGTCTGTATATGGGCTGATGGGATTAAGACTGAAAGTGGGTTGATGGGGGGGGGGTTAGGACTGGTAATGGGCTATGGGGGATTAGGACTGGAAATGGGCTGATGGGGGATTAGGACTGGAAATGGGCTGGTGGGATTAGGACTGGGAGTGGGCTGATGGGGAGGTTAGGACTGGTAATGGGGTATGGGGGGGCTTAAACTGAAAATTGGGTGATGGGGATTAAGACTGGAAATGGGCTGGTGGGATTAGGACTGGCAGTGGGCTATGGGGGGCTAGGACTGGTAATGGGTTGGGGGGGTTGCTAGGACTGGAAATGGGCTGGGGGGATTAAGACTGGAGGTGGGCTGATGGGGTTAGGACGTAATGGGCTATGGGGGGGCTAGGACTGGGAATGGGCTGATGGGGGGGGTTAACACTGGAGGTGGGCTGATGGGGTTAGTACTGGTAATGGGCTGTGGGCTGATGGGGGGTTAGGACTGGTAATGGGCTATGGGGGGGTTAAGACTGGTAATGGGCTGTTGCTGATGGGGGCTGTCTGGTAATGGGCTATGGGGGGGATAGGACTGATAATGGGCTATGGGGGGGGGGCTAGGACAGGAAATGGGCTGATGGGGAGGGGTTAGGACTTGAGGTGGGCTGATAGGGTTAGGACTGGTAATGGGCTGTGGGCTGATGGGGGGGTTAGGACTGGCAATGGGCTATGGGGGGCTGACTGGAAATGGGTTGATGGGGTTAGGACTGGAAGTGGGCTGATGGTGGGTTAGGACTGGAAGTGGGTTGATGGGGGGGGCTAGGACTGGTATTGGGTTGGGGGGTTGCTAGGACTGGAAATGGGCTGATGGGGGGCTAGGACTGGAAATGGGCTGATGCAGGGACTAGAAGGGAATGGATGCTGGGTGAGGCTGGAACTAGAAGGGAGCTGATGTTGGGGGAGGATTAGAATGGGATGGGGCTGGGAGAGTAAAATGGAGAGGGGAAAAATATTTTGTGTGGGAGGGATAAAAAAATCTACAATTAGCCGGGTATTGGGAGAGTAAGTGGGGATTGAGGATGGAGGGGTAAAATTTGAGTGGATGAAATAGGAATGAGGAAAGAGCAAAAGGAGAAAGATTAGTATGTTAAAGCAGATGTAGAGAGAGAGAATGGAAAAAAAACTAGAAGAGAGAAGAAAGGACAAATGGACAGCAGATGATGGAGAGTTAGCAGAAAACATGAAGAAACCAGAAGAAAGTGTCTGGAGCAATTGCAACTGAAAAAAAATGCACAAAAGGTAAAAAGATATCTCTTTATTTTGAATTTATTAACTGGAATATGAAAGCTCTGGGAAATGTGCATCATTAACGTCTGCGCTTTGTTTGGTACAAGTGGAAATTAATTTATAGTTTTATTTCTACAGTGTTGTTGTACATTCCAAGTTTGGCTTTTGGGGTTCCCAGTTTAATTATTACCTTCCTGTTTCTAAATTGTGATTCCTTGTTTGGTGATGGTCTATGTTCTGCATGTGTAACTGAGCTGAGGTATTCTGTTTATGTAATTCCTATTTGACATTGCCACTTGTTCTCTTTCCCCAGTAGGTCATGTATTGTTGTACTCTGAAATGTATTGGTTTAATATTTGCAGTGTTGCTTTTTGATAGGTAGGGTATGGTGCTTTGTGAGTCCTGGTAGTGCTGTTAGGATACGGCGGGTTTGCTATGGGTTCTAAATGGGCAGTGTTTGTAGAAGTTCCTAATGTGCCTGGCGGTTGGCACTGCATTATACTGTAGTCTGGGCAGTGTTTGTAGTAGTTCCTAATGTGCCTGGGCAGTGTTTGTAGTAGTTCCTAATGTGCCTGGCGGTTGGCACTGGATTATAGTCTGTCTTTATCCATACACTCATTAAGAGACATGTTTACTAAAAGTTAGTGTATGTTAGCATTATGCAAATATTTATGCAAATAAGGCCACTTATGCAAATGAGGCCCCGCACCGAGTCTCCGCACATGGCCCCGCACCCCCCTTGGGCCGCCCCTGCTTGCAGGTCAAACACAAATGCTGTCCAAGGGCACTTGCCAGCCAACTCCATGGGCCCCAGAACATCTCCAACAGTTCAAGCACAAACAGGTTCTATCTGGAGGCACTACTCTCTCAACATAGACACCAAGACATCCACAAGAACAGGCTCACAGTCCAGAAGGGGTCCGGCATCACGGTTGACAAGATCCCATGACGACTATGCACACAGCTGCAATCCCCGGCCCAGATACGTTCCCAGTCACAGACACAGTGCCTGGTCCCCCATTGCAAGGTGTCCATTAGTCAATGGCATCCCAATTATGCTTGGCCCAAACCATTCAGGAGCTGTTGTACCATTGCCATGGTATTAAAAAATTCCATTTGTCCATTCACTTCCACCCGCAGATGAGTCAGGTATAGGAGGGCAAAACACATCTGCAGTTCATGGAGGCGCATACAAATTGGGGAGAACTTTTTGCACAGCTGAGCCACCCGGGCAGAATAATCTTGGAAGAGAAACACTCAGGCTCCATTATAGGTGGGTTGGAGACAATGGGCTGCACATAGCATCTCCTGCTCATGCAGAAAGTTCTAAATTCTCACCATGACTACACAATGTCAGCCTCTGGCCTCTCTGCAGGGGCCCGTGCTATGCATGCGCTCCAGTGTAAGACCAGCCACCTGATCTCCCAGCTTAAGCTCAAGAAGGAGCCAGGTCTCAAGTAAACCTCTCAATTCTGCATCCGTCAGGGTCTCAGGAAGTCCAGCGATGCATATGTTATTGCGCCAGGAGCGGTTTTTGTGCTTGTCCAATTTGTCCTCGCAGGTGGTCATGCTTTTCTGAAGCCTAGTCAGCTCCACCTGAAGGGCTCTGGTCTCATCTTCCACCTCAGAGACCCAGCTCTTTGCCTCAGCCAGAGGTCCACCAAAGGCCTCCAAGGAGCCAGCCACCTGATCCAGCTTAGAGTCAATAATTTGAAATTGGCTTTCCAGTACCATAACTACTGTTCCAGTGACCTCTGACACTAGGCCGTGACTCATTTTTATTGGGGAGCATGGTGCCGTCAGCATGTTGGCCATCTTGATCTCACCCAGGCGGCTCCCATCTTTACCTTTTTTAGCCTTTTAGGCATCACGAAGGGCCGGGGCTCCACTAATAGAGCAGACTGTCCGACGGCAGGTGAGGTGTGCAGAGAGGGGATTCAAACCAAAAAGGCAGGTGCAGGGAGCAACAATTATTGGAGCCCAGCAAACTCACATCCACTAGCACTCACCGCCTCATGTGCTAGTGGTTGGGTTTTATCTTTGAGTTTTTTAGTCTTGCTTATTGCTTGGGAAGTGCTTATTGCTTTTTCAAGTACATTTGTAACAAAAAACCTGTGAGAGAGTCACTTGGACCTTTGGATGTTAGAGGGATAAAAGGGACGTTAAGGTAGGACAAGGCCATAGCAGAGACTGAATGAATTCTTGCTATGGTCTTTACTGAAGAAGATATAGGGAAGTTAACCATGCCTGAAAAGGTATATAAAGGTGATATAGTGGAAGAATTGAAAGAAATATCAATAAACTGGGAGATATATTACAACTGATAAACTAAGGAGTAGCAAATCACCTGGACCGGATGGTATGGGGTTATTCCGATCACCTATCAACACTCACCAAAGCTCCCTGCATGTATAGGGAAGATGTGTGGAGAGCTCGGGATGGTTGTGGGAGGGGGTGGGCTGAGGGAGATACGAGGGTGGGTGGTGGGCGGCGCCATGATCCTGGACAAAAAGGGCCAATTCTGAGGTCAGTCCTGTATGTCTGGGGTCGGCCATTTAAAAAGGGGACTTATTCCACCTCAGAGGTGGAATAAGTCCCCTGGACATCTGGGGATGCCGGAGCCTTGTCCCGAAGAAAAGATGAGGGGGTTCAGGGGTTCCCCTAAGGCTGACTCTGGCCATGACAGGCCCAATTGAGGGTTGGCCTACGCGAAAAGACAATTTTGTCTGCGGCTGGGATTCATAGCTCCTGAATTATGACGCGTTGGCGTGGCAACAGGATGCGGCAGGTACACCTACTCTTGCCATCTTACTGGGCAGACTAGATGGACCATACTGATCTTTATCTGCCATCAACAGGTCCTATTCTTCCCCCAAAGCTCCCCGCATGTACAGTGCTGATGTGCCTTGGAGGACAGCCCCGACCAGGTGAGCAGCAGCAGGGGGGGTTCTCTGCTGCCCGATTCTGGCCTTGGCAGGCCCTTCCAAAGGTCGAGTGGCAGGGAAAAGCAGATGTAAAGTTTTGTGGGGCAGCAGAGCTCCTGCATGGTGTCATGGTGCCATGGCGATGGGACACCTTGGCACTGGGGCTCTGGCAGGAGCATGGGGAGGGTTAGGTGGGGACAGTGCTGTGTAGCTGGGCCTGCAGAATCGGAGCCCTTCTGGCCCATCCAAGTGCCCCAATTCTGCTCCTGTGGGAACATCTAGCTCCCACGGGTGCAGAATCGGGGCCAGATCCAGGCTGTCCAGATTTTGGACATCTGGATGGCCCCGAACAGAATGGGCCTCTAAGTATTTAGTTTATCTTTAAGGGAGTAACTACATCTTTGTTGATCCTGGTCATTTGGAAAAAAAAATTACTTGAAAATATATGATGAATATAGTTTGAGGGTCATTTTAAAAGGCTTAGCTGTGATTTGGATGTCTGAAGATGTGTATGTGGACATCAAAGTCATGGAGATATCTTTGTGGCCATTCCAGAAATGGCATTCAAGATGTCTCCAGTAGGCACAGGGTGTTTGTTTGATCTCAGAAACACTGGAGATGTCTGTAGGCACATCTATGGTTATATCTGCTCCAGGCAGGAATAGGCATCAGGAAAGTGCTTGTTTTCAACTCAGAGAGCATAGAGGATTGAGTAACTAGTTTTAGATCACAAAGGCCCACACTGGGATTTGAACCCTGGCCACACTTCCTTTAAGGCAGGGGTCACCAACCTGCGGCCCGCGGGCCGCATGTGGCCCGCGAGGTCCCTCAGTGCGGCCCGCGAGACTCTACCCCGGTGCGGCCCGCCAAGGCAACTCACCAACTCCTTCTTCTGCAGCCGTGGCTCCCTGCCTCTTAGGGAACCGCGGCTGTGCTTGTAAAATCATCGCGGAGCCCTTCCTGTCTTGACGGGCTCCGTGCAGCATTGTCCCGCCTCCAAAGGAAGTGGTAAACAACTTCCTTTAGAGGCGGGACAATGCTGCACGGAGCCCGTCAAGACAGGAAGGGCTCCGCGATGATTTTACAAGCACAGCCGCAGTTCCCTAAGAGGCAGGGAGCCGCGGCTGCAGAAGAAGGGAGGGAGCTGACATGGGAAAATAAAGTACAGGTATGAGCAGGGTTTTTTTTCGCGCGCGCGGGGGGGGAGGGGGGTGCGGCCCGCGAGTCTGCCGGTAGTCGGCTATGCGGCCCGCGGCCCCCTGGAGGTTGGTGACCCCTGCTTTAAGGCAATGCTCTAACCATTATGCTATTAACCACCGTGGTTCTTGAGTGTTATCCTGAGGAAGTCTATATAGACATCTGATAGACGTGCATATCGAACAGGTTCATATTTCTGAAATCATGCCTGAACTTGAACGTGCCTGCTTTTTTTTTTTTCCAGACGATCTGCTTTGACGTCCCATATTGTACTTGGATGTCCCATTGTGAAATGTGCCTCTTTATGTTTATGCTAATTTTCAATTTTGTTATAGCACCCTCTGGAAAGCATCAGGGCGGTTTACAAAAAAAACAACTTTTCTAAAAACTAAGGCAAAGTGAAAAAGGGCGAGGAACTTCTGTTTTAGTTTTCTTCTTATCTCTCCCATTGCACTTTAAGTGTATGCTCTGCTGGGTTCTTCCCCACTGTTATCCCACTTTAGGTCACTGTACGTCAGGGCTTTGTCTTAGGGCCTCTTCTGTTCATTTTGTGCACTCATTCTCTAGTTGCACTGATCTCTTCCCATGGTTTTCAGTACCTTCTTTATGCTGATGACTATCAGATTTACCTCTCTAGTCCGGAAATCAACAGATAGATAAACCTGTCGTTTCTTTCTCTGAAGCAAAGAATATATTGCTTTAAGCCATTTATATTATTTTTATTTTGATTTCTTGTATATGCATCCACCAAACCTAATCATAGAAGAAATAAAGGAAAGGAAAAAAAAGACACAGATACCAGACTGGTGTCCTGCACTAGTTGCCACAGTCCAATGCAAGACTCTAACCACTGGGAAATGCCCAAAAGAAAAAGTAGGCATTAAGTGAAGACGTGAACAACTTAAGTGAGTTTCAAGGTATAAATGCCGGGGAAATGCAGTCCGTCAACAAGGGGTCACAAAATTAAAGGCTGAGTGGTTATTTCTCAATGCGTCCTCCCTGTTGAAGGAAGGACAAGGAGATTGTTCCTTAACGTCCCTCCAGTCTAGTCCCGAACTATAGAGTTGTCTACCTCTCACAGCAGCTTGGAGACTGAGAAACCTCATGTCTTTTCTGATGTCACCGGTATAACCTGTCCGGATCCGCCTCCTCTGGTCAGTTCTCTCAGTCTCCAAGCAGCTGGAGGTTCGGTGGGCCGGGTGCCCTGGCTCACGTGGAGGAACAATTAAGTTTTGGGTTTAGAGTAGTTAAGGATTTCTTTTCTGCCTATTTTGTCGTTTGATTAGGATTTTTTTTTTTAAATCAGGCGTGCCGGTGCTGAGGTGTTTCCTCTTTCTCCCTCTCTCCCCCCCTCCCCCCCTGCGATTCATATCTGTCTTCTCTGCTGCCCACCTGGTGAGCCCTGTAACCTTTACTTGGGCAAGACTTCGGTCTGGGGAGCCCGGGTGGGGAGGGTGCTCCCGGAGGATTCGGGTCTCTAGCGCATGCAGAAGTGATGCCTGCCAGCGCTTAGAGCCCGAAGTCAGAGACGCGATCACTTGGATCACTGCAGAGCGCCGGAACGGCTTCTCCGTGCTGGGGTTTGTTTGCAGCATCGGAGCCTGCAGCTGCGTCGACGGCAAGTCTAAAGCAGAGGCTGCAGGTAAGAGGGAGCCTTTCGCGATCTCCTTTTAAACTCCGGGGATTCAGTGGAGAGCTTAATGGGAGGCAGCATCGGTTCGGGTCGGCCGGCCGTGCCGCGTGGCGCACTGCGCGGGAAAACGCAGTGCTACCTGATTCAGTCGGGTTCAGTCAGTCTGCACCCGTTGGGAGCTTCGTTTTCAGGAGATATTTACAGGAGAGGTCTGCTGAGCTGAGCCTACCAGTGTGAGCTTTACAAAAAAAAAAAAAAAGCCAGTTTGTTGGGGGTAGCATTGGCAAGGTGTTTGAGAGGTGGTGGTTTAATTTGGGATGCCATCTCGACCTCATTATCTGCTCTGCGGGTCTAAGAGAGGGTCTCTCTCTGAAGCAGGCATTTGTAAGCGGTGTGTGCACAAAGCTAGGGCTATGGAGCACACGTTGCAGGATGGGGCGACAGTCCAAGGGTCCCTGGGGGACTTGCAGGAGCAGTCTGACAGGGAGACGCTGCTAGAACCAGTAGCGGGGCCCTCGTCAGCCCCGGATCTTCCAGCACAGCAGGAGCAGTTACTGGGGGGCTTAGCAGCAATCATTTTCTCCACAATTTGTTGCCCTCATACAGCAGGCCCTCAGGGGGCCATGAGGAGGTCTGGGGCGCCCTCCGTTGATGGCGGACGGGGGAGCAAGCAGCCGGGTTCGCCCCTGAGTACAGGGGGGGCTCCAGCCGCGTCGAAGCAGCCCCGGACGGCGGAATTCATGGAGGGCCTGGGAGCAGCTTCAGATGCTCTTCGCTCGGAGGATGGAGACCGTGATGTCGTCATGGAGGACGAGCTAGAGGAAGGTGAGATCGCAGAGAGCGAGGACCAGGCTAGGGTCGTCCGAGTGTTTAGGAGAGAAGAGCTCCCGGCTCTCATAGCGGAGACGTTGAAGGCGCTAAACATGCCGGCGCCGGCTCCTCCGTAGGATGCTACCCTGGAAGATCTGTTGCTGCAGGTCTTCCGGACAACACAGACGGTGCTCCCTGTGCACAGAGTGATTAGGGAGATGATATAAGAAGAGTGAGATGCACCGGAGGCGTCCCTTAAAGGATCCCGAGTGATGGGCCGTCTCTACCCTATAGTGGAACAGGATCGGGAGGTGTTTAAGTCTCCCAAGGTTGATGCAGTGGTGTCAGCGGTGACGAAGAAGACCACGATCCCAGTGGAAGGCGGTGCGGCTCTCAAGGATCTTCAGGACAGAAAGTATGGATGCCTTATTGAGGCAAAGTTTTGATATCAATGCTCTAGCGTTGCACGCTGCGATCTGTGGGGCCTGGGTGGCAAGGGCCTGTCTCCGCTGGTCGCAGAGAGTACCAGTCCACGATGATGTGGACAGCTCCGGGGCATTATGATCTCATCCGGGCGCTTTCGAAGAGCATGGCTTCCGCAGTGACGGCTCGAAGATATCTCTGGCTCCGCAATTGGGCGGCAGACGCTTCTTCTAAGGCTAGGCTTAGTAAGCTGCCTTTTAGGGGGAAGCTCCTCTTTGGAGAGGATCTAGATAAGTTGGTGAAGGACCTCGGTGACTCTAAAGGAGGTAGGCTTCCGGAAGATAAGCAGAAGCCCGGTCGGTCAGAGCTGCCGTCAAAAGGCCAGCAGCGGGACTTTTGTCGGTTCAGGGGCCCTAGGTTTGGTCAGACGCAGAGAGGCCGTTTTCCCTACAGGAGCCAGGGATTTCTGGGCTTTCGGGGGGCAGGGAGGGGGTTTGGGGCTTCCTCCTCCTCCTCCTCCCCCAATCTTAGAAAGTCACAATGATGGTTGGCGGGCTCAGGTAGCGGTTCCCGTGGGAGGTCGACTGCGGGATTTCTACGAGGCCTGTACCAAAGTTACGTCCGATCAGTGGGTGTTGGAGGTTATTCGGGAAGGTTATGCCCTGGAGTTGCAGCGCCCAGTCAGAGATCTGTTTGTGCGCTCTCCGTGCAAGGCGCCAGCCAAGGCCACCGCTGTCAAGGAGACGGTGGAGAGGCTGTTGGACCTAAGAGCGGTGGTGCGAGTGCCCCTACGCCAATGCGGATTAGGCCGATACTCAATTTACTTTGTGGTCCCAAAGAAAGAGGAGACCTTTCATCCGATTCTCGATTTCAAAGGCGTAAATCGCTGCCTGCGGGTGTCGCACTTTCGCATGGAGACTTTACGGTCGGTCATTGTGGCAGTCAGGAAAGGGGAGTGGCTGACGTCCCTGGATCTGTCCGAGGCCTATCTCCATATCCCGATCAGGGAGGAGCATCAGCGATTCCTAAGGTTTGCGGTACCCCTAGGTCATTTTCAGTTCCGGGCTTTACCTTTCGGTCTAGCTACCGCGCCGCGAACGTTCACGAAGGTCATGGTAATGGTGGCGGCGGCGTTGCGAAAGGAGTGGGTTCTAGTGCACCCGTATTTCGACGATTGGTTGATCCGCGCAAAGTCAGAACCCGAAAGCAAGGTGGCTACGGTCAAGGTGGTGTCTTTCTTGCAGAGTCTCGGCTGGGTAGTCAATGTGGCAAAAAGCAAGTTGACTTCGACGCAGGACCTGGAGTACTTGGGAGCTCGATTCAATACGAAGGAAGGAAGAGTATTTTTGCCGCGACTGAGGGCGGTCGGGTTACGCCGCCTGGTGCGGGAATTTCTACGCAGGCGGGCTCCCACGGCATGGCAGTACTTGCAGTTGCTCGGAAACATGGCAGCTACGCTGGAGCTGGTGCCATGGGCGAGGGCTCACATGAGGCCGCTGCAGAGAGCTTTGCTTCATTGGTGGTCTCATCAAGAAGATCCACTTACAAGACGACTGCCGTGTTTGCCGGAGACGAGGAAAGCCCTGCAGTGGTGGCTGTGCCTCGGTTGTCTGGAACAGGGGATGCCGTTGGAGGATCCGGGGTGGCAGCCCTTGACGACGGATGCCAGCCTCTCCGGCTGGGGAGCCCACTTTCAGGGGCACCTCGCTCAGGGGCGATGGTCCGAGGAGGAGCAATCTTGGTCGATCAATCAGCTGGAGTTGAGAGCGGTAAGGTTAGCACTAGCGCAGTTTCAGCCGTATCTGCAGAGGTCAGCGGTGCGGGTGTTCTCCGACAATGCAACCGCAGTGGCTTACATCAATCAGCAAGGAGGGACAAGCAGTGTTCCGTTGGAGGCAGAGGCCGAGCAGTTGTTCGAGTGGGCCGAGTTGAATCTGATGGCATTGTCGGCCGTGCATGTGGCGGGGCCGACAATGCCATCACAATGTGCAGGCAGATTTTTTGAGTCAGGTGAAGGTGGACCCAGGAGAATGGGTTCTTCATCAGGAGGTGTTTGACATGGTGGTGTGCCAGTGGGGAGCGCCAGTAATGGATCTCATGGCAACGTTTCACTCGGCCAAGGCGAATCGGTTTTTCAGCAGGCGGAGAGAGAGGATGTCGGAAGGCCTGGATGCTCTCATTCAGGAGTGGCCGATAGAGAGTCTGCTGTACGTGTTTCCACCGTGGGTGTTAATCGGTCGGGTGGATCAGCGCATCGAGCGGCACAGAGGACCCGTGGTTCTCATTGCGCCGGATTGGCCTCGGCGGCCCTGGTATGCGGATCTTCAGCGCCTGCTGGTGGACCGGCCTTGGAGGCTGCCGTGTCGTCCGGATCTATTGACTCAGGGGCCTCTGTTCATGCCTCAGGTGGATCGGTTCTCACTTACGGCTTGGCTCTTGAGAGGGCGAGGCTGAGGAGGAGAGGTTATTCGCCTGCAGTAATCTCCACTTTGTTGAAGGCGAGGAAGCAGTCCACATCCCTGGTGTATGTCCGCGTCTGGCGGGTATTTGAGGCCTGGTGTTTGGATAAGCAGGGCGACGTGCTAAAGGCGTCCATTCCACAGGTGTTAGCCTTTCTGCAGGACGGGCTGGAGAAAGGTTTAGCGGCGGCGACCTTGCGGGTGCAGGTGGCGGCGTTGACGTGTTACAGAGGAAAGATAGGGGGTCAGCATATTGGCAGTCATCCGGATATCAGACGGTTTTTGCAGGCGGTCTCGTTGCTGAGGCCAGTGTGCAGGCCGGTCGTGTCCAGTTGGCATCTCCCCTTGGTGTTGCAGGCATTGGAAAAGGAGCCATTTGAGCCCTTATCGAGGGCCTCTTTGAAGGACCTTACCCTTAAGGTGGTTTTTCTCATCGCTGTTTGTTCGGTTCGGAGGATTTCCGAATTACAGGCCTTATCGTGTAGGAAGCCCTTTCTGAGTTTTTCGACCTCCGAGGTCGTGTTGCGACCAGTGCCGTCCTTTTTGCCTAAGGTAGTCTCGGTGTTCCATCTTAATCAGGTGATTTTGTTGCCGGCGTTTACAGTCAGGCAGGGTGGAGACCATGCGGAGAGATTGCATTTGTTGGATGTTCGGCGAGCTTTGAAGAAGTATCTCCATCGGACAGAGAGTTTTCGCAAGTCTGATAGATTATTTGTCTTGTTTGGCTGTCCTCGGAAAGGGGAGGCGGCCTCAAAAGCTTCCATTGCCAGGTGGATCAAAGGGGCCATAGCGTCCGCGTATATCCTCAGCGGTAAGGCGGTTCCGTGCGGACTGAGAGCTCATTCCACTAGGGCTCAGGCGGCCTCCTGGGTGGAATTTCAGTATGTCCCAGCCTTGGACATTTGTAAGGCTGCCACCTGGTCTTCCTTAAACTCTTTTGTCCGTCATTATAGACTGGATGTTCAGGCTCAGGGAGATGCCTGTGTTGGTGCAGCGGTTCTTCAGGCGGGGGTTTCTGCTCCCTCCCGTTGATTTCCTGTACTGCTCTGGTACATACTCTATAGTTCGGGACTAGACTGGAGGGACGTTAAGGAAGGGTAAATTAGACTTACCTGCTAATTATTGTTCCTTAAGGAACTCCAGTCTAGTCCCGCATCCCGCCCGGTGGCCTGAAGAAGAAGAATGGCGCTGATGACAGGTAAGCTACCCGGGATGTCCTCCGGGGGTTACTTTTTTCTTGGGCTTCTGTTGTAGCTACAGGATTTGGGAAGATGCCTCAGTACCAGCATTCCGGGGCATTCCTTAGTGCTGGGAGGGGTCTGACAAGGGCGATAGACTTTCCCTTCTGGTGGTTCAGAATTGGTAGATACACTTTAGGTACGGTTTTTGTACATATTTGATGCTTACTTGTTGCTCCGGTGAGTCTGCTTTGTCAATAGGTTACTGACCAGAGGAGGCGGATCCGGACAGGTTATACCGGTGACATCAGAAAAGACATGAAGTTTCTCAGTCTCCAAGCTGCTGTGAGAGGTAGACAACTCTATAGTTCGGGACTAGACTGGAGTTCCTTAAGGAACAACAATTAGCAGGTAAGTCTAATTTACCCTTATCCTGTTATCTAAGCATGTGCTATGGGATATACGACGCAAGCAAATCAAAGAGGTAGCAGGGCAAACCAGAACAAAGAGTTTTGAAGACCAATACACTTATTTCTGTAGGAGAGTGGTAGCAAATGTTCTTGAATAAGAAGAGGAGTGACATGATCGTAATACCTAGCATAAGAGATAAGCTTTATTGGAAACATGCTATTGTGAATCCATTTTAAAGAAACCCCAAGTTGGCCAGGCTCATCTATCTAACTTTTGTCCTGTCATTATAACTTTTGTCTAATCTGCCATTTTTTTTATAAAGTTGTGCAAACTCATCTATGTAGATTTCTTGCTAATACTAATGTACTTCACCCAAAACAAGTGCACTTCTGTTCAGGTCATAGACGGAAATCCTCTTGCTCTGTTTAACGAATGAAGTTGTATGTGCCTTAGATAGAGGTAAAAATGCTTTATTAGTATCTCTTGATCTTAACACATTTGATTTGATCGGTCATCAGCTGCTTTTAGGCTTCAAGCATTGAGATTAATGGTTTGGTTTTGAATTGGTTTACCTCCTATCTCTATCAATGCACCTTCACAGTGCACTGTGGATCTTCTTCTTCCAAATCAATTCCATTATTATATGGTGTACCTCATGGCTCTGTCCTTGCCCCTTTCTTCTTTAACATAGTTTTGGCACCTTTAGTCACTATAATCCAAGATCACGGGATGAGTAACTTTTATTTTGTTGGTGATCTGCAAATCATAACTTTTATGTCTGCCCAGAACCCTGACCTCATGCCACTAAGGGGTATGTTTACTAAACTGCGTTAGTGCAAATCGCGTTAGGAGCCGCGTTAGTGAAAGGAAAGCCAAAAAAGGACATGGGCGGGACATCGTAACCACTAACGCGCGTTCCAAAAACTAACGAGCGTTACAGGGCGCCGTGGCGCGTTACTGCGCGTTAATCGTATGAAGGCGTACAGACACAAATCACTGAAACAGAGCTGTAGCACAATGGTTAGTGTACTCACCGCTCTTACAAGTAGCATGGGTTCGAGTCCCCAGTGTGCCTAATGCAAAAGGCTGTCCCAGGCATCACCCTGTACATCACATAGGGAATGAGGAGGCATGTTTTTCTTTACGTTCAGTAGTGGTTACTGAAACACACTCTCGCAGTGCATGTAGCCATGTACATTGGTGCGTGCGTGGCTGCGTGCGTTGTTACGGGCATAGCTACGTGCGTTGGTGCGTGCGTACAATCGTGCGTGGGTACTTGTGTTTTTACCAGCGTGGGCATCTTATAGTACAGACACTTTAGGGTGTCTTGCACCTATGCATTATGCTAACAGATGTACGTGTGATGGCCTATGGTTTATCAGAGCCTGTGAGCAGGCGATGGATCCTCCCAGGGTTGGATCGTGCCAGTCACACCCATGAT
Organism: Ichthyophis bannanicus; assembly: GCA_033557465.1. NCBI lineage: Eukaryota > Metazoa > Chordata > Amphibia > Gymnophiona > Ichthyophiidae > Ichthyophis > Ichthyophis bannanicus. The sequence continues at coordinate 849,910,570 of CM066032.1, forward strand.
GCACTGCACATGCAAATCAGCTGTCCACAGATACACACCATGGGGAATGCACCCCCACAGCACCTCGGCCTGGTAGGGGGAAGTGACCATGTGCACCCACCCAGCACCTCGGCCTGGTAGGGGGTACTGACTGTGTGTTGTACTGGCACAGAGTAGCTACACACCGTCACATTGTGCGGGTACTGTGCTCACCCTGAGGGTGCAGTGAGGCACCCAGCACCAGGTCCACAGCACCGTCCATGGCTGAAAGAGGCCATGGCGCAGGTCCAAAGCAGTGTTAATGTGTGAGATAGGTAGTTTCTGCACAAACACCTTGCAGTCAGGTATAGCCCCCATGGACCCCCTGGTGGCCCATGTTTCCCCCCCCCCAGCACCAAGGGTGGCAAACAGGGTCCCCTAACAATAGATGCACATTCTACCTCCCTGCAAAGGTGGCAGTAGAGAGGAACATCAACCCCAGGGTAGGCAATGCAGCTCTGTACACAGACAGACATTATGCCTGGATATGGTAAGCTGCACCCCACCACTATATGATATTCTCCTGCAGCAAGCCATCAGCCACTGCACCCTGCAAGCCACTCCATCAAGACACATACCAGCTGCAAACAGTCTGCTAGTTAGTCCATAATGCATGTGCCCAGTGGAGATGCATGCACCCAGAACTGGGATGTCAGCATACACAGCAAGCAGATAAATCAGTGACTGGGCCCCAAAAGGAAACCCATATCTATCACATGAGAGAAATACTATATAGCACTATGGGGGTGCCTAGCCATGCTGTGGTCACTGCACAGTCAGGGTGAGAGTGATCTCTCAGCAGGACATACTGAGGTCACCCTGTCTGTGTAGGTGGTGGCCGGGCACTAAAATGTGCCTGTCACTGCCCTATGCCCTGTGCAGATGCACCCTGGCCAGGCCACCCTGTCCGGCCTATACCCATGGTACCTTGCTCCTCATTATGCACATTGGCAGCTCAATACTGGCAACATTGCTGGCAGTGTGGGCTGTGGAAGGTGTTTGCAGCCACCACACACTGGATTGACAGACAGCCACCCCCACACCTATGCCAGCATTGTGCAACTATAGAGGTGTTCAGCAGCCATACCCACCACACCAGTCCTGGGCACAGTTCAGGCATGGATATGGTACGCAAGACTGTTGGGGGTCACTCCCCAGGGTGGTACGCACTGTCAGAGACCAGACCTGCAGCACACACCGCAGACATCAGAATGCTTGTTTCGGTGGAGCTCACTGAGCAAACTGTGCTTAACGTAGGAATTTATATCTGCCAGTTATCACAGGAAACGTTTGATAGCTGTGTACCATATACCCAGGTGTAGGGTGGCATTGCTAAGGTATGCAACTGCTAGTATTGGGAGATACAGGCAGGGCCCAATGTCCTGCTTCTCCAGGAGGCATTGGCCAATGGGGCCTGTGGGTGTGTGTGTGGGTGTGTCTGGCCCTGTTGGCTGCTGCTTTACGGCAGAGTTCCCCAACTCCGGTCCTGGTGTTCCAAACACTGTTCAGGTTTTCATGCTGTCCCTCATAAATATGCATGAGCTACATCTGCATACCATGGGGGTGGTGCATAGATATGCAGCACAGGCATCTTTATTAGAGGCAGCATGGGACCTGAATGGTGTGGGGCCCTCCAGGACTGCATTTGTGAGACTCTGCTCTGGGTAATGCGCCTGTTTCTGGTGTCTGTGTTTGGTGTGGTAAAATATAGGTGTATGAACCATGCGTATGTTCTCTGCAATAAAGGGGTGTCTTTACTATCACTGTTTAGTGGTGGGTAAAACTATGGAGACTGGGTTGGCAGGAGCCCCAGCTGGGATTTGAACCTGTGACCCTGTGGTCTTACAGGCACTGGCTGTGTCTGTTTCACCACACTGTGGCCACAGAGACAGTGCAGTCCCTGGAGTTAGTTAAACCGGCCTGACGAGTCACAAACCCTGCTCTGCACAAGTTTACTGTGGGCTCAGTTACCTTGTATGGAGACAAAGGTGCACATAAACCTCAGAAAAGACCTCAAAAAAGGGGCACACACCCATAACCAAGCTGGGCAACAATGATATCATTGGGCAACATTACACAACACTCCCAGGACAGCTCCATTACAATGAAATGATCTTTGAAAGGGTCTGCGGAGCGTAGACCCTTCCAAACATCATTTCTTTTTTTTGGTGCTTTCCAGGGAGTGTTGTTCCTTGTTGCCCATTGCTATCACTGTTGCCCAGCTAAATTATGCTTTTTACAATGTTTCTTGTGGTCATTTTTAACGTTTTATGTGAAATTTTGTTCTGTGCACATGTATCACACTGCTCACGTTTGGTGGGTTTCCCCGGTTTTGCTGTACATTGCTGACGGAAATGGTTTCTCTTCCCTTTAATATGCCTTTAACGACAGGTTTTCATTCGCGTTGGAATTGAGCTCAGGAATTCAGTGCGTTAGTGTGAGGGGAGCCTCTCCCCGCCCACTCTCCGCCCATTGACCCCTTCTCTCCGCCCACTCTCCACCTTCTGCGCTGTTTTAACGCGCCACGGAGGTTTACGATCGTTAACTGCGGTTAACGCGCGTAAAGTATGTTTAACGATCGTTCGCACGTCAGAACGCGCGTTCGGACGTGTGAACGATCGTTAAACGTACTTTACGCGCGTTATTCACGATTACCGCACTTTAGTAAACATCCCCCTAAATATTTGTCTCTCTGCTGTTGCAACCTGGCTTTGAGATAATAAATTAAAATTGAACCCTACAAAATGCATTGCCATTTGGTTTCCTACCAATTCCATTTTGCCACAACGAAGTCCAGTAATTTGTAGGCATCCCATTGCACTTAAAACAGTAGTTAGCACTGTTCAGTCTGATTCTTTCTTGTCATTCGAGAATCCTATTTCTTTGTTGACGCAATCTTGTTTTCTGTTGCTAAGGAAAATTTGTTCCTTGAGGAATATATTGGCTTAAAACGATTTTCATACGCTATTATACAGTATGCTTTAGTACTCAGTCATTTGGATTATTGCAACTTTCTTTTTATTGAGTCAACTTTATGCTAAGTTAGGAGACTACGAGTTATGCAAAATACAGCCATTGACATCCTTTACAATGCTAATGTTTCACCATTGTTAATGGATCATCCCTGGCTTCTCATATTCTATAGGATGAGGTACAAGCTGCTGTTACTGGCCTATAAAGCTCTGTATGTGGAAACCCCTCTGTATCTGACTTAACATTTAGTTCCACTTACTAAGTAACGTGACCTGGAAAACTGCAAAGATCAAAAGATTGTGAGTTGTTTCTTTTACTTTAATTTATGAGTTATATTTGTGTGCGTTTATTTGTCTTTTCCTTTTATTGATGGGAAATGTATTTTTCAAAGTCTTAATTAAAAAACAGCAAGGATGCTGCGATCAAGAGAAAGATTTAAAAGCAGTCTTGAATAGGTATGCTTATAGACTGGATTTGAATAAGATTAGAGAGAGAGCATAACATTCCAACTCCAGAAGTCTATTGCAAGTATATGGAGCAGCAAGTTGGGAAACATGAAATTGGGAACTGGCAGTGGAGGAAAAGAACGCAGATAAGAGACAGTGAAAACGAGTTCATATTGAGTTACCAAATTTTTATCAGAGAGGCCACTGTACCCAACTGCACTAACATTGGTCATTAACGCCCATTCGTTAGCTCATGTTAACAATCCATGCTAACGATATGCAAATGAGTTTCACAATAATTTACCAGTCTTAAAGCTAATGCTTTTACATGGACATTGGAGCAAAACCTTAATACCTCTCCAAGGCATAGTTTAACGTTTTGGCATTAATGTATGTATGTTCATTTTTGCATGTTTAAGTATGGTTTCTTTTATTTGCAAATAAATATGAACTGTTTTGCATACTTTTGCATCTCATTACCACAGCACGGATTTTAGCACTTTAATTATCTTGAGCCAATGGATCCACATTAAAAGCACTGTTAATTTGCATAAACTGGGTTATTTTAACACTTTAGAGATTGTGAAAGCATTAGTGTAACAAGCAGTCAAGAAATCCGATGACGCATTGCTCTTGGAAGAATAGCTATGAAGGATCTAGACAAGATTCTCAAGAGCAGAGATAAGATTCTCAAGAGCAGAGATGTCTCTCTTCATACAAAGATTCAACTTGTTCAAGCCATGGTATTTTCAATAACATCATATGGATGCAAACGTTGGACAGTGAAAAAGATAGACAGGAAGAAAATTGATGCCTTTGAATTATAGTGCTGGTGGCAAATACTGCATATGCTATGGACTGCCCGAAGAACAAACCAGTCAGTACTAGAGGAGATCAAACCTAAGCTTTCTTTGGAAGCTCAGATAACAAGACTTTGACTTTCATACTTTGGACACATCATGCGAAGAGAGAGATAATTAGAGAAAGACATCATGCTTGGCAAGGTAGAAAGTCAATGCAAAAGAGGAAAGCCAGCAATGAGATGGATTGATACAGTAACAGCAGCTATGGGTGCCAGTCTGTCAACAATGAGCCATCCGATTGAAAACTGAACACAATTTAGGACAACTATCCAGAGTGTTGCCATGAGTCAACACCGACTTGATGGCACTTAACAGCAGCAGCTTGGCTTGACATAGAATGGCTCTAGGTCCATCTGTATGATGAGCAAATGGTCACTTTCCTAAACGTAAGTGGGTTAATATTTAAACACCACCATCAGCATTTTTTTTTAATGCCAGCTATGGCGCTTTATTAATAAAATACCAATCTTGATAGCAAATAACGGGATATACATATGGGGCAGTCAACATCAGAACTCTCTGGAGAGCAGCAGTGTTCGGTCCACTCTCTGGATAAATATCTGGATAAATTTAGGACAGCTTATTGACTGCCCTAAATTTATTTCGATAGTTAAATGGAGAGTGGACTGAATATAGGCGCTCGCTGTATAATTTGGTGCTCCGTCTGTGCATCAGTGGTGGTCTGTAAAGATTTTCAGAGGCATTATAGTTAAAGAGTTGCAGAAAATCCATGGATCGTGATGGCTAGGGTAGTTATCTGACTATCAGCTGGTGTTATCTAGTTAATTCCTTAAGATTTTTTAAAATAAATCAGCCATGGCTTTTATGGCATCGTGAGTAGTATGCAGGCTGAAGGGTTATGAAATGAAAGGGTTATTTAGCCATACAGACCCAGGAGCTACCAAGTGGGCATTTTCCTTTCCTTTTCAGTATGATATAGCTGCACACTGTGAAGTGGAAATAGGATTGTCCCAACGCGTGGAAATCGTTCTTTACTGCAAAAATGTATCAGCCTGCCAATCACTAGCAGGGTAACATCAGAATTGCTGTCTCATGCAAAATCATTTATTACTGATCAATTATCATTATCTTGGACATAGTTTACCGTCATCATTTTGTGAATGACTGTTTTTATTATGCAGTCATCTCTTTATACACCAAGATGTAGTCTCCAACTCCAAAAAAGTGCAGCCTTACAGAACCTGAGTTTGCTCATAACATTTTTATGAGCATGTCTTTCATTTTTTTATAGTACCATTCTTGCTTTGTGGGGGGTACCTAGTACAGTACATTAAATCTCAAAAAAGGTCACAACTTAGTAAAGAATAGAATACAATGCAGAAAAAGTTCAAAGGGATCATTTATTGAAGGAATGCTATTCTTGCCAGCCCTAAGATAAAATTGCCCTGCACGGTGTTGATGCGAGTAGACCAGCACCAGGTGGCTTTAGCATCCAGTGCTAAATTAAGGGGGATATGGGGCAATCCAAGCGCAGAGGCAAGATTAGTGCTGTGTCATGCTGGGGCCTACGCTTTGGAAAATAATCTGGTAGAACATAACTAGTAAGTAAATTACAGTATATTTCAAAGGAAGATTGTACAGAAGGACGCACGCAGGGAATTCAAGCTGTTTATTATGAAAAATGCATTGTCTTTTTTTTCTTTTCACACAGTAAGGGCCTGGTTCACTGAGGCCTTTTCCTATAGACACACAACAGAAGAAAAGCCTTAGTGAATGAAGTTGAAATGTATTATTTGATTTGTCACTAGTGAAAATTGATGGGCATCAAATGTGTCTGTGCTACTGTGAGATGAGAAATCAAATTCTGTCCAGTGTCTCTTGTAAGCTTCCTTTATTATTGAATGGTAAATTATCTTAGATCTAAAAAGTCTGCATTTTTATTTAGAAGAGCTGGATGGGTATTTGAAATATACTCAGCTAGTTAGGTAGATTGGGGGCTACATCTCTGAGTGACCTTAAAATATGACCATTTCACATATTCTTCTTATTATTATTATTAATATTAATGAGCATTATAGTTGAGTTCATCACCATGCCCACATAACAGTGCTGCTGAAACGCTGATATTAGAAGCACGTACGAAGATTTCACTCTGTTCTTATTTTTGCCTAAAGATAAGAGTCAGTTTTTTTGTGAAAATTGATAGGGATATAAAAAGTACAATGAGACTGGCTTGTTTTGTGACAGTTTGGTTTAAAAATGAAGGGCCTGACATTTAAAAAGACTGATCTTCAAATGTCACGGCGGTCAGCCAAGACACTTAAAACATGGTGGAATAATCAGTGGCAGGATCCAGATAGGAGCTACCGCGCAACATCCAGGCTGAGCGGCGCAATCCTAATAAGTGCCCACACTGACCCGGTCAGTGCAATATTCAGCCAGCTCTTATATGGATTGCAACTTAGGACAACTTTTCATGGATAACTGCCAACTGAAAAGCCTGCTAAGCGGATAAAGTCAGCACTTACCTGGATTGTGCTGACACCGCCCTTGCTCACCCATGGGTCGACTGGAAGCGGTCTGTGGAGATATCCACTGGCCCAATCCAGATAGTGTCGCTAAATATCACCATCACATCCTCCAGTTGGCTGGCCAGCTAAGGGTTCTGAATAGATGGCCCCAAAACGAACAAAAACAAACCCCTAAAATTTGGTTGTGCTTTTTTTTTTGTTTTGCTTATAGCTTGCTTTATTTTTAAATAATATGTTAAACTGAAAATGAAATGATACAAAGGAAAATGAAACCACCCTTAAAAACAAAACGAAGAAAGATAAAACTGTCATGCACACCCCTAAAATCGGTCCCAAAGGGGTAAGTTGAAACAAATCTCGAGTCACACACAAACTGTACAGTAACTCCATAAAGATATTTTTCAAGGATCTTTCCCAAGCCCTCCCCATTCTTGTCTTGTCTACCTTATTGTTTCCTGATTGCAACCATACAATAATTTTTGACAGTCTTTAGAGGGAGGTTGAGTCAGTCATGGCTTTACGTTCACAACATGCCTGAACCTTCCTAAGAAAGAGAACCTAAGCGTTCATACATGTGCTGAATGGAAAACCAGGACTGGCTCAGCTTCTCCATATCTATATGGAGCTATACGAGAAGCCTAGTGATCACCCACCATGATTTTAATATTAATCCACTGTAAGGCCATTCGACTTTTGTTAAATCTTCTTTTACTCTGCATGCTAATTAAGGAAGCACCCTTAGTATCTTGCTACAACAATAAATAAATCCCCTAATCTTATATCCTATGTCAGAGTCGGCACAGATGGTCTGCACACATGCAAGTTAATTATATAGGGCCCGATATTCGAAAGGCATTTATGCGGTTTACAGCCCAGTAAACCGTGTAAATGCCTTAAACGGGGATATTCAACGGCACCTACACAGTTAGTGCCATTGGTTATCCCCGTCGACGTCCCCTACATGCCTCACTGCTCTCCGATTAGCATCAGGTCGTGTTGGGGCTGTTCCGGGGCGGAGCGGAGGCGGGGAGTGCCGCTAACTGGATAACGGCAATATTGGACCACTACCTGGTTAGCAATCCACAGCTAAAACTAGGCCAGCTTATGGCTCTCGTAGTTTTAGCCGCGGATGCTAACCGGGTAGCGATGCAATATTGTAGATACCCGGTTAGACTCTGTGGAGGTTTTCTCTGGGCAATGTCGCTGCAGCATTGAATATCTGGGGTTAGGGTTGAGTGGCAGGCGATGCACCATAGTGGCACATAGACTGCCTAGTTGAATATCGGGCCCATAAAGTCCTGTTTAGTTAATGCATATTTTCGCATGCCTGTGTCAGGCCTGTATTATAAAGTAGGCGGCCTCTTGTCTTTATAGAATACTAGTGTTAGTAGCCCAATAAGTGCTTTAATTGAAGATGTGATCACTTACTTCAACCCTGGAGCTGGTGTAAATGCCTTTGCCTAGATTTGTGAGGAATGCATGTAGATTAGAGTATTTTAGGGGCACACATGAGTGCTCTGCCCACACTCCACCCAAATTCTAACCATGTGCATGCCTACAGCGAAAGTAGGTACCATCATACCTACAGCCACTGGGTAATGAAAAACATGTAAATGCCCATATACATCAGTAAAACACAGTGACTTATATGCGTTGATGGTGCATAACTTTAGCGATCTTATAAAATGACCCCCCCTAAAGACCAAATTATAGTGGGGTCAGAAGACTCCCATCCCCCTATATTTTTTGATGACCTTTTTTGCTTCAGAGCTGTACCAAGCTATAAATGTGCCATGAGCGACTTGCAAACCTAGTACCCCCCCCCCCCATGACATCAGCTGGCTGCTTTGGAGATGAGTATTTATTCTGAAGAAATGTTTTCTGAATGGTGTTCTCCCTGTAACAGAACTGTCCTAATTCACGAATAATTCAAAACACTCCCATGCTGCTTTTTGCTTGCTCGCAGGGCTTTGTGCTCCTCCTTCTGTGGAGCAAGCAGCAGCTACAACTCCCCTGGTACCTGCCCTTCTTCATTACTGGCCGACAGAGCACTTAAGTGGGGAGCAAAAAAAGCCAGCAGCACACAGGGAGGTGACATGGGCCACATCTCCCCACTGAAGGGAGAAAGGGAGGAAACGGTAGGCAGGTGATTATCTCCCAAGCACTGTTCCCTCTAAGCTGTGCGCGTGTGCGCGCGCACACACCTCGCCGAGCGAGTGCACATACTTTACAACAGAGCGCACAAAAATTATGGCTCTGATTCTGATAGAAAACACAGACATCTTAAAATTTAAAAGTTATGATTGTAATTACTAGAAATTTCCCACTTCATTTAGTAATCGTCTATTTTCATTTAATTTGATTAAAATCAATGTGGTGTACATACTGTATTCTGACGTGTAGTCAAATTTTAAAGTATATAACTCCGAGTGTCGTTATGTGGCGCACAAAAATTTAACCTTCCTTCAAAAGCTGCACACAGCTGATATTTTATGCGCACACAGCCTACAGAAAATTAGAGGGAACATTGCTCCCAAGACGTTATTTCATAGCAGAAAGGCAAGTGGTAGCGGCAAAATGGAAGGCGGAGCACCGCCTGGCCGCCTCTTTCTCCTCATGCCGCAGTCCTGTAAGGCACACGCAGCTCTTGGATGCTCGCAAGCCGGACTACGGCCGCACTTCTCTCTCTTTCTGTAAAGTGCTTCCCCATGGCAGCTATAAGCTCAAGAAAGAATCTCCCTTTAAGGGGCCAAACTCTTGGGTATTACGAGACTTTGGCCTGTCAATGGGAAATGCTTTCCCGGGCCTGCAGGGCAGCACTTTGCAGGCAGAGAAGGGGTGGGGTATGGAGCAGAGTGGCTCAGCAAACTTCTTTTAAAGTAACTGTGAAGACGTTGGCCGCTGCCTTCGCCATTTTCAGATTTCTGGGCCCTCTTCTGGTCTCCCCCCCCCCCATTGTGGGGGCTGCTTGGGCGGTATTTATGCCACTGGGTGAGAGGCTTCACTTCTGGTGGGGGATTTCTTCAACTTCTGGTCTGGGTTCAAATGCACTCCTATGTGTTTGCGCCCTACGTGGCTGCACTGCTCACACTGGCCTAGGTGGGTCCTGGCAGGGGCGGCCCAAGGGGGGGTGCGGGGCCATGTGCGGAGACTCGGTGTGGGGCCTCATTTGCATAAGGGACCTCATTTGCATAAATATTTGCATAATGTTACCATACACTAACTTTTAGTAAACATGCCTCTTAATGAGTGTATGGATAAAGAAAGACTAAAAGATTTCTACATTACTATACTCCAGTGACAACTGCCAGGCACATTAGGAACTACTACAAACACTGCCCATTTAGAACCCATAGCAAACCTGACGTATCATAACAGCACTACCAGGACTCACAAAGCACAAGACCCTACCTACCAAAAGGCAACACTACAAATATTAAACCAATACATTTCAGAGAACAATACATGACCTACTGGGGAAAGAGAACAAGTGGCAATGTCAAATAGGAATTACATAAACAGAATACCTCAGCTCAGTTACACGTGCAGAACATAGGCCGTCACCAAACAAGGAATCACAATTTAGAAACAGGAAGACAATAATTAAACTGGGAACCCCAAAAGCCCAACAACACTGTAGAAATAAAACTATAAATTAATTTCCTCTTGTACTAAACAAAGCGCAGACGTTAATGATGCACATTTCCCAGAGCTGGCATATTTCAGTTAATAAATTCAATAAAGAGATATTTTTCTACCTTTTGTGCATTTTTTTTTCAGTTGCAATTGCTCCAGCCACTTTCTTCTGGTTTCTTCGTGTCTTCTGCTAACTCTCCATCGTCTGCTGTCCATTTGTCCTTTCTTCACTTCACTCTTCTAGTTTTTTTCCATTCTCTCTCTACATCTGCTTTAACGTACTAATCTTTCTCCTTTTGCTCTTTCCTCATTCCTTTTTCATCCACTCAAATTTTACCCCGCCATCCTCAATCCCCACTTACTCTCCCAATATCCGGCCAATTGTAGATTTGTCTTCCCTCCCACACAAAATATTTTTTCCCTCTCCATTTCACTCTTCCAGCTCTATCCCATTCTAATCCTCCCCCAACATCAGCTCCCTTCTAGTTCCAGCCCCACCCAGCATCCGCTCCCTTCTAGTCCCCGCATCAGCCCATTTCCAGTCCTAGCTCCTCTATCCGAGTCCCTCCATCAGCTCATTTCCAATCCCAGCCCCCCATCAGCCCATTTATAGTCCTTTCCTAGCCCCACCATCAGCCCATGTCAAATCCTAGCTCCCCTCCACTCAGCCCATTTCCAATCCAAGTCCCCCATGAGCCTACTTCCAGTTCTAGCCCCTCCATGAGTCCATTTCAATCCAAGCCCCCCCAACAGCCCATTTCCAGTCCTATCCTAGCCCTCCATCAGCCCATTTCCTGTCCTAGCCCCCCCTCACTCAGCCCATTTCCAGTCCTAGCTCCCTCCCCTCACAGCCCATTTCCATTCCAAGCCCCCCTCCCCATCAGCTATTTGTAGTTCAAGCCTTCCTTCCACTCAGCCCATTTCCATTCCAAGCCCCGTCCCCATCAGCTATTTGCAGTTCAAGCCCTCCTTCCACTCAGCCCATTTCCAGTCCTAGCCACCCCCCCCAGCCCATTACCAGTCCTAGCCCCCCCATAGCCCATTACCAGTCCTAAGCCCCCCATAACCCATTACCAGTCCTTAGCCCATCATCTCACTTCCAGTCCTAAGCCCCCCATCACCCCATTTTCAGTCTTAGCCCCCCATAGCCCATTACCAGTCCTAACCCCCATCAGCCCATTTCAAGTCCTAGCTCCCCATCTGAGTCCCTCCATCAGCTCATTTCCAATCTCAGTCCCCCATCAGCCCATTTCTAGTCCTTTCCTAGCCCCACCATCATCAGCCCATGTCAAATCCTAGCTCCCCTCCACCCAGCCCATTTCCAATCCAAGCCCCCCATGAGCCTACTTCCAGTTCTAGCCCCTCCATGAGTCCATTTCAATCCAAGCCCAACAGCCCATTTCCAGTCCTATCCTAGCCCTCCATCAGCCCATTTCCAGTCCTAGCTCCCTCCCCTTACAGCTATTTGCAGTTCAAGCCCTCCTTCCACTCAGCCCATTTCCAGTCCTAGCCACCCCCCAGCCCATTACCAGTCCTAGCCCCCCCCAGCCCATTACCAGTCCTAAGCCCCCCATAGCCCATTACCAGTCCTAAGCCCCCCATCGGCCCACTTCCAGTCCTAAGCCCCCCCAACACCCCATTTCCAGTCTTAGCATCCCCACAGCCCATTCCAGTCCTAACCCCCCATTAGCCCATTTCCAGTCCTAGCCCCCCCATAGCCCATTACTAGTGCTAACCCCCCCTCAGCCCATTTCCAGTCTTAGCACCCCCATAGCCCTTTATCAGTCCTAACCCCCCCCCATCAGCACATTTCCAGTCCTAACCCCCCCTATAGCCCATTACCAGTCCTACCCTCCCCCCATCAGCCCATTTCCAGTCTTAGCCCCCCCCCCATAGCCCATTACATCCTAACCCCCCATCAGCCCATTTCCAGTCCTAACCCCCATCAGCCCACTTCCAGTCTTAGCCCCCCCATAGCCCATTAGTAGTCCTAACCCCCCCATAGCCCATTACCAGTCCTAACCCCCCTCCCCCCTCAACCCACTTCCAGTCTTAGCCCCCCCCCATAGCCCATTACCTGTCCTTACCCCCCTCCCCCATCAACCCTCTTACTTTCTTAGCCCCCCCCATAGCCCATTACCAGTCCTAACCCCCCCAAAGCCCATTACCAGTCCTAACCCCCCTCCCCCCATCAGCCCTGATAGATTTAAAAAAATCAAACCGGCTGCTGCTGCTGCTGCCGCTGGCGGGATTAACAGAGCCGCAAGAGGTCAGAGAAGCTCTCGCGGCTCTGAAAGCCTGTGCATTGGGAGGGACTCAGGAGCTGATGGTGATGGGAGGCTCTGCCGGGCAGGCGGGGCCCCGCGGCGGGACATTTGATTCTGCCGCTGCCACGGCAGCAGCGGCAGCAGCAGCCGGTTTGGGGTTTTTTTCTACTTGTGCAATGAAGAATGTTTTTTGCGCGGGGCCCCCTGAAACGCGGGGCCCTGTGCAAAAAAACATTCTTGCTCAATGGACGGGCTGGCCCTGGGTCCTGGGTCAGTGATATGGTTCCCTAAGCTCTATTCCAGTGTCTTCTCCTCGCCCCCCCTCTCCCCCCAGTAGCCCTTACTCATTTTTCTTCAGCTCCACCACATCTCTTCATGGTCTCACATTGGGCTTGTAGAATGCATTGAGGCTGCCCCTTTTTTACCTTTAAATTCAAACGCTGGACAAGGACACAAGAAGGGGTCATTCACTGCACTCCCCGTCATTCATCTTTAACCCTGCTATTTGTTTTGCTTCTGCAAATCCCTTTGGGAAGAAGGCTGAGTCAAGCAGCTTCGCAATGCCATTGGCCACTGTGAAAAGTGTGCTGCTTCTAACGGCTTGTCCTTAGCTTGTTATGGATGGAAAATGCTATTGTGGGACGGCGGGGTCAAGCTTTTGCACCCTGATTCGTCGTCAGAAGAAAATAAGTTGTTACTTTACATTAGCAGCTCACACCAAGAGAGGGAAAAGGCACATTTTAATAATAATTGGGGCAATGTTTGAAATCCATGGTTGGCATTTTGCTTAAACGCTAGCCACAGAATTTAAATAAAACCCAGATATTCAGACTCATTATGCAGAGGAAAGGCCTGACAATCTACTTCCTTGCCAAGAAAACCCAGGAGCTGGGTCATCAAAAGTCAGCATTGACTCAATGGCGCACAATGGCTTGCGTTCAGAACCAGCATGTGGCTAGTGATAGGTGCTGAATACCTGGATCCAGAGCTGGCTGCTGGTGTCATGCGAACAGCTGTGATTTTCAGCCTGCTATCCAGATAATCTGTGTGGATAGCCCAGGACAGTGCTGTCCTGAGCTAAACAGCTAGTTATCCAGATAGCAGTGATGAAAATTGCTGATATCCAGATAATTTTCCGACTCCATGCCCGGGCTGCCCTTACACCTTCTGGATAGTGCCAAAACAGTGATTATGCGATGCCACTAGTCAGGTGCCACTGACCCAGCTGCAGAGGGCACTAGCTGTGTCTTTGCCACTCTGAATGAGCCTGAACTCAGAAGCTAAGCATGGTTGGGCCTGACTAGGGCTTGGATGGGTGACCACCTTGGAATACCAAGTGCTGCAGACTTACTGTGTGTGCATGAAAGACCTTCAGGTCTCCTTCAGGTTGCACCTTATGATTGCCAAGAAAACCCAGGGACTGAATCACCAGGACTCAAACTTGACTCAACAGCACACACCTAGAGAGTGCCAGTGAATAGGATATGCTTCTGTAGTAGTGTGAGCATGAAGAACGGCATTCATGGTTACAGTAACCCCACTCCAAAGAACATGCAGACAAAACTGGAATCAGGTAACTTTATACTAACGTTCTTAGGTGTGTTGTGTGCATATACATGTTTATACTAACCATATGCATAAAACAATGTATTTGTATGGCTGGATGTGTGTGTGTGTGTGTGTGTATTAGGACTAGGCTTTCATTTCATTTCCTCTTTTGTTGCATTTCTCTTTCAATGCAAAATGAATGAAAAATAAATAAAATTGTTTGTTTTCATTTCCTTTCATTTCAAAGAGCCCCTGCCTTCCTCCCTGCCATGCCAAAAACAAATCCCTTGATCTAAAAATTAACCACCAGAGTTTCCTGCATTCCCTTAGACCTTCCTGGGCCTCCCTCCGCATCTCTAATGTATATTTCATGTCCCTTGGGGGCCTTCAGGGACATGAATAATTCTCAGCTGCACCTGCCCCACTGGTTTGGCATCTGAAGACGTTGCACGGCAGAATGAGGGGAATGCCATTTTCAGATGCCGTTCATTTTAGCAGCCAAAGCTTCTTTAACTGACTCAAGATGGGGGTGATTATAGAGCAGATATTTACTTTCTCCGTTTTGTGACATATTTTGTTTGCATTTGTGGAAGGAAAAAGACTGAGGTGTTGCAACTCGGTCCTGAAGGGAATTGGAAAGCAAAGGAGGTCCTTCAGTATTAAATCTTAAGAGTGTAAATGTTAGATGCGGCCACTTGCAGTTTCCTCCCTGATCTATTTATGGCTTAATGAGTTCTAAAGAGAGCTTCCCCAACCACCAGGAAAACTAGGCGGTTGCCTAGGGCGGAAGCTTCTGGAAGATGACAATGAGCAGGGCCTTCAAAGCTAAACAATAGCTTCTGACAGGAGGGGAGGGGAGAGGGCAACTGGCTTAACATTTGCCTAGGGCACCAACATCTTGACCAACTTGGGGGCCGGCCCTGCTTAGAAATATTGTGGAAGAAAGAGAAGGCTTTGCGTGTTTTAAACCATTGCGGCAGGAATGACTGAGACTTTTCTGCTCCTGAATCTCCGAGGGATGAAGTAAGATATGAGAGGGACCGAGGAGGTGTGGGGAGACTGAGCGCAAACTCAGAGGGGCTTGTTTTTCAGACTTTGGAGGTCGTAGTACTTGGACACAAGAGGTTTTTTTAAAACTCCTTTGTTTGGTTTTCTTACCTTTATTTCATTTGCTGTTTATTGTAGGAACAAAAAGAACAGATAAAATGAAAAAGAAGTAAGAAACAAGAAAATAAAATCAATAAAAATTGCAGGGCACTCCTTTAAAATATGTGTGTTTGTGTGTGAGCGTATATATAATGTGTTTCGTCATCTTTCCTTCAATGCAGATTTCTATATGATTAGCTAATTGATATTGTAGCCCAGGGGTCTCCAATTCCCGTCTTGGAGGGCCCCATACCAGTCAGGTATTCAGGCTGCCCCTAATGAATATCCATGAGATATATTAGCATGCACTGCCCCCATTGTATTTAAATTTATCTCATGGATATTCATTAGGGACATCCTGAAAACCTGACTGGTTTGAAAAATACCAGAACCAAAATTGGAGACCCTGTTGTAGCCTACCATCGCATCTAGTCCTGATTGATATGAATGTAAATTCTTAAGAGTATGTAGGGTCCGAGCCATGAATTGACAGTGGGCACATCTACCCCTTTTGACCGAGGTTCAGAATGTGAACAATTTAGAACGCCGTGCCATCCCAAATCCACTGAGAACATGGTGATGCTGCATTCATTACCAAAGAATTACATCTCTTGTTTAAAAAGTTCTATTTATACAGATAGGACCCACGCATCAACATTTAGCAGCATCACAGAAGGCATAGGACCAAAGTTTCAAAAGGGCTTACTGTACCTGGTTAGTAGGACCTGCTAACTAGTTAAGCCACAGTGAGCCCAGTATTCAGCAGCAATGTCTGGATCGTTCTGCTGAATATTTCCTCGGATCGCTGCAGCACTTTCAGGATAGTCGTTCGTGGGAGGAGCCGGCACTTATCCTGATAGTGGCAATTCTCAGCACTGCTATCCAGATTAGTACCACATAATTTGGGGAAAGCTGTCCTAAGTGTATGCAGATTGGCTATCCCGATAACAGCTGAAAATCGCTGCTATCCGGATAGCCACCATTGCTGACCACAAAATCCAGAGCAGCAGCCAAGGCCGGCCCAACCATTAGGTAAACTAGGTGGTTGCCTAGGATTGAAGCTTCTGAGGAGGCAGCAAAGGGCAAGGCATTCAAAGCTACTGACAGCCAGGGGAGCAGGGCCGGCCCATTCATTGAGCAAGAATGTTTTTTGCACAGGGCCCCGCGTTTCAGGGGGCCCCGCGCAAAAAACATTCTTCAGCATCCCAAGTTTAAAAAAAAACCAACAAACCGGCTGCTTCTGCCGCGGCAGCATCAAGAGCTCTGCCGCGGCAGCATCAAGAGCTCTGCCGCGGCAGCATCAAGAGCTCTGCCGCGGGGCCCCCCCCTGCTTGGCAGAGCCTCCCTGCATCATCAGCTTTCTTCAAGTCCCAAAACGCGGGCTTCTTTCAGAGCCGCGAGAGTTTCTTTTCTCGCGGCTCTGTTAATCCCGCCGGGGCTGATGGGATTTCCCGAAGGGGGTTTAGGACTGGTAACGGGCTATGGGAGGGGGGAGGCTAAACTGGAAGTGGGCTGATGGGGGGGTGGTTAGGACTGGTAATGGGCCCTGGGGGGGGGGTTCGGACGGGTAATGGGCCATGGGGGGGTTAGGACGGGTAATTGGCCATGGGGGGGGGAGGCTAAGACTGGAAGTGGGCTGATGGGGGGGTGGTTAGGACTGGTAATGGGCTATGGGATGGGGGAGGCTAAACTGGAAGTGGGCTGATGGGGGGGGGGGTGGTTAGGACTGGTAATGGGCCATGGGGGGGGTTTGGACTGGTAATGGGCCATGGGGGGGGTGGGTATGAGTGGAAGTGGGGTGATGGGTGGGGTAGGACTGGTAATGGGCCATGGGGGGGGTAGGACTGGTAATGGGCCATGGGGGGGGGAGGCTAAGACTGGAAGTGGGCTGATGGGGGGTGGTTAGGACTGGTAATGGGCCATGGGGGGGTCGGACTGGAAATGGGCCAAGGGGTGGGGAGGCTAAGACTGGAAGTGGGCTGATGGGGGGGGTAGGACTGGTAATGGGCCATGGGGGGGATAGGACTGGTAATGGGCCATGGGGGGGGGAGGCTAAGACTGGAAGTGGGCTGATGGGGGGGTTAGGACTGGTAATGGGCTATGGGGAGGGGGCTAAGGCTGGAAGTGAGCTGGTGGTGGTGGTGGTGGTGGGGGTTAGGACTGGAAATGGGCTGATGGGGGTGTTATGACTGGTAATAGGCTATGGGGGGCTAAGAATGGAAATGGGCTGATGGGGGTTAGGACTGGTAATTGGCTATGGGGGGGGCTAATACTGGAAATAGGCTGATGGGGGGACTAGGACTGGAAATAGGGTGATGGGGGGTTAGGACTGGTAATGGGCTATGGGGGGGCTAAGACTGGAAATGGGCTTATGGGGGGGTAGGACTGGTAATTGGCTATGGGGGGGCTAAGACTGGAAATAGGCTGATGGGGGGGCTAGGACTGGAAATAGGGTGATGGGGGGTTAGGACTGGTAATGGGCTATGGGGGGGCTAAGACTGGAAATGGGCTGATGGGGGGGTAGGACTGGTAATTGGCTATGGGGGGGGCTAAGACTGGAAATAGGCTGATGGGGGGGCTAGGACTGGAAATAGGGTGATGGGTTAGGACGTAATGGGCTGATGGGGGGTTAGGACTAGTAATGGGCTATGAGGAGGCTAGGACTGGAAATGGGCTGAGTGGAAGGAGGGCTTGAACTGCAAATAGCTGATGGGGACGGGGGCTTGGAATGGAAATGGGTTGTGAGGGGGAGGGAGCTAGGACTGGAAATGGGTGAGTGAGGGGGGCTAGGACAGGAAATGGGCTGATGGAGGGGCTAGAATAGGACTGGAAATTGGCTGTTGGGGGGTGCTAAGATTGGAAATGGGCTGTGGTGGGGGTTTGGATTGAAATGGACTCATGAAGGGGCTAGAACTGGAAGTAGGCTCATGGGGGGCTTGGATTGGAAATGGGCTGAGTGGAGGGGAGCTAGGATTTGACATGGGCTGATGGTGGGGCTAGGAAAGGACTAGAAATGGGCTCATGTGGGGCTGGGATTGGAAATGAGCTGATGGAGGGACTCGGATGGGACTGCAAATAGATGGGGGAGCTAGGACTGGAAATGGGCTTATGGGGGGCTAGGACTGGAAATGGGCTGATGCGGGGACTAGAAGGGAGCGGATGCTGGGTGGGACTGGAACTAGAATGGAGCTGATGTTGGGGGAGGATTAGAATGGGATGGAGCTGGGAGAGTGAAATGGAGAGGGAAAAAATATTTTGTGTGGGAGGGAAGACAAATCTACAATTGTCCGGATATTGGGAGAGTAAGTGGGGATTGAGGATGGAGGGGTAAAATTTGAGTGGATGAAATAGGAATGAGGAAAGAGCAAAAGGAGAAAGATTAGTATGTTAAAGCAGATGTAGAGAGAGAATGGAAAAAAACTAGAAGAGAGAAGAAAAGACAAATGGACAGCAGACG
The DNA here is from genome assembly GCA_033557465.1 of Ichthyophis bannanicus. Taxonomy (NCBI): domain Eukaryota; kingdom Metazoa; phylum Chordata; class Amphibia; order Gymnophiona; family Ichthyophiidae; genus Ichthyophis; species Ichthyophis bannanicus. The sequence continues at coordinate 849,929,416 of CM066032.1, forward strand.
ATGAAGAGTTAGCGGAAGACACGAAGAAACCAGAAGAAAGTGGCTGGAGCAATTGCAGCTGAACAAAAATGCACAAAAGGTAGAAAAATATCTCTTTATTTTGAATTTATTAATTGGAATATGTCAGCTCTGGGAAATGTGCATCATTAACGTCTGCGCTTTGTTTAGTACAAGAGCAAATTAATGTATAGTTTTATTTCTACAGTGTTGTACATTCCAAGTTTGGCTTTTGGGATTCACAGTTTAATTATTGTCTTCCTGTTTCTAAATTGTGATTCCTTGTTTGGGGATGGTCTATGTTCTGCATGTGTAACTGAGCTGAGGTATTCTGTTTATGTAATTCCTATCTGACATTGCCACTTGTTCTCTTTCCCCAGTAGGTCATGTATTGTTGTTCTCTGAAATGTATTGGTTTAATATTTGCAGCGTTTCCTTTTGATAGTTAGGGTATGGTGCTTTATGAGTCCTGGTAGTGCTGTTAGGATACGGCGGGTTTGCTATGGGTTCTAAATGGACAGTTTGTAGTAGTTCCTAATGTGTCTGGCAGTTGGCACTGGATTATAGTAATGTAAAAGTCTTTTAGTCTTTCTTTATTCATACACTCATTAAGAGGCATGTTTACTAAAAATTCGTGTATGGTAACATTATGCAAATATTTATGCAAATGAGGCCCCTTATGCAAATGAGGCCCCGCACCGAGTCTCCGCACATGGCCCCGCACCCCCCTTGGGCCGCCCCTGCAGGGGAGTAGAGCATAAGGCTTAAGGTCTGCCTAGGGCGCCAACACCTTGAACAAGCTCCGAGGCCAGCCCTTGGCAGCCGCTACAACCCAAAGTAAATAGTACAGGGGTAGCCTGCATGGAGCAGCAGCTACAACCCTAAACACCTTACTGGGCAGATGGGCCATGTTGGTCTCTATCTGCCATAATTTATTACATTACTCTTTTAGTGTGTATATTCTACGGCAGCCACCATCTGGACACTGCTGTAGAATATCTGAATTTACATCACCTGTAGCGGCTAACATTTAAAAAAAAGCTGGTTTTCCACGGGCATAATATCAGCCTTTCTGTGCCCCATAGGTAGCAGAATGAGGTGGGCCACTGAGCCATGATGTTGATGCTGTGTTAGGCAAAATATTGGTCACAACTAGAGAGCTTGGTGGCAGGGCCAAAGATTGGTATGTTCAGGCTCAGACTTGCATAGTTGGTGTCCATAGACAACAAGGAAGGGCGTCCTTTGCTCCCCCTTTCAAAAGTCTCTGCCTTCTCCCTGATCAGCTCTGGCTCCTCCCCCCCCCCTCCATTGGTTCTGCCTCTTCCCACTTGGTTCTCATCTTACCATGCACCACAGTACCCCAGCGGCAGCAGCAGCAGCACTTTTTTGCAGCTCGGGGGCTGCCCAGAACCTGCAGCATCCTGCCCTCTTCTCTCGTAGGCTTCCTGTTACCATGGAAACTCTACAAGGGAGAAGAAGAGGGTGGGACACCACAGGACCTCAGCAGCTCCGGGCTGAATTTCTTTAACAGATTTGCTGCTGCAATAGGCCCAGATCAAAGCATGGCAGATGGGGCAATAGGCCTGCACCTCTCAAAATTTGGTGGCAGAGGTTGTCTCCGTTGTCTATGCCTAAATCTGGGCCTGGGTATGTTTGAACCCTTCAGTCAAAAAAGGTGCTCTGCCCCTGCTGTGCCTTGCTGCACTGGTGCTCCAGTAAAAGAAGGTGTATTTCTGGAGGGGGAGGAGGGAGACAAGTGATTGACTCACTGCTACTAATAAACAGCATCAGAGAGCTTCATTACACAGCAGAGCCAGGGCCAGCCTGTCCATTGTGCAAGAAAGTTGTCTGCAGAGGGTCCTGCACTTCAGGGGGTCCCATGCGAACTTCATTCTGCTCGGTTTGCAGTGCTGGCTTCAGAAAGATCTGGGCAGGCCGGAATCCCCGGCTCACCTCTACACAGTGCTGGAGTGAACAGCAGCATGTTCCTTCACTCCCGCTGTATTCTGGTGAAGGGTTTCTTAATGCTGGGAAACAGGAAATGCCCTTTAACCTTTCGCACTTCACCAGAACACAGCAGGAGCAAAGGAACATGCTGCTCTTCACTCCAGCACTGTGTAGAGGTGAGCCTACCTCCCCAGCTCCCTCTGAAGCCTCTCAGACAGACACAGGACTCTCGGGGGAGGAGGCTAAAATAGGACAAAACTGGAAATAGGCTGATGGGGGGGGGGGGCTTGAACTGGAAATGGGCTGATGGGTGGCTTGGCCTGGAAGTGGGCTGATGGGGGGCTAGGATAGGACTGGAAATGGCTCATGGGGGAGTAGGATTGGAAATGGGCTAATGGGGGAGGTTTGGACTGGAAATGGGCTGATGGGGGCTAGGCTAGGACTGGAAATGGGCTGATGAGGGGGCTTGGACTGGAAATGGGCTGATGGGGGTCTGGGATAGGACTGGAAATGGGCTGATGAGCTGGGATAGGACTGGGGTTGATGGGGGGCTAGGATAGGACTGGAAATGACTGATGGGGACTAGGATTGGAAATTAGCTAATGGGGGTGACTTGGACTGGAAATGGACTGATGGGGGCTAGAACAGGACTGGAAATGGGATGATGAGGGGGCTTGAACTGAAAATGGGCTAATGGGGGTCAGGAATAGGACTGGAAATGGCTGATGGGGGGAGCTTGGACTGGAAATGGGCTGATGGGGGCTGGAATAGGACTGGAAATGGCTGTTGGGCTAGAATTGGAAATGGGCTGATGGTAGACTAGGATTGGAAATGGGCTGAATGGGGAGGCTTGGACTGGAAATGGGTTGATGGGTGGGCTGGGATAGGACTGGAAATGGCTGGTGAGGGGCTAGGACTGGAAATGGCTGATGGGGGGCTACGATTGGAAATGGGCTGATGGGGGAGGTTTGGACTGGAAATGGGCTGATGGGGGGCTAAGATAGGACTGGAAATGACTGATGGGGGGTTAGGATTGGAAATGGGCTAATGGGGGCAGCTTGGACGAAACGGGTTGATGGGGGCTAGGATAGGACTGGAAATGGACTGATGAGGGGGTTGGACTTGAAATGGGCTGAAGGGGGCTGGGATAGGACAGGAAATGGCTGTTTTGGGGGCTTGGACTGGCACTGGCTGATGGGGGCGGGGATAGGACTGGAAATGGCTGTTGAGGGGGCTTGGACTGGAAATGGGCTGATGGGGGCTGGGATAGGACTGGAAATGGCTGATGGGGGACTTGGACTGGAAATGGGCTGCTGGGGGCTGGGATAGGACTGGAAATGGGCTGTTGGAGGGGATTAGACTGGAAATGGGCTGAAGGGGGCTGGGATAGGACTGGAAATGGCTGTTGAGGGGGCTTGGACTGGAAATGGGCTGATGGGGGCTGGGATAGGACTGGAAATGGCTGTTGAGGGGCTAGAATAGGAAATGGACTGATGGGGGGCTAGGATTGGAAATGGGCTGATTCAGGGGGATGGGAGAATGAGATGAATGGAGAGGATGCTGGGTGGGGCTGGAACTAGAAAGGATCTGATGTTGGGGGAGGACTAGAAGTGGATGGGACTGGGGGAATCAGGGTGGAGAAGGAAAAAGATATTTTGTTTGGGAGGGAAGAAAAATTGACGATTGGCTGGGTATTGGGAGAGTAAGTGGGGATTGAGAATGGAAGGGTGAAATTTGAGTGGATGAAAAGGAATAAAGAAAAAAATGGAGGAAAGAGCAAAAGGGGAACAATCAGTATGTTAAAGCAGATGTAGAGAGAGAATGGAAAAAAACTAGAAGAGAGAAGAAAGTACAAATGGACAGCAGACAATGGAGAGTTAGCAGAAGACACGAAGAAACCAGAAAAAAGTGACTAGAGCAATTGCAACTGAAAAATAAAATGCCCAAATAACAAAAGGTAGAAAAATACTTTTTTATTTTGAATTTATTAAATGCAATATGTCAGCTCTGGGAAATGTGTATCACTAATGTCTTTGCGTTTTTGTTTAGTAGAAGAAGAAATTAATTTATAGTTTTATTTCTCCAGTGTTGTTGTACATTCCAAGTTTGGCTTTGGGGTTCCCAGTTTAATTATTGTCTTTCTATTTCTAAATTATGACTCCTTGTTCTTTATTTGGTGATGGTCTATGTTCTGCATGTGTAACCGAGCTGAGGTATTCTGTTCATGTAGTTTCTTTGTGACAGTGCCACTTGTTCTTGTTCCCCAGTAGGAGATGTATTGGTATTCTCTAAGATGTATTGGTTTAATATTTGCAGTGTTGCCTTTTGATAGGTAGAGTTTGGTGCTTTATGAGTTCTGGTAGTGCTGTTATGTTACGGCGGGTTTGCTATTGGTTCTAAATGCAACAAACAGAACCCTAGGGCAAGGGAAACACTGCCACCCAAATACATAAAATCAAACAAGAACACAGGCTTCTCTCCACAAATGATCAAAACAAATTCTCAACAGCATACAGAAATGTTTTTGTTGGACAAAGAAACCCAGGCAAGAACTTCTTAACTGAAGGTTCACGTCCCTTTTATTCAGAGAGCAGTAGAAACCTTTTAAACTGTCAAAAAACTTTTCATGAAGAAGGTGGAAAACACCTTCACTGATGAACTGTGTTGAAGCACTGTGATTTCAGTTAAGTATGAGCCTGTGTTCTTGTTTGATTTTATGGGTTCTAAATGAGCAGAGTTTATAGTATTCCTAATTTGCCTGGCGGTTGGCACTGGAGTATAGCAATGTAGAGCTCTGGTAGTCTTTCTTTATCCAGACACTCATTAAGATGCATGTTTACTAAAAGTTAGCACATGTTAACATTATGCAAATATTTATGCAAATGAGGCCCTGCAATGAGTCTCCACACATGGCTCTGCATCCCCCTTAGCTGGCCACTGAGTATAGCACCTTAGATCTGAATTCCTTTATCCAAAAATAAAAGATCATGGGCTTTCCATTCGCGAGCCATTATCTGGAATTTCTCATTTTAGCCAAAGATCAGTTCACTCATCTCTGATCTAGAAAAATTCTCATTACCTGAAATTGTTATATCTGAAAACGCCCATTAACTGGAAAATTCCATTCTCTGCAATAAATCTGATCCCAATCATTCGTGATAAAAATGTTCTACTCCACAGAGATGAGCACCAAGCATATTGGCGCTGATATATCATGCCAGAGCTAGGCAAATGAATCTGGCACTAAGGCCAGCCCATCCACTGTGGACGGCACAGCACAGCACCCGCAGCAGACTATGTGCTTTGGCACACATAGCCTGCCACTCCTGACCCCCCTCCTACAGGAAGTTGTGCCAGAGGCAGGTCAGAAGCAGCCAGGGGCGGCCCAAGGGGGGTGCGGGGCCATGTGCGGAGACTCGGTGCGGGGCCTCATTTGCATAAGGGGCCTCATGTGCATAAATATTTGCATAATGTTACCATACACTAACGTTTAGTAAACATGCCTCTTAATGAGTGCATGGATAAAGAAATACTAAAACATTTCTACATTACGGTAATCCAGCGCCAACCACCAGGCACATTAGGAACTACTACAAACACTGCCCATTTAGAACCCATTAACCCTAAACTATACCCATAGAAATCAACCCAATATAATCCAAAACACACTTGATTTCACACTTATCTCACTCAATAGGAACTGCCCTAATCTATAGCACCAATAACTGATGAATTGTGCCATATAATTTTAAATTAATAATGTTTTTTGTTGGATCACTCACCGTGAGAGGAAAACCTTTCCCTCTCTCGAGGTGAGCCCTCCTTTTTAATCAATAATAAAATGACCCCTGACAGGCCATAACCCGGACAAAACAATACTTATTGCCGTCCTTACCCATGTCCATAAGTACACTTGAAGCTTCAAAACCAAGCTATAATAAAATAAGCAAGGTAAGTGTACTTAGCTTAATCCAATGCCAAAGAAGGGCTGTATTTAAAGCTTCTGAGCGACGGCGTCCAACTTCCCACTCTCCGTCTCCAGGAGTAGCTTAACAAACTGGCCCATCACTGGTTTCAGAAAATAGAAGCAAAACCCTTCTTCAGTCCTTGCGCACGAGGTTCATTTAGAACCCATAGCAAACCCGCCGTATCCTAACAGCACTACCAGGACTCACAAAGCACCAGACCCTACCTATCAAAAGACAACACTGCAAATATTAAACCAATACATTTCAGAGAATAACAATACATGACCTACTGAGGAAAGAGAACAAGTGGCAATGTCAAATAGGAATTACATAAACAGAATACCTCAGCTCAGTTACACATGCAGAACATAGACCATCACCAAACAAGGAATCACAATTTAGAAACAGGACGACAATAATTAAACTGGGAACCCCAAAAGCCAAACTTGGAATGTACAACAACACTGTAGAAATAAAACTATAAATTAATTTCCTCTTGTACTAAACAAAGCACAGACATTAATGATGCACATTTCTCAGAGCTGACATATTCCAGTTAATAAATTCAAAATAAAGGGATATCTTTCTACCTTTTGTGCATTTTTTTTTTTCAGTTGCAATTGCTCCAGGCACTTTCTTCTGGTTTCTTCGTGTCTTCTGCTAACTCCTTCATCTGCTGTCCATTTGTCCTTTCTTCTCTCTTCTAGCCTTTTTTCCATTCTTTCTCTGCATCTGCTTTAACATACTAATCTTTCTCCTTTTGCTCTTTCCTCATTCCTATTTCATCCACTCAAATTTTACTCCTCCATCCTCAATCCCCACTTACTCTCCCAATACCCGGCCAATTGTAGATTTGTCTTCCCTCCCACACAAAATATTTCCCCCTCTCCATTTCACTCTCCCAGCCCCATCCCATTCTAATCCTCCCCCAACATCAGCTCCCTTCTAGTTCGAGCCCCACCCAGCATCCGCTCCCTTCTAGTCCTCGTATCAGCCCATTTCCAGTCCTAGCTCCCCCATCCATTTCCAGTCCTATCCAAGTCCCTCCATCAGCTCATTTCCAATCCCAGCCCCCCCATCAGCCCATTTCTAGTCCTTTCCTAGCCCCACCATCAGCCCATGTCAAATCCTAGCTCCCCTCCACTCAGCCCATTTCCAATCCAAGCCCCCATGAGCCTACTTCCAGTTCTAGCCCCTCCATGAGTCCATTTCAATCCAAGCCCCCACCACAGCCCATTTCCAGTCCTATCCTAGCCCCTCCATCAGCCCATTCCCTGTCCTAACTCCCCCCACTCAGCGCATTTCCAGTCTTAGCTCCCTCCCCTCACAGCCCATTTCCATTCCAAGCCCCCCTCCCCATCAGCTATTTGCAGTTCAACCCCCCTTCTACTCAGCTCATTTCCAGTCCTAGCAACCCGCAACCCATTACCAGTCCTAGCCCCCCATAACCCATTACCAGTCCTAAGCCCCCCATCAGCCCACTTCCAATCCTAACCCCCATCACCCCATTTTCAGTCTTAGCCCCCCCATAGTCCATTACCAGTCCTAAGACCCCATCAGCCCACTTCCAGTCCTAACCCCATCAGCCCATTTCCAGTCTTAGCCCCCCCAATAGCCCATTACCAGTCCTAACCCCATCAGCCCACCTCAAGTCCTAACCCACCCCTCAGGCCATTTCCAGTCCTAACCCCCCCATCAGCCCACTTCCAGTCCTAACCCCCATCACCCTATTTTCAGTCTTAGCTCCCCCATAGCCAATTACCAGTCCTAACCCCCTCATCAGCCCACAGCCCATTACCAGTCCTAAACCCCCTCCCCCTCATCAGCCCAGGGAAAAGTTTAAAATAAAAAAAAAAGTTGGCTTCCGCTGCAGAATCGAGTGTCCCACAGGGCCCCCCCCCCCTGCCCGGCAGAGTCCTCCCTCCCTGTATCAGTGCCTCTCCGCACCGGCTTTCAGAGCCACGAAGGGAGAGTTTCTCCCTCGCGGCTCTGTTAAGCCCGCCGGTGCTGATGGGAAACAGGCATTTTCCCCGGTGGGCTTATCAGAGCCATGAGAGGGAAACTCTCCCTTTGCGGATCTGAAAGCCGGCGCGGAGAGGGACTGAAGGGCTCTGCTGGGCAGGGGGGCCGCGGGACACTCGATTCTGCCACTGCCAAGGCAGCAGTGGCAGCAGCCAGCTTTTTTGTTTATTTACTTGTATTGCAGAATGTTATTTGCGCGGGGCCCCCTGAAATGTGGGGCTCTGTGCAAAAAACATTCTCGCTCAATGGACGGGCCGGCCCTGGAAGGAGCAGGCTGTGTGTGCCAAAGCACATAGCCTGCTGCTGCTGCCACCGCCGTGTCAAGCCACCCCCCTGACCCCACCAACAGAATCAGCGGCAATAGGGGGCAGCATGGCTCAGTGTGTGTGGGGGGGGGGGGGCACAGAGGGACTTCTGCCTGGGGTGGCAGAAACCCTTGGGCTGACCCTGCTGGCACTGCATTATTCTGATTCATTTAGCATTTGCCTTAATTCTCTTACAGCGCAAAAGCAATGAAGGTCTGCGCAATTCTGGTGCAATTGTGAAATGAGAGAAAGGAAATCAGTTTTAAAAATAGGATACACACAGATATCATTTCTGGCTATAATTGGTTATCAATATGGGTGTGCATTCATTAGTGCACATTCAGTTCATTACTGTACCTTAAAATATGTAGGAGCATGTTTACTGAAGCGCAGTAATGGGTACTGCCTGTTAAAACCCATGCTTAGTGGTTAGTGTGAGACCACTGTAGCCGTTGCTGTGTGCTAACAATGCCAGCATGGTAAAATTCCCGTGCTACCCACTTACTGGTTGATGCAGAAAACTGGTGTTAAAGTCACGTGCTATTAGCTGTGTACACGGTTTTGTAGTGTGCGAGAACCTCAAAAGTTATACACCGATCTGCCGAAAAGGAAACACATGCAAATGAGGTATGTGCAAAACTTCAGCATAAAGTGAGAGAGGTGGAAACACAGATGACAGATGCGCTACCAGCAGTGCCACACGCATGTGCATAGATTTCACATGCTGACAGCAGCACAGTGATGTGCGCATGGTGGTGACATCACATGACACCCCAGGTCTCTGTTGCTCGGCTCTCTGTCATTTTCCCCATTTCTTGGATGTCGAGCTCCAGCCCGCGCAAGGAGTAAAACGGGTCAGAAATAAAAGATGGCAGTTCTGTTTTCTCCTCCACGCTGAACTTTTCTCCCATACGCACAAACTTCACGCCAAAGGAATGATTGTTCGTCGGCGCGCACGCGACAAACTGTCTTTCCCTGCGTGCCCCAGAATTTTGTATCATCCCTGATGAGACATTAGAGCAGTGGCGCTACTGAGCTCTGCGCTCTACCTTCCGATCTTCTGCGCATTTCATGGTGGCCTCATTAGCGAATCATTTCAATATGCGCAGTTCATTTGGATATCATTTTAATATGTGTCACGCTGCTGTGTGCACACGGTTTTCTGCTTAGATAATTATAACATGCCCGCCAATCTTTTCTCCGCATCACTCGCCAGCAATAGTTGTGCTTAGATGTCACATTGCCTGTGCACAAAGAGGGCTGTAGTATTTCTGCATTGGCTCCTTAGTGCATAAGAGGTGGGGATTGAGTGAGTCTAGGGTGGAGAGTGGGCCTTGACTGCATGTTGCAACTAACATGGGCATCACTGGGGCACACTAATCATGACTGTGCCAGTTACCGCAGATGCACTTACCATGTACTAAGGTGCCCAACCTTAGTGTTTATGTTTATGTTTTATGTTTATGTTTTATTAAAATTTGATATACCGCCCATACCAAAAAGGCATCTGGGTGGTTTACAATTAAAATTTACATAGCTGCGAAAGAGGAGAAAAGAACGCCATTATTAAAACAGTAAAGAGGAAAAAGAATAAATAAATAAAACAAATAAAAACACGGACATTACAACAATGGTAGGTCAGGGAGGTAAAAACAAACATGGGGACAGACTACATGGGAAGGTTAAATGCCAAGGTGAATAGATGGGTTTTTAGCTTTGTTTTGAAATGTGGAAGAGATGTTTCGGTGCGGGGCATGTTTACTAAAGTGTGCTACCAAGCAGCATGGGGTTCGGCATGTACCAAGTGTACTGCAGTAAAATTTACTATGTGCTAAAAATACAGCCGTGCTAAAAATCCCACACTACCAAGTAGTGCAGGTAGGCTTGGAGCATGCCCATCGCAGGTAGTGGGGACATGTTTGGCACATGCTCATTGGTGATATTGCCTTTAGTATGGATGCACTTACCACTACTTCAATTAGATAGTGCTAATTGCACCCATACTGATCGAGCCAATCAGAATGAGAATGGGGGTGGCACAAACCCCTTACTCACTGCATGGAGAAATGCTAGGCATACTTCCATTTTTCAGGCTGAATGTGCGGTAACCACTGCATTTTAGGAAACATGCCCCTAAATTGATTTAGTATGCACTAAGCTCATCTTTGGAACCAAAGGAGCCGGTGTGGATGAGGGGTCACAAGACTTTATTGTAGAAACCCCTACGCGTTTCAGCCAGAGGCCTTCATCGGGGGAACAGCCTCGTAGAAATAAAAACAAAAACCATATATTAAAAACAATAAATATAAAATATAAAAATAATCAGAACATATATACAAACCTTAAAACAAAAGCTGGTGCACTTACAAAGGTACATAAAACACCCAGATGTTGGTAGAGCCCAAATCATAAAAAAAACATTAAAAAGGCATTTAAAAGCAAGAGAGGACATGTAAAGTTAAAAAATTACAATGATGATGTAAACTTTAAAAATAATATATGAATTATGATTAATGTTATAAAACCGCATATAAAATAAGCAACATGAACCAAAATAGAAACACACAAAAGTAAAATAAACAGGATAGGACAGCCAAATTCATAATATCATGGGAAAACCTGCCCATGCAAGATAATAAATAACGTGAGGGATGAGGAGGACAAATGGAAACAAACTCTGAGTCCAGAAAGTGTATCCATATACAAAAATGTATTAAACTACAGTACCTGTGTATAGAGACCACAATGGCGAACAAGGCAGTGTAAAAACCAACGCTGAAGGACACCAATAAAAAAGCCTCACCGGGCCAAATGTAAAGATGCTATAATAGACAAAAGAGATGGGTGAAAGATACCAGCAGAGGAGACTACAGTATAAGCCAAAAACAAAGCAAACCGACAAGAGGACTTGCCTGAGAGCAGCGTAAATACAGCGTGCTGCTGCTGGGTAAAGGGATCCTGCTGAGAATGACAGACCTTTAAATACCACCCTGGTTTCGCGCCAAAAAGGTCAAATGTCAACCAGAAATAAAAAAATGTATCTATTTTCATGAAAACAAAAGAATGAGAAAATTTCACAAAATGAACTGTATGTAAGCTGTTGAAATTAGAACTTTGCTGCGGTCAAAGTAAAACATTGATCACGGTGATATTTTTAAAACATATCATAAGCCGGACTGGGAGGACCGTATCTGTGTATTGTGCTGCCGAGATGAGCTGTGTAATATGAAGCGGCCATTTGTTTGTGTTCATAAGTCTGACGAGGTTCACAGAATGGCATAGAGAGACGGGGCTAAAAAACAAAAGGCACAAAAACAATGTCAGCGGAAGTCCATGAAAAAAATAATACATGGATTATATCTATAAAATATTTGGAGCACACTGTAGAGGGGAGCATTAGGAAGGACTGCAAACTATACAATCAAAATAATATATGGGAACTGACATTAAAAAATGAAGTCAAATATGGACTAAAAACATTGCGGGGAGAGCGTTAAACAAGAGGGTGGAATAGTGAACATACAGACCAACCCATCTAAATTAAAAAATATAAAAAGGGGGAGTAAGACGACCTTAAATAGTGTGAGCAGGAAACAGCAAATGTGCTAAAAGGTAAACGAAATAAATAAATAGAAAGCCCATGGGTGTAAAAATCTATAGGAGCAAAAATAAACAGCCATAGATAATATAGTACAAAAAACATTGAATGTGCTAAAAGGAACAAATAAATAATGAAATAAATGCTAAAAGAAACCTATGAATAAAATCAATAACTGCATAGTTATTTTTTTACAATATTGCCGTGATCAATGTTTTACTTTGACTGCAGCAAAGTTATAGTTTCAACAGTTCACATACAGTTCATTTTGTGGAATTTTCTCATTCTTTTGTTTTCATGGAAATAGATACATTTTTTATTTCTGGTTCACATTTGACTTTTTTGGCGCGAAACCTGGACGCCATTTAAAGGTCTGTCATTCTCAGCGGGACTCTTTTACTTTGGTTCCTTTGGTACACTGTAGGTGTTTTTGCACTCCTTTGTTCATCAGTTAGTGCATGCTAAATCAAATTCACTATTTGAACAAATGTGTAAAACTACTTAAAAAATGACGTTAAAAAATGAAAATTGCGTGAATTTTTCTTATGTATGCAAAACCCTAATTATCAAGCACTCCAGAGCTTTGCAGAGCTTTTTCCTTAGTTCACCTATGGGTTGTTGATTAATTATTATGTCTTGTCATAATTAAGTACTATAGTTGATCATAGTTATAAGAAAGGGAAATTTCAAGGATGGGGGATCTTTTGATGGCAGTAACTATCTTTAATTTTTTCCATGCTCAGTGAAGCGTTGGACTCTTTCTAACCCTAAACCAGTTAGGAATGCCTGCAGAATCTTTCTAAATATGAGCCTTCTGGAATTTCTAGCTTAAGCTCTTAAAGAAAAATAAAGCAACTTTTAAAAAGAAGTATAAGGTGATTCCTTTTTATTGGACCAAATTACAGTAATACATTTTTTGACTAGCTCTTGAAGGTTCAGAGCTTTATCCTTAGGGAAGACAGCTGAGACTGAGACATTCGGTAGGATTCTCCTGAACATTACAATACTGTAAGATTACCTGTGCAATTACTACTATTATTACCAATCATTTGTGTAGCGCTACACAGAGATATGTAAGAGACAGTCCCTGCTCATCAGAGCTTATACTCTAGTCAAGACAACATTTAATATTCACTATAGTTCAAAAGCATTCAAAAAGCATCATATGTTTGAATCAGTAGTTAGACCCTTATTTTACAGCTTCCAACTCCTTAGCCCGGAGGAGAATGAGGGATGGCTAGCCCTTGGCTTCCCAAATCTATCCCGGTGACCTTTAGGATATCCGCAATGAATATGTATGAAATAAATGTATATACGGTGGATCCTCAAAGTACGCAAATTTACCTCATGCACAGCCCTTGTGGATATCCTGAAAACCTGCGATGCAGTTTGGAAAGCCTTGGGCCAGTCATTCCCCCAGCCACCAGGCCCGTCTATATAATGTTGTTCTTGTTTTGTCTTTTTTAAAGAAATTTATTACAATCCAAGACATCAGGAAAAGAAAACAATACAGTAACAAATCTATAATTTCCAAAAACTATCACTAGCCCATGTCTAGAGGAGACGGATAGTAATAAACAAAGAAAATTTGCACATCCACCTTTTGCACATACAAAATCCATTTTTAACTATTCCCCCAGCATTACAGTATAATTAATCAAACCACATCTCACACTGATCTTACCTGACGTTCCTTTAAAACGTTTTCTAACTGCATTACATTAAAAAAAAAACATAATTATCCTGCCCAAACGTCACCAGACATTTGCAAGGGTACTTCAGAAAGAAAGATACCCCAACCGCCAAAACCCAAGGCTTCAAGGAAAAAAAGGCCTTGCGCCTTTTCTGCATCTGTCTGGAGACATCAGGGAAGATACTGATCTTCTGCCCACAAAATAACTCCATTTTCTTTTTAAAGAAAAGATACAAAACCATATATTTATCCATCAATGAATTAAATGAAACAAGGAGCGTAGCCCTAATGGAAATCTCATCCATCGATGACTCAAAGTAATCGGAAACATTCAAAGTATCGACAGCATTTGATGGAATCAGCTCTCCCTGTCCTCTCAGATTTGCTGGTTGAGAATTAGGATTACCAGGCAAATAATACAAATTATTAAACACAAGCATTCCCAACCAACAAAACCCAAAACTTCCCTTAAATATTTTTGAAATAATAGCAATGGAGTAATATAACTAGTTTTAGGAAAATTAAACAAACGCACATTTTTAACCCGTAAAGCATTCTCCAGCATTTCCTGCTGGTGATGCAAAACAAGACTGTCTTTAATAGAGGAGGCAGCTACGTCAGATACTGTACAAATGGAAGATTCAGTCTTTTGTAATTTAGAGTCTAAATCCATAAAGTACGTAACATGCTGAGCAAACTTCTCAGCCGCTTGCTTAGAGAAGTCTGCCAGATTACCGAGAGTAGTAGAAAAGGAGGCCTCCTTACGGGATGAGACAGGCAGAATATCCATTAAAGTTATTTCAGAAGATTGGTCTCCAGAAACTGCAGGCAATAAAGGTGCATTTGAAGAATTAAAGGCCCCAGCCAATTGGACCATCTATGGCAAAGGAAGAGCCACACCAAGTTCGCCCAAAGACCAGGAAGAACCTACTAAGGGCAGGTCCTGGGTTTGCACTGACCCAGCCACAATAGCCGAGGAAAGCACAAGACCTGGACTCCCGTTGCTGAAAGAAGGGGCTGGGTTAACGTCCCCCTATACCGACAAGGTCAAAACGTCCGAAGAGGAGATAACAAGACAAGTCATTACCCCACCTCCAGAGGATTTTGTCATCAAGACCACATGGTTATCCATTGGGCCAACAGCTTTAGCTGATTTGGGGGGAGTTCACTGTACTCACATTAAAGGACCTCTTCTTCCTCTTGCCCATCACAAGACTCTCTCCTTACCGTAGCTCCGAAGGGGCAGGACCTGCCCTTTTGACCACGCCCCTTCAAACACACCCCGCGGAGTGAGCTTTTCTTGTTTGTTTTAATAATTATGTAGTGCTTACCATTTTCCTGGCAGTATATTGTCAATATTTATCTCCTCAAGCTTGGTTTATCCCCCTATCCTTCCAGGAACCCTCAGGCAAGGTAAGAATAATAATATCATACGGAAACGCGAAAACTATGCAAGCTAAGCTATGTTTTTTTCCTAATGCAGCCTCTTTTTCCCACTCCTTTGCTTTCATGGCCGACTTGTCCTCTCTTCTTTTGCATACTGAAGAGTGGAAGGGACAATTTGGCCCTTATTTTCCCCATCGTTATGCTTTATTATTAAATTCAATGCCTTTCTGGGTACTTCCTTATTGCGCCCATCTACAACCTCAAAAGCTATTTAGCACTGTTCTGCACCTGGATGCTAAATTCAGCACCAGACCAATTTACTGTAGAGGTGCTAATTAATACTTGAGGCGCTAATTCCAAGGAACTTACCGGCCGATGCAGAAAGCGGGTGCTGAAGTCGTGCGCTATCAGCTTTCTATGCCTGTCTGCAAGGCACTGATAGTGCACGACTTCAGCGCGGTTATTTATTTATTTATTTTTATTTATTTAACTAGGCTTATATACCGCTTTTCTACCAGTCGAAGTGGTGTACATTCAGATACTGTATATATATTTTTCCCTTGCCCCTGAAGGGCTCACAATCTATGGTTTGTTGTTTTGACCTGAGGCAATGGAAGTACAAAAACATAGAGGCTATGCAGAAAGGGGCTCATATGCAAATGAGCCACGTGTTAAACTATGCGCAAACTGGCTGCGTGGAACTGGGAAAGCAAGCCAAACATGTGCGCACAAGAAATCGTCATTGGTTTGGCATGCTCTCCCAGAGAAGCAGGCACCGCATGGTTAATCTGCATATCAGCCCTGACAGGATTTTGATGGCATCCGGGGAGATCACAGCATCGGAAAAAGCTCCCGATGCCATCAAAATACTCCCTGGTGCTCTAGTGGCCCCAGAACCGCCCCACCTCACTTAATAAAAAAACTAACCTGGTGGCCTAGCGGCCCCAGAACTCCCCCCTGGTATCTTTCAAAGCTGAAGCGCTGTCTACGCGTGCCCACTCTCAGTACACCATCTTGGAAAATGGCGGTGCCTGGCCCTACTTTGAAGGATACCGGGAAGGGGTTCTGAGGCTGCTAGACCACCAGGTTAGTTTTTGTTTTATAGTGAGATGGGGTGAGGGGTTCTGGGGCCCCTAGAGCACTAGGTTAATTTTGTTTTAAGTGGGGTGGGGGGGGGGGGGTCAGGGGTTCTGGGGTCGCTTGACCACCAGTGAGTGACTTTCTGTCAGAGCACCGGCCCCCGAAAGTATTTTGATGGCATCCAGGGGTTTTCCCGATGCCACGATCACTTCCAATGCCATCAAAATCCTGTCGGGGGCATGCACTAGAAGTTTAAGCCACCTCAGACCCAGGTGTAGAGATATTGGTGCTAAAGCTGGTTGCAAAATCCTCTTCGCCTGTCTGCATCAGGTTCAGCAACATTTGCATAGCTGCAGCAGATTATTATGTGCAGCTTAGTTATCTGCAATCAAAATACATTTAAATACTCATGTCGTTAATTGGATACTAGTTTTTCTATTGCCATTTACTTGCGTGTACGTCTCTTTTCTGGTTTTGACCTTAGCTTAAGTGTGCTTCAAATGTGCTTCAATGTGCCGTTTTCGGTGCTTAAAGGCCGCGCTAGTTTTCTGCATCGGCTTGTAAAAGTGCTGCTATCTCCACTCCCTCCAGCATTGCCCTGGCCCTAGTCCTATAAATTTGATATCAAAGGGAAAATAGCAGGCGGGGGTCCCCCCACTTATGTCTATAATAGATGGAAAACTTAGCTAAGAGCCCCGAGTAGACGGTTTTGTAGAGGAAACGTCACACTTTGAAAAAAATAAACGTTTCAAACTGGGCAACTTTAAACAAACAAAAAAAAAAGTAAAAAGCTTTGCAGTCATATTTATCCCCTGCTTTTCAGTAGCAGCGGTAAAAGAGGGCTAAAGGACAGCAACTGTAGTTATTATTTGCAATTAACTTTGTTTTAAATAGCCTGGAGCTTTTCAGGAGAGACGATACATAAAGAACTAGGTGCATGTGCTCTGCCTTGGTTTTGATATAAGAATCGGGAAGGAGGACCTCTCACTAAGAAGCTATGGCAAGAGGAGACCTGCCCTGTTAAGCGCTAGATTGTAGTGCTGCGGGAGGCCTGCAAATACTTTACACGGACAGTCTTCTGCATTTCTAACTGGCCGCCTTATTTACCGCATGTCTCCTTCCTTCAGGGATTCTGGTAAAACAAGCCAGGGTATTCTTATCAGTGGGGGTATTCTGGGCTTTGATGATGGACTGATAATACTTACTGTTTTTTCATAAAAAAACAAAGTTAAAACAACCCCTCCTGGGCAACCCTATAATAATCCCTTCCCACTGATACTGTGGCCTTGGACAAGTCGCTTAACCTTGCATTGACGCAACTACAAACTTAGGAGCTCTTTTAACTAAAGCCCCTGCAAATCTTTCCAACGATGAGGGCTTTAAGCATGAAAACTAAGGCCTGGTAAGTGCACAGCCTCCTCTATGAACGTCGGAGGGCACCAGCCGCATGCTCCCAGGCATACTCTGACAGAAGGCACAATTAACATGGGCGCACCCAACGCGCCACCATTTTTAGTACGGTTAAGTGCAATGTGGCAGTTCGTGCTTGAAATGTGCCCTCCTCTCCGCCCATACCCTGCCCCTTGTGCGATGGCTCTCATTCACTGCACGGTAACTGTTACCGCACGCTAAAATGCGCCTTAACCGCTTAGCACGCTTTAGGAAAAGGGCCCTTGAGGGACAGAGAAATATGTACTATACTTGGATATATATATATATATATATATATTTTTTTTTTTTTTAATTTTACTAAAAAAAAACCACAGCTAAATAATAGTAGTAAAAAAGTAAAGTATTCTTCTTGCCTCTACTTTGAGCATTTGTTTAGAAAGGCTGGTAATAAACATTCCCAAATGAAAAGTACATTTTTGCTGCTATTTTTTTTTTTAATTTTCCTTTGCTATTTTATGCGCGACTGGAATTATTATGCATAGATTCACCTTTTTTTTCTATCCAGATTTAGTCCCCAACTTACAGCCTGAGCCTAGGGCCACAAAGACACAGGACCCTTACAATTTAACTGACAATCAATTATTTTTCTTTCATTTAATTCTGCCTTTTTTTTTCTTTTAAGATTTTTTTTTTACAGACTGTCAGCAAAGTTACTGACGGTTGGCCAACCTGTTAAACTATCTTCCAAGTCCTTTACTTTGCTATGGTGTTAATTACTGACTTAAATAACAAGCCCCCAGTGAGCCCTGGGCAATGCAGCACTACACGGCAACCGGGCTAACACCTGATCCCCAAATTGTTTTAATAACCAGTCGAGGAAGAAAGAGTAAGCATACTTATGTGTGCGTCTTTCACAATCAAATTCACTGGAGTTATTGCACAAGTTTTTTTTAGAAAAAAACGATTTTCAAAGAAAGGCAGGAATTTAGCAGAAATACAAAAAGCTGCTCCTTCGTCTTATTCCCTACTTAAATATGTGCACGTTTCCGAAAGAGGTGCGTATGTGCACGTATACAGAAATTCACCAACCACGAGAAAAATAACACAAGTGTTGCCTAGGTTAGCTGAAGTTTTCTTGTAGGAGATATACAAAAAAAATAATCAAGATGCCTAGTCCTTTCTCAATGGTTTTTAACTGAATATTTCTAGAAACAGTTTTTCTCGCTTGGGGGAATAGGATTGCTAATCTTTCCCTAGTATAATTCTGCAGAATGAATTATTTTTCCGCAATGACTGTTGCCACTGAAGGAAGAGAATTACATAGTTGCCCGGTAGGGAGATATTTTTCGTTAAGCTATGTTTTTTTTTTAATGATTATCAGACGGCACAATATTGCTAGTCCATCATCAAAGCCCGGAATCCTTCCACAATAAG
Source organism: Ichthyophis bannanicus (assembly GCA_033557465.1). Lineage (NCBI taxonomy): Eukaryota > Metazoa > Chordata > Amphibia > Gymnophiona > Ichthyophiidae > Ichthyophis > Ichthyophis bannanicus. Next base: position 849,948,238 of record CM066032.1, read on the forward strand.
ACTGCTAAAATGACTTGTTTCTCACCAGAATTACTTAGGAAGGCAGATAGGTTAAGATCAAGGTGCTCTTTCTCTCCCGGGAATCTTTTCCCACCACATCACAGACTTACTAAACAACGCTTCTTTCATCTCAGGAATTAAGAAAGCAAAGCAAAGCAGCGGAGGGGTAGAGAGTAGGAGCAATTGCCTGTCAGTGCGGATCTAGGGCCGAGGTGAGACTTGCAGGTCCCGGACATCGCCTTCTTTTGATAAGATAACCAGATTGTTTAACGGTTTGCCCCAAACGTATAACTGAGATCTGACAGCTAGTCCCAGTTTTGGAAGGTTGGAAAGAAAATGGGTTTGCCCAAGCAAGATGCATATATACAGTATAGAAAACCGACTTAAAAAAGATAAACAAAACAAAACAGGAGCTGAAAAGATCGACGTGCAAGATGAGAATACCCTGGGGCTTAACCGTTCAAAACCGAGCGAGTGACCCGAGCCCCTGGCTCGCTTGACAGTAGAATAGGGTTATGCGTTTGCTAACTGGAAGTGGTTCGTGTGAACACAGCTTAGAGGAGGTTTGACTTCCGAAAATCTACGGGAAAGAAATACGGGGGTGGAAATTACCGTCTTTCAACATGTAAAATCAATTTTTAAAAATCCAGATCTTTTCCAAGAGGCTTTGCTATTTCGACTCTCAGAAATCTGAGAAGCTTTCTAATTTTGGATCCATGGAATTTTTTTGGCTTTCAAAAATGAAATACTAGCTAAATCTTCTGGTTTTTCCTTCGATGCATGTTTTTCTCCAAGTTTCTATAAGGGTTCGTTCACTGTGGTTTTCGTGCCAGTGAAATAGTGGGATGCTCGAGTTGCAAAACCTGGCGCAGTTTTTGTACTGCCGTAAAGGAATCAAAACCAAAAATAGCATTTACAAGTCAGAACTATCACGGCCCTTAGCGCAGACACGCAATAGAAGGTTTCATGTCGTGACAAAAAAAAGGTACCTTATACGTACATCCTCATTGCAATATCAAAATAAAAGTTGGAACAAAAAAAGCAGGTTCTATAATGTTATTTACCCCATTAAAAACAAACAAAATGAACGAACCCCATCTCGGCTTTACTATGTTTGCTCTCCAGATTTATCACTGCAGAGAAGCAAGGACTGAGATGGTGACAATGTTAAAAAAAAAGTGTCCATAGATTTTAAAACTTTTTTTTTTCAGATTTTGAAGATTAGTAGTTTGGGGGATTTTTGAAGAACCCCTGTCTGGTTAAACCTGGGCGAGGGAAGGTTAGACTCCCACCAGTAGCACTACACTTACTGCTGCGGCTATCAATAGCTCGGCCACGGGGTCCAGCTCTATTTTTACAAACATCTTCACTGGCCTGCATAAATCTATGATATCTTTTCCCTGCAAATGTTTCCAACGATAAAATTAGCATCTTGGCGCACACCAGCTCCTGTCTGCTCTGTCCTCGGTTCTTCTGCACTGTGAATTATAAATGTGCCTCAGAACGTTTCCTAGTCCAGATTTGGTTGGATATTTAATATGGTTTCATTGTAGTGAGAGGCCAGATGTACTCAAATAATTTCCCCATGGATGCAAACTGGGGGAGAAACACAGTACAACTGGCCCTTGGTAAAGTTCATTAGTTGTGGGTGTATACGTGCTTGCAAATGAGAACACCGCTGATGAATAAAGATGCGGGGATTAAGGTGTAAAACGTGGTTTTGTTTTGTCATGCACTATAGCTATTCAAGGAACTGCTTCATTTAAATAGCTCAGGATGGGATGATTACAGAGCACACATTTGCTTTTGTCAGTTTTGTGGTCTATTTTGTCGAGAATTGTAGAAAGAAAAGGCGCCTGCCCTTTTTTTTCGGAAGCGTGGCGTTGCAGCTTTTCTTGTGAAAGAAACGGAAATCAAAATAGGATCTTCCATATCAAAACTTGAGACTAGAAAGTAGATCCAGACGCTTGCGATTTTCTCTCTGCTTTGCTCATGGCTATAAGAGTTATATAGATTGTGTGAAGACGAAACGATTCCCTAGATATACCCTGCCGTGGGGAAAGCTCTGCGCGTTTTAATGTGTGGCAGAAAAGCGTTCCACTTATTCTCCGCTAACACGCAGTTGGGAATCCTCGTTTTCCTTGGAAATGGGGTGACCTTCTAACCAATATGCAGTAGAGAAGAAGACATGTGAAGTCGAACATGAAAAGACAAGGGGCAGAATTTATACCTCTGGGTAGGTAACCCCCCTCCAAAGTCAGAACATCTATTTTGCTGCCTAAAAAAATTGACGTATATCTTATTTATCGCTTTATGGACACTTCGTCCATAGACGAATATTGACATATATCTCTTAACGTATGAAAACTTACCAGTCATCCTATTAAACTAAATCAATAGCACTCTCAATTTCTCTCTCCCCCTTCATAAAGGACACCCCGCCCTCCTTCTCACAGGTTTCTATATGCAGCCCATTTATGAAGGTAACCACACTACCTCAGTAAATGGGAAACCTTCTTTACGTTTGTCTCGCAGTTCGGCTGAATCCATTCGTCCCCCTCCCCCATTTGATTCACACAAGGCTTGTCTTACTGCAGACCCTCAAAATATTAACAAAATAGTTGACGCCTCTGGTTGACACTTCTCCCAGGACTTCAATTTCCCGCAAAATGTACAGAAATGCATTACGTTACCCAGCGGCATATATCTACAGTTCCTTGTAACTAAAGCAACCGGTTCCGAAAGTTTGCAGGAAAAGTTACGGCTCTTGGTTTTTCTCCGCCCTCCTTCCAGGGCTGAAAACTCCTTTAACTTAGGGTTACCGCGTGCAAATCTCTTGTCAAAGATTTTAAAGGAAAATAAAGACCCAAAAAAGTAATTCTAAGTCTGTCAGAAGATGATTAGTAACTAATCCAAACGTCCAGTGAATCAGAGAAATTGTTGCAGGAACGTTTAGAGTTTACTTTTTTCCGCACCACAAAGCGCTGCCGATCGTCGCTCTGTGAGCGAGTTCCTGAATCCCAGATCCCTGTCTAGCTGGACAGAGCTGAACGTGCTGTCTCAGCGTCTAGTTTTGTTCACACTTTATTTTTGTTTGATGCTCAAACGCGTTTTTTTTTCCTGCTGGTCTTGAGGTTCTTGGGAAAATCCATGACTACCTGCCCCTGGACCATTGTCTCTCCTTAAATCGCCACTCCATCTCGAAGGGGTGGGTGGGGGCGGGGGGGGGGCGTCTTGTCCCCTTTATACTAGCAATGTGGCAACTTATTCCCAGCTCTGACAACCTTTTGTCCTCAGTCCAACAAGATAGAGCCCCTCGCTCCCAGCAAGGGACACAACTGGGAAAATCGTTCCAAACTAGCACCTCTTTATGTCTTCTAGGACTGGCTGCCAAAAAAAGAGATGTCGGCACTGAGCAGGCAATTCAGAGCGCTCAGGAAACTTGTGTGGCCGTTCAAAAGGAGACCTGGCACACCATCCCATTGCTATGCTCATCACATCCCTTTCTGTATGGATTATTATTGCATTGTCCATCATGGAGGAGATGAGAAGCGCTATTCACTTACACGTGTATAATCAGGCACTATGTGCGTGCAAATTGCATGCAGATACAAATAGTCATTTGCAGATACAAATAGTCATTTGAGGAAAAGGTCCATTTCACTCATGGAGACCCATCCCACCTGGAAAGTAGAAGAGACATATCCAGGGCGCTGCCTGGGCAGCAGAAAAATCTACAGGTGTACTTTTCTCATTTCATATAGCGAATGCACCTGTAAGCCCCAAATTGTCCAGGTCAGGATTTACACCTGCTCTCTAACACCAGTAAGTATGTAGAAAGCACTCCCTTTACCTCCCCCTTTACAGGATATCCTCCTTAATCCCTCAATGTTTAATTTCTCCCCTCCATACTGAAATGAGTTAAGGATAGGGTCCTCTATTCGAGTAGCAGCATCTGCACCTCTGGGTTTTGCCAATGGCTTAGATACAGGTGTGAATGCCGACTTGTGCGTTTATCCATCGTGAAATGCCGGCACTTGCGCTTTAAAGTTGCTGAGTTTTCTCTATCGATTTTGTCAACGTACATATTTCTGAAATGGCCCCTCCGGCTGCAAATGGACGTGTATTTCAGAAACGGCTCCACATTCACCAGACGTACAGTCAGTTTTCACCCTATACTTAAAAACCATGTTCCCCTCTCCCCTCCAAAGGTCTGTTCATATAAACTAGTCCGAGAGTCTGATTGAGAGTGTTTGGGGCGGGGCGAATGAGGGAATCAGCAACATGAAATATAAAATCGAAAAATATAACATCCTCGCTGGCATCAAATAAAGATACGCTTTCAGTAAATGACATCTCCTAAATAATTATTTTTATCGAAAGATTGCTTTTGTCTCCCTTTCTTAAGCTATGAACTGGATTTTGGGAAGCTGGCACGCTCCTGCCTCTAGAAACCAGATCTTACGAATTGTTTGTTAATGACTGTGAACATCACAGGCCAAGATCAAATCTAGTCCAGAATCGCCACTTTCTCCGCAGCACTTCGGCTGTCCTTTTCTGCTGTATTGCGAGGTGAAAAACACAATTCTCCTATCATGTATTCAATGGACACGCAGCTCCTTTCTTCGGAATACAGGAGCAGAATTTGTTTTCCATGCAGTTTATATACGAAATCTATGTGCGTATCCATCTATCCACAAACGCGCACAAACAAATGAGTCGACAAAATCTACTGGGAGCATAAAAATAAACGTGGATGTGGAAAAACACCCACGAAGGGACCTGGTGACTTTTGGACTGAGTTGAAAAATCTGGACAATATTATCTATGGCAGTAATTCATTTGGAGGCGTTTGTGAGATCAAACAAGTGACCTCGAACGGCCCCTGTTCATTACTGTCTGTGCGTTTATGTATATGCGAATGTATCTAACTAAATTCGTACACACACGCAAAATGCAAGTACACTTGCAAGTTTCAGAAACATGACAGCCCCCCCCCCCAACACACACACTCTTAGAACTATGCAAAGAAAATCGCCCTCCCCTCATGCCTTATGTTATCCTAATTCCGACCAAATCGTATTTGTATAAACGACGCGCCTTGTTTACACGTATTATTTTAGCTTAGTTTTCATTCGATGCCCCTTGTTTGTTCTTTTAAGGTAAATCTCCCACTGGGCAGAAAATGTCAATTCCTTCTGATGTACATATGCATGAGCGTCTGATGTATTACTGCAAACCGTTTGCCAGTAGCAGAGCCTTAATATCGCAAACAGAATTTAGTCGTGCGGAGGAGAGAAAAAAAACGAGTAAAAGCAGCTTTAGAATTAATTCCAGCCCGACACTTTAAATCCCTTTCCGTTTCCATGAATGATTTTTGGGTTCATACCGCCTAGCTCTGCCCTCTTTTCCTGCTCGAAATAGTATTTTTAGGATGTCACCACCTGTTACCTTACATCCGAGGGCCTGCGCTGATCATCTTTTGGCTACGGGTCTGGAACTGGCTGGGAAGTGACAGAGGGATCAGCTTCAAGAGACTATTAAGTGGATGGGGAAACAGTTCTTCCCCTGCAAGCCAGGTTTCACTTCCGGCAGGATGTATAAAGGTGTCAAGTTAGCAATGGGGTCTGGAGTTAAAGCACGAGAATAGACCAGGGGGAGAACCGAGTCCACAGCTCGACGGGGTCACCAAGCAGAAAAGTCCAGCAGCTTGCTGTCATTCACTCTCAGCCCTACGCTCAAGTCTATTTAAAGCTGCCTGCAAGCTGCAGACTTGGACTGCGATTTGCCAATAACTTTCTCTTGGCAAAGTTATTTTTGGCTGCGTCTCCGTTTCTCTGTGAAACAAGCAGTGTCTAAGAAGCGCCCAGCGCCCCGGGAAGGTTGGCCGGATGCCTTCTGCGCGTTCTGCTCGTTTGGAACGCTCGCAGCGGCTGAAGGCTTTTTTTTAGCTACAGGAGATGACCCCCCACCTCTCCAAAAAATAAATAAATAAATAAAAAGTAAATCAGCAATTGGAGCGTGTGAGAACTGCTCAGGGTCATGGATGTGGAGAATGGGGGGGGGGGGAATTTGGAAATTCAAAGAATCACCATGGTTTAGTTTTGTGGATCAAATCAAACTCTGCTTTTCAGTGTTAATGTACCTTGCAAACGGGGATAAAAATATTCCGTCGTGTGTGACCGCTGAGGAAGTCTCTTCTCCAAGACCGTTTAAGATGTCTTTGAATATTCTTTACGCTGGGTTTGTAGCTGTCCTTTCCCAGCAATCATATATGTTGACATATGCAATTGAAATGCAATTGTACTCCCTTTGGTGTATTGACACGATCAAATTATGCGGCAGACAATTCACTTAAAATTGGGTCTTAACCATGAAAACATCTGGATTTCCCCTACCTAAAAGTCCTTGACCTTGGCACTTAACCCCAGCTGCAGAATGAGTCTGCTAGAAACTAAATTATTCTGCAACTCTGTTTAGGTGTAAAAAGTAAGTGTTTTAATAGTGGTCAGGATTCTTGGGATGCCGGCCCTACAGATTGTAAGATAAGTTGCACAGTAAGCTTTCATCTAATTACAGCAGAAAGATGAGTTAATTATGCACATATGTGTTGTAAAAGAGACAGGAATTCAACTTCTTCCTTTTCCAGAGATACCAAAAATTGCAATCCAGGTTTCATTAGGTATCAAATAGGCTGTTCTGCTGTACAATTTACAGCCAGAAATTATGGAGAGAAAAAGAAAAGGTTAACAGATAAATACAAGTACAAAAATCTAAATAATATAAACAATATATAAAGTGATACCTTTTTACTGGACTAAATTAATACATTTCTTGACTGGCTTTTGGAAGCTAAAACTCTCTTCTTTGGGTCAGAATGAAAATAGATAACATTATTAGAAAATATGTGAGTCAGAGAAAGAATTTCAATAGTAATCTACAAGGGGAAAGTTTGATGAGTGATCACTGGGTGACAGACAGAACTGCAGATCTCATAATATGTTAGCAAACTCAGATCTTAAAATAATTTATTGTTAGTTCCAAAGTGTCTAATCCTTTTAACATGAAAAGAGGTAGGTTCCTGGATCATATATCCATTCAGCATCCTGATGAGAAGGCCATTGGTGCAGTAGTGTGGTCAGTTTTGAACTGACTCTTGTCTTTAACATCTGACCTGTTTCCCCAGCATAGCCTCCCTCTTCACATTCTCTGCATTGAATAATATTAACTACATTAGAGAAGCAGGAGTGGGATCCCCTTAAGCTGAACGTCTTTCCCACGTGGGCAACTATGGGACCCTGTGATATTCGCAGGGTGGCCCAAAAAAAGCGAGAACATCTGGTAAATTAAAAGCTTAAATCGTTTACTTATTTACCTTTTTTAGCTATATAATGTCTTTATTTCGACAATTTCCGGTCGCCATATATTTTTTTTAAATTTGTCAATTGTTTACATCTGTCTTTTTGAATTTTTAAATAACTTATATGCTACAAGATGTTCTCACTTTTTTGGGCCACCCAGTATATAGTATACTAGCACGGTTTGGTATATTTCTGGGACTTGTGTTATTCTCTCCTTTCTGCGTTTCTCTGAGAAACTTGCATTTTATTAACGTCTGCTTCAGATTGGGTAGTTGTTGGAGGCCAGTATTACTGGAGCAGGGAATCTCTTTCAGGAGTACTGGATGCAGGTCTGTGATCATTTTTCTCTCTTTTCCCGGTGCTGAATTGTCGGTCACTACAAACGGATCTGCTGCCTGTGGCTTCCTTTCCTTCGTACTGCAGCAGGTTTGCCCTGGCTGTTTGAAGTGAAGAAACAAGTCTTCCTGGAGATGGTTTGGGGTTGTTTAGTTTTTTATTTGAAAGATTCAGTCAGTATTTTGAGATGTTCCCCTCTGTCTCTTGCTTGCATCCTGTGGCTTTCATGTTTGGGAGGGGCTGGTAGCATCTATCTTTATAAATAAATATCTTTAGAAACCTCTGTCTCTCTCTCGCCCTCTCCTCTCCTCTCCCCTTCCATTTCTTTATTTCAGCAGCCATTGCCTAGTTTTGGGACCTGCATAGAGCCCTTTTACCATTATGTGTTCATTTGCGACTTGTGTTAGAAGAAGAGATGTTCAAGAACAGCTTTCTAAAAGAAGATAAATCACATTACAAGCATGGGCATACACACACACACACACACACACACAAATGTATGTATATATGTGTGTGTGTAATGCACTGCATGCAGTACAGTACTGTTGATATATTGCATATATCAGATACATAATGCTATTAATGTTGATTCCAAAATATATATGGAAGAGTTTTCTAAATCACGGTAAAGGAAAATAAAATAACATCTGCTTGGTTTTTCCTCTGGTTCACACCTAATACATATTTTCCATAGAATGAAAAGGGGAAGTACATCTCAGTGTGTGGTATTGTGGTATGTCTGTATACATAATACAGAGAGAAAGAGAAAAATACAGACATACCACAATACCACACACTGAGATGTACTTCCCCTTTTCATTCTATGGAAAATATGTATTAGGTGTGAACCAGAGGAAAAACCAAGCAGATATAGATAGATAGATAATTACGATGGGGGCTGATAAGTCTCTGGCCTTGTAACGAAACAGAAAGCTACAGGCATGCTTCGGTTCCGGAGATCCAAATGATCTCTCTGTGGTTTTGTTGTATTTGGTACCAAATAAAGCAAAACTGCAGAGAGATCATTCGGACCTCCGGAACTGAAATATGCCCATAGCTTTCTGTTTCATTACAATACCAGAGACTAATCAGCCCCCCTCGTATTTTTATTTTTATCACACGCATGCACACGCACACATACATGTATATAGTTTTATTTGTTGAATTTGACTTTTTTTGTCCAGAACCTCTGACTGTATATTGCAGCATAACCTATCTGGTTAATAAGGAAATTTGAGCTTCAAACTTATGGTAATACAGCAATGCAAATATAAGAAATGTCAAATATGTTTCTGCCCATATTGTGATGTATAGATTTATTTTACGATTCATCAGTTCCAACCACAATATCACCATATAACCAAAACATTACAAGAATATGGATAGACGTATGCACACATACACAACCACACACATTCATCTTTGCAATATTATTTTTGCATATAAGTTAAAATTTTAGTTTATAGTGCTAATATTATAGCTGGAGTAGATGCATCCCTAAAAAAACCCCCATTTTTTACAATATGGACAAATGTGCGCTTTATGGGTTTGCACTCATGTATGAACTTTAAATTGACTGTAATGTCCTTTCCCTCTTCACTATGCAAAAGTAAAAAGGAGTGCATATCTGTCTACAGAAATATTGATTTGAGGGTAACTGGCTCAGTTTTATTTTAATAAGAGGTACAGCTTCATCTGATTCAGTCTTTATTGCATTCAGCGCATCATTGGGATTCACGGAGAAAGATTTCTAGCAAAATACACTGTGCAAGAGTAACCTAAGCTCTTGGTGGACCACGGGGTAACAGGTATCGAGGGATGCCGTTATCTCAAGGACATACACAGTGGGTGTCCCTAGCACTGGAATGTGTGATGATATCGACAAAGCGTATTTTGTATCCATAGGGTAAATGTTCAGTACCTACTAGACCCCAAAATGAAAAAGTGTGGCTGACATCTTTGTCCATAAGACAAACGGAAATAGACATCAATAACAGCCAGCTGGATGTGATGGGGAAAAAGGCAGCAGTTTAATCTAATCCGAAGGCTGTCCTGACTTATTCCATGTTGCTTTTTGCAACAAGGGAAACGTGTTTATTGCTCTGAGTTCAGAACAGCTTAGGTTATTCATTGAATTATTTATTTAACGAATTCAGTTCCGGCAGCAGGTTGCATACATACAATGGTGTGCAAAAGTCTGGAATCACTTGTGAGTTGTGCGTTTTTTGTACTTTTTAACTTTTTTTTTAAATGTTGCGTTAGCCCAGCATATTCATCTTTCTACCACATTAAAAGGGATACATTTGGCTATTAGAGTTGACTTTTTTGCATTCCTTGCTTCCAATTTAAATACTTTACAGACACTGGGAGATAGCTACTGTGATTTTTGTGGATCCTGCGTCAAAACTGGATCAAGATTATCCAATATGCAAACATTATTTCTGACCATTCAGGAGGCTGGTTTCACTAACCAATCACAATGCAGATATCTAGCCAACAGTGCAGCTATAAAAACGCACGGAATTTTTGAATTTCATACGCTTTCTGGATCGACTATGAAGATGACTCAGACCCTGACATTGGAGGAGCGTGTTCGTGTGTCTTTTATGAGCAAGGAAGGATTTTCAAGCCATCTGATAGCCAGGAAAGTTGGCTGCAGTCAGAGCGCTGTTGTTAAGATTGTACAGAAGAAAAAAGAAACGGGTTCAGTGGTGGACAAGCCTCGTTGAGGTCGTCCACCTGCATCAACATCACGCCAGGACTGCACACTACGTCGCATTTCACTGACTAATCGCAAGTTGACCTCTCCTCAGCTACTTCGAGAGTGGTCAGACAAGAGTGAGGTCAGTGTCAACTCATCAACAGTTCGTCGCCGGTGCCTGCAGTTTGGTCTCCGGGGCTGCAAAGCACAAAGTAAGCCACTGATGACTGACATACAAATGCACAACCGGATCGTGTGGGTGAGAAAGCACTCAACCTGGTTGATTAAAATGTGGGAAAAGGTGCTATTCAGTGATGAAAGCACCTTCTGCCTGTTTGGTAACCAGGCCCACACCTATGTGAGTAGATTTCCTGGAGAGGAATTCAAGCCTGAGTGTCTCAACCTCACTATGAAGCATCCTTTGAAGGTCATGGTCTGGGGCTGCATGGCTGCCAGTAGCGTTGGACGCCTTCACATCATCGATGGAATGGTCAGTGGGGCCAAGTACATCACCATACTGCAAAAGTGCATGGTGCCATCAGCACACCAGCTGTTTCCTGCCAGTTCCTGTTCCAAGATGACAATGCACCCTGCCATCGCTCCAGACAGGTGATCATCTGGAAGCAGTGGAACAACATCAAGTCAATGGACTGGCCTGTCCAGTCTTCAGATCTGAATCCAGTCGAGAACCTGTGACACAAAGTGGCCTTGGAAATATCCAAGAGGCATCCAACATCAAAGCGTGAGCTGATTGAGTCACTCATTGCAGTTTGGAACCGCGTTGTCACCAATGATCACCTTGTCAGACTGGTTCATTCAATGCTGACAAGGTGCAGTCAGGTGATCAAGAACAAAGGGTGGCCCACCAAATACTCAGCCATCACTGACACATAAAAACAGCCTTTTTCAAGGCCACATACATTAATTTGAAGGAAACCTGGCGTGCGTCCATAATATTTTAAACCATACTTACAATAATATATCGTTGGCCAACGATGTACATTATGCGATTTTCACAGAAAATCTATCAACAGGACAACTATGGGGAACAAACTCAGAAATTAAGGGCCAAACCAATATTAAAAGTTGGCCCTAATAGCCAAATCTATCACTTATCATGAGATACACAGAGAAAGTCACTGGGAGGAAAAAGAAATTAAGATATAAGGTCACGAAGTTGAAAAAACATCAAATTTACAAGTGATTCCAGACTTTTGCACACCACTTTACCTGCTGTTCAGTTTTAAGAAAGAAACACATTTTAGATACAAACAGATTGCCCTGTCTTTTTGTTGAAATCGGTAATGAGATGCAGAGGTGAGGCTAATTCTGCAAGTTAGTGTCAGCCCATGCGCTGCTCTCACTTCCCTTCACTTCCAGCACCAGCATCTCAGGAACTCGTCTTCTGTTTTCATTCTTACAAAGGATTTTGTCCTTTGGTGCACTTGAGATTGCTGCTGGAGATTTGAGAAAAATTAACTCACGTACCTACATGAGGGTACAGATATAATAAAGCTACAGTATTTAGGGGCCCTTTTCCAAAGGCGCATTAGGTTTTTGTATCTAACGCCTGTTTAGCATAAAAACAAACATATGCCCAGTGCAAAGTCTCCACGGGAATGACTGGGGGCATGGCCAGCATGTTCCTGACAGTTAAGGCACGGATGCATGCCCTGTCACATGGCGCTATCGAAGAGGGGCACTGAATTCCACCTATTGAGGTGGCATTAAGTGAGCATGTACTAATGGAAACATGGACAGCATGCGAAATGTCCCTCCATCCACGCTAACTGTACTGTGCCCACCATACCCAGTCTCTGCCCATTTAGTGCCCGCATGTGAATCAGTGTGCAGCGTCATGTCCCTATGATAAGTTACCGCAGGTCCTTGAACACAGTTACCATACCTGAAAAAGCACATTACCTGCTTAAGGCACTTTTGTAAAAGGGCCCCTTGTTTGAGAAACCCCCCGGAGGCCCTTTCATCAACATTTTTCCCCATTCAATAGAAGGAGAGATTTCTGTTGATTAATCTGTCAAAACCTCTGAAGTTGGAACATGATGCAGGTTATTTTAGAAGCCGTATTCACATTTTCAATGTTGATGTGGTGGCAGAAAAATGTGCAAGCCACAGCCACCTGTAAAACACAGTTTTAGAAATGCTGTAATTTACATGTTTTTTACTCCTGGGTCGTTTACAAACATTCTAGGGTTTTTTTCAGGGTGTGGTCTTAGCGGGACAAAAGTGTACATGTGTATCTCCTATTTCATACAGGAGATGCACATGTACATCCAAAATTGCCCATGTCTGCATTTAAAACTGTTTTCTGACAGGAACAGATATTTAAAAAATGCTCCTTTTGGCCTAATGTTATTTCTCCCTCCAGATTGAAACAGTTTGAAGACAGATTTCTCTTAGCCCATTAAGTGGCATTTACACATCTAGGTTTCCAAAATGGCTGAGAGACACGTGCTAGTTCTGGCATTTACCCATGCATGCTGTGAAATGGTAGGACTCATACGTGTAAGTTGCTGGGGTTACTGTCCATTTTTCCCATTTTCAAATATGTAAAATGACTCCTCCTGTGGCATGTGGATATGTATTTTAGAAATGGCTCCACATTTCTAAAATGATGGCAGAAATCTAAACTTGGTGGCCTCCATGTCTCAATTCCAACTTCCACTTTTTTTTTTAATGTGCCTTCATGAAACAAGTCCCTTAATTTAAACAAATCTGATTTGAAATTATTGATCACTAGCTTTCAGAAACTGCCACTGTAGTTTGGAAGTTTTTCAAATACATTTGTGGGCCCGTTCCTCCATTAGAATTAAAACTGATGGCATTTCCTTTCAGTTCATACCAGTGGTTTTCTAGCGGCCCCAGATAAATGGCAGCACCTGGCCCTGCATGATGCAAACTGGGATGCGCTGGGCGAGGTCAGACTGCCAGGATGCACAGCACGGGGTCAGGCACCACCATTTTCCAAGATGGTGAACGGAGAATGGAAGGGCGTAGGCAGCGCTCCTGCTTTGAAAGATACCGGCAGGGGGTTCTGGGGCCGCTAGACCACCAGGTTAGGTTTTTTTTTAGTGGGGTGGGGGGATCAGGCCGCTAGACCACCAGAGAGTGACATTCTGTCAGGGCAATGGACCCCGACAGGATTTTGATGGCATCAGGGGCTTTTCCCGATGCCGCAATCACATCCGATGCCATCAAAATCCTGTCAAGGACACATGCTAGAGGCTTAAGTCACCTCAGACCCAGGCATAGAGAGACTGGAGCTAAAGCTGGCTGCAAAATCCTCTATGCCTGTCTCTGCATCAGGCGCAGCAACATTTGCATACCAGATTATTATGTGCAGTTCATTTGTCTGCAATTTAAATACATTTAAATATATATGGCGTCAATTGGGCACTATTTTTTTCTATCGCCATTTACGTGCATTTCCGTCTCTTTTCTGCATTTCCCTTTAGCTTAATTGTGCTTAAACGTGCCGTTTTCAGTACCTAAAGGCCGTGCTAGTTTTCTGCATCGGCCTGTCAGTGCAGGAGGTGGTGTAGACCCGCATTAACTGTCGGGGATGGTTATCATGGGGAGACACAAGTCACCACGCCAGCACATCTAACACGGGTGCACTTATCGCCATCCATTGATGAGGTGGAAAGGGAGACATGCTAAGAGCAGCAATAGTGGTTAGTGCATGCCATTGATGCCCACGCTGTGCCCCTAACCCACCCACTCGCCACCCCTTCCCATGCTAACGCGGGTCTGTTACTGTGCTGCTGGGCACCATCAGCGTGGTGCACTTAATGCACAGAAAAATCTGCTCTAAGCGTTAATGTGGTCTAGTAAATATGCCCCAAAGTGCACTACGGAATTAGTTTGTGCTAAGACATTATTAGTATTATGCGGTCCCATTGCATACAACACACATTAATGCATGTTAGTGCAGACTAGCTCAGTAGCACACTTTAGTAAGTCTAGTCTAATTACATCTTGTATAGCTAAAAAACACTTCTCCATATCAATCTATATATGCATAGACTACCACTTACTTTTAAAGTAGTGCACTACATATTGAAGCTCTGAATGACAAGTGATATTTTTTATGTTGTTGATTTATATACATTTTTCAATAACCCAGTGATTTGTTGATGCTTTCTCTCCTGGGCCCTATCACACAGACTAACCTATGCACCAGTCAGACATTTCCTCAGGCCCTGTAGTGGTGACAGCGACACATACTGCTCAGATACTTCTTTTAAACTTTGTGACCATGTTTCCGGAAGAGTGAGCAGCTCTTATTTTTAAAACCTACATTGAAAGGTTATATTTCCCTCCTAGAAAATTCTGAAATCTGCTTCGCTACCACCCTAGTAACTAGTATACAGAGGTCCTGAGCTGACTTTAAAATAAATGTCTCAAATAAAACATGCTTATGTCTACCTACAGATGGTACAAAGGGAGGAATACAATATACCATATTATTTCAATTAGGGATTCATAATAAATGCTTGGTTGCATGTACAGCAATGCACAAGACAAAGGACATGTAAAATTAATCTCTGCACTTCTACAAATGGAATACAAAACAGCGCTCTAAAGAAGTTGGAAATTATTGTCCAAGAAAGTCATTTACTCTGTAGACAGGTGAATCTTTGTTTTGCAAGTCAGATCTCTGAAGCAGTTGATGGAAGGTTTGCAGGAAACTCTTCCCAGATTGCACTCAGGAGAACTTCTAGTAACACAGAGAAGGGTCAGGCTGCAAGAGGCTGGCATTCCCAAAATATAGTTTGAATTATGAGCTTGGGCTGTGAAAATCAATTTGAGATTAACAACACTCAGTGCAAAACCGGAGCTAAGTCTTCCAAGCGAGGTTAAAGGACGTACTGTTGAATTTTTTGTGCACACAGGAAACCTTTGTGATGCTGCCATGGCTCCTGAGTGCTAAATCCCTAACAAAAGATGATTAGGGAAAATGTGGATAAGTGAAAGCCGATAGAGATGTGGCAGATGCATTAATGGGGGAGAACGAGGAGGCAATACCTTTGAAGAAAATCAGCAGAGAAATTGGAGAGAGTCAATGCCTTTACAAGGCTAACAAATTTTGAAAGGTGGAAGATTTCAGTACTGTTAAACTGGATTGAGGAATGTGTGACTATTGTAGCAGGCTAGGGAGTTATATTTTATGAGAAGTTTTCTTCAATCATAATTTGAAAACCCGGGCATTCTGTGCACACAGGACATGCTTTCTGGATTTCCAGAGTGAATACCCACAAGGCATATTTAAATGCATTTAGTCCAAGAACCAGGATAGTGTAGATAATATGGCTTTGGTGAAAAACAGATCCTTTTGCGGTGCTTGAGAACAAGACTTCATCATCTCTAATATTAAGTATTGGTGCATAAATTAAGCCGTATTCTTTTACCAGCCACATTTTATAGGCACCTAATATTAATAAAACAATCAAGGCTCATGATGCCATCCAATATAGTCGGTTTTATAGCCACCGGATTCTTTCAAGGAAGATAAGGACTGATGATTATATTTAACCAAAATTAGCTCCCACAATATATGAACTGGTTTATTAATCAGTGCTTTGAGAGGTGGGGGTCCTTTCTCTATACATTGTGAATCAGCTCTGGTGTATCTGTAACCCACAATGTCGGGTTCTCTCAATCAAAACCTGAATGCCACACAACAAAAACAACCGCAGACCTCTGCTGGCATGGGAAAAAGAACTGCTACCCACTCAGT
Source organism: Ichthyophis bannanicus (assembly GCA_033557465.1). NCBI lineage: Eukaryota > Metazoa > Chordata > Amphibia > Gymnophiona > Ichthyophiidae > Ichthyophis > Ichthyophis bannanicus. The sequence goes on from CM066032.1 coordinate 849,964,394, forward strand.
TGAGTGAGTGCCAATCCTTTTCAAAAGCCGCAGCATACATGCTTAGCCATCCCCAAATGGAGGGGGAGGGGAAGAACTCTCTACATTGTTCAGTGCCTTCCAAATTATTGATAAGTAGAAGGATTTTGTTTTCCTTTTGGAAGCTATGTATTTCTCATGAAGGGAGCTCCTATTGTAAGTGGCTACAGACTGCAAACGATTTTAAGGTATGCAGGGCACAAAGTATATCTTTATGAAATTGTTTCCCGATCTTTCCTTGCAGTGTCGCAATGTAAGGGGGTATTGTCACACCCTGCACGCGATGAGATGGGGAGGGGGTTAAGTAAGAGGAAGAAAGAGATAAATTAGAAATAGAAAACATGCAGACAAAACCAGAAAAGGACAGCTCTACGTAGAAGCCAGATCGCTTGCCATGGAACAATGGAGAAAAAGTAACAGGAATGCATTTCCTCTTCTACCGTAAACTGCAAAGAGAAAAGGAGTGCGCTTTTCACACAAAAATGAGCAGGGAAGAGTCAATTATAAGCTTGGAGGAAACAGCAGCTAAAGAGGAAATTATCCCGCATCCCGTTTTAGGGTCAAATATATGCTCAAGGAATTAACAAACATCAGAGAAACCCGAGTAGCGTCCTTTTCTATACTTTTTTAAAGGGTAGATTTTTACTATGATTTTGCAACTTCTTGATTTCCTACTTGGACAGCACGTGCATAAACCTTCGTGCCAATAAAGTCTAAAGAGACTGCTATAGCTGCACAACCCAAGAAGGAGCCCGCGCTAACCCAGCAGGCAACCTACGCCGGCGCGGCGAGGTTGCGACCTGCGTCTGTCTTCACCTTCTACAGCGTGCTCTCTCTCTCTCTCTCCCAACCCCGCCCCTTTCTCTCTCCTCGTCCGCCATTGGCTGGCCTCTGATGAATATGCAAATGTACCCTTTTCCTCGGGCGACCGCTAAAGCGGAGCCGGGCGCTTCCTCTAAGCAGTTGCCGCAGTGGAGCCCCGTCCCCCTCCTCCGGGGCATAAGGGGCGGTTCTAGGACGCCGACGGCTCGACCAATCAGAGGAGCGGTGGAAGGCGTCCAGGAGCTGCTATCTGGAGCCGGATCTGCAGAGCGCTGCCAGAGCGAGAGGGGGGCCGGCGGGGCGCGGGAGAGGGGCAGAGCCAGCAGCGCCCGCAGCAGCACAGCAGCAGCCGGCAGTGCGCAGAGCCGTCCAGCTCTGCTCCCAGGAGCAGCCAAAAAAAAAAAAGAGAGAGAGAGAGAGAGCAGGGCTCAGCCTCCTCTGGATCGCGTTCAAGAGAGCCGGCAAATCCGCCCTGCAGCATCTCAGCTCAGAGAGGAAGGAAGGAAGCCTGAGCCCAAGGAGGGAGAGGGCCAAAGCGGGGGCTCACTTGCCTTCTCTTTGACTTTACCGCCTTTTTTTGTTCCCTTGCCTGCTTGCCAAGAAGTCTTCTGCTTCTCTTCGCCCGTAGTGGTGGCAGTGATTTGCGTGTTTTTTGGAGTTTCTTGTTTTGTTTTTCTTAAATAAAAGTAGCTCACGAAAAAAAAAAAGACTTGAAGGACACACTTCTGGAATTAAAATCAAACAAACAAAACAAAGTTCTTGAGCAAAGAATAAATTGTTACCTGAGAAATGTGAAGGCAACGGCCCCGTGTTGTGCACAGATTTCAGGAGCCCATTAATTTAATGCAATACAGTGCAATGGTATGTGCTATTGAAATGCTGACTTTTCTGCGTGTTCTATTGTTTTGCAAGCCTAGATTTCTTTCTTTTAGTTGAATTCGACTTGCGGATCTCGCCTTTCCAGCAACTCTAAGGCATGGTCTTCTCTTTCTATGCTGTCTCAGTGGATATGTGCCAGTCTCGGTGAGCCCTCCCTGTATGTTTCTAGGACTTTGTAGGCTGAGCTAGAAGAAGAGGGGGAAATGTTTGTGTTTGCTTTTTTTTTTGGCAGCTTTTGGATCGGGATCCTTCTTTTCTGCCAAGGAATCAGTTGATGGAGCTGGCGTCCAAAAGTGCTGAACTTGGCACATTTCCTAGTTCGGCTCTCTCTCTCCCCCCCCCTCCCCAGTCCGTCTTTCTTTCTCTCTGGCAGCCAAAGAGCATTATTGAAACGCTGTAAAGAGAAGTCCATGGAAATGTGACTTCGGCTTTCCTTTGGAAGTAGTTTTGTTTCCTCCCCCCCCCCCCCCCATCATCACTCCCCGCTTCCTGCCATTTCCCTAACCTTTTTGATTGCCACTTCTCACCCCTCCTTCTTACTAACCCAGTGCACTGGGCAGTTCCCTAGCTCGGTGCTTTTCTCCCCAAGCCCTAGATCCCCGAATATTTACCCCGTTTTGCTCGATCTGTGTGTGATTTGTAATTGTGCGTCTGTGGGTGTTATTGTCTAGCGCCCCGTGTTTACCGTGTAGTTGGCGTTTCGTTGTTTCGTGCATGTTTGCTTGTTCCCTAGATGAATTGAGGAAACGACTCCCCCCCCCCTCCTTTGCTGGTTTTCCATTGGGATGCATGTATACAGCGGTGGTATTCTCCCTCCCCTCCTCTGTCTGTCTGTCTGTCTCCGGGCCACATTCTAATGCGCAGTGGCCCATCCATTAGGCTGCGTTTGAATGCGGGGCGTGTGGGCACTTGGCAGCTCTGGGATTGAAGGGGGCGGGGAAGGCAGCTTTCGACTTTGACACAAGATGCCGATGTGGCGTGATCTGAATTCTTATTAAGGGCTGTGAACACGGCCATCCCCTCCCCCTGCAAGAGTTGGCATTGAACTTGAGACGGGACAGACAAGACCTCCAAGTTTTTTTTTTTTAATCCTTTCTCTCGCTCGCTTCCCCCCCCCCCCCTTTTACAGTAGCCGGCCTGGAAAGGGCGCCAAAACATACAAGATTAACTCTAACTTTCTTTGAACCGATCGTATGCTCCTGCTCGTTTTGACTTTAAAAAAATTGTACCGAGGAGTTAACTTTTCGGTCTTAATTTAAATAGACTTTTAAAAAAAGTGATCAGATGAAAGCGCCGGCTAGAAAATCGAAGAAGTGTTCCTATAAATTGTCATACATTGCTATTTTTGTGAGGCTTATTTTTGTTCGTGTTCGGGGAGTTAAGTTCAATGCTAATTTTTGTGAGCTTGCATTTTGATATTTTAATTTGGAGACAGTACAACTGCTGGGGTTCATGACTAAATACCATCCTAGAAATTATACAGGTTCAAGAGGGAGGAACAGAGAGAGAGAGAGAGAGAGATGCGTATTACGGATTTTAATGAGGCAAAAATCCTTTAGGGTTTTCATTGTTCTATATTATTTTGCACCATAATATCAGTATTGAATAATGTTTCTGTTCAGTGCTTATACAATATACAGTGCTTCATACACGCCATAGCTGTAAACTGCAAATGTTTGCTATTGTGTATCAACTGTAACATTATGCACATAGACGTATATCTGTCATAGTTTCAAAAAGTCATGGGAAACTTGATAAAATATAGTCCGCTTCGATGCGAATACCACCGTCTGTTATCTTTCTCCCTTTCTCTGGCCACGGTGACAATATTGATAGAGTGCAAAGACAAAGGGATAAAGGGCAAATGAACGTGACAGATAGACGGCAGCCTAGTTTATTGTTGTTGTTGTCCTGGTGGTTTCTCCTACCGATCGTAGAGTTTCAGTAGAAAAGTAGCAATTGGTAGACACGTGGTGACTTTGGAGGTGCAGAAGAAAAAGAGAACCGAGTCTGGCATCTCCTTGAAAATAAGAAATTGCTTTCAAGTTTAGGGGCCCTGAAAAAGGGGAATGTTGCCGTAAGAAACCACTTACCTGCCGAGGACCTAAGGGGCCTGCTGTCTGCTCGGCTAATGGTAAGGAGTGGAGTTGAAATGAAAAGTGACCTTAGGCGGGGCGGTTCAGGTCTGATCTGTCCCTGGGGATTTCTGCTGCCCGGTACTGGGCTGAGCCTCGGTGATCGGCAGGGCAGCGAGTGAATATTACACGATTCATGGTGGTGGAGAGGGGGGTTTGCACATAGGGCCTCAGAGACTGCAGAAAAGTATCGGCTGCGAGACGATCCGGAAATCTCGACGGGAACATGTGCTGCTAGTGGGGCGGACGCACCTAGCTGAGGTTTTGTGTTAGAGTCGCTGTCGATTGCCCCCCTGCCCCGGTACGGAGTGAGAGTCATCCCTAAGTGGATCAGACACCCCAGTTTTCCGTTCACTCTGCACTAGCAAAGCGGAGCATTGGGTCAGCAACCTTACCCAAGCCGAGCCCTGGGCTCTCGGAGAGCAAAGTTTTGAAGCCGTCAAACGAATTGCAGCAGGGAAACGATACAGGGTTGTTTGTTTACAAAAGATAGACGGTTTGGTAAAGTTAAAGATTTGGGGGCTAACGGGGCGGCCGTTCGCGGGGAGGGGAATAAAAAGAGATCACAAGTTTTCTGCCCTTGTTTTTATCTCGTTATGTGATTTTTCTCTTTCTTGGGAAGTCGGGCACATGGCTTGCACAAGTGGAGCGAACCTCGAACAAGCGAATTCCTGCGATGGTATTTAGGAAACAGAGCCATAGCCTTCAGCGCCGAAAATAGTGCGCTCTTTTACAATTTAGATAAGGAGCTTTCTGGGTCCAGATGTACTGTGAAGAGGTCTCTCCATTTGGGGCTTGATTTATATAAACTTTCTCTCATTCTGTGTCTCTGGGATATGGGAAAATCAGGCCTAAGGTTAATAGTGCCGCTCTATCAGCCGAATGGCCTGTGTTTTCCCCCACCATTTGGAAATGTGAGATTATAATATTCTAATGGTAAGAATATAGAATTCCCCAAGCATTGCACTGATTATTTACCGAAAGAAAAGGCGCCCCATCTAGGTCTGCTCCAAATTTACCACTGCTATAAAGCACCGGCCTTTAAAGTTCACCTCAGTTTTGAAAAAGAAAAGATTCCCTACAAAACTAGCCACAGTTCTGTACACTTCCTATCAGGCTATCTTCCCAGCAGTCTCAATTTATTTATCGGGGGGGGGGGGGGGGGGTGCTAAGGCCCAACTATTTTTCTGTAGGGACTCAGATCATTCTCCGTGCTAAATTTAGTAGCTTACGCAGGCCAGCAATGTTCTGTCGGCGCAGGACATGAGGTAATCGTATAAAGTCTTTTCGGCGTCTAAAGGTTTGACAGTGGAAAATGGCTTAGAAAGTTGCGCTGAATGGGGCCCTGCAGGTAGACATTGCTAGGATCAGCGTTTGGCTGGGGCTGGAGCAGAGCTGTGATGTCTTCACCTACCCACAGAATACGCCGATACGCTCTGCACCTGCCTCAGAACAGGTGGAAATTTGTGTCAGGACATTTGAAGGCTGCTGGGGAATTTTGGGGAGCCATTTTTCATAGGCCTGATTTGTGGAAATGCCCTGTGATAAAATTACCCCCCCCCCCCAAATCTGGGAAGCATCTTGGCGCTTGATTTAAAGACTGTTTTCTTCCAATCTGTTTCTTTTCGGGGTGTGTGGGGGAAGAAGAGGAGGATTTAGGAAATCACTCTGTCTTGAAATAGACTTCTGGCATTGTGAAGTTTTGCGAGTTTACTTTTGGAGTCCCTCCAGCCTTGTGTTAGATGCCATACAATGGTGACGTAGATATGTAATCTGTGCGTATAATCTGTGATCAATATACATGCGCACTCCAGTAACATTTCTACTAGCTGGTAATATTTGTCAGGTGGTGTGCATCCTGCTATACTTAGAATATGGTTTATTTTCAGTGGCCAAGAGATTCTCTGTGTGTGTGTGTGGACTCCTAATATTATTATTAAATGTTTATCTATACGTATAGTTAAAAATAATTATTATATCCTAGATGTTCTCAATTGGTCTTTTCCATTATTTGCATAGGGAGAGGTTTGGTCTCCTCATTTAACTGATAAGATCTGCATTCATATTAATAACGCACACACCTGGAATTACGGATCCCTATGGAATAGAAAATACGTAGACATTTTTCAGAAGTGAAAAATAAAAAAAGGATAATACTAATTGCTCATAATTTTAAATATCTTTTCGATTTTATTTGACTATATGCATTATGGGTAATAACAAGGTTAGTCCATGCAAATGTAAGCGATGTACTATGTAAAATTAAACAAGTATAACTTCTGATAAAATGCCCTTTAGAAACATCACAGTCAAATGATTTTTAGTAAGGTAGGGAACTCCTTTGCAATATAAAATCCCCAAACCAATACTTTGGTCCACAGGACACAGAATGCGTGGGGCCGCAGAAACTTTGTGGCGGAAACTCAGAAGCAGCGTTATGGTTTGCGTTTTATTTGTGGTGCTTTTGAGGTGGTAAATCTCTATCGACCCTCTTCTGCGCATTTTGTCCAGCACCCTCGTATAGCCGTTTCTGAAAAGGAAATGCTAGCATCAAGAAAGTCTTTCTTTATAAGGTGCTGGGAAATGGAACCGGCTGCCGTGCTAAATCTATTTACGGGATTAGTCCGCAAAAGCAGAACTGGGCGTTATTTCCTAGTCAGCTCTGCTCTTAGCTCTTTGTGTGAAAACGGGGAAAAAAGCTGGTTACAAATGACACAGAATGTATTTGTTTTTTTAAAGGGCGGCCAGAAAAGCCCTGTCTATCCAGAAAGGCAAGGTTTCGAGCCGGCTCCAAAGCTGTGCGTACCGAGTTCAGCTTCGCCCCGAGCCTTGGCCTTGGCTCCTAATTCACTCTCAGCTAGCTGTACAAGAGCCAGAACTTGTATAGTTTTGGAATTGCGTTTCCAATTAAATGCCCCAAATGATAAAGAACGCATTTTCCTCCCCCTCTTCATACCTTGTGTGTGTATATAGCAAGAGAAACAGATTGCTGTGGGCCGTTTCCCATATACGGGTTGCTTTCAAGATTGTGTTATACGCTTATGTCAAAATCAAGGCTTTTCATTCACCTCTGTGATCGGAGGAGGGTTTTTTTGTTTTGTTTTTTTAAATAATTTCTGGAAACCTGCAAAAACAGGACTGTCTTTATAATTAACGAATATGCTCTTTCTTCTTCCCCCACATGTGTTGTTATTTTAACGTTCAAAATACTAGGAGAATGCTTCCAAATCCGTAGGGTATTTTTCTGAATATTTAAAAATACACACACATATATATATATATATATATATATTTCCTGGTGTTTAGAAAATATAAAAGATTTAAGGCGTATTCCTAGCCCTTTCCCATCGCATCTGCGGCAGATTCGCCTTTTTCTTATCCTTGGAAGTAAGTGAAATGGAAGCTTTTTGCAAACTTGTGTCTTGTGGAAGCACCAACTATATACCGAGCTTAAATACTATGTGTCAGCACATCTACGGCTAAAAGCCAGAAAACATATTTAATAAATAGGGATACAATTAATCCGTGAGTTTCTTTCGTTTCTTGGGGGGGGGGGGGGGATCACTATCATTTTTGGAGGCACCCTACTCTCTTTTCAGCAGAGCATTTCTGTAACGGTGGAAGCAGAGGGGGTGCAAGACCCACCTCTACCTCTTCCATCGCACCCCCTCCCCTATCTCCCCTGCAAAGCGCGCGATTTCTGTAAATGACACCGAGCCCGGGGCAGCCGAATACACGCGCAAACAGCCAAGCAGAAAAGTTTCGGGGGCATGTCTACTAAGCGGGGCTAACGGTTAACCCGGGCTATCTGCAACTAGGTCCCGTTCTTACCCCTTAGAGTACCGAGAACACCGCCGCCAGGCCCCTGAAAGCCAACTCCCGCGGTTTCGTCGCCTGTCTTCTGGGCTGCAGATTCTTCTCTCGCTTTCTTTCTTCGGTGCAATGCTACACCCCCCACCTCGCCTAATAAAAAACAACCCCCCTAACCGAGCGCTTCCAGAACGGGGAGCCCCGATGTCACTTTAGGGTGAGTGAGACGCAGGGAAAGCGGTGCAGAGAGACACCCCCCGCCCGATCCCAAAAACAAAGGCTACTCACGGCTCCGGCTCCCACTCTTTCGGGTTGTTTTGGGGTTTTTTTTTGTTTTGTTTTGTTCTGCAAGTCCCGTGAAGGTGTAAAATGAGCCGCGACCACAGGGCAAAGGTTCAGGCGTCCGGCACTGGTGACAGCCAAGGATCCAGTGCCTGGAAAGGGACAGCACGCTCTCAGTTCCAAGAAGGGAGGGGGGGGGGGGGTGTGCGCACAAAAAAAACCAAAACAAAACAGTGCAAAGCAAGCCAACTTTTTCTTTCGCTGCAGAATAAATACAGCAGAGTAAAATGGTCTGCAACCCCCGTCCTTTGGCCCTGGGACTCAGGTAGCTCAGCTTTGCACGCACGTGTCCTCCGTTAACACTTCCACGTGGACTATCCCTGGGGAGGGGGGGGTAGACCCCCCGCTCCCTCGCCCTCCTTTATTCTTTCTCTGCTTGCGAGGGAGTTTTCCATTTGCTTCCCTAGGGGGTCGGGCAGGTTGCTATTCTTTTTGAAACTTTTTTTTTCGGATCTCGTTTTCCTGCGGACGGAGCGGGCGCGTGTCCCAGGCACATGGAAGGCGACCTCTTTCTGTCCGTCTGGGGTCTGTGAGTTACACGTACACGCGTGCGAAGGGACAGCCAGCGGAATCCCGGGCGACGGGAAGGAGGAGCCCGAGGAGGAAGGGGTGGAAAGTCGATCGTGCAATTCAGTGATAATGCTAAAGCCTAACCGCACCGATCCTCAGAAATCCTTAAGGTAGAGTGGGAGAGCCGGAGCAGTGGGGAGGGTGGAGTCGCGGCAGGTTGAGCAGAACGTGCGAGAGGGAGGCGGAGAGGGGAAGCAGGAGCGTGCAGGGTGTGGGTGGGGGCAGGTTGAGGCTTTGAAAACCTCCAGTGATCACTTCTCGGTATATGGCAGGAGGAGAGGCGGCTGCCCAGGAACTGCAAGCGCCACATGGGGCTCTGAACCAGACTTTTTTGTTTTTGGCGGGGAAGCAGCAGAGAAGGAATTGGTTGGTGGATTCGCTTCGATTTCCCTGATTTTGGATTTGCTCCGGGATCATCTCCTTTCTTGGGACTGTTAGGCTGCACTTCTCGTTCTACTTTACCTCCCCCCTCCCCAGCCCTCTCGGCGTGACAGCGACTCCGGGGGAGAGGACGCCCGAGCTGCAGACCGAAGGACGGGGACCCTGCATTTTCTGCTTCCAGGGCTGCAGGGTTATTTTCTTTCCCTGCTGTGGATTTTTTTCTCTTTAGGCAACCTCAGCGTTGTGAAATTATCTGCCTCTCCGCACCCCCCCCCCAAGTTCCCCCCTCCCTTCCCGACTGATTTCGGCTTTGGTCTCAGATGACTGTAAAATGAATAGGTGAACGCGTTGCTCTTGATGGTTTCTTGGGAGCTGTGGACGTGCGTTTCAGAGAGAAGCAAGGATGTATTCGCCTATCTGTCTCACTCAGGTATAATTCTTTAGATACTATCTAACTATCTATACATGCAGCAAAGATACCCAGGGAAAGTTTCCGCAGCCCATGTGGGGTTTTTGGTTTCATGAAGAGGTTGCAGCAAAATACTGTGAAAGAATGCAAGGGGGGGCAGGGGGCGTCCATACCAATGCACGGAGAGGATTAGAGTTCTTCAGAAAACGTGCGCCAAATGGCATGTACCAATGCGCCAAAAAATCACTTTTACACAAAAATATCCAGAACCGAGAACGTGTCCGGTGGCTCGTATTTTATAGGTTGTTTGTTTTTTTTGTTGTTTTTTTTAGAGGTTGGATAAAAATACAAACACGCGACTTAAGCTCTCCTAGTGTGGGTGCAGATGCTCAGGTTTGGGGAAGTCTTTGCGCCTTTTCGCTTGGGATGGAGCACCTCGGAGGGACCGTGTGTCCTGCTACGCACAAAGCTCACGGATGGCGGGGTATTTGCTCTCGGGTAAAATCCCAGAGTCGGGGTAGTTTCCCCTGCCGCACTTCCATAAGCGAGAAACAACTGCCAGCCCTGAACTAACCGTTTCCATAATGCACCTTTTTAATGCAACGTTTGTTTCCTAATTCTATCCTAGGACATTTTAGAAGTTTCGATTTATCGAATAGCTGCCTCAGCAAAATCAAATAACCGGGGCGCACTACAACTTTCCCCGCTGAAAGCAAATGTTCCTATCTCCAGTGCAAAGACTTTTTGTGGTGTCAGTTGTTAAAAAAGCAGGCAGTGAAGACAATAACCAGAAAGTCAGTAGAGGTGTTTCTAGGTATCTTTATTATTGTCAAACTATTAGTGTGACAGTCCTTTACCCTCTCGTAAACAGTATATTAGCTCTGCGCCTCTTCCAAAATTGTGCGGGATCAGGTTATACGCAGAGTTTGACTTAACCGTCCGCGAGCGCGTTGCCCTCGCGCAAGGACGGGTCTGCTGGTTTGTCCGTTTTCGGCGAGCGCCCGGTATTTCTAGCGCGCCATGAGAAAGCGAAGCGACCGTGCCTCCTGAATGGAGATGAAAGTCGGCGATAAGGCTTAGTCAGTGATTGGACGCAGTCCTGTAGCGTCTCTGGCTGACACTTGTACTGTTTATATTTTCATTGGCACCCGAATGCGATTGACTTAGATATACTTTCTCCAAGTGAAGGTGAACTTCGGTTTAGTACATCGTTGTACAAGGAATACCAGGCACTGGGAGTCTTCCCGTCACTTTTGGTTTTTTTTTTGCTTAAAAATAAAATAAGCTTGAATAGTTTTGATCGTGCATTCATAGCCTAGTTTTTAGAACTATCCCTGGAAATATGGATTGGTATATTTTTTAACTAAGACAATTGCTATAATCTTTTATCTGGGAGTCATGGAAATGATGTGAATGCCTTTAAGGGTTCTTGGCCTGCGCCTATTCTATCTTGTGTCAATTTTCACCTTCAAATTGTCTTAATTTTGATTTTTAGATTTTTTGTTTATTCTTCTATATCAGTTGGATCTGTAGGAAGGTTTTTAAATGCATTGTTAGTTTCAAGGAATTTGATGTTCTTAGTTCCTCACGTTAATGGGTTCTCTCTCTTACCGCCACCAAAAAAGATAGAAAACCTGCAGTTACAAAAATCTTAAAGTTTCCACAAATGTAGGTTGTTTTAAAGAATACTAATTTCTAGTAATCATTTGGAGTGTGGAGAACAGTTAGTAGTCATCTGATATTATTTTTATTTATTTATATCGTGTGTCACTGGAAGAGGGGCTTCCCCTGATTTACAAAGTCCCAGAGTGAAAACATTTATACGGAGGATTCTTCCCGTGTAGATTTTCCCTTCCTAGAACAGCCTGGGCAAACTCTCATTTTATTTTGCAGGGTCTGATGAAAAGTTTAACAAAAGCTAAACGATATGAAGTCAGGTAGAATGATTTTAAAACCATCCATTTCAAAAAAAATAAAGTGGTCACAAATAGATATATTTGTGGTACATTGTAATGTCAGCTGTGAATTCGGAGGTCTTGGATAGTCACGGGCGTAGCAGCTTGGAGGGTTAAAGCATTCGCTCCGTAGACACAAAACGTGAAAACATCTTTTAGCTGCTGTGGCTGACCCAGGGCCTCCTAATTCTGCTGGTTTGGTTTGTAAGAGTTTGGTGTGGTCCCTTCCTTCCAGAAGGGGCTGACAGAAAATCCTTCGGAAACCACTGAGCTTTGATAGTCACCGAGCCTCACTCAGTTCAGTACACGTTAAAAGCGTTTCGGTGAGCAGAAGGCAAAGCTGTGGGTAGAGGTTTGATAGGAGTAGACGTGATTTTGTTGGTGAGTGCGGTTCTGTTATGCTATTATAAATGTGGGTTGGATTTTTTACTGGTCAGAGGTTAGTATATGCATGAGTCTAAGTGGAACCTTTAGCACCCCCCCCCCCTTTTTTTTGCATTAATTGAAGAAACTCAATAGTCAGTTATGGTTTTCTTTTTCTATCCCCCTCCCCCCTAAGAAAGCAGTCTTTGTAGGTACCTGCACGATATGTCCTATGGGCTGAGAGAACACCCAGCTAGGACCTGGGAAGAGATACTACCTTCATGGAGCTTAGAAATGCTTAAAGACGCACGCGTAGTCGTCTTACTGAGGCCAACTGTTTAAGCGCATTTATTTGTCTTTCAGAGACATCTCGTCTGGCCCAAACACATTATTAGATTTCTGTTAACACATTTTCTTTTCAGTGGGTCAGCACCACACTCCCTTTCTATTCTGGGGCAGTCCTCCAGTGAAATCAGGAATTCAAGATCGCTTGCAAGGAGCAATTGGCCTAGCTGCATCTTGGATTTTGCATTGCATTTCTATCTGGAAAGCTTGGAAGAAAAAAGGGAGGTCGATGGGGGTAAAGAAGGAAGAGGTAGAAAGTTCTTTGCCCTCCCCCCCCACCTGTCCACTCCCCAAAACTGAAAACGCCTGTAGCCTGTTGTATGCGCCCAGATACTGTAATCTTTTAAGGTATTATACGCTGAAATTTAAAACTAAATCTGTATAACAGCAGTGCATACTGGTGACTATGGTATTATTATTATCGTCGTCCTCATCATTTATATAGCATAAACAGATGTGCAGAGTGCTGCTCGGACACAATCTCATACAGAAATTAAAAGAAAATTGCTTTTGTAGACAACAGATCTATGAACTACATAGGAAAAGTGAGTGCAGTTTTAATAATAATTTGTAATATTCCCTTAACTCTAATTATACGCATGTACGTACCTATCGAGAAATACTTGGGATAGCAAATGTCCATTTAGGACTGTTTTTACGAGGTTCTTCTTGCAACCGGTATTTCACCTGGAAGGGATCCAGGTTCACAGAGAAGCTATATCGTGCTGCCTGTAATTTTTTTGTAAAGATATTTGACAAGAGACAAGAGTGTCCTGCCTACCTTAACACTATTAGTCCTTTAATTCGCTCTCATTTCTTTGAAGGCTTGCAATCGGCAGCGCAGGCGCCCAGCCCTTTGAACGTTTTGATAGCCAGCCACCGGCAGCTTCACGATTTGCGCGCTGTCAAAATTAAAACTGAAAAACGGGAAGGAACTGTCCGTCTCTCGGAAAGTTTTCGAGCTGCGTTGTGCCTCCGAAGCACAGAGGGCCTCGTGTAGCGCGATTCCCCCCCACTGTAAAGACGAGAGATATTTGTTGAGAAATCGGACGCACCTCTCGCAGACTGGCACGGAACTCCTAAATGGGCCCCTTTGTTTAAACCAGAAGCATGCTACCTGCCCTTGGAAAACGGCACTAAAACGATTGCACTTAGCCAACCAAAAGATCGTTTCCCCTCCCTTTGCCTAGTAGGTTACATACGTTTATTCTTCAAGTGTACTGTCAGGCTGCATGGCAGGAATAAAGAATTCATAGATGTGGATGCAAAGGGGGGGGGGGGGGATATATTTATTTATTAAGAAAACATCGGGGAACGTGTATTCTAAGAGGAAAGGGGGCAACTTCTAACAACTTGGCATAGCTCTTCTGGTGAGAAGAGCGAGCGAAAATGAAAAGCAGGGCACCAGGAAAGAGTGGCGAGATAGGGAACCTCTTATCGCGGGGCTGTGGTTTCTCTGAGCAAGGCTGCCTTCCCACACAAAGAACAGATTGTGGTTTAACTCTTTGCAAGTCCTGGTGAGGTGTAGGAGTCTGCACAAGTCCCTGCTGCAAACGGCTGCCCCTCTTAGCACTGGCGTGGTGCCCACATCGGAGCTCAGGAACTGTCCTAGACAGTCTGGCTTGTCGTTTTCACCTTTTAAAGACTTTGGGCTGGGCTTTCGGTCCTCTTTATCTACAGGACAAAACGGATTTTGATTTTGTACAATTTCTGAAGATTTTTTGAGCAAAGCACGATTGTTTAACCCCTCATAAAAAGCATAAAACGTTGGATTTTTTTTCAAACCTGAATGTAATTTTTTTCACCATTTTTCACCTGAATGTAATTGTATATGGATCTTGTTAAAGACATCTAAGTTGTAAGTCAGAAGATGGCCCATATAAAAATGCAAAAGCCTTGCGCTGTGGTTATGGCCTGCACATTGGGAGTTAGCTGGCAATGCTAATTTAGTATTTCCAAAGAAAGGAGGAAAGGGCTAGTTGCCGTCGCATAGTTTTTCTGTACTTTGAAATAATCCTCTCTTCTCTTTATATTTGCTCTGAAGGTAGAATTGTACACATGAGTAGAGGGCAGTAGTCTGAAAAATTCAAAGGCATCTTTGCAGACTGGCATAGGAGTAAACCTTTGCATGAAAGAGCCACACACCTTCCCTCCCTTTCCAAGCAGGCCCAAAAATCTTTATTTTTTTATGTTACAGCATGAAAAAAATTCCACAGGCTAAATATCTGCAGATATTCCCTCATTTATGCCACTGAAGAAACATATATTTTTTCTTTTTTTACAGAACCCAAGGCCGCAACGCCCACATGGCACAAACTACCTCTCGAGCGCAGGCAGCAATGAGCTAATTAATGCCAAAAGCCACAAAATATTTTTGTAACAAAACCAAATATGAGCTCGGTTCATCCTCTGGTGTGGCGTGGGATGGGCTAGGGTTGAAAATATCAAGCGCAGAAGCAGGTAAAAATTGCACGGCAGGAGAGGGCTTTGTTTCTTTGGGGGCCTCGATGAGGTTCACATGGCTCGCCCAGAAGCAGTGCTTGAGCAGCGATGTACCCCTACTGTCACCCTGCCACAGCTTGCAGAAGCACAAAGAATGCAAAATTTCTGCCAACTTGCCACTTTCATTGTCCAGCTCCCGACTGATTTTTTTTTTCAGGGGTTTTGGAATAATTGCTGCACTCATGTGATCCGTAAACAAATTAACCCATTCTCTGTTTGCCTCAAATCCCAATCCGGCGCTGCTGGAAAAAGGTCTCTTTATGTAAAGCAAAAAAATTGCTCTTTGATGTGTTTGCTTATAAAAATGTACGTAAATGACATCAATAGGGCTTTCTAACATTCGGCATGATGCACAATACGGCAGCCCCTTGGCTGGGGAATTTTATGCTGTCGGCTGCCTCCTCTCCTTGTTCTGGCCCCTGGTTTCTCCAGTGGTGCCCCTCCAGTACTGGAATGCTGCGATGCTCCGTGAGGCGGGGAAGCGAAGGGAGCCTGGTGACGCATGCTCTCTGCCGCCGCCGGCAGCCTCTCCCTCAGAGCATGCTCAGAAAGTGGGAGCCGCGGCGGCATTGCACAGGGCATGCATACGCTTTGTGTTCCCATGCCACACAGCAGAGAAATGAGCTGTGGCATCCGCACCCGCCTCCTGAACGCTTCGGCTTGGATTCCTCTTCTCTGGGCTGCTTGCTCTTTGTGAAACAAAATAAAACAAAAATGGTACTTCTCAGTGTTGGCTGGCCAGTAAAATATCTTAGAGCTGCATGATCGAACTGCGCTGCGTAACTTAGCTTTAGAATAATAACTGGCTGTTGGAAACGTTTTTTGGAGGGGGGTGAAGGGGACAAGCAAGATAAAACCTTCATGTTTATTTGAATGGAGGGAACTCGGTGATGTTATAATGCTCTTTTCTCTTGATTTTATTTATTTGAAATATAAAGGAACTGAACTCTCTGTGGCTTATTTCTGGGCCAGTATTTTTCTGCATATGAGCTAGAAAGTGTACATATTTTTTTGGAGGGGGGAGGGGAGTGGGCAGCAACGAAAGTGCCCTGGCACTTGTATCAAAATTTAGAGCCCAAACTGACATTTCTATTTTGCTTTTCTCTCTTTCCTCCTCTCCCCAGGATGAATTCCATCCGTTCATCGAAGCACTTCTTCCCCACGTCCGCGCCATCGCCTACACATGGTTTAACCTCCAAGCCCGAAAGCGCAAGTACTTCAAGAAGCACGAGAAGAGGATGTCTAAGGATGAGGAGAGGGCAGTGAAAGATGAGCTCCTCAGCGAGAAGCCAGAGATCAAACAGAAGTGGGCATCCAGGCTGCTTGCCAAGTTACGCAAGGACATCCGCCAGGAATACCGGGAGGACTTTGTGCTGACGGTGACGGGAAAGAAGCACCCCTGCTGCGTGCTCTCCAACCCCGATCAGAAGGGCAAGATCCGGCGGATCGACTGTCTGCGGCAGGCGGACAAGGTCTGGCGCCTGGATCTAGTCATGGTGATCCTCTTTAAGGGCATCCCCTTGGAAAGTACGGACGGCGAGAGGCTCCTGAAATCCCCCCACTGCACCAATGCGGCGCTCTGCGTCCAGCCACATCACATCACCGTCTCTGTTAAGGAGCTAGACCTCTTCTTAGCGTACTACGTGCAGGATTCAGGTAGGAGCTGATGGTTGCATTTCCCTAGTGTCTGTGTTTCAGGGTGCTGACCCGCTTCCCAGCAGCACTGGGAGGTGGAGGCTGCTGTCAAAGTGCTCCTCAGGGGGAAGTACAATGTATGTACGTATAGCAGATACAGACCTAGAGACAGATATGCACACACACACACACACACATGGAACTATACTGGCATTCTATGAAATGTATTGGCTAGAAAGGGAAGGACACAAATATAGCTCTTTGGCATATCTTAGACAGATCAAATTTATAGAGACAAACTTTCAGTCGATGCTCTACCATTTTGTATGAACAAAATCGCCCTTTTCTGCTAGGTCGCTTGGAGACAGTAATCACACAGATGTACCTGTACATGTGTGCTTGTGCACACACAGAAGCACTCATGTGCCACGCATGATACATTCCTCTCCGTGTGTGCAACAGCACACGCATTCATTCACATTTCTTCATGACACTTGTATGTGCTCAAGCTGCAAATTCAGGTAAAAGAGACTGTGGGAGCTGAAGGTGTCCCCCGCATGTAAAACAAACACAAAGAGATACTCAAGGGAAAGTAAACCTGAGCCAGATTAATAGAAGAACAACAGTAAGTCAGGCCGTGACCAGAAATGCAGTAAGTGGACTTATAACGTATTATCCAACAGCTCACGCACCCTTCGCTTATGGACTTTCTTTATGAACACATTTTGGATTGTGTGATTTCTTTAGTCATATTGTAGCATTCACAATGGCAATGTTTTCCTTGTGACTGCCATCACAAAGCTCCTGCTGGTAGTTCCCCTTCGCACATCTTGCTTTACTCGGGATGTTGCAAGGGTGGAAGTCTGGCTGCAGAAATTGTTTTCTTTTCAGAGGAGAAGCGCACCCATTTTGCAGCAAGGAGCTAGATTTGGATTTGAAGGCATTTATGCAATTAACCGTTTGTTTTAAAATAAAATGGGAGCATTACCCATTGCAGGTTGCTGGAATAATTTAAAGGATCATGTATCCTAAGGGCCTATACATTAATACACAAAACAGTTTCTTTTAGGTTCTTTTTCTCTCGTGTACAGAAGGGGAAAAATCCTTCCACCCTCATCCGTTACAGTATAGAATAATATCTTGCAATGAGTGCTTTTGTCCATTAATCTCAATAGCCATAAGATTTCTGCATTAGTCTATTATTTTATGGGGGGTGACAGGGATGGAGGGTGTAGCTACATGAAGGATTAGTCTTGCCTGGCATTTAACATAGCAGGGATCTAAATAGTTAATACAAGTCCCGTTTTCCCTTTTATTTCCCTCTACCAACCCCAAATGTGCCCTTTCCCCCAGTAACGGTTTAGAGGGATATTGCACTTCCAAGCCAACATTCTTTTTATTAAGGCAAATCAGATATGACCCGATGCCGAAGCTGCCAGGGATAGCTGTGTATTTGCTAATCCGCTTGATAATGGGCAGAAATGGCCTTTAAAGGAAAAAAAAAAAAGATGAAACAAAATCAGAACGGAACGAGCCAACAGACCTTTGGCTGGGAGGCAGTGCTTTGCAAGCAGCTATCCTGATCATCTTATCCTATGTGATCAGTTAAAAGACCGGCATTTATTAGTCAGAGAACAAAGATACAGTGACCCTATGGCACGCGCATTGGTTAAAGCATCGTTCTTTGCTTCGGTGTCTGTCAATTCAAGGCAGCCGTTGACTTTTCAACTTTTTAATGTGGTTGCTCTGGACTCTCGAGTGCTTCTTTGCCAATCTTATTCGATCCAAAGCAAGTTCGGGACTGGAAGCCTTTGGGATACTCGTAGCGTTTGTTCAGTTTTTGTTTGGGCAAGTGAGCTTTAGATGCCGTGCATTGACATTAATAATAGCTGTTGTAAGGTGGGTTAGGATGGGCTGGGGGTCCCAACAAAAAGGACAGAAAAACGACAACATAATGTAGCATGGGACTTTTAAGACGTGCTTCCAAAAGGAATTACAGTTTCATCCTTTTGCTTTCGAGGTGCCATTTTTAGCATTCCTCCTCCTGTTCCGTAAGTGCGGGCTTGATAAGAGTTTCTGCACATTGCCTTCAAATGGGCATGATTGCATTTGAATTGTTAGACGTAGTCTTGAAAATGGCTAGGAACGCCTGAGACACATGCAGAACATGAAGAGGAAAGGGACTGATTATATGCGGGCTTTGTTTGTTATTTTGTATATTGAAAATGTGGTGGGTGAAGACATGGGAAGGTGATTTAATAACAGGCTGACTATATGTGAAGGCCAAGTAGATGTCTATTTTAAGGCTCTGTTAGAAAGACTAATATTGCCTATTCGTTTTTATGAATTATTAGGGCCGAAGCAGGCAAAATCGTGCTGAGATTGAAGCTCAGGCATTTACGCCTACTAGCAAACAAATATAAATGTTCACACCTAAATTATACACATATGTACATATTTTCAATCATGGCTGCATCTATGTTTCATCAAACTCTGTCTCTGAGCACGCTTGCATGTGGGTTGCAAAAATCTGCATACTCCAGTCTACATGCGTGTTTTTACATGCCTAAACCCTAGAGTAATCTACGGTCATCAAAAGGTTTAATGCATGAAGACTCCTTTATAGAAGTAACCCATAACGTGTGATACTAGATGCAGTGAACATATCTGTCTTCTGGTTCTCAGTAAATCAACGTTGTCGCAGCCTCTCATTTTAAGGAGAAGATAAATCATGCCCCTACAGGAAGAGAGTTCATATTTCCAAAGGAAGTACAAGAACAATGACCAGTCTTAACTGAAAAGAAATCAATGTTAGGTTGCTCTGTCCAATGTCACCACAGGCAAGCCATTTCAATAATTGGGCATCGACTCTTTCTGCATGACTAATCTGTGCCTCTTCCACCAGTTTCTCACCAAGGTGCCTCCAACACCTGGAGAGCTCTTTCCTATGAAACACCACTGCCATTGCTTTATTGTCTTAGGTTTTTGACATTTTTTGCTTTGCAGCTGAAGCATTATCCATTTGACGTGGTTTGCAGTGATGAGAATTTGCTCTACCACTAGAGTTGGCTGCTGGGTTTCTATGAGATGGGCATGTGGCAAGTTGTAGTCTTAGAGCTGTCTATAGAGAGAGGAATCAATCCCCTTCCAGTTCTCAAGAATGAGAGTTGCACATTGACCAGATCAATGGGTGAATCTTATGCGTGATACAAGAGATCTCGCTCAAGAATTATTTGTGATTAGTGTTTCACATTGACCTTAATGGATTCATGCTAGTAGTTTTGGATTTTCATTTTCTAGGCGATGAGCCTTTAGCATGCTCGACATGAACGCTTTACAGGCACCTTTAATCAGCGTCCTGTATTCAAATCCTGAAGCTCTTCATTCTGGTAAATCAGTTGATACTGCCAAGTGGACAAAGGATTATGTATCTATACATCTCTCTTTCTCTCTGTATTATATATATGTAATATGCACTAATCAGTGAAGTAAGCTATACACTGTTCTCAGGATCAGTACTGGTAATCCTTGAATAAAGGTAGCCATATGTTTCATATATCCAAACTCGATCTGGGCATCTTGCTGCTAATATTTTTGTGCTTCATGGGCACCCTGTAAAAGAAAGGCGCGTGAATTGCTCAGGGGGGACTATGGACACATTTCACTATCCATAGGCATGTTCACAATAATGCTAATTCAATTTAATTTAATATTTTTATCTCGCACCATAACCTCTAAGAGATCTAGACGGCTTGCGCAATTATAAAATTAACAAACTAATATAGTAGTACAATACTAAAATTGATTAACTAGACTATTGCATAGGAAAACCACCATCCCATGGAAACCAGGTGACCTTTCCACCAGTAGAGAACCCCCTGTAAACCTGAGATGTGTTGTTGACTAGGACCCAGGTTGAAGAATTTTGCCATTGGCGGACATAGTCTGTAGTCACGATCTGTCTTGCGTGTGCCCATTTCTGCTTTTAGCTTTTGCACAGCAGAAAGTGAGAACATATCGTGCCTCACTGAATATCTGTTAGCCGTATGACGGTATCTCTCCTACCCAACTCTTGTGTGCTTCTAACTCATTTTATCTTTTTTATAAGAAAACCTACCAAAAGTGTGGCAGTGGAAGCCAGATGTAGAATATGCAACAGCTCATCTTAGAGAGGAAAAAGGAAAGAAGGGATGGAAATAAGTGAGGGTGTGGGTGGGGGAGGTGGAGGGGAAGCTTTTTTTAAAATTTACTTAGAGAAACATGAGGAAGAATTGCAAGAGTGCCAATGATGGTTGCCAGTGGCACTAGGATTGGCATCAGACCTTCTTTGTTTAAATTCGGAGGCTTGTGATTCGTTGGTCGGCATCCGCATTGCAGTGTGGAAAGATGCTACAATATATTGAGAAGATCCAAATCTAAAAACAAGAATAATCCTTTTCAATTTTTTGTTTTACAATACAAGGGAGCTACTCCTAATATGTTGCATCTCTGTCGAAAGAAAATAAAAAGGCGAAGTTCTAAAGTCTTTCATGGTCTAACCACATTTTTGGTCCATGCTGTCTGTTTATCTTTTCATTTAGAAATTCAGCCCAATTCTGTGTCTGGTAAGGATGAGTCTTCTGGTTTCAGCGAAGGTACGAAGTTGGGAGACAGTTCACAAAACACACTGCAGCCCGTGATGCTTTTTTATTTTTTATGTTTTTAAAGAACCTTTTTCTAAGTTTATAAGGTTCTTCGTACCCACATAGTGAAGGCAAAAGGGCTCATCTTCAAACGACATTGCAGCGACAGTTCAAATAGACTCTTTTGGTTTTCCATCTTTTACTGTCTAAGAAGGTACACATTTTCTAAGCCTATAAATCTCAACGTTTTCTGCAGTGGAGGTTCTACTTTTGTACAGCTGTCGGCAAAATCATTCTTCTGTCAGAATCGCATTGGGTATAGAACGGCCTGGCCTGCCTCAGCTTGCAGAATCCTTTTTGAGAATATTTGATTCTGTCACTGCAGCGCTTGTGCTGTGTGCCTTACTACAAGAACCGCCATTTTGTTTGTCAAGTGCCAAGAAAGGGGGAGAGAGAGAGAGAGAGAGAGAGAGAGAGAGGGGCAGAGAATCTGCTTGATGCCAATAATGGTTGCCAGTGGCACCGAGGTTGGCATCAGACCCTCTTTGTTTAGTAGCTGAATGGCTTTGATTCGTTGGTTGGCATCCGCATTGCAGTGGGCACGTTGGAAACTTTCTGATGTTCCTGGAATGAATCGGCTGCACTTGTTTGCTGCAGAAAGGTTTGGGTACGACAAATCTAGTTTTTGTGTGCGTGCGTGCATCTGTCTGCTTATCTGCCTCTCTCTCTTTCCAGATAGACTATGTATATATATATATTTTTTTAGAGAGACAGAGGTTGGTTTATTTTAATTAGACTAAAATACACTGAGCTCTGGTCTCCTGTCTTCAGCATCCCTCAGCCTCCCCCAGGTTCTTGGTATATTGATTTTCAGTTCAGCTGGAGGTTTCTCCTTGCCACACACATTGTGTAAGAGAGTCTCGCACGCAAGCTGGCATGCACCTCTTAAAAAGCCCGGCATGGGTAGCGCACCCAAATAATGGTAGACAGAAATCATTTGAACAGGAATTTTGATTTTTATTTTTGTTGCCACAGATCCACCGTCTTTCTTCTGCCAGTCCCATTGCCACGGAGTCTACATGCTTTCATTTGCCATGGTGTAGCACATAAACATTGAGAGGTGTTTCTCAGTTAGTCATATCCATTGCCGCAGAAGTGGCCTGCGGGGCAGTCCCTAAATCCCTAGGACTTGCAAACATCAGCATGGTAGTGAGATATTTGTGGTGCCCAGGAGCGGGGTGGCAAGTTGCTGGTCCTCCAAGAATTTTTTTTATAGTTTAAAATGTGACATCGTTCATTGCAGGTTTGAATAAACCCACAATTTTGAGAGGGTTTTTTTTGGTGGAGGTTTGATAAAAGAACAAAGAAAGGACGAAAAAGCCAAAGTACTTTTTAAAATCGCCCTTCACCCTAGCCCGGCACCTCCTCTCCCACAGAGAAGCATTTGGGGGGGGGGGATGATGAATGCCCCTCTCCCCCTTGACACGACCCCCACATCCCTCGAATCAATTCAACTGAAACTTTTCAAGCTTTACCTGACTTAAAATAGTAAAGTAGTGAGTGTTTGGAAATTCATGGAAGCATAATTATCTCATTAAGAAAACAACAACAAACAAAGCAAAGCCATTCCTCCTGAAGTTTTCCTAGAAAGTCTCCGTTCCTGTTTCTTTCTGGTGACCCCTTTCGTTTCCGTTCATTCTTAGAAGGGTCTGCCAACTCGACTCTCAGGGGCTGCGTGGCGGGGGGAGCTGCTCTGGGTGAGTCCCCAAATTGCTTCACCATGGTCTGGCTGTTTGAAGACACAAAATGAGAAAAAACACCCAACATGCTATTTCTTTCAACTGGTTAAGGGGGTGCTTGTCTGACTTGATTCTTGTCTGCTACACAAGCACATTAGTTTTCAGATCTCGGGAGATAGAATCTATTCTGTGCTGACAGGGCAGAAGCCGCATGACTCCAGCGGCCCGGCATTGTACAGGCTTGCCGGCTAGGCCTTATTAAATACGGCGATACAGTGCATTTTTGGATTAATTGGGACACAGCACAACAGCAGCAGCTCCTGTCCAGTTCACCCGCACTGACCGAAAATGGATGCAGTAAATGGATGCAGTTTAGTTTCATTTTTTTCTTAAAGCCTGACTTGGATAATTGCATGTTCTTTCTGCAAAATGGAAACATATTTTAGTATTGTTTGACTGACTTCTGTAATAAATTGTTTCACCATGTTTAAAATGGAACCATATCACTGAAAAGAAGTCAACATCAACAACCAGTGTGGACTGGTGTGTGTGGGGGGGGGGATGTTTATTATTTTTTTTGTCAAAGTTGTGCATCAAGTTTTTACAGAAAAAAAACGAATGTCTCTGAAGAGGGAGTGTGCAGTCTTTTTAAGCAAACGGAAAGCTACGGATTCCCCATGTTGGAAAAAAATCATTCTGAAGTTGAAATCGATTTTCAGTTTGTCAGCCCATTCTAACTGGATTGCGTTGGAATTATTTTTAGAGCTGCTTCAGAAATTGTGGCGCAGACCAGTCAAAAGTATCGGAGTAAATAATTCAACCAAATCCAGAGCGTTTCAGTGGTCATGGATGAGGCAAGCAGTCAGGAGGCAGGAGAAGCAGGGCTTCGCTTTCACTGCACCAATTAGGACTCCCAAGTATTTGGTTACTGAAACACCCCTAGGTTAACCTCTGTACATGTGTGGTGCAAAATATATGTAAATATATAACAGATATACAGGTAAAGATCTATTAGTTTGAGTGTTAATGGAAATGCATGCAGGTGATGGGAAGCACCACTAGGCTCCCGCTTAAAAGAATGGAAGGGGAATAAGACACTGAATGTCCCTATTGATAGCAAAAATCAAGTAAACCATTTCCGTCGAGAATGAATCTGCCTTCTGGGACGGTATACTTGAGATTTGCACAGGTGCAGGGGAGCTTTTTGATCAGCCAGTATTTGTAAACATCAATTGTAACTGATTTGTTTTGCCTAAACATCTCTGTCTACCTATGCACGTACCCTTTTACACACCTATACCCACACAGTTACCAAAACATGCAGTTTGATGTTCATTAGGGAAGGTGCTGAGCCCTATTGCCCTTGACTATATGGCCGACTCTTACGAATATTCATAGGCCAAAAAGATTTGATTTGTTTTGGGGAATTTTCAGCAATTTCCTCGATTTTTAGGTGACGCTTTTCATAACTTCAATTTAAGAATGTTTTTTTTAATGCGCATTAGAACGTTTTCACGTGGACAGATCATATGCACATGAATTCATACGTTCATATGCATCAAACCGGGTTTGCACCTGCTGCTTTAAGGTGTTCACGTGCCTAATGACTTTCCCTGCGCTGCAATGTGAAGGAGCAGCTCGGTTCGGAATGGGTAAGAAGGGATCAGATCTGAACGCCTCATTGCTTTCATCTGGGTTTATTGCGCGCTAGGTACAGGAACTGGAAGAGGGGAAATAAGGAATAATCTTTTGTATGGTTGGTCAAAGGTAGCAGCGAGATGTTATGTAGGGGGCATGCCTGATTCCTCCTGGTTCGCTGGCACTGAGGCAATGTGGCTGAGCATTGATGATGAGAGATGCAGGGCCCAGATGTCGTGCGGGCAGCCTGGCATCTCCGCCCTGGAAAGCAAAGCCAAGCTCCTTTGTTGCTGTTGGTGCCGGCCTTGCTATGGCAGCAGAAGCAGGGGTTTCTCTCTCACGGCACAGTTAGGACCCCGACTGTATTGTTGTAGGAAAACTATAAATTCTCAAACGTCCACGGTAATATTTTTGTCTTTAATCTGCATGAGGACACAAACAGTGTTTAATTAACCGCCCACACGTGTGGGATGCCGATGAAAGCAGTGGTGCTTATCCTTTGGTCAGGTAGATCTCAAATAGAAATGATGTTTTATCTATTCACTAAATACTATGGATAAACCAGTATTGCCAAAAATATTATTACACAATAATCGTTCAGCAATTAGAACAAATAAAATGTTAAGCTGCTTCCTTTACAATTTTCTGTTTCATATTTGAAGTGAATGTAATGCTTGGAGTCGTGGAAACCTCCTCTTGGTTGGCCACTTAAGGTGGTAACACTACCCCCTTTTCTTATTGTATAAGCATTAGCACCAACAAATTGAGGGTGACCACCAGAGAGGAGGGGTTTTTCTTTTAATACATGGAGTGCACAGCCTTGATCAAAAGGCACCTACCTCTATAGCAGAGGTTCTCAACCCGGCCTTCAGGACACACCTAGCCGGCCAGGTTTTCTTGCTAACCACAGTGAATATGCATGAGAGAGATTTGCATGCACAACCTCCATTGTATGCAAATCCCTCTCATGAATATTCATTGTGGTTATCTTGAAAACCTGACTGGCTAGGTTTGTCCCGAGGACTGGGTTGGGGCCCCCTGCTCTGTAGCATCACGAAAAAGTCAAAATGTGTGCGCAAAACGGAATAGGTGGGATGCTAAGAGAGAGGTGACCCTGATTAGGAATAAATCCAATAAATAGACCAAGGGATATGAGGCAGAGGAAAGGAGCAGGAGGACCCTGGGAGGGAAGTTAGACAAGTGAAACTTCACGTTTTCTCAGTGACTGGGGTTCAGAGGTGGAATTCCCTCTCTTTAGGTTTGAAGACAGAATCTGATTATAAAAGGTTTAGGAAGCATTTGAAGACTTACTTTTTAAGCTGGTTTTTGCTTACAAGGTGGAGAAGTTGGGAGGGGGAGAGAAGGAAGGTTTCAATTGGTTGAGTGGGGGGCAGGAGTTTTTCGTATTGTATTTTATGGGTGTATATTTTATTTTAGCTTATTGATGTAAACCGCAGTGTGTAAATTGTTATAATTAGCTAAATAAGAAAATACTTTGGTGAAACAAGGTGATGTTTTTCCATGCAATGAGTAAACATTTTCCCATCTTTACCGTTCCCTAATAGATTCTCTTTAGCATCAACGAATCGGTGCTGTAAATTCTTTGGATGGTAACGATTGAAATGGCATTTCTTTCTTGGCCCTAACCTTCTTCTCTTTTAATATTCGCGAAAGCCCTGCGTATGAGCACAATAAAATAATGTAGAGTTCCACAGATTTTTGCAGTCAATTTTGTAAGTGAAAGTCATTTCCTTTGGAAATGAGATGACGGCTGCATTTCTTTGACTTTCATGGTGAATTTGTCATAGGATGGATTGCAAAGGGCTTTCAAAGTTAGAGACAAATTACGGGCTTTGATTTTCAAGCAATGCTATCTGGCTTGAAGGGTGAATACAAAGAGGTTTCTACTGTTTTCAGGATCATGCGGCACTTTTCCAAAATTTCTTTTGTTTAAGGTGCTAAGAACTGAATCTCCGCTTGTCTCTCCTCTCCTAAAATGCTTGATTTGTTCAGGGTAGAGATGTGGATTCATTAGCATGCATTCAGCTCGTCAGCACACCTTAAAAAATTGAGTGCACCCAAAATCGATTTAACACAAATGAATGCATTTCAAGTCATTTTGCACATGTTAAAAATTTCTAATGCATGTTAAAAAAAAGTCTTTGTAAAATGAATGCGTGAAACAAATGGCAAAAGTTTGAAAATTGAAAAAAAGCCCAAACTGAAAAAGAACTGAAAGATTTTGCCTTGTGCGCAACCTTTACTGTATTGTTGTGCAGTTCTAACCTCCCTTTTGATCTTGTCTTTTACTGTGACGCAAAGGGAGATCAGTGTGCCATATTCTCAGTGGTGATTTTCTGTTATGTCATGTCAATTTACTAACCCGCAAAATTTTGTTGCAAACCTTGGACATTTTTAAACTCGTTTCCTTTTCTTCATTGCAGCTGAAATGGAAAGTGGAGGTTTCTACACTGGCCTCAACCTGACTCCTACATATACAGTATACATATATTTTTTTAAGAAAATAACTCCTGAATATTCTGGAGCTCTTTAGGCTTCTCAGTGATCCCCTGCAAAGATGCATCTAAATGGTTTAAAGAAAGTCAGATACAGAAGAGATATGGAAAACACGTGTTTATAGATTAGTTATTTTTTAAAACTGATTTTGCAGGCCCTGCAACAGACTTCACTTTTCAAGGTAAACAGAACTAACAAATTAACCGGGTCAACGTGTGTTGAGCATGTCCTGAAAATCATACTTATCAGGGAATTTTCTAGGATTGGGTTGAGAACCATTAAGAATATTAAGTAGGTGGGACTTGTTCCAGACCTCAGGGTCTGGCACTCTTGCCTTGGTTGGCCAACCTAATTGAAGATTTGACCTTTTCCACCACATAAATCCTCATTAAGGGAGAGGCCCATGATGGGCACAGAAATTTTATTTCAATTCTTAACAACTACTCACACCTGCCTAAGAAAGATTCCTCACTTCTTGTTCTCGTCAAGCTTCTAATTGCGTCCGCTGACACTGGGTATACTCGAGAGGCAAAAGGCGCTCCCAAAACTCTCCCTGGGATCCAGGCCTCCCAAAGTCAGTCATATTCCATAATAATGCTAACGCAAAAGCTTCCTCTCCTGAACTGCAGCGAGAATGGGCATCTGAGGAGCGAGCAGCAGGCATGCTGGATACAGCTGGCTTTTTGGAAGGGGAGGGGAAGGAGTGGAAGGAAAGCAATAACAAGACCATCTCCTTCAGCATCTGTGCCTGACTACAGAGCCAAATGGAAGCAAGCAGGCCATGTGTGGCGAAGGAGCTCATCTGCTTGCTTGACCTGGCTTCCTGCGCATTCTTACTTTTAGATATTTCCTGGCTCCTGCATGCTTGCTGCTCTACTAGAAAAGCGGCCTTTACCATGCTCTGCCACATCCAGCGCGGCTTCGATTTTGTGCTGAACGCAGCAAAGATGGGGAAAAGTGCATTTGTAGTCCAATAGATGCCAGTTTCCAAGCAGGGTTTCTCGATACCACAGGTGGAGATTGAAATGGAAGAGATTACGGAGAGATTCCTGAAAAGAAAGGAAACATTTCACCTTAGCTCAGTAGCATTTTCTATGACATTTTGCTTTTGTTTTTCTATGATGATGATATCACATTCTTTTATAAAGAAGTCCTCTGCCCTCAGAGCTGTGTGCGCTGTAAAGTGTATCCAAAACAAGGCTCTTTTGAATGCGTTCATTTTCCTCAGAGCCTTAATGGTGGTTAGCTCTGGTAACCCTAGCAATTCATTCAAGCCAGGCCAGGTCAAGCAAGGGCTGTGAATATCCAGGTAGTGAGGTCCCAGCTGTTTTTGGAAGCCAAAGAGAACCGGGGTCTATAATACTGCAACAGGCAGTTAAATCTGGCAGACCAGATGGACCATCCATTGCAGCAGCGTGTGTAGAATATCCGCAAGGACTGCGACAGCAATCCTGCCACAGGTCTGGCTTTCAAGGGAGACACAAGTCTGCCACCCTTCCCTGGATTCTTAGATTCAGCTATAGTTCATGAATATTCATTGGAGAAGACCCGTAACCCATAAGTAGTTGAGGAAGCATTTGGGAATTCCTGGTGCAGGAACTGCTGTCCTGCTTTCCTTTGCTGGTAACCGTGCAAGGCATTTTACGACCTGATCACTACGCACCTAAGATGTGCTGGTTGGAAATGCACTTCAGCCTACCCTAGACCATTGTTTTATTTTGATTTATATGTTTTAGACCCTTGTGTTGCTTGCCAATGTGGAAGCAGCTGCTGTGACACAGTGCTATAGTGCTATAGTGTGTAGTCCGGCCAGGGCCGCACCCTAGAATATTCCAAAGCCTACGCTTCCAAGGGTTTCATTCTAGAGCCGTAAGCTGATAATGCCTACAGAGGGTTGATAACACGCATACCACAAGAACATTCTGTTCATAAGAACATTTTTTATCAGGACCTCAGGGTCATTCGCTGAAGAAAGATTCATTATATTTTCTGAAGACCTTTGTTCACCTTTTAAAGTCTTTTTTTTTTTCTTTAAACTTACCTTTAAAAGCATCTTGTCCTTTTTTGATCCTCTAAGGAAAGGGAAAAAAAGGCATCCAAAGCAGATTTTATATATCAAAATAGGGCTGGTGCTATGGTTTCTGGCTCCCCCTGCAACCTATAAAATAAATTAAAGCCCTCCTCTCTCGTTAGTTAATGAGCCCTGGCTGCACTCACAGTGCTGGTTTTGATAACTCCTTAGTTTTTAATGTTTCCTTCATGTTTAGTTGTTTATTTTTCTCTTTTTTTATTTTTTCATATATCATTATTTTGGTCCTTTTTAATTCCTTATTTTTGATGTTTCTGCATTTTGGCACCCTCAGTGCTTACCTTGCTTATTAGGTTACATTGGCCCTGTATGGAACCTCCTTTAGGGGTTTTGTGCATTTTTTTGGTTTCAATGCACTGTGTTCCCTGCACAGTCCGTTTTCCCTTCTTTGCTGGAGCAAGTAGTAATGGGCTTTGAGCCGGCCGCACAGTGCAGCAGGGCAGGTTTCTGCAGGAGCTCCTCTGTCCTTTCCTGCACCTGGCTGGTGGAAACCTGAAAGCTTTTCATATCTGGTTTTCCAGCAGTTGTCACGGCTCAGCACCTACAAATTCTAGAAATGCTGGTGCATATTTATGTCAGCAGCCCACGACGTGCCCATTAAAACACGAGGCAACGTCTTACTTACTCACACGTTCTTTTCCCTTTTCAGACTTTATGAACATTTAGATTTCTCACCTTTGAAGTTGGAGAAAATTAGGTTCATCATAATAATGCTAAAACGTGGGAAAAAAAACTGTTGGATGCCATGGTAACACTGAGGTGGACAGAATTTGACGAATGTGAGTTTTGTTGCAGCCTAAAAACGAGTGGGCAATTCGAGGAGACAGTGGTGTTGCCAATGTTTATAGGCACTTTTAGCATGTGGGCCCTGTAGGCAGTTTTTGAGGGGCCTATGAAATGCAAGCGTGATAAGTGATCCTATGCAATTTTACCTCCTGTTTGCGTGGGCATTTGATTGGAGGTTAAATACCACAAAGTTTTCTTTCTTGACCTAAACATCCCCCTCGACCCTTTTTTATTGCGACTAAATTATTTTGTGATTTGACAGGCAGCAGGGGCTCTTAGCAAGGCTCCCTGGGGAAATATCCATTTATCCAGATGCATGTCTTTGAAAGTGGCCCCCCGGTTACTCCTAGGAATCATGGTCAGTCACCCGGTGAGGCACATAAGGCGTAGAGATAGTTTATTATTAATGGTTTAATGAAGCTTTGATTTGGGGGAGGGGGCCAAGTGGTACAGGTGTATGTGCGTGTTTACTGAAGGGGTGGGCAAAGGGTTGGGATCACAACCTCTCCCTCTCCCCCATCTTGCAGAGTCATCCCGATGGAAGATTTTATTTCACGAGAGAATATTCTGGGATGAAAACCAATCGCACACAATACTTGGCCATCGGCATTTCTTTGCTGCGTGAAAATAATATGTGGCACCTGTGAGCAGTACCCTTTACAGGCACACAATGCACTGGCTCCTAGGTGAACGGTTGAATAAGCCAAGCTGGGAGCGGGACTTGTGAGTCTCCATTTTACACCCAAATTACAGGTAGATCCTCATCTGGGAAAGTCACATCTCCCTGGCTGAAGAAGTCACCGTAGAAATGCTAATCTCAGACTCGACATGAATTTTTATCTTATAGTATTCCAGCGTCTCCGTAGAAGGCTTGCTGTGATGCTTTCACATAAAAGGAATCCGCCCTCCCTTGTTCCAGTCCGGAAGCCTTCTGCGCACGTCCTGCCTGGCGCTTCAAACAAAACCAGCTGGCCAATCCAGCTTTGAGCAAAAAGAAGCCACAATTTTGCATTTAAGCTCTCTTTGCCCATGAAAACCTGCTGCAGTTCAGAAACTCCTTTGAAATATGGAACCAGTTCCCCCCTCCTCCGATTCCAATGCAGGTGTTTAACTGGCTAACTCTGCTGTGAAGAGGTTTCGTAGCAACGATTAGTACAGGGCAAAGGAGGAAGCGGTGAGCTCCAGCTGCTGAGAGCCTCGAGCTGGCAGTCAGGAGAAGTCCTGGAATGCGAGTTCAAATTGTGCCCTCCTGCCAGCTTTCAGTGTGACCTTAGATAAGTCACCTTCCTTCCTTGTACCTCAGTTCTGCAAACGGTAATTGGATAGCAGTGACAATGGTGTTCCTTGTCCCTCTCCTCTCCAGGAACCTTCATGGCGTCTGAACGCTTGGAATGTGTTGCAGGGTCATGCGTTCCAGGGGTCACTGGGCTTGTGCTCTTGAGGTATGATACTGAAAAGCAGTTTGGGATCCTGTTTGGATGAAGTATGCTGTACCATGCTGGATGAAGTATGCTGTACCACATCCAAACTGTGCTTATTCTTGTTACTCTTATACTCAGACGTGGAGTCGCTGTTACAGTGGACGCCGTTTGCTTTCCTTGCGTTTATGACATTTCCCATGGCTGCAGCGTAAGAGGGAACCTTGCACTAAAATGGGCCCATTGTTACAAGCTAGATAACGAGGGGAAGGATTGAAAACGGAATGTCTTGCAGGCTGCGATACCTTGTATGGGGCCCACATAAAATCTATCCACAGATGCTATGGGCAGGAGCTTTTGGGACCTCATATGTTCCCTGCTTCAGGTTTAAAAGCTGAGGGTTCCGTCTGTGCACCGTTACCTCTGCACGCCAGAATGTAGAAGTCAGCAGAGAAGGGCCGGGTGCTTCACCCAGACTGCCAGTCTGCATCTGCCTATGGCTCCTGCCTTTCTTCCTCTCACTAGAGCCCCTTTGTGTCGATCCCATACAGATTTGAATTCGGCCTCTACTTGGCTCAGTCTGTTCTCTTTTCCTCACTTTCTCACATTCTTTTTAAGCTCCCAGGTTCCCCTCTAAACGGCATGGGCATCCAGCTTCGGGGGCGGCGCTTCATTGTTGCATTTTCAATTGCAAGGCAGAGGCATGTTGTGCAGGACTCTCAGGAGACCTGCCCGCCCCTCACGAATGAAAATGCATCATTCCCCTCCAGCAGGACCATGGGTGGAAGACTCCTGTGCATCTTAGAAGGAACAGTGCCGCCTCCGTCAGCTTCGTATCATGACCCCCATGTCCCTGAGCTTTTCATCCTACGGAAAGTTCCCTTCTGTTATTGAAGCCTGCTGATACTTGAATGTGTTTGTCGTAGGTCCCCTTGCCAGACTTGCTCCCTTGTAGAGCACTTTCTAGTAAATGATGGAAGGCTGACAGACCATCTATACAACAGGTATGCTCTGGGCAGTGCGACTCGTTGAAAAACGATCAGTCACTGCTTTTAAAACAATGCTCTATGCAATGCCCTTGACATTTATTTACTTACTGACTTAAAAAAATCACTCATCGATTGTTTGTAACATGGGGAAACAGTAATGCCAGATTCGACTCTGAGGTTTGTCGTCTCTTACTGGGTAGCTTACTCCGGGGAGAGCGAGGCACATGTTTCAGGGGGAGACAGCTCTCTTCTCACTAGAGCCATGACTCCAGGGATACAGGGTTCATGGGATAGGACCAGATAGGGCCGAGAGACCATTGGCCCCAGGGATCACTTGCTTTCCACCCCCCTCCCCCAAAATGCACAGTCCACTCCAGATTTGTGTTATGAACCAACAAAAGTTTAATTAATGAATGAATTTTCAACAAATGTAGCGTATAAAGCTCTAAAAGTCACAGTTCAATTCTTCTTTACTCCCATCCCTAGATAGAGAATTCCACTTCCTCTGCCCCTCTGCTCCCGAATACAGAGTAAACTCCTGAAATGTTTCTCCAGTAAGAAAATTTCTGACTCCTCATTAAACACTAAGAGCCTCTTTTACTAAAGCCTACTAAGAATTTGCAAATAATGCGCCGGACACACGCATGTTACATGCAGAACCTCTCCATTAGCTGTCAGGGGTGTGACCCAGGATGTTCCCAGCAGCTAATGTCTAATAGGCAATCAAAGCATGCTCTCCGCAAGGTGGCTGCACTTAGCAGCTCCCGTAGGGGAACCGTCGGGTGCAC
The DNA here is from genome assembly GCA_033557465.1 of Ichthyophis bannanicus. NCBI lineage: Eukaryota > Metazoa > Chordata > Amphibia > Gymnophiona > Ichthyophiidae > Ichthyophis > Ichthyophis bannanicus. The sequence continues at coordinate 849,997,146 of CM066032.1, forward strand.
CCGCGTTAAGAGCTGTGCTGCCGCCGCGTACGTGGCAATAGCCTGGGCTCCCACGATAATGCACTTTCCACACCTGTGCTCCACCCATTCCCCTGCCACATCCCACAGTCGCCGGTTGATGAGGGTTTTATCATGTGGCTGTGGACCTGCTCGTGCACTTGTGTTCCCGATGTCCTGTTGCCATGTATGAAAACACTTACTAACCCAGTGGCGTTGCCAGCCCCCACCCCCAATCACTCAGAGAGGGAGAACCCTCCGTGCTGCCGGTGGCGCTGCAGGTGGGGATGCATCCCTCTCCCGGTTGGCACCCGGGGCAGGCTGCACCCATCACCCCGCCCTTGCTGTGCCACTGTGTTAACCAGCTAGTGAACTTTAGTAAAAGGGACCCTGAGAGCTTGCATCCACGAGTGTATGAGGTTCATTTGGTTTGTTAATTCGTAAGTATATGCATGTATGAGTAATTTCCATGCACCTAGAGTTTGAAAGTGCATGGAAATCACTCATACATGCATATACTTACGAATTAACAATGTCTAATCAATTTGCACACCTAAAAAAGTGCTAGCATAAGTACAATGTGTACACAAAGAAAACATAAGTGAAAAAAAGCCTAAATAATGGGAAAAATTTATTTAAAATCAGCATGAACTGAATCTTTTTTTGGCTATGCATGCCCCTATTAAACACCAAAAACAACTTTCAGGTAAAGACTTCAGGCATCTCTCTCTGTGTTTCTCCTTGAAGCTCTCTCTGACCTTGCAGCTCCTTTGCTGGGATCAGACAAGCTTCTGGTTTCTCACTTCTTGTCCTGAGGCTCCCTTAGTCCGTTACTCCTTTCCTCGGTTAACTGATCGCCCAGTGTCTCGGTCAACCAAAACAGATAGGCTTTGTGGTATGATGGGCTGAACAGCCAAAAACAGAAATTGCCACTTGGGCTGCATTATTTACAGATTAATAATTCCTCCCTTTTTGGGGGGCTCCTCCTATAAATACCACAGTAGCCCTAGCCTAGAAGAATCTTTGGGTTTAGAGAATATCTACTTGGTAGAGCCACTGGAAGCCTCTGCATTAGGAAGAGAGTCACTAGGACCTTGACATGCACCATATATGATTGGTTCATATCAGGTGTGATGTCACAAATGTGCTGCTTGTATCATATGAAGCAATCACATCCTCTTCTGTGTGATGTGACACTGTTTTCAAACATGGCCGCTGGGGAATTGCAGAGGAGCAGTTTAAGGAAGAATGTGGCATACAGTTATTGAGTGATGAAAGTGAGGAGTATTAACTTTTGCTGTAGACATTTTGAAAGCATTGGACAGTTAGGGCAGGCCTTGGGCCTACTGGTGTTCTCTGCAGGCCGGGGAAGCCCCCTGGTGAATGGATAATGAGGAGAGTCTCTCCTAGAGAACTAAAGAGTGGAGGAAAACCCTCTTTCCCAAATCGCAGTGATGGTACCCATGTACATCATTGGCTTCCTCAGTGACCATATTGCTTAAAGAGCTCCAAGACCAGACTGTGCAACGTTCAGATAAAGTAGAGCTTTCTGTAAAGAGTATGTATGTGTGGGCAGCTGCATACATGTACTTGTTTTTGACTCTTCTGTGAGCACATATCGGTCATGTCAAAGAGATTTACATGCTATTCCCGATGGAATAAGACTTATGTCAAGGAAATGCCCTCAGATAAATGTAAAAACTATGGACCTGATATTCAGCACCAGCGACTAGTACTACTAATGTGGCTAGCCGCTGGTGCTGAATATTCAACCCTGCCCCGGTATTGAATATATGGGGTAGCTGCATAGGCCAATTGGTAACCGAGCAGCGACGATATTGAGCTGTGGCCCGGTTAGCGATATGCGGTGAAAGTTAGGCCAGGGTTATCTGCGCCTGGTTGTCACTGCATATCATTGAACTGGACAGCGGCTCAATATCACTGTTGCCTGGTCACCGATTGGCACCGCTCCCACCCCGCCCTAGAATGCCCCTGTCAGGCCTCTATGCTAAGTATTGTGGCGGGTAGGGCCGGCAGTTGCGGATATTCAGCAGAACTAACCATGTCAGTGCCACGGAATATATCCCACTCACCACAATTAACATGGTTAGCAGCTCTGCTAAGTGCGTTAATTGCTTGGAATATCGGGTCCTATGAGCTTTGTGAGCTGAAGGTGAGTTACATTCAGGTACAGTAGGTATTTTCCCATCCCTTGGCAGACTCACTATCTGTTTGTACCGGAGGCAATGGTAAGTTAAGTGACTAGTCCAGGATCACATGGAACAGTGGTGGGATTTCAAACGTGGCTTTCTCAACTCTCAGCACCCTGCTGTAACCATTAGGCAACGTCTCCATGCCAGCATTAAAAAAACAAACAAAAAAACAGCCAATTTTAAACAGACCACCCAGCAAAGGCCTTGGTGTCATGTATGCTGTGGAAAAACTATAACTTTAGGCCGAGCGACTCAGTCAGATCTCCCTACTATTGAGCAAAGCGGTTAGTCACCAGGATAAAGTTAGCTCCGAGTCCTTGTCCTAGTCAAAGCTGTTGAGTAACTGAAGATATTTACCCGAACTGGATAAATGCGCATGCCAAATCTTATTCTTCAGTTTGGCTTGGTTAGGAGATAAATGGCGTATGGAGAGCGAGAGGTTCCATCGTCATTCAGTGTGGGAGCAGAAGCTGAAGATCCGTGAGAGGCTGCATTTTCCAAATCCATGTTTTCCTTTTCTGTGGTGGAAGACTGACTTAGAGGAAATCAGAAGGACTAGTGGTTTTGCTGTTGGAAGCCTGGTTAGGCTATTACAGTAACATTCCTCAGTGCCAAACATAACAGTTCCGGAGACTTCCAGAGAGCTGTAGCAGTCTCCCCTCCTGTCCATGGAGCGAGTGTTTTAGTTTTGTGTTTTCTTTAGGAGGTGGGGAAGGAGTTGGGAGCATTTTAGCATGAGGTATCCAGCAAAGTGTTGCTGCCAGTTGTAATTGGTATACATGTGCTTAGAAGGCATAGAGGCTTTTAAAAAGAATTGCAGAAATGGAATCGCTGAAGTTGAACCATCACAATCATACAGAATGCAACTGTCCTGGATTAACAAGGACGTGCTAACCGCAGTGAGATGTTACAACCTAAAGGGGAGGGGGGTGGCCTGCTTTTGCCTTTGGTTAATAAAATAAGAGCTACCTACAAGTCTGATGGGAATAATTTTGAGTAATAAGGGCCAGCTGGAGAAAAGCTTAGTGCAAGCTTGTTTGTGTGGCCTCACTAGGCCATGAGGATACGATCTAGGTGCATCATAGGGCTGGCAACTATCACTGTCTACTACAGAACATGTTTTCTGAAGCATTTTGAAAAAATAAAGAATGTTTCCCCGGTACTTGTGCCTCACATCCTTCCAAGGACCTCACCAGTTAGCTAATTCCTCCCAGCTGGACGCGAGTTTTCCCTGTCCCTTTCTCATTTTGGACTCCTGGTGGGCTGCAAACTCACTGCCTAGAAACATTGATCAAAACGTGAGACATCTTGCAGGGTTTTGTAAGGTTTAAAGATAGTTTCCAGGAATAAATTTGAAACCAGAGATTCCACCCTAACAGGCTGATACACCGAGCCACCTTTTATTTTCTCTAAGTGCTGTCGAGTCAGTGCTGACCCAGCAGCCCCTGGGTTTTCTTGGCAAGGTATGACCAGATGTAGATTGTCAGGCCATTTCTTCCAAGGCAGGGGAGGTAAAGTGACCTGCTCAAGGTCACAAGAAGTGCCAGTAGGAATCAAACTCTGATCCTTTGGGTACTAGGCAGTTGCTCTAACCACTAGGCGGCTACTCCACACAAATCATGATTATGCAAATTTAAATGCAAATTGAATTCATATTCACGTGTCTGAAAATAAAGTATAGGCATATTATTTGCCATTTTTCACTAATACTTTATTTTATAATGTGTAGTTCATTTTTATACTGTATTTTTCTTTTTCTGACAGAGTTTAATGCAAATTAAGTTTTGTTTGGTGACTGTGATGCAATGTTCTGCAAAGCAGCTTACTCGATATGAATGAAAAGTTTAACGATATGCAAAAAAACTGTTTCAGAAATGCAATGTAAGAGAAAGAAAGAGAGAACACATCTCAGGGAGATGTAGCTAAAGGCCTTGTGAAAAGTTTTGCAAAATACGCCAGTGGGCTGTTTTGCTGCTGAGCCTATTTGCATATAATCCCCGCTCGCAAAATAGCTTGTGTTAAAACCAAATACGGCATTGGCTTTAAATTTTTCAGAACACTTTACAAACCTTGGTGGAGGTCAGATTTCAGAGCAAAAATGCATTGAGTTGAATTTAATCAGAATCAGAGACAGACTAAGATTTATGCTGTACTCAGTGTCTCACCCAACCTTCATCTTACACCACTACATGGATGTCCAGTTCCCTGGTGTGGGGAAAGAGAAGGCTTCAAGGTTAGAGGCTGCAAATCAGCAAAGGTAGTATCCAAATCTTGGTTCCCTCACTGACTTGTGACTTTGATTCGTATACCGCCAATAAGCAAAGCCAGATTGACAGTTTAGAAAAAATCATAAGAGAAAAACACAGAAAATAGTCAGAAAAGTAAAGAAGCAAAACAAGATGGCAATTGAGGGGGGGGGGGGAGCAAGACACAGGGCCGTTACAAGGGTTTAAGGTGGCAAATTCATTCCTGCTGCCCCCTTCCCCCGCCCCCCAGCAGCAATGCCTTTAAACAGCAACACAGTGCTCACCATAACCTCCAGTGCTGCCCGCTGTTCTCACTTCCACCACTTCTGGTGCAGACTCTCTCTGTGCATGGGGGTGGAAGCAGCAGAAGCAGACGCTGTTTAAAGGCATTCCCGCTGCAGCAGGCCCCAGAGATGGACCACCCTCACACCATCGATGCTTTAGGTGATCGACTAGTTTGCCTGATGGGATCATCAGCCCTGTCCAGAGAGAGAAAGCGAGCTCTTTGAGGAATGGACTTATCATGCCCAAATACTTATCACCACACTAGAAGTGCTATAAAATGACAAGTACTATAGTAGAAAACCCTTCTCAAAGTTTATAGGACCAAAACCTCCTTCATATCTTTTTACAAACGAATTAGAATTATAATTATCATCTAAGTTTAAGAAAGGTAAGCTTAGTAAAGCCCATCTGTTGGTTATTGCACCCTAATGGATACTCAGGGTTATCAGGCCACCATTTATTTAACAGGCTTTTATATTACTTTATCATTTCAGTCAAAGCAGTTTACATTGTAACTTAAACTTGGCAGTGTACATTGAACAGGGACATTGACAACTTGGATCTTTCTGAGGCAATGGAGGGTTAAGTAACGGGAATTCTAGTGGAAATTGAACCCTGGTCTCTTGGTTCCCAAGCCAGTGCTCTAACCATTAGGCCACTCCTCTACTATTTTCCTCTGCTAGTCTTATTGCTATCTTGGATTTAAACTGAAATCTTAAACTTGATCCCAAAAATAACAATACATAATCAGGGCCGGCCCATCCAATAGGCAGGCTTGGCGACCGCCTAGGGTGGCAGATCTCTGTGGGTGGCAAGCCATGTGCTTTGGTACACATGGCCTGTCACCCCTCTTTCCGCTGAGCCACACCGCCTTTCTCCCCTTCTCCCCGTGCTGCTGCCCCCAGCTGCTGCTGATTCCGAAGTTATGTCAGAGGGGGTAAGAAGCGGCAGGCCATGTGTGCCAAAGTGTGTGGCCTGCCGCTGAGCTGAGTCACGCCCCTCCTGAGCCCGCTACTGGAATCAGCGGGAGGGGGGGACACAGTAGTGCGTGGGGGGGGGGCAGAAACCCTTGGGCTGGCCGTGTACATAATTATATTTCAAGTAAATTGTGTGTTGATACTGTCTGTTGCTGCTTCTTCTGTGATAGGAGAGTTTTGACTTAGAGCATATTCATAAACCCTTTTGTGTGATGATTTCATTGTCCATCACTGAACTTTCAATCCTTGTGGATAGGCCTTTAGGGTGTGTTATGGCCTCTTTTACTAAAGATTTGCACTTACCACGCAATTAGCGGTAAAACTAACCTGTCAGAGACGTGCCCAGCAAGTTCCCAGCTGTTAGTGAATGATGAAGCAGCAGAATGTGTAGTGCGATTAACGTGGTTACACCCAACGACGCCCATAGAGGTACCGTTATGTGCACTCACGCTAATTTATACAGTGCCACCAAGTGTGGAGTATTTGCCCTTGCGCTAGAGGCAATGGGGGTCATTGTGAGGCACAAATGCCCTGCTTGGACGTACATCCCCACTGTTCGTCACCCTTGCCGTCCCCGTGCAAGGCTGCCTGTATGAACAGCAGGGTTGTACAGGGAGCCTTAGACGGGGGCAGGAGGGGGCGGGCAGGAGGCAGAATGAGGGCAGTGCGTGGGGAGGCCTGTACATCCTGGGTCAGCCTTCTAGATGGGGGACTTATTCTACCTCGGAGGTGGAATAAGTCTCCCTGGACGTCGGGGAACAGCAGAGGCCGGCGGTGGCAGGAAGGTGAGGAGGTACAGTGGGTCCCCTGCAGCCTGATCCTGGCCATGGTAGACTGGATCATGGGTCGGGCTGTGGGGAAAGGGGGTCTTTGTCCCGCAGCCGGCAATCACAGCTCCTGAATGGAGCCATTCCCTGAGTTAGCCAGGGATATGTAGGGCATGTGGCCCTTCAAAATCTGGGCCTGGCCTGCACGTACAGGCCGGTAGACCCAATTCTGAGGGGCCATACAGGGGCTGGACATCCAGAAGGGAATTGGCTTCCACGTGCTCTCCGCTCCCACACTCTGCCCTGACCCACCCATTTTCCTCCTAAGCGCATGATGGCCACCTATTGTGCATTTTAGTAGCCACCAGCTGATATGCATGCATGTTAGCATATTTGGCTGCTAGCTACTGCATGCTAACATGCTCGCTAACACATCCATGGCTTTAGGTAAAAGGGCTCCTTAGTCTTCTGTCATAATAATCACTACATTGTGCGCTGCTTAAAACGTATCTTAATGTTGAGGGAAGTCACTGAATTCCATAATCTTCCCTCAGTTTTCTTTAACTCTTGAACTTGCCCTCTGTAACGTGATAAACTGTCTTCAGTAGCATCCAACCTGGCTCAAGGTTGTGTCATTATTGAATCTTCTCCCAAGCTGCGACACCTAACCCAAATCAACAAATTTGTGCTACATTCATTGTGTTTATTGCAAGTTAACATTTCTTTATGCATAGAAGCATTCATTTTTTGAAAAATATATGCAGGCAGACAAGAAATGATGATGACACGATAAGCCTGTGGATTCATTAGTGAATAATTACTAATAGATGGGCTTCCTTCAGCTTGCCTTTCATATACTTAAATCTTTATTATAATTTAATTGGCCAAAAGATACATAACAGGTTTTATTCCTATATATTCTGAGAAGTTTTATGCAGTATATTTATTCTGGCAAACATTATGGCGGCCCATTTGAGATCTCCCTATCTGAAGCACCACTGATATCACAAGATTTCTTTTAATTGGAAGAGGAGGTGCGGCCTAGTGGTTGGAGCAGCATCCTTAAAAAGACCAGGGTTCAAATCCCACTTGCACTCCTTTTGGCCAGCCACTTAACCCTCCATTGCCTTAGGTTCAAACTTAGATTATAAGCCTTTTGGGACAGGGAAATGCATATACTACCTAAATGTAACTTGCCTTGATCTTCTCCTGGAAAGGCATAAGCTACTGTAAATATTAGCAATAAATATAGTACTTTATCTGGGTTAACTGGCCAGTTTGATTTCTTCCTTGGTTCAGAACTCCAAGATTAATAAAAGCCTACTCAAGCCCTGCAGAGAACCATGTGGCCAGTTACAGGCCATAAAGATGGTACTACTGGTCTTTGTTCATTGTAATATGAGTCTTCCCCCTTCCCCAAGTGCCTTGTGTGCCACTGTTCAGACTGGAGCTAGGAAGAAGAGTACACAGAACGGAACATGTCGCTGTGTCAAGTGCAGCATGGACCAAAGTGGCACATATACACTGACTGAAGTACCATTCCTTGACCAGCAGATGTCGCCAAAAATGCTCCTCTCAGGATGTATTTGCCAAGGAGCTGGAATGGAATCAAACCCAACCGGACAGTGTGAAGTAAGCCCTTCTTCTGCTCCTTTCCTTCCCTCTCCCAAGTTGCAAAACTGCTTATCAGATTTCTCTGGTTATTGGCACCACTTTTACCGTATGGTAAGTAATAACGCATGAAGGAGGGAATGCTTTTCTATGACGTAATAAATCCAGCGGCACTGTGACTTTTCACTTAAAATGTCCTGAAGTGTTACGCCAGACTGGTTTCATCAACATAGGCTGATACCGTTGCTTTTATCCTGCAAGCAGGAGGGGGGGGGGAGTGCTATTCAGTGGAAGGGCAGTGAGTGAGAGCTGAGCAATATTTAGGCTTTATTTTTGGCTGTTTCCACGTGAAGGTAAAAGCTTCATAAGATTTGTGTGCAAACCCCAGAAAGTGTCAGGCTTTTTTTTTAAAGCGAGACCAAGGTTCCAGGCAGTGCTTTTTTCACAAACAATGGCAGAAGAATGCAGCCCAGTCTCCTCAGTGCTTGTCTTATGCTTTCTTGAATGCTGTTACTTCCCTGATCTCCACCACCTTCACTAGGAGATTTGTTTCACACATCCACTATCTTTTCTGTAAAGAAATATTTCCTTACATTGCTTCCAGGTTTGCCTCCTTTCACTCTTATCCTATGATCCCCCAGTTCCAGAGCTTTCTTTCTGTTCTGAAAGGCCCCTTGTATTAATACATTGTTCTATTTATATGTCTCTCTTGCCTTTCTTCCAAGGTATACATCTTTAGAGTTTTAAGTCTGTCCTCATATGCTTTATGAAAATGACAGTCAATCATTTTAGTAGCTGCCCTCTAAACCGACCACATTTGTTTTATATCTTTTTGAAGGTATGGTCTCCAGAAGTGCACCCCATACTCCAACTGAGCTCTCATTAGAGACTTATACAGAAGTATTATCATGTTTTTTTTCCTGCTGGCCATTTCTCTGTATATACACCCAGGCATCATTCTGGCTTTTACCATTATTTTACCTATCTGGCTACTTTAAGATCTTCAGATACAATCACATCCAGGTCCTGCTCTTCTTTCATGCACAGAAGTACTTTACCTCTATACTGTACTGCTTCCTTGGGTTGTTGCAGCCCAAATGCATGACCCAGCATCTTTTAGCATTCAATTTTAGCTGCAAAACTCTAGATTATTCCTCAAGCTTTACTAAATCGTCCTCATGCTATCCATACCTTCCAGAGTATCTATCCTGTTGCTGCATTTGGTATCATCTGCAAAGACGTAACCTTTTCCTGAGAAACCCCTCTGCAAAACGACTTACAAAAATATTGAAAAGAACCCTCCACGGACCAGTCCTTGTGGAACATCACTACTAACACCCATGTCCTTGGAGTGGACTCCATTTGCCACTACTCTATATTGTTTCCCGTGCAACAGTTTCAGACCCCAGCCAAGGGCGCTCAGTTTATTCATGTCCCCTATACAACGCCATGTCAAAAGCCTTATTGAAATCTAACAGTGCTACATCTAGGGCTCTCCCTAGTCACCCAGTCAAAGAAACTGATCAGATTCATCTTTCTGAATTGTTTTTTCCTAAGCACTAAGGGAATGGAATGAGAAACCTTAAAGAAAGAAGAAAAAAAAAACTGAACGCAGGTAAGGTGGTGGAAAGCGAGGAGAGTAGTTGCCCGTAGTTACTTTGAGCTTGTTGGGGTACTCATTTCTCTTTCCTTTTTCTCCTCCAGCATTGCTTGTTTTAGTTTTCAGCTCAGGTTTTCTGCTCGGGCAATACAGTTCCTCCTAGAACTTTGCCTACGTTGAGCCTTGTTGGGCTTTAGAAAGATCATTCGGATAGTATTTACACCCCAATGCATTTTGGTATTTTGGTCGCCTCGGTGCCACGAGTGCCTAACGGTATCAGAAGGTGGTTGTCAGAAATGAAGGTCTGCCTTGAAATCTCCTTCTGAGCGACTTGGCGTCTCTGATTTTAAAGCTCCATTTTGCATAGAACTTTGAGGCAGGAAGTGGGATGTCCAGGTCAGGAGGTTCAAACTCCCTCTGTTATTTTGCAAAAGGCTCTGCCAAACGCACGGCCTTTTGTAAACTATGTATAGGGATGCTAGCAAATACAGAGCTGTGCTTGCCAGTATGCGCAGTGGGACCAGAAATTTCACAAACCTATTGGTGCACAAAAACAGCTGCATTGCTCAGCGTCTTCCATGTATAGATGCTGGAAATTATATGTGACGATGCCAGTTTTGGACTCCTCTCTGTATAAGTGCTGAAAACTGTACGTATAGGAGCCCTATTTCAGGCAATCAGTGGAGCGGATTAAGGAACAAAGATTCAAAAGCAATTCTGACATTTTTAAAGCCCCAAAACCCCTTGGGGCTAAGCATAATTACTCCTTCAACCACTGGTTTCGAGCCCTGGCCAAACCAGAACGTTGACGAAACTTATGTGAGCCTTGAAGTTGGTGCAAAAACTGTTGAGGCATTCTTTTAACATATACACGCATTCTCATTTTAAAATAGGAAATACATGTATAAATTTTAGTCCTACCCAAAACATGCCTATAGAACACTCGCTCTGAATCTGTGTATGCCGGACCTCTTCATGAGGAAATAGTGGCGTTCCGAAATCACCGTTTACACATATATGTCAACCTGCATGTGCAAATGCTGCTATCTCCAGGAGTAGAAACAATACAAAACTCTAAAATGGCCTCCTCAATGAATTTAGTCCCCTGCTGGTAATCTCTCTTGGCACACAGTGTAACCCTGAATGGTCTGGCGTCAGAGAAGCCTGCCACCTTATCTAGATCAAACTGAACAGGCTTTGCCCCGTTGCATGCACAGAAATGTAGTTCCACTTTTCTAAGAAAAGCAGAGCTGCAACTGCATAAATAGCATAGGGCAAAGGCAAGACTGGGTCTGCCTGTTTGTCTTGCCCGGATCTCCATTCCTGCTTTTCCTATGGAGCTTAGAGCTGTATCTCCCGTGCATGTGGGGGGTGGGCAGAACATTGACTGTTTTACCCCGTCTAGAAGAAAGAGAGCCAACTGGTAAGGCTAGACAGCTTTCAATCAATCACAACACTTGACTCACTTAAGTGTAATTGCTTCAGAGTGGATGGGAGAGGTCTGGAGAGTTAATGTGTTAGTGGACTGAGCTGTACAGGGGGTCACCACTAGGTGGCATACTAGGAAAGAACCCAGAAGTAAAAAAAAACAGGCATTACTGGGAGTCATGTGCAGAGCCAACCTCTTTTATTGAGTACAAGCGTTCACAGTGAAAATCCCGCCTCCAGTCTTTTCTTTGAAGGACTGACTGGCTAATGCCCATGACAGGGAGAAAGAGGAGAAAAGCTGGGGTTTAAAACAACAGTACTTTCAGAAAAACCTTTAGACGCAGTCCCTTTTATTGTTCAAATATCATGTTAAGTTCTAAGAAGACATAAATGCTTTAGATCCGGAAAGCTGCTCAGACTATATGACTTCGACTTTTTAGGTGCACATAACATCAATATCCATTGATCAGAGTGTCACTGTGCCAACCCGTCTTGGAATCTCAAGCAAGCATCACACTTGCAGTCCGTATGTAACAGTAGAGTCAGGTGAAGAGGAGATATGGAGAGGAGGTTTTAGAAAGCATGATGTGGGTGACTACGATACAACGTCTGCAACTATAATAGTAGGGATAGTAAGGAAATCCGCAGTACTACCTTTTAACTTTCGAAAGGGAGACTATGATAAAATGAGGAAAACAGTTAAGAAAAAACTAAAAGGAGCAGTTGCAAAGGTTAAAGACGTACATCCGGCTTGGCTGTTGTTGAAAAATACTATCTTGGAAGCCCAGACCAGCTATATTCCACGCTTTAAGAAAAGTGGAAGGAAGTCCAAAAAACTGCCAGCATGGTTTAAAGGTGAGGTCAGAGAGGCTGTTGTTGCCAAAAAAGCATCTTTCAGGAAATGGAAAAAAGAGCCAAATGACGAAACCTGGAAACAGCACAAGCACTAGCAAGTTGTTGCCAAAAAAGCATCTTTCAGGAAATGGAAAAAAGAGTCAAACGACGAAACCTGGAAACAGCACAAGCACTGGCAAGTCAAATGCAAGGCATTGATAAGGCAGGCAAAGGGAGAATTTGAGAAGAAGCTTGCTGCGGAAGCAAAAACGCGAAGTAAAGACCTTTTCAAGTACATTCGTAGCAAAAAACCTGTGAGAGAGTCAGTTGGTTCATTAGATGATAAAGGGGTTAAAGGAGCACTAAGAGGCGACAAGGCGATAGCGGAGAGATTGAATGAATTCTTTGCTTCAGTGTTTACTGAGGAAGATGTAGGGATGTTACCCATGACTGAAGTGGTATTTAAAGGTGCGGAAGAATTGAAGGAAATATCGATACATAGGGGAAGATGTATTACAACTATTAGATAAGCTGAAGAGTAGCAAATCACCTGGGCCGGATGGTATACATCCAAGGGTGTTGAAAGAACTGAAATATGAGATTGCAGACCTGCTATTAGTAATCTGTGAACTATCATTAAAATCATCTCTAATACCTGAAGATTGGAGGATCGCCAATGTAACACCAATTTTTAAAAAGGGTTCCAGGGGTGATCCGGGAAACTACAGACTGGTGAGCCTGACATCAGTACCGGGAAAAATGGTAGAAACCATCATAAAGAATAAAATTACTCAGCATGTAGATAGTCATGACCTAATGGGAGACAGCCAACATGGCTTTAGACAAGGAAGATCTTGTCTTACTAATCTGTTATGTTTTTTTGAAGGAGTGAATAATCAGGTGGACAAAGGTGAGTCGGTTGATATTGTGTATCTGGACTTTCAGAAAGCCTTTGACAAGGTCCCTCATCAGAGACTTTTGGCAAAACTAAAGAGTCATGGGATAGGAGGCAGTGTACTATTGTGGATCAGGAACTGGTTAAAAGATAGAAAGCAGAGGGTAGGGCTAAATGGCCAATTTTCCCAATGGAGAAAGGTGAATAGTGGTGTACCCCAGGGATCTGTGCTGGGTCCGCTGCTTTTTGACATATTCATAAATGACCTGGAAAGTGGAATAATGAGTGAGGTTATCAAATTTGCAGATGACACAAAACTATTTAAAGTTGTTAAAACCCAAGAGGATTGTGGAAAATTGCAAGAGGATCTTGATAAATTGGAAGACTGGGCATCAAAATGGCAGATGAAATTTAATGTGGACAAGTGCAAGGTTATGCACCAAGGGAAGAACAACCCAAACTATGGTTACACGATGCAAGGTTCCACTTTAGGAACCACCACCCAGGAAAAAGATTTAGGCGTCATTGTGGATACCATGTTAAAACCCTCGGCCCAGTGTGCAGCGGCGGCCAAGAGAGCAAATAGAATGCTAGGTATCATAAGGAAAGGAATGGAAAATAAAACAAAAGATATTATAATGCCTCTAAATCGTTCCATGGTGAGACCTCACCTTGAATATTGTGTGCAATTCTGGTCGCCGTATCTTAAAAAGGATATAGCGATTTTAGAAAAGGTTCAGAAAAGAGCCACCAAAATGGTAAAGGGGATGGAAGGATACTCCTATGAAGAAAGGCTAAAAAGGTTAGGGCTCTTTAACCTGGAAAAGAGACGGCTGAGGGGTGATATGATAGAAGTCTATAAATTAATGAACGGAGTGGAACGGGTAAACGTAGATCGATTGTTTACCTTATCAGAATATAGAAAGACTAGGGGACATGCAATGAAGCTACAGGGTAAACTATTTAAGACTAATAAAAGAAAATATTTTTTCACTCAACGTGTAATCAAACTCTGGAATTTGTTACTGGAGGATGTAGTAAAGGCTGTTAGTGTAGCTGGGTTTAAAAAAGGTTTGGACAAGTTCCTGGAGGAAAGGTCCATAAACCATTATTAAGAAGGGACCCAGGATATCAATGCTTGAACCAATACAAGCATTGTGGAACCTGTGTCTCTTGGGGAAACTGCTAGGTACGTATGACCTAGATTGGCCACTGTTGGAAACAGGATACTGGGCTTGATGGACCTTGGTCTGACCCAGTATGGCATATCTTATGTTCTTATGTTCAATTCCACTCCATCCAGGAGAGAAGTTGGGGGAGAAAAGGAGACCTAGGAATAAAACCGAGAGAAGCGTGAACAGCCGAGGAATAGGTATGGGAAATCTTCTGAGGAACCTTGCCACAGTTCTGCATAAAACATGAAATCATAGAGAAAACGGCTATGCATGAAAGAGCAAAACATTAGGGCTTGCATGGGGCGGCAGATGATGTCAGGCTGTGAGCGGAAAGTTGCCCTGGGGGCTGTCTAATTGAGAATCACATATAAAGCGGCGCAGAGCATGCTGTAGTCTTTTGATAGAGGCATCAGTTGGTAGCACAGGGGATATGTTTAAACAAGTGAGAAATGAAACAGCAAAGAGTATCAGAGATAAGCAAAAACAGCTCATTATTATGCAAAATACATGCAGTTTATTACTCCAGTCGTAAATTTCCTAACAACGAGCCCAACAACACCTGCAGCAAAAAAAGGGACTAAAATTATGATTCTTTATACATAATCCGAGTTCATTTGATTTTTCTTTTTTTTGTCTCATGCCCAATCATACAAGATTTATCTGAAGTCTGTCCCAAAGCAGAAAAGTCATAGGCAGCCATTTGGAATATACATTTTGCTGTTAACCTGAATCTAAATTATCTGGGCTCTGAGTGAGTGCGGTGGAAATGCTGCTAGACCACACTTCAAAAACACACTATTAAAGCTCCTAGTTAAAGTCTGGACATCAGCATTTTAAGTAGGTTTTGCAGATACAGTCCATGGATCAAGAGCGCAAAAAAAGTCTTCCAGTCAGGACAGCTTCAGCGTTGCTTTCTTGACATCTGACGTTTCTAGATGGATTAGCTTAAATTTGTTATGCTATGTTAAAAGCCTTGTTTTACGAGACTTGCCTCAGCTTCTGGCCTTAGTGTCAGGAACCCTGCTAAGTGATGCAACATGTCTTGTTAGGTTTAATTGACCAAAGCTGATTTGTTAAAACAATTCATTTGTGTTGGAACTTAGGCCTGCGCCACATTGCTACCTGAATCCCTTGACCTGGAGCTGTCTGGGTCACAGAATGGCTGCCGGTTGCTTGACCTTTGCATTGTTTAGTGTGTCATTGTTTCCACTGGTATTTTTTTGTGGTTAGAGCTGACAAGAAGGCCTTAGCCCTGACTTTCCACCCCAGTGGATTGCAGGCATCTCCAGAGAGGGAGCTGTGTTTTCTGTGAGTTATAGCCTCCTGTTTGCCTGCAGTAATTTGGATAAATTGGTAGGGATGTGCATTCGTCAGTGCGCATTTGGTTTGTCAGTGTGCCTTAAAAAAGTTAGTGCATGCTAACGTGCGTTAACCTAAGAATTCACACACATTAAGTTGATTAATGTGTGCTAAAAAATTTATAATAAAAATGTCTGAAATGAATCAAAAAAAGCTTGAAAATTGAGAAAAAATCCTAAACTGAAAATGAGCCAAACATTTTTACCCTGTGCACACCCCCCCTACAAATCAGTCAGCCCTTCTGGTTGTAAGAGGAATGCTAGATCGCAGAAGGCTGTTAGTTTTGAAGAAGAAATCTCCAAGATTTTTGCTTAAATATCCATAGTGTGCTCTACTTTACCTTCTTCCAGTGAAGCAGCCGTGGATGCCGATTCTGAAATGTTCACAGTCAGGTCGTCCGGATGCCCAAAAGATGGATGGTGCTAATTTGTACCTGATTCCGCAACCGCGGGAGCTAGACATTCCCATGGTTGTGGAATCGGGCACTTAGATGGCCAGTGTGCATCTGATTCATTCGCGGGAGTCATCCCAGCACCTGCATGCCCAGCTCCCGTTGGTGTGTCGGTGCAGTGGTGCATTATTACCATGGCACCAGCCCGCAGATGCAGAGCAGCCCATTTTCCCACTGTCTGATGCTCGGCGAGAGTCCTCAGGGCTGGGATCAGGCGGCAGGAGCCCTCCCGTGGTGTTGGAATGGTGCAGGAGAGTCTGCAGGCTGTGCGCAACACATCTCCCGGCACTTATTCAACCTTCGGGGTGGAATAGGCTGGGCGTCTAACAAACTGGCGGGGGATGTACAGAGGCATGATCTGAGTTGCCTCTGTACGTCCAGCTGTCTGGGCATTCCCCAGCCCCACACTCTCTCGCCCTCGTCCAGCGCTCCCCACACATCCTCTGTGTACAAAAAGAGAGCGCAGGGCCCAAAATCACGATCAGGGGCCGTGCACAAGTTGGATGTTCAACCCAAACATCCAACCCCCCTATTCCTTGACCGGAATGCTGTAGTGTCCAGTTCAATTCATCTCATTAGTTGAAGCTTATTAGCATGGACCAGTGCTATCGATGTGCAGTTTTCATGACATAGCCTCATATTATCCCTGGTTTCTAATCTGTAGCAGCTTTTAATCCAACAGGACACCTAGAACTTTATGGGTCATGTATATTAAAGGTTTTAACACACGTTAAGTACTTCTATGGTGCATTGGCGCTTAACACACATTAACATTAATTACAGTAAAATGTAACAACATTCTAATTTAATGACTGATCCAGAATGGGCAGAGGAATCATCCCACTAAATTCCCTCTGGTTCTTACGGGGCAACTGCAACCTCTAGACAAACTAGGTGGACAGTAGCCACCCTAGAGGATATAAAAGTGGACAGGTGCTGCGGGTCATAAAAAAGAGAGTTGGACCCTGCCAACTTAACTAAGCATTTACAAGGTAAATGTACAAAGAATAACCTGCCCAACTGAAGCAGCCCAGGTTTTAACAACAAAAATTGCTTCCTTCTTTCCTGTGTGGCTATGGAGATGTCTAGGAAAATCCTAATATGGCAATCCATGAACACTTTATTAGATGATCGAAAATACATTTTTAGGAGCCAGTCCTGATCTGCATCTAAAGCCAAGGTGATCAATAAAGTAGTGGTGAGCTTCGGTTCAAATTCAGACTTCTCCAAAAAAGTTAAGTCCAGATTTTCACAGGATAACACTGATGACAGTTCGTAGCCTCCCACCATCCGAATTTTAGCAGTAGGCAAATAAATAACTTTATGTCAAAATAGAGGGAATCTTAAGAAAATTAAGAATCCTCTAATTTCTAATTCTATTAGCATTTTCAAGGGTTTCAAGCTTTCTATGCATAACCTCAGAATTTTTCATAAATGTCAAAGCATTTTCTTGGAGCTGATTCAACCTTACTTCTGTATAAGAAATTCTGTTCTTAACACTATCCAATAAAATCTGAATATGCCTCAACTTTCTGGCCAGTCTGAATCAGCGGTGTTGAAATGGACTGAAGCTGGAGAGAAAGGGACTGTTCAAACTTAAATAAAGCTTCCCACACAATTTCCAAAGTAAACACTTGAGGTCTCACCAAAACCAAACAAACACCAATACCAGGATCCTCCCAAGCAGAGTCCAAAAGCCACAAATACGAAGGGGGCAAACAAACATCCTTTCCATGATGTTGCCAAACTGATTGTGCCTCCATGGCTTGATCTCTCCAAGCAGTCTGGCAGAAAACCTCAGTGCCTGGTCTTCTCTTCCGGCATAGGGTGACTGCGACCCCAGGGGAAAAGATCCGCTGGATTCCTTCTGTGGTAGTCTCCCAGCCCCAGCCTCAGAGATCTTCCGCGCCAGCTGCATCAGAGGATCTCAGCACTCCAGCCTCAAGGACTCATTGAGCTCAGGAGAGAGCGAAGGGTCTCCTTCCACCCTTGCCACTCCCAACAGGCCAACAGAAGCTCTCTCCTCGCCAGCGGGCCTCACGAACAAATCCATTGGCCCTCAAATCTCTGACTCAGCTGCCGATATTTCCACCTTGTGTTTGTGACCAGAAGGTAGCATTGAAGAGCAGAGATAGAAACTCGGAAAACAGCAAGGCGCCTCCACGCAGGTGAGTTAGTGAGCATCCGCCGTTACCATCTTCCTCCCCTCTCAGCACATCATTTTTATCCAGGCAACTTTGCGGGTGTTAGCAGAGTATGAAAATCCCCGTAACCTATATACATTACTTGCCTACAGGGATAATTTTAGAAGCGCCGTTCGTGAGTTGGATGTCTGAAAACAGGCACTTAGACGTGCCAATCACAGAGACTTCGCTGGAGCCATTTTAGAAAGCCAGGTATATGAACGTCTCCGGGGCAAGCATGTCCATGTTGCATGGAGGCGTGGTGGAGACATGCCTGTGGCATTCCAGAAAAGATACACATGCGTGACCAATTTCAGAAACGGTGAGTACATCTAAACCCACCAGCGGTAATGTCCGTTAAGAACATAAGAACATAAGATATGCCATACTGGGTCAGACCAAGGTCCATCAAGCCCAGTATCCTGTTTCCAACAGTGGCCAATCTAGGTCATACGTACCTAGCAGTTTCCCCAAAAGACACAGGTTCCACAATGCTTGTATTGGGTCAAGCATTGATATCCTGGGTCCCTTCTTAATAATGGTTTATGGACCTTTCCTCCAGGAACTTGTCCAGACCTTTTTTAAACCCAACTTATCAATAAAGAGATAAGTTTTGAGGTCCTTTCGGAAGTCTATTAGGTCATCTAAGGCTCTCAGGCTTGTTGTTTCTGCTCCAGGGCACGACTATTCATCACAAAAGCTCTCACTCTGCTACCAAAACATCTGGAGGGAGTAGAGAAGAAGGTACTCTGATATCCCCAATACCTTTCATGACCATAAAGAAAACTGAAGGGAAACGCTGACATTGTTTTCTGATCAGCATGCCGATGCATGTCTCTGCTTGCAAAATAGAAGGCAGGGATGTGTTTGCAACCTGGGGTAGATGTCTTCAAAACCTTTGTTGTTGGGACGTCTATGTGGCCGAGGCTGCTGATGTCCATTGGAGGCACGTGCAAGTTTCTGAAAATGGGCTGAAAGTTGTACGTGGATAGCCTTTATTAATATGTTCTGACGTGCACGTCCCAGATTGCACCTAGAAGGCCTGTCTAAAATGTGCCTTTATATGGCTAACTTTTTAAAAAAATCTGACAACAGGCAAATAAGTCTTTGAAAGTCAATCCTAGAATAAACCAGCAAGAAGCATATTGGGAGGGGGGGGGGGGAGAGGGGATGAAGAAAGAGAAAACTGCAGTGTTTAAGAGTTCTCTTCTTGGACTGCTGTGATCTTCCATAAATTGGATTCAAACCTCAGTCCTTTTCTGCAGTGGGAGCTCCATTTTGGCCTCCCAACACCTCTGCTGAAATGCCTTTGGTCCGAATGTAGTATGCGTGCTTTTAGACGCGAGGTGGGTCAGAGCAGTGTGCAGTCATTGTATATGCATTTCTGTAGGGATGTGCTCATCTGGCTTTACAGTTGTTTACACCATCTCTTATTCCTCTGAACTCCTTTAGTAAGGTTTTGGATTTAGCTCACATCTTTTCAACAGTAGCTGAAGGTGAATTAGATTCAGGTAGAATAGATATTTCCCTGTTCCCAGAGGGCTTGCAATCTAAGGAGCTCACTTACCAACTAACATTTAAATTTTAATGTCTATTCATAAGCATGTTAGTATGAAGGAGTAGCCTAGTGGTTAGCGCAACAGTCTAATACCCAAGAGATCAGGGTTTGAGTCCCACCAGCACTCCTTGTGACCTTGAGCAAGTCACTTTACCCTCCATTGCCTTGGAAGAAAATGCTTGGGAATCTTCTTCTGGTCACATCTTGCCAAGAAAACCCAGGGGCTGCTGGGGTGCCAGGAGTCAGCATTGGCTTGATGGCACTTAAAAAGAAGCTCCACACTTAAGGGGTCATTTACTAACAGTGTACTAATGCTGTGACCATGTGTAATCCCCCACAAGGTCCATTCCACTGTTATCAAATGATCACCTCAGTCAGTAAATAGACCTCATTGAGAATAATGGAGCTTGCATGAAATCACACGCACTAGTTCACATTAGGATGTGTTAATGAACATTTAACACTTTAATACAGGTTAGTAAATGGGGCAGTGACAGAAGTGACCTGCCCAAGGTCACAGGGAGTATTGACGGGAGAGTGGGATTTGACCCATGTCATAGGGTAGGACTACAAAACACCAAAATGAACTGAAGGTCATTGGATGGGAGTTTTGCAACTTTCAGCTCACATTTCCTGTGTGGCCAAAAATATCACTCAAGAGTCCAAATGAAGAGAACTTTGATCTCCCTGACTTGTGATCTCCACAAACCTACTTTAAATAAGTCAACAAGACCTGCTGCTCAGGGATCGAGACACCCAAAAGCTTAAGTCAGACTCCCAAACTGTGATCCGTGAATATAAGGATTTTTTTTTTTATGTTTATTGAAATTTTTAATCATACTTACAGAAGAAGTACACAAGTAATCAAGATGCCAATGTCATTCCATAAACAAAAAACAAAAAACAGGAAACCATCCATATATAACAACAACAAAAAAAAAACCACATCAGCAATCATATTCTTAGCCCACTATAAAGGGGAGAATACAAAGTAATTAATACAACAAATATAATCAGGAACCAAAGTCCTACTACTATGACAGCTGAAACCTAATGTCCCTACTTCTCCTAGCATAAGTATGCACTATTATTTACTATCCAGAAATACCTGCAATTGAGAAGGATCAACAAAATATACTTAGACCCCTGAAATGTAATTAAACATTTACAAGGATAACGAAGAAAAAAACTTGCCGATAAGGCCAAAACCTTAGGCTTCATAGCCAAAAAAGCCTGTCTCCTAAGTTGTGTGGCCTTACAGACATCAGGAAACATTTGTACCTTAGCACCACAAAACAGAATAGATGACCTTTTAAAATACAGTTTAAACACAGCAGATTTATCATATTCAGATACAAAGGTGACTACCAAAGTAGCCCGAGTAAGAATAGTATCCTGAGAATCTTCCAAGAATATAAGGATGTTGATACACAATTTGTGATTTTGGGAATCAAAAGGTAAAGGCTGCAACAGTTTAAATGCAACCCAGGCTGCTAGTCAGGAGGCCTGCGGGCTAAGATCTGCAGATCAAAAAGTTTGGATTGCCCTCTATTCAAAACATGGTTGGGTTTATCGTCCTTTCTGATTGGCTGTTTCCTCTCTAAATCTGAGGACCAATCCAGGGAGTTAATAAGATTCCATTCTGCACTGATTGTCAATGACGTTTCTTCTAAAGGCTCCGAGTGACAAGAGGTAACCTTTGTTACTATACATTCAAGTGGGCTAACGCAGCAAACAGACTGCTTAATCTGGGTAAGATGAAGCAAGCACTTTCTATTCTCCTTTTACCTATATAATTCTAACCAACTTCAAAACCAGGCAGAGATAAGAAACTCGCTACACCAAGGGGGTTGTTTTAAAAGTGCTATTTGCGATTTGGACGTCTGCCAATGGTCACGCAGATGTCCAAACACAGAGACTTCCCTGGAGCAATTTTGGAAGCCGTATCCGTGGACGTCCTCAGTGCAAGGATGTCCAAGTCTGAACAGGAGCATGGTGGAGGCATCGCCGGGGCGTTCCTGTGAGTCTGGACATCCTGAATCGCATCTAAAGTTACACGTGCTCCAGGCATGAGCAGGCATCTGAAAAGCACTCCTTTTGTCAGGCACAAGTCTGGAAGGTGTGGGGAAGGAGCTGCACTAACATTTTATACTAATCAACAAACACTGACGGGAATGGGGCTCATGTTTGCACTTTGCTATGCCGCTGGATGTCCCCGACGCAGGCGTCACCACTCGGGATGTCTATGTGGCCACCTACATGTACATCCAGGTTAGGGACGTCTGTGTTCCCGAAATCAGTGGCCATGGTGCTTTTCTGCAGGTTCTGCCCTGGACGGACCCGATTCAACTTGGCTGTCCTTTCTAAAGTTCCTAACAGTCTAAGTACCTGAACCACAGGAAAGTTTGAAAACCAAAAGTGTGTAATTTTTAGGAATGGAGAATGAGACCCTCAAATGTTCAGCGTTGATGAAATTGCTCATCAGTAGATGCTGAAAGAGGGTGACGGAAAATCTAAATCATCATTTTTATTATTTTGTAGTTCAGTCTGAGGTTAAAGGTTTCCCCCAGTTCTGTATGTTGTGTGGATGGGAAAAATGCTTAGTTCATAGGGTCCCATCAGTGTTCTTTAGAAATGGGGTGCAATGCTGAGATACATTTGTAGTCAGGGGCCCCAGTCTCCTGCAGTTCTGCAGCCAAGGGAAGTGCCTTAAAGTATGCCCCCCTTCCCATGGATTTGCCATACAGTAAAAGACTGGCGCTCTGCGATGGCTGGTTTTCTGTGCACATTCTTGCTCCCTCCTCACTCCCCGAAATGATTCCTCATCTTCCAGCTTGTGTTTGTGGGATGAGGAGAAAGAGATTAACGGCTCGTCATGCCACCTCTTGAGGCGTCACCGCTTCTTTGAACCACGTGGCAAGCGCGGCAATAGTCTGCCCCCAGGCAGCAAAGGAAGAGGCTGTGAGCACGTGCGTCGCCGCTCTTCTCTTACAGGGCCAGGAACATGGTGGGCGAGTGGGAGGAGAAGAATGTGAAACAGGGACCGGAGCGTGTGGTGACAGAGGGGCTGCGGATTGCGGGGAAGTGAAAGACGGGCTGGAGTGTGGGAATAGAGGTTGGGGGTTGTGGAAGAGAACTGTGGGATAGAGGTTGAAAGACAGGATGGCTTGTGAGTGAAAAAGGAGTTGGGGAGGGAGGAAGGGACATTTATGTGTGCGTATGGGTGCTTGAGATGGGGACAGGAAGCGGCAGAAAAAGGACTGGGGGAAAGAGAGGATTGGAGAGAAAGTGGACCACAGTGGCTATGTTAGGGGGAGGGGTAAAGACATGGGGTAGAAAAGAGGGGAAACAGGTTCAAAGTCTGGAGAAGAACATTTCTTCCTCGTGCTCTGGATGCTTTCACCATCTCTAAAAACCTCCATGCCTTTCCCCCCTCTTTTTTTCATCCCCCTTCCCTTCTCTTCCAATCTGCCTATCCCCAGTTTTTCCTCTTTTTCTTCCACCACATCAACGATCATTGCTCAATCTCTTCACCTAGATCCTCCCTCGTGCTTCTCCATGTCCTTCCCCATTCCTCTCCCTTCCCCCCCACCTCCTCCTCCGTTCCTGCCTCCTTCTATCCTCCCCATGTCTGAGAACTCCTTTCTTTGCTCGCACACATGAATGCGTGAAACTCCCCCAGGGCTGGCATTATCACTAGGTGGACTAGGTATCTGCCCAGGGTGATGAGTTCAGAGAGGCAGCAGCAAAGGACCAGCCCCTGCCCCCCTATCTCTGCCCAGGTTTCCCTGAATTACTTTAAAGTAGCACACACGGTGCAGAGCTTCTGAATTGAGGCGCATGCTGAGTCCTGCCACTTCCGACGTAAGCTTCCTGCTGGAGGGGTGGGACCCAGCAGTGTTGCATTCGTGCCTTCACTTGGAGGCTTCATGCCCTTCGCACTGCTTTAAGTAATCCGGGCAAGGGTAGGGTAGCAGCATGGTAGTGAGGGGGAGTGGAGCATGCCTTGCAAGGGACGGGAAAGATGTGGGAGAGATGCTGGACATGGGGGAAGGAGGAACAGACAGGCAGAAAGTGGTGACCTGGTTGGGGGGGGGGAGGATGGGCAAGGGGAGGTGCTGGCCACCTGGGGAGGAGTAAAGAGAGGAAGGGGCGAAGCTGGACTATCAGTGGAGTGGGTGCATGGCTCAGGGTTCACCTAGGGCAGGGGTGGGGAACCCTGGTCCTGGAGAGCCGCAGACCAGTCAGGTTTTCGGGATATCCCTAATGAATATGCATGAGATATATATGCATTAGAGATATCCTGCCAACCTGACTGGTTTGTGGCCCTCCAGGGCTGGATTTGGAGACCCTTGCCTTATACCTCTGTCATTTAAGATTGTGAGTGGGCAAGGTGCAGATGTCCAAGACATCAAAAAGGTTAGATAGAATGTGTCACATTCCTCCTCGATTCTCACCACCACCAAAAGGTTGTCTAATAGACAATATTTTGGTGGTGGTGAGAAGTGAGGAGGAATGTGACACATTCTATCTAACCTTTTTGATGTCTTGGACATCTGCACCTTGCCCACTCACAATCTTAAATGACAGAGGTGTAAGGCAGGGGTCTCCAAATCCAGCCCTTGAGGGCCACAAACCAGTCAGGTTGGCAGGATATCTCTAATGCATATATATCTCATGCATATTCATTAAGGATATCCCGAAAACCTGACTGGTCTGTGGCTCTCCAGGACCAGGGTTCCCCACCCCTGACCTAGGGCATCAGATATCCTTTGACCAACCCTGAATTCCCCACCCATAAAACTCCAGATCGAACAAATCAAATTATGGACACAAAACAAGGTTGAAAAACTACTTTTTTATTATGCAAAATAAAGTTACATTATTTAATATGTGATAAAATTGAAGTTTATGCAAATGCACACAAAACTGTTGCACACTTTCAGAAAGCATGCTGTAGAATTTGCTATTTCTTGCTGTAGAATTTACCCCCGAGCTGCTACAGGAAAGTGGAGGACTGTGTCTACAGCATAAGCTTATTGCTGATAAAGCCCTTGGGCCCAATATTCAAAGGGATTTATACACTTAGTGGTTGCTGTATGTGTAAGGCCCCTCTGTGTGGAATTTCATTGGTGCTGTTCAGACAGTGACACTGAAAATCCCTCGAAACACCCCATCACTATACACGGGGAGGGTAATTCAGTAAGGGGTGGCTAGACTACGCGCAAGGTATTCATATCCTTTATCCATAGAGTCTAGTTGGGCGGAGCACATATTAACATGCAGATCTTATAGTGCGTAAAATACATATGGTCATTTACTTCTTCTCTAAAGCTGCTGTAAGTGACCGAGACAATATTTACTCATATCCATGGCTACTTATGCTAATATTTTATAAAGTCCATACAAATTTGATTTCTTGAATAAGCGCCATTAGCGCAGATATTTATGTGTGTAAATCTAGGCCAGTGGTTCTCAACCCAGTCCTCTGGGACCCTCAGGCCAGTCAGGTTTTCAGAGTATCCGCAATGAATATGCATGAGATAGACCTGCATCCAGTGGCCTGGGGATCGCAGAGGACTGGTTGAGAACCACTGATCTAGGCGTTGCTTATAGAATTACCTCCTTAATGCTGGGGTGGAGCGAGCGCATTCTGCTTAACCCGCGTCCAGTGGTTACATACGGCCGCTATCCTATAGCTAAGGCCACCAAAACACCGTCATGCATTGCACCACCTAGTTATAAGCCGCTGAATCTCACCACTGTGTGTACACTGAGCTAGCAGCAGCGAGCACGGTCTGTGTATATGCACCACTGCCCCCTATCCTGATCACGGTGCTGAATATACACAGCACTGCCAGCGTCTAAGGAAAAATGCCTACTGCTAAGTTTGAATATGGACCCAATTGACTTTTCTTGGATCCAGCCCACCCCCGCCACCCCTGTCGATCCTAAATGACAGTAAAAATGGCAGGCTGGAATCAAGACAGCTGGATGGGTAGCATTATACCCAAATAAGTCTGCCTTTGCTAGAAGCATGAAAATTAATGTCACTATTCCTTTCAAAAGAGGAAATTACGCATTTCTTCTGAAGGAGGGAAGATAAAAGAAGGTATTGGGGCAACAGAACATCTTTTTGGTTGGGGGGAGGGAAGCAAACCAACTAACCTCCATCCCTAAGCTCCCTAGCTGCTCTTGTTGCGTGGGGCAGATTTTTTGTGTCCCTTTTGACATACTCCACTCTGCTGCTTATGGTAGGAGCCCAGTATTAAGAAATTTGGATATTTAGGATATTTAGCTCACGCCTTTCCAGCAATAGATCCAGGCGAGTTACATTCAGGTACTGTAGGCCTTTCCCTGTCCTCGGAGGGCTTACAATCTAAGTTTGTACCTGAGGCATTGGAGGGTTAAGTGGCTTCCCAAGGCCACAAGGAGCATCAGGTCAAGGGACTCATTTTATAAGAAACTGCGTAAAGATGAATGCCATTTATGCAATAGGGCACCTGTTTTCAAGGACCTATGGGTGCGAGTGCGGCCTTTACATCCGCTCTTAGGCAGTCGCTATCCTGTAAGTGCATGCATAAGACCGATCGTGTATACTTTCAGCGCGGGCAAGCACGGGGGCGGAACTTAAATCTTCACGTGCAAGTTATAAAATACCATAACTTGTGAGACTGATTGGAAAATCTAGGCGCAGGTATTTACACCTGTCATTAGGGCTCATAGAAGTGGGCAAGCCTCGTTCATGCCCCTGTTTTAGAAAGTAAAGCGTGTGTACACTTCACTGTATAAAACAGGCCTCAAATACCTAGCTACTCACACACGTAAAGTCCGCAGGCGTTTGTGAAATGACCCTCTAAAGGCAAAGCTTTGCCTCTTCTCACATTACTGATATCGACACAAAGATAGGACAAACTACTTATTTAATTTATCTAAAATAATTTGATTTCACCTTTTAAACAAACAGCAGCAGGTCATGTGTGTGGCCTGCTGCCAGAATTGAAACCATTAAAACAGAGAAACTTCAATTAGTAACCTGAGCTGTTCTGAATTCGCAGCGATGGCCACATTTTCTCTTTCCCTTCTCTTTCCTTTTGTGCCCAGTTTCCTTTTTGTGGCCTCCCTGTATCTGCAGGCATGCAGACCGTACTCCACTCCTCCGCCTCAGAAAGAAAAAAGGAACGCCGGCTCTTTGCTTACTTATCCCACAGGTACTGCACTATATGGAGACGGTGGAGTCTAAAGCAAATAAGCTCGCTCTTTTCTTTTTGGTTTATGCTTCACTGCAAAATTTCGCGCCTTGCTTTCCTCTTGCAGCTGCCAGGAGTGTGTCGGCAGGCGTGACCAACCGCCCACATTTTCCTTGGGCTCTTTGATCCCTTTTTTTTCCTCTCACATGGAAGCCAAACTGCTGCAGGGGCTTCCTTGGTTCTAGAGAAGCGACGCGTCTCTACCCAGGGCTCCCTGCAGCGGGTGCCCAGTAGGGTGAGCGAGCAAGACTGTGGCAGAGACCATATCATGAGTGAATGTGTCCTCTGCCGATGGAATCTGACAGCAGAATTTTCTTCTGGATTATATGGGCACGGTAAAACCGTATAGAAATGTTGGCTAGAGACGATAAAACTTCTGAGGGGGGGGGAGGGGGAACTAGCAATAGCAACACAGAGACAAGTGGCACCTTGTAGAGTTTGGGGGGGCATTAGCTTTCAAGCACTCGAGTGCACTTGGACAGAACGAGTAACGCTCTATTTAATACAGTAGACATGGGCCATCCGCAGGCTTCCTACACGCCACGGGTTAACATCACAAGATGCATATAACAACCTGGGTGCATATAACACTGAACTGGCAAAGTCGATTAGGCATTGGGAGTCAAATAGATTTAAATTTCATCCATACATGGAGTGATTTCATAATGGAGCTTCTACATGAAATGTCCAAATAACTGCTGATTCTATAAAAGTAATATAGACACCTAGGTGCCTTTATAAAGAAGCTTTTAGAGTCGTCCTCAGTAGTGCACAAATTCACACGTACTCTGAAGGTTAGAATGTGCTCATGGACTATGTGTGCACTCATGTAGTTCAGAAAATACTTTCTAAGATCATACAAGATTGGGCATGCTTGGGGCAACACAACTCTATGCAAAGATTACATAAACGTATTTATGCTCTTATTGGCATGATTATTTGAACTATGACCATGCCACCCTGAGTGAGCCTACGCTTCTCTCCTCTTCAAAGTTAAGCAGAGTCCAGTCTAGTTAGTACTTCGATGGGAGACCATCTTGAATACCAGTTGCTATAGACTTCCTGTGCAGACAAAAGGCCTGGCAATTTACTTCCACAGTTGCCCCTTGCCAAGAAAACCAGGCAGAGAGGAAGAACAATCTAAAGGTTGCCAGAAGTTGGCATTGACTCGAGTAATAGGCCCCATAGTATCACCTATCCATCCTGCTTGACCCTGCAAACAAGGTGGCCTGTTATAAAATTACATGACACATGCACGTATGGAGTGGTCTCCTACTTTGCTTTGTAGTCTTACATTAGTACACTAGTTACTCCACTGGTTCATAGCTATCACCCAGAACTTTCTGATCTCCTCAGAGGCTCTTAGCAGCACAGCGGTAGGGCCTAGAATTGATCTTTTCATTTTTACCCTTTGCTTGCTGTAGCAAATGCACAGAGGCCAAACAAGTGATTTTCCAGGTTTAAGATCAAAATGCTGTAGAGGTAATTTGCTGTAATTTCATCTTTCATAAAACAAGGCAGTACCACATAGCTACCCTTCAAAAGTGGTTGCATTAGATAAACAGACAATCAGCAGACACTTACTACAACGTAGGCAACTTCCCCTACTACCAGAACAAGCAAATCAAAAAAATCTGAAAAGAACCTTAATTATGTTACATCCAACAGATATGTGACCACATGCCCAAAATAAATCATGTTTTTTTTCAGTCTCTACCAAAACGTTGCTTTACATTGGGTACATGAGTAAACATTTGTTGCATGTGATATAATTCAAAGTTTGCTTTTTTGGGTGCGGAGGGAGGTGGTTTAGCATGAAAAATGAAATCAGCCTAATGGATTGCTAACAGTAAGGAGTTCTGGCTAACAAGCTCTTGCATGCAGAGTGGCCCAATCAGTTCATTTTTCTTGGCCTGCAATGTGAGTGATTCTATAGGCATTGGAGAAACCAGAACTGGTTAATCTAGTAGATTCATTTGGGAATTTCCAACCTTTTGTAGCACCTAGGTGAAATGCCATGCCAAATAGAGAAGAAAAAGAAACATATTAATTTAGGATTTGATGGCAGGTAGAGACCCCGGCCCTTCTCTGCTCACTAATCTATTATATTTTTTTGAAAATGTGAATAAACAGGTAGATAAAGGTGAGCCGGTTGAAATAGTGCATCTGTATTTTCAAAAGCCTTTGACATGGTCCCTCATGAGAGACTCTTGTGGAAATTAAAAGTCATGGGATAGGAGGCAGTATACTATTGTGGAATAGGAACTGGTTAAAAGATTGAAAGCAGAGGGTAGGGCTGAATGGGCAGTTTTCCCAGTAGAGAAAAGTGAATAGTGGAGTACCTCAGGGATCTGTGCTGGGCCTACTGCTTTTTAATAGATTTATAAATGACCTGGAAATGGGAATAACGAGTGAGGTGATAAAATTTGCAGATGACACAAAACTATTCAAAGTCGTTAAAATGCAAGAGGATTGTGAAAAATTTCAAGAGGACCTTGAAAAATTGGGAGACTATGAGCCAAATGGCAGATGAAATTTAATGTGGACAAGTGCAAAGTAATGCTCTTAGGGAACAACAACCTAAACTACAGTTACAGAATGCAAGGGTCCACATTAGGAATCACCACACAGGAAAGGGATCTGGGCGACATCGTGGATAAAACGTTGAAACCTTCCGCCCAGTGTGCAGCGGCGGCCAAGAAACAAATAGAATGCTAGGAATCATAAGGAAAGGAATGGAGCATAAACCAAGGATATTATAATGCCTCGATATCACTACAACTAAGGATAATCCCCTGATTTCCTGCAGCATATTAACACATCAGGAGTCTGGAAGTCAGAAAAACACTTTTAATTCAAAACATTTCTTAAATGTTGGGGCAGTCTTGTATTTAGCATGAAGGGGCATCTTCATGGTGTTTTGCGGCTGTGCTTCTTTCAGAGGGCTTGCCACAGACTCAGACTGTCCTTTCATATTAATTGTGTTTAGAGCCCACCTATTTTTTTGTGTGTATGTGTGTGTGTAGGAGTGTGCTCTAGTTAAGTGAATATTATGAGGTACGGCATTAAGGATATCCATATGTGGGATCAGAAATATTACATAAACTATAACTGGTCAAGGGATGGAGTTTTGTCCTAGTAAGTCACATTTTTACAGAACTGCCAACTTACCCAGTTGTAGATTTTAGGACAGTCCTGGATTTCTGACAACCCTTTCTTGATGCATTATGGGCCCTGCAACACTGATTTCAGCGGGTAGAATCAGTTACTACAAATAGCACACCACTTTGGGAAATATATTAAAGACCAGAACTGGCCAAAACGTTTCCCTCCTGCAACCGGGTAACTTAGGAGCTCTGTCTTTAGCCCACGTGCTGAAGAAGATAATATTGAACCAGATAAATAAAACATAGTTAATTTGAGATCCTGACATGGGATCCACATATGTTTATCTTGGACCTTGTGACTTGAGACCGTACTTTAATTTGGTTGTGCAAGTTGAATTTACACTTACTGTAGGTCATGTGCCATGACCTTGGTTTATCAGATAAAGTTCTGCTAAAGAGCAGATCAATGAACAGCAATGACTTCCACAAAGCACAGGTTTCTTACTGCCTTGCAGTTGCTGGAGTCAGAGATGGCCTTCAGACATCCTTTAGCTGTGTTTACTCACCTTCCAGACCGAACAGTCAGATTCAGCAAAGAATATTCATTTGCGGACTTTTGCTTAGAGCACTGTGTCTGTCTGTGGGGCCTGATTCACCAAGGCTTTTCTTTCATCCTTCATCTACAGTACTGAGAGAAAGTTTGTGAAATCCAGGTATAATAATGAGATTTACAAGTTCTCACCATGATAACTTTGTTGAACTGAAACTGGTCTTTTATGCAATAAAAAGGAAATAAATGATTAAGTCTGTTTCTTGAGACACAATAATATACAAATTAGGAAAAAGAAGTCTAATTCAGAATCACTATGTGAAACAATAAGTGAACCTCTAGTTTTGTTAGCACTATTAATTTGAATATGGTGCGTAAATATTGGGGTAACAAGTAAACCACTCTGCAGCGTGACTTGCACAAATGAATCTGCGTGACCTCTCCGATATAAAGGTTCAAAAGATTTTCAGTTTGATCTATACCATAAAAGTTAGTGGGATTATGAGATGATCAAAAGAAATTTCAGAGGATTTACAAAAAATAGGAGTTGATGCTCATTTGTCTGGACAGCGTTACAAGAAGATTTATGAACATCTGTGGCTCCGTCCATCCACAGTCAGACAGCCTACAAATGGAAAAATTTAAAGACTACAGTGACTTTATCTGGCAGCTGTCATTTTGCCAAGATCACCCCAAGAGCAAACTAGAAAATCATCCATGAAGTCACAGAGGACCCCAGACTAAGATCTAAAGATCTGAAGGCTTCTCTTTCTGTGGCTGAGGTGAGAGTTCATTCATAAGCCATTAAGAAAAATTGAATGGGAACGGTGTTACTTAAGAACATTAGAACATAAAAGCCATTCTTAATCAGACCAAGATCCATCAAGCCCAGTTTCCAGTCCAGGTCACAATTACCCAGCAGATCCCCAAATGTCCACCTAATTCTTAAAGCTCATTTCCCTGACTGAGCAATGACTACCCTAAGTCTGTCTGGCTAATAAGTTTTTATGGACTTTTCCTCCAGGAACTTGTCCAAACCTTTTTTGAATCCTGCTGTTTTGATCACCTTGACCACATCCTCCAGCAACAGATTCCACAGCCTAATTACGTGTTGCATGAAACACCAAAACATGTATGAAAGAACTCAAATATGCAATTGCAGACCTACTTTTAATAATCTGTGAACTATCATTAAAATCATCTGTAGTATCTGAAGATTAGAGAGTGGCCAACGTAACGCATGTTTTTAAAAAGGGTTCCAGGGCTGATCTGGGAAACTATAGCCCGGTAAACCTGACATCAGTACCGGGCAAAATGGTAGAAACCATTATAAAGAACAAAATTACTGAACATGTAGATAGCCAACATGGATTTAGCCAAGGAAAGTCTTGTCTCACTAATCTGTTATATTTTTTGAAGGTATGAATAAACAGGTAGATAAAGTTGAGCCAGTTGACAAGGTCCCTTGTGAGGGGGAAATTAAAAAGTCATGGGATAGGAGGCAGTGTACTATTGTGGATTAAGAACTGGATAAAAGATAGAAAACAGAGATTAGGACTGAATGGCCAGTTTTCACAATGGAGAAAAGTAAATAGTGGAGTACCTCAGGGATCTAGGCCCATTGCTTTTTAACATATTCCTAAATGACCTGGGAAATGGAAGAAGTGTTCAAATCTGCAGATGACACAACATTTTACAAAGTTGTTAAAACACAAGAGGATTGTGAAAAATTGCAAGAGGACCTTGAGAAACCAGGAGACTGGGCGTCCAAATGGCAGATGAAATTTAATGTGGACACATGCAAAGTTATGCACTTCGGGAAGAACAACCCAAGCTACAGTTACATGATGCAAGGTACCATATTAGAAATGACCTTCCAAAAAACGGATTTGGACATCATATGTTGAAACCCTCTGCCCAATGTGTAGTGACGGCTAAGAAAGCAAGGAATGGAGAATAAAACCAATACCTCTGAATTACTCCATGGTGCGATTGCACCTCAAATATTGTCTGCAGTTCTGGTTGTCATATCTTAAAAAGGATATAGCGGAATTAGAAAAGGTACAGAGAAGAGCACCCAAAATGATAAAGGGGATGGAAGGATACCCCTATGAGGAAAGGCTTAAAAGGTTAGGGCTCTTCAACTTGGAAAAGAGATGACTGAGGGGAGATATGGTCTACAAAATAATGAATTGAGGTGAATGGGTAAATGTAAATTGGTTGTTTACTCCTTCAAAAAGTAGAAAGACTAGGGGACATGCAATAAAGCTAGAATATAGCACATTTAAGACTAATCGGAGAGAATATTTTTCATTCATTATGTAAGCAAACTCTGGTATATGTAGTAAGAGCTGCTAGTGTAACTGGATTTAAGAGAGGTTTGGACAAGTTCCTGGAGGAAAAGTCCATAAACAATAATTAATGTGGACTGGGGAAATCCCTTACTTAGTAGCAGCATGGAATCTGTCTACCTTTTGGGAACCTGACAAGTACTTGTGACTTGGATTGGCCATTGGTGGACTAGTGGGCTTGATGGACTTTTAGTATGGCATATCTTATGTCCCATCTGAATTGGAGTGAGACCCTTTGTGGTTTTATGGTGCCTTATGCATTACTGTGAAACAAACCAGTGCTTTATAGTCTCTCTGTATGACGGTCCTTGGCTTGGGCCTATACACCATCCCTTACTGTAGAACAGGGGTTCTGAACCCAGCCCTCAGAACACACCTAGCCAATCGGGTTTTCAGGTTAACCATAATGAACATGCATGAGAGAGATTTGGCTACAATGGAAGCAGTGCATGCAGATCTCGCTCATGCATATTCATTGTGGTTGTCCGGAAAACCCGGTTGGCTAGGCCAAGGACTGGCCTGAGAGCCCCTGCTCTAAATGTGGAACTGTGTGTGCTAAATCTGGTCAGCAGGTGTCCCATGCCATGTGTAGGAGCGTGCACACTGTCTGTAGTTTGTTTCAGGGGGAGGGGGCTTAGGTGGCTTTCATTGTGTTCAAAATTGTTCTGTTTTGTTTCATTTTTAGCACGCATTACTTGCAAATAGCATGCACTGAAAAGGAAACAAAACAAAAAAAAGAAATGAGGATTTTTTTCACTTCATCTTGAAGCAAAAGCAAACAGCCTGTTTCATTCCATTTCAAAATGAATACACTTCTCTAGTGCTGTGAACTCTGCTTTTAGAGGATCCTAAGCCCCATTTGCCAAGACAGCAGAATTCTCGAATAGGTCCTCTAGTATGCGTGAGCTATGAGATCCATCTCAAAAATATTGTTAGTTTAATTTTGTAGTAGAGGAACAGGAAAGTCATGGCCTTCAATACTATAGGTCTGGCATTTTGCCACTGGAGAACATTGACCCCCCAGTTTTGGCACTGTGCCGCACCCCCATGTCAATCATCTGTAAAGTTGAACTATCTTTGTCATCTCTATCAGTCCCCATCTCCCTCTCCTGGGCTGTGGAGGCATATGCACACTACCTAAGGCCTAGGTGACTGTATTATTTCAACATTTTCCTCACTGACCTGATGAAGGAAGCACAGCTCTCAAAACTAGCCACAGATATGTAACGTTAATCCAGACAAAAGATGTCATATATAAATTGTCTAGTGACTTTCGAAACTGGCTTACCTCATTTCAGGTTCGTTTGGGCATTCGTTTGGTATCTAAAAATTAAAAGTGCACACAAATTGCTTGTGCGTGCACATACTTATGAATTAATGTGCACAATTACATAAGAACATAAGAACATAAGATATGCCATACTGGGTCAGACCAAGGTCCATCAAGCCCAGTATTCTGTTTCCAACAGTGGCCAATCTAGGTCATATGTACCTAGCAGTTTCCCCAAGAGACACAAGTTCCACAATGCTTGTACTGGGTCAAGCATTGATATCTTCGGTCACTTCTTAATAATGGTTTATGGACCTTTCCTCCAGGAACTTGTCCAAACCTTTTTTAAACCCAGCTACACTAACAGCCTTTACTACATCCTCCGGTAACAAATTCCAGAGTTTGATTACACGTTGAGTGAAAAAATATTTTCTTTTATTAGTCTTAAATAGTTTACCCTGTAGCTTCATTGCATGTCCCCTAGTCTTTCTATATTCTGATAACGTAAACAATCGATCTACGTTTACCCGATCCACTCCGTTCATTAATTTATAGACTTCTATCATATCTCCCCTCAGCCGTCTCTTTTCCAGGTTAAAGAGCCCTAACCTTTTTAGCCTTTCCTCATAGGAATATCCTTCCATCCCCTTTACCATTTTGGTGGCTCTTCTCTGAACCTTTTCTAAAATCGCTATATCCTTTTTAAGATACGGCGACCAGAATTGCACACAATATTCAAGGTGCGGTCTCACCATGGAACGATATAGAGGCATTATAATATCTTTTGTTTTATTTTCCATTCCTTTCCTTATCATACCTAGCATTCTATTTGCTCTCTTGGCTGCCGCTGCACACTGGGCCGAGGGTTTTAACATGGTATCCACAATGACGCCTAAATCTTTTTCCTGGGTGGTGGTTCCTAATGTGGAACCTTGCATCGTGTAACCCTAGTTTGGGTTGTTCTTCCCTAGGTGCATAACCTTGCACTTGTCCACATTAAATTTCATCTGCCATTTTGATGCCCAGTCTTCCAATTTAACAAGATCCTCTTGCAATTTTTCACAATCCTCTTGGGTTTTAACAACTTTAAATAGTTTTGTGTCATCTGCAAATTTGATAACCTCACTCGTTATTCCACTTTCCAGGTCATTTATGAATATGTCAAAAAGCAGCGGACCCAGCACAGATCCCTGGGGTACACCACTATTCACCTTTCTCCATTGGGAAAATTGTCCATTTAGCCCTACCCTCTGCTTTCTATCTTTTAACCAGTTCCTGATCCACAATAGTACACTGCCTCCTATCCCATGACTCTTTAGTTTTGCCAAAAGGGACCTTGTCAAAGGCTTTCTGAAAGTCCAGATACACAATATCAACCGACTCACCTTTGTCCACCTGTTTATTCACTCCTTCAAAAAAACATAACAGATTAGTAAGACAAGATCTTCCTTGTCTAAAGCCATGTTGGCTGTCTCCCATTAGGTCGTGACTATCTACATGCTGAGTAATTTTATTCTTTATGATGGTTTCTACCATTTTTCCCGGTACTGACGTCAGGCTCACCGGTCTGTAGTTTCCCGGATCACCCCTGGAACCCTTTTTAAAAATTGGTGTTACATTGGCGATCCTCCAATCTTCAGGTATTAGAGATGATTTTAATGATAGTTCACAGATTACTAATAGCAGGTCTGCAATCTCATATTTCAGTTCTTTCAACACCCTTGGATGTATACCATCCGGCCCAGGTGATTTGCTACTCTTCAGTTTATCTAATAGTTGTAAGACATCTTCCCGATGTATCGATATTTCTTTCAATTCTTCCGCGCCTTTAAATACCACTTCAGTCATGGGTAACATCCCTACATCTTCCTCAGTAAAGACCGAAGCAAAGAATTCATTCAGTCTCTCCGCTATCGCCTTGTCGCCTCTTAGTGCTCCTTTAACCCCTTTATCATCTAATGGACCAACTGACTCTTTCACAGCTTTTTTGCTACGAATGTACTTGAAAAGGTCTTTATTTCGTGTTTTTGCTTCCGCAGCAAGCTTCTTCT
Organism: Ichthyophis bannanicus; assembly: GCA_033557465.1. Classification (NCBI taxonomy): domain Eukaryota; kingdom Metazoa; phylum Chordata; class Amphibia; order Gymnophiona; family Ichthyophiidae; genus Ichthyophis; species Ichthyophis bannanicus. The sequence goes on from CM066032.1 coordinate 850,033,304, forward strand.
CAAATTCTCTCTTTGCCTGCCTTATCAATGCCTTGCATTTGACTTGCCAGTGCTTGTGCTGTTTCCAGGTTTCGTCATTTGGCTCTTTTTTCCATTTCCTGAAAGATGCTTTTTTGGCAACAACAGCCTCTCTGACCTCACCTTTAAACCATGCTGGCAGTTTTTTTGGACTTCCTTCCACTTTTCTTAAAGCGTGGAATACAGCTGGTCTGGGCTTCCAAGATAGTATTTTTCAACAACATCCAAGTTTGATGTACGTCTTTAACCTTTGCAGCTGCTCCTTTTAGTTTTTTCTTAACTGTTTTCCTCATTTTATCATAGTCTCCCTTTCGAAAGTTAAAGGGTAGTACTGTGGATTTCCTTACTATCCCTCCTCCACTAATTAAATCAAAGGCAATCATGCTATTGATTAGTGTGCACAAAAAATCTGTAGTGTGCATATAGTAGAAGGTGCTCAATTAAGATAAATATGCACACAAATGTGAAAAAAAACCACACACGAAAATCACAAAAATTTAATTTTAAATGAAGGCTGTAATGGGGTATAAAGAATGTTACGCATTCCTCTCCAAAGGGATTATCAACAGCCCCCTTTAAGAGAGTCTGCAGCCCAGATTTCAGGACTGGGAGGCTGTGGTTCAGAGGGAAAGGATAAGAACCCAGCAGGCTGCAGGATGGAGAGAGGCTAGTGGAGCCAGAAGTCCTTACAAGGCAAGCCATGCAAAAGAGTTCTGAGGTAGGAACTTTAACTGGGCTGGAGCAAAATCCAGGAGGACCAGCTTGTGGAAGTTTAACAAGCTGGGACAGAATAAAAACTGCTTTTGGGTTTCCCAGAACTGATGTCTGGCCTGTGTTTTAGTTTCAGATCATTTTTATTAGAAAACATTTATAGTTTTCACAATCATCTGCAAAAAAACATATTTCCAGCAAATGAGTATCCAGCATACAGCGTGATGCATGGAAGTCCAAAGCCTTATACAATATGTATATATAACAACTAGCTCGTAACAAACTACCCCTCCTACCCCCCTCCCTTTTTTCCGCTCCTTCTCCTCCATCTCTCCTTGCTCACATACCTTGGAGTATAGTCAGTCACCCATAGAACTGCGACTCCCCTCTTTCCCCTGCATGCGATCCGTCCCTTCCACCCCCCCCCATTCTCTCCCTCCATTCTTGAGCTTGTATCGGAATCTGCCACATATTATCCAGCCAATCTATCTACTCACATTCTACTGATATCTCCCATACCCCATCCACTCATTCAAGCCTCCTTCATATATTGAGCACTTTCGCTCTCTCCACTGGTGTGAACTAATTTATGACTGGGGCCCAGATATTTAAGAAGCGCTCAAAAGCCTTAGAGCCTGGCCATTTGGCTTTTCTATGTTTCATCTCCCTCATCTCTGTTAGAGCAGTTTCCCATTGTCGCAGAGCTGGGGCCTCTTCAGACATCCAACTACTCAGCAATATTTTCTTGACTAAGATACAACCCCGAAGGCAGAGTGGCTTTTCGGTTGAACGAGTACACTGTTCCACCAGATACTGCACAAAGAGACAAATTGTAGGGGAGGGAGAGAGCTGAATGCCTACAAGACATGTGAGTTTATCACAAACGTTCTTCCAAAGGGTAGAGACCTTTGGGCATTCCTAGAACCTGTGCAACAAGGTACGCTTCTCCCTCTGTCATAGCCAACAATTGGGAGTATCTTGTATTCCGGCCTTGAACGCCCAGAGATTGTGTACATAGGCTCGTCATATGAATTTAAACTGTAATTCTTAGAAGTAGATTGTTTCTTTTAGAGCCCCTACATTGCGATAAGCTCTCTGGATAAACTGTGGCGTGGCTACTGTTAATCCATCCGCTCGCCACCTACCTGCAAGAACCTCTGAGTTGGTCAGGGTATCTACTGTGCACAATACTTTCTTAATACCCAAAATACTTTCATTCTCCTCCAATTCTTTAAACACCTTCCACAGTTCCCGACTGTCCAACATAGTGGGCTCTGCTTGCTGAAATGAACGTATATAGTGGCGTATCTGCAAATAACAAAAGAAGTCCTGATCTTCTATCCCATACTCTTCTTTTAGGGTCCCAAAGGACGTCAGTTCAGATCGCTCCTCCATTGAAAGGTCGCCTAATCTTAAGATACCCTGACGGGCCCAATGCACCGGGGGCCCGAGTCTGGAGTACTGAGAGGAAATCAGGGTTTCCTACTAACGGCAGTAGTCTAGTAACTTTCCACAATGCCTGATAGCAATTAAATAGCTCATGCCATGCTGCTCGCACCGTGTGCAGGTAAGTACTAATTCCCTCCCATCTACCAAATAATCGTGCATTGTCCATATGTAATACATATAATCGGTGTTGTGGGGCCAGTAGCCAATCCAATACGGAGAAGGAAGTCCACATCTCCGTGCCCCACACCCAATCCCGCAGATATCGCAGCACATATCGGAGATTATATTCACATGTACCCACTAAATCCAGACCCCCCTCTGCCCGCGTCCTAAGGAGGGCCTGGAATGGTACTCTGGGGTGGCACTCTTGCCACAGAAAGTGGCCCACATCCGCTTCCAGCTGTTTCAAATGCTTGTGTGTCACCCATATTGTATATGTCTAAGAACGTAAATCCATCTTGGCAATTCCATCATTTTAAATAAGGTCACTCTTCTCCATAAGGAAAGCAGAAGCCCCTCCCACTGTCGCAGGCGCTGCAGGGTCCGGGTCAATAGTGGAGGGATATTGCAGGTGTAAAGTTGAGAGGGGTCTGCCGGTAAATAAACCCTTAAATATCTTATATAGCTCTCTGCCCACACTAATGGAAAAGACCCTTGCCACCTCAATTGCACGCTGCTACCAAAATCTAGGGCCATAGATTTGCTGCGATTGATACGAAATCCAGAAAAACACCCAAATTCCTCAGTAATCTTAAGTGCCTGAGACAGGGATATCTCCGGATTCCAAAGACAGAGAAGCATATCATCTGTGAATGCATTCAGCTTCACCTCTTCCTGTCCAAGACGGAGGCCCTGAACCGACTGATCATTTAACAAGTTGACCAGGAGAGGCTCTAGTGATAGCACAAATAGAAGGGGGGAAAGGGGGCATCCATGTCAAGTGCCTCGACCAAGGGTAAAATGTTCAGAAAAGATGCTTCCCACTGAAACTACGGCCTGTGGTTCTGTGTAAAGCATCTTGACCAAATCTAAAAATTCACCAGTAAATCCAAATCTCTGCAGGGCCATAAACAGATACGGCCACGTGACCCGGTGAAATGCTTTCTCAGCACTGAAACTGACCAAAAGTAGCGGCACTTGATTGTACATAGCATGTTCTATTGCTAGTAGCAGCTTTGTGATATCTTGGGATGCTCCCCTATCTGCTACAAATCTGGCTTGATGGAGGCCAATTAAGTGAGGCAAAATGGTCTTGAGTTGTTCCTTCAAAACAGACGCCTGCAATATCACATCGTAATTTAGAAGCGAGATTGGTCTATATGAGGCTGGATCCATCGGATCCTTACCTGGTTTCAGAATTACAGTTATTGATGCTCTGCACATATCCTGTGGGAACCGCCCCTCTTCCAGTACAGAAGCATGCATGTTCACCAAGGCCGGTATAAGTTTCCTATTAAGGATGCGTTAATATTTGACCCTCATGCCATCCGCTCCTGGGGTCTTATGAAGTGCTCCTCTTGATATCACCTTTTGGACCTCAGGGCCCTAATGCGTGTGTTTAACTGCGCCCGGTCTTCATTGGAGAGTTGTGGCAATTGCACTGTTTGCCAAAAAACTTCATGGGCTGTGGTACTTCCCTCTTCCGTGGTATATAATTCCCTATAAAATTGTTGGAAAATCCCCGTCACCTGGCATGGGTGGATTTGAATCTGATCTTGACTATTCCTTATCACCGAAACATATCTATTACCTCCACAGTCCTTTACCACCCACGGCAGCATTTTACCAGATCTATTACCAAAATGATAAAACCTTTGTTTATAATACTGTGTATTTAAGACTACCCACTGGTGTAGGAGGACGTTCAAGGCTGACTGAGAGGCTATATATTCCTGCCGACGTATGGGGCCTGGCATCTGGAGAGCAGCTCTCTTTTTTATTTGAAGTTCCCTTGCCAGGGTTAGGATGCTCTGACACAGGTGTTTTTGCTTACGGATCGTGTAGGCAATGATCACGCCCCTCAAGGTTGCTTTACTCGCTTCCCAGAAAAATATGGGCATATCTTTATGCTGCTCGTTCAACAGTTCGAAATCATCACACTGAGTGCGAAGAAAACGGCGGAAATCTTCATCTTCGTACAAATAGGCTGGGAGGTGCCAACTCCTATCAAACACCCTCTGACTGTTCCAGTCCATCCACGCCATGGTGTGATCTGAAATCATAATCAGTTCAATACCCACCCCGATGACACAGCTAAAGCTTCGTGCTGAGACCAGAATGTTATTGATATGTGATCAGGTTCCGTGTACCCTTGACAGATGCGTGTAATCTCTCTTTCCTTGGTTCAAAACATATCACATGTCCAGCAAGCCACCCAGGCGACATACATACCCAACTGCTTTGGTGGTCCACCCCCTATCCTGGCTGATCCCGGAGCGATCCATTGTTGGATCATGGGGGCAGTTAAGATCCCCTGCTAATATGACCTGGCGCTGTCCTACGCAGTTAAGCCAGGGAAGTATGCCCTTAAAAAGACTGTGATTATACTCATTTCGGGGCATATATGTTAGCCAAGAGAACATCTTCATTGTACAATTTCACTTTAAGGAAGACAAAACTCCCCTGTGGATCTGCCTCCCAGTCCTGAACATCAATGGGACCCCCCGTTTCACTAAAACTGTGACCTTGGCCTTCCGAGTTCCTGAGGAGGCCCCCTTAAACCATTGTCACCCAGTCTCTTTTCAATTTATCATGTTCCTAGGCACTTTAGAGGGAGGAGTGGCCTAGTGGTTGGGGCAAGTTACCTCAGGCCAGAGGGCCAGGGGTTTGAATCCTGCTAGAGGACAGCAACCAAGGACTGGAGTTGTTCCTTGTGCAATTGGGCAAGCCACTTAACTCTCTGTTGCCTCAGGGAAGAGGGAAAATATATATACAATACCTGAATGTACACTACTTTGACTGGTAGAAAAACAGTATATAAGCCTAGTTAAATAAATGGGTTTCCTGAAAAAAAGCTATCTGTGTGCCCTGTTGTTTCAAGGCTTGGAGTATTTGATTGGGGATATTATATCCCCAGCATTCCAAGTGGAGAAGCATACTTCATGTGACAACCCCCACATTTGTGGGTCCACATCCATGACTACTGCACATCTTCCACTCAGGACTTGCCCAGCCTTTGACCCCCAAGACATCACAGATTGTTGGCAGATTCAAATTGTACATACCCACTCCACACACATACAACCCCATCACATTTCCCACTTAGATTCTGATACATTTCCTTCTCCCCTCCCCTATTTGCAGTACATAATTCCCATCCTATATTTACAATTCCCCATAACATATTTAAGCATATAAAGCCCAACACCAGCTCAAAAACCTTAGGCCCAATATACCCCATACTCCATGTCCTGGTCATCCCACCTCACCCCAAAGTACTCCACACCTCTAACATGATTAAGATGTTAATGTCTGAGCTCCACTTACCTCTACATTCCTCTGAGCATGGCTTAACAACAATGATGAACAAACATCTAACACATACAGAGTCCTTCGCCGGTCAAATGAGATCTGTCTGCTCCGGCCAGCAGTTAAACTGTACTCCGTGTGGCAAGCAATACCTCCTGTCCAGCAGCCAATACCGCACATTCTGCCCTTGGTGGTTAGTCCACTGCAGCACTTGAAAGAGACTCTACAAACTTGTGTGCCACTGCCACATGGTCAAATATGTGAGTCTTCCCGCCATAAAAGATCCGCAGAACTGTAGGTTAGGCCAAAGTAAAATGAATGCTGCATTGAAACAGAGTAGAGCAGACCATCACAAATGCATTTCTTTTTGTTGCAACTGCAGTAGAATAGTCTTGAAATAGTAGAATCGAATGATTCTCCAAGCAGAGGTCCCGCTTTTTCCTATATGCCTGTAGCAGCTCCACTTTATGTTGAAAGTTCAATAGCTTCACTATAACTACTCTAGAGCGTGCTGCCCCCTCTATTTGTGCTCCCAATCGATGAGCCCGCTTAACTTTTATGTTACCCACCAGCGAGTCGAGGCCTAGTTCCTTGGGGAGTCAATTGTCTAGTAGCCGAGGCAGTTGTTGGTCAGATCACGTTTCAGGGATGCTGATCAGCCGAATATTATTGCGTCTGGGTCTGTTCTTCAAATCGTCAACTTTGTTAAGTAGATTTTCTATTTGAAGCTGTTGGGCTTTACTTTCACACTCTCTCTGGCCTCAGCTTCTTCCAGTGCAGATACCTTGTGTTTGACCTCCTCCATTCTACGGCCCACCTCCGCCATCACCTCTTCCATCACATCCATCTTATGAATCAACTGATCGAATTTGGGTTTCAACACTTGGTCACTTCTCTTGCCAATTCCTTTGGAGCCCAATCAGTACTGGCAACATCCGGCAATGCCAGCACAGGTACATTCTCTTCACTCACTATCATTTTGGTCTCATGACTGGCCTTTTCCTTGTCCTTTTTTGTGGTGGACCACATCTTTAGACGCTATACATGACCCCATGAATGTACCAGCCTTCTCTCGCCTCACACTCCTGCGCCTTCTTGGAAGGGGGGGGGGAAGCAATTGATCCGATAAAACAAGGTTCTAAGCAGGGTAGCCTCGGAGCAAGTTCAGGAGCATCCTCACCCCCTCATGCGCTCATGTGATCCTCCCCTCTGGCTTGTGTTTTAAAGAAAAACCCCTTCCCACTGCATGTCAGGCTTACCACAAAGACTAACCAAAATGTTTTTTGGCCCTGGGCTTCCCTACCCTTTGTTGCTTATAATTTTTTTCCATAGCTTTTAAGTTTTGTAGTTGGCTAGCAAAAGAAAAATCCCCATGGACAAAACAAGAGAAAAATGAGAGCTAGGATTTTTTAAAAATTGAAATTCTGTAAACAGGGCATCAGCAAACACAAAGCTGGATTGAGGTATAGACAAATGAGAAACGTGCCTTGGTCTCAAAAGGTTTAGGGGGACTTATGCAGTATGTCCTGTCCTGGTTTTACTATTTTCCCTTAAAAAATCCAAACCTGTTACCATCTAGTCTAGTACAAATATTTGTGTGAATCAAGCAGCCTCTGGCAATGGACCGCAACCCGCGGGTGTGAGGATGTGCAGGGCAGTGTAGTGCTTGATTTCTCTTGCTCCTGATATCAGCATCCAGTGTGGCTTCCTCAAACAGGATGGACATCAGCACAGTGACATCACATTGTTGGAAGGTTGGTATTGCCATGATATGGCATCATCAATGATGAGCCTATGCTGCCTAGGGCTCAATATTTTTATTAATCTGGCCCTGTGGATGCACTGTGGTGTGATGAGGAATACAGTTGCCCCCCCCCCTCCTTCCCCCCATACAAAAATTAATTTAGCATTCATGCCTCCTGATAGTACAGAACAACATTTCCTTAATCCTGATATTTTGTTCTTCTGGCTTGGACGTTTTCATGTGTGACAGCCAGGGACACATCCTGGAACTTCAAAATGGATAGGAAAGACATAGGAGGGGTCTGGATGCTGGATTAAGGAAGAAACCTGCAAGACCCAGAGATGACAATAAGAAGGCATGGTATGGCCTACCAGTGCAGGCAATGGAGGCCAGTTCTATGAAAGAATTTAAACATTTGTGGAACTAGGACTGTATTTTCCATTAGGCGCATGAGGCATATGCCTAGGGACCACCTGCACTGTTTAGGGCACTGGAGGTACCTGAACTTCCCACTTGGATTCTCTCTCCCACTGGCAGGTGTTTGTGGGTGATGGGGGGGGGGGGGCTGAAGATCCTGTGCCCGGGATTGTGTGGAATGTATATTGGTCCCTGCTTGGGACAAAGAAAGAGAACAGTGGGTGGAAGAGGACTAAGAAGCAGTTGAAAGCCATAAACATAGAAACATAAAAACACGATGGCAGAAAAAGATCATACAACCTATCCGGTCTGTCCTTCCATACCAACTACTATAGTCCCTTTTTTCTTTTGGAGATCTGTGTATCTCCAGGAACAAGCAGGAATGAGTCTTCACATATGGGTATCGTCGGTACCGATGGAGCCTGCGCGGGAACGCTCCCCAGCGTCCAGAAAGAAAGCTTTTGGGAGCATCCCACAACGCCTGCGCGCTGCCTTCCCGCCTTTGCTAACTGCCTCTCTCCAGTTCTTCTTTTCCGCGGAGCCAGCAGGTCGTGTTCCTGTCACCGCTGAAGAGGTTCTTTATTTTTCTTTATTTCTTTGGTCGCGCGTCTGCCTTCTTCGACGTTGGACCGGTACCGCAGGTCTTTTCTTCTTTCTTCTTAAAAAAAAAACAAAACAAAAAACTACCGTTTCCCACTCTTGTGCATTTTTCCTTTTGGGCCTTAGGCCTAGAAGAATTTTCCTCATGGAAAAGCCCGCTTCCGGGTTTAAAAAGTGCACAAAGTGCAGCGGTACCCTTTCTATCACCGACACCCATGACTGGTGTCTAAAATGTTTGGGTCCTGACCACTCCATCACCGATTGTGAGTCCTGCTCCATGATGTCTAAAAGAGGTCAACAGAATCGAGCGGCAAAGCTCAGTACCCTGTTTCCCTCTGATGCAGCTTCGGTGGCTTCGACGTCTTCCAGGGCTTCTTCTTCCTCTCATGGATCTCAGGTAACCAAATATAAGTCCAGCCGGTCCTCGAAGGGTAGATCTCCCTCTAAGTATCGAGATGCCTCCGGGCTTGCTCTCGAGGATCCTGCACCGGCAAAATTACCCCGGCGGGAAGCTCCGGCTTCCAAAGCTTCATCTATGGGGTCACAGGTTGACATCGATGGCGTGGCCTCAACCGATCTCCTGTTGCCATGTTCTGGGGTACCGGTGGTTTCCACTGGTACCGACATCCAGACATTGGTTGCGTCGATGGATCAGAATATTCTGACCATGCAGCGTGCCATCACGGCATTCATACAAGCTGCGACGCCTCCGGTACCGCAACAAACTCCGTTGTCGGTACCGGTTCCGGCACCGGCACCGATATCGGTTCCGGTGCCGGTACCGATTGCATTGACATCGGCTTCGGTGTCGACTGTAGCGGTACCCTGTCCTGTGATGCCCATCGGTACCGATCACTCCCGATGTTGATACCACTCGGTACGCATATCGGGCTCTGCAAGAGCATCCGGACAGGCGATACTTCGATTCCTCTGAAGACTGATGAATCAGAGGCTTCTGTCGAAGCATCGGTACTCCTTCCTCAGGAGCCCTCTTCTCCAAAAAGAAGAATGTCTCCTCCAGAAGACTTGACTTTTCAAGACTTCATTAGGGAAGTGGCCAGGGGCCTCTCTATTTCAGTGTCCCCTGAACCAGAGCCTAGAGCCAAGAAATTAGATATTTTACAATATCCTAAGGCTCCTAAAGAGGCAGCTACTTTACCAATTCATGAGATCGTTTATGATCACATGTTGGGCATATGGGAGACACCTCTTACTATTTCCCCTCATTCTCGCAGGTTGGACACCATGTACCGTGTTCCTCCTTGTCCTGGCTTTCATAAGACTCAGCTTCCTCACCACTCTATTGTGGTGGAGTCTGCTATGAAAAAGATAAAGAGTGCAAAAAGACACTCATCTAATCCTCCAGGAAGAAAATGCAGAACCTTGGATGCTTTTGGCAGGAGAATTTTCCAGGCCAATATGCTTACTGCCAGAATCAACTCCTATAGTCTCTATATGGGGATGTTTCTAAAGGAAGTTACAGATCATCTGCTAACTTTATCTCCTTTTATCTCAGAAGATAAAAGGGAGGAGTTTCTCACCTGGCTTAAACATGCCCAGGATGTTTCCAAATTTTCCAGTCGTGCAGCCTTTGACTCTTTTGAGTGTGCCAGCAGAGCCTCGGCTATTGCCATAGGTGCACGCAGACTTGCTTGGTTACAAGCTTCTGATTTGGAACCCTGGGTCCAGGATGGATTAGGAAATCTTCCTTGTACAGGTGAAAATCTTTTTGGCAAGGACTGGCAAGCAAAGGCCACTCAGATGGATGCTGAAAATTCTGCTTTAGATAGACTTTCAAAGTCTACTTCTGCTCCTGCTAGAAAAAGATTATTCAAAAAGGCTTTCTTTCCCAAAAAAGGGAAATATTATCCTGGTTATGGTCACCAGGCATCTTCTGCAGGTCGTTTTGCTGCAAAGCGTCAGCAACAACCTAAACAAGCCAAGCCTAAGGCTGCAAGGACTGCTACGGCCCAGCAGCCTCAGCCTCCTCAGGGCCTTTGACTTACAACTAGAGAACTTAGCCTTTCTGGCTCTAGAAGAACCAGAGCCTCTCACCATTCCAGGAAGGTTAGCTCACTTTGCTCCCAGATGGGAACAAATCACAGCAGAGCAATGGACCCTCTCCATCATAAGGGAAGGGTATAAGCTTCATTTCTTAAACCTTCCTCCTCACACCATGGTGAGACAGTTCAATTCTCCAACATCTCTCCTCGACCTTCTGGGTCAGGAGATTGCTACCCTTCTTGCCCAAAGGGCAATAGAAGAAGTACCCCTTCTTCAACAGGGTTCAGGGTTCTACTCCCCCTATTTTCTTATCCCAAAGAAAACAGGGGGCTACAGACCCATATTAGATCTCAGAGAATTGAACAAGTTTCTATGCAAGGAGAAATTCAAGATGATTTCTCTAGGTGCTCTCCTTCCATACCTTCAGAGTCACGATTGGCTTTGTTCTCTAGATCTCAAGGATGCGTACACCCATGTCCTCATCCATCCAACACACAGAAGGTTCCTTCGGTTCCTTTATCAGGGAAAGCACTACCAATACAGAGTGCTTCCTTTCGGTCTGGCCTCTGCTCCAAGAGTGTTCACAAAATGCATGGCAGTAGTAGCTGCATTTCTACGCACTCTAGGAATATTTGTATTCCCATATCTGGGCGACTGGCTCATCCAAGCTCCATCCCAGTCAGAGGCCCAGGCTTCCCTAGCCTGCACAAGGCGTGTTCTTCAGTATCTGGGATTTGTAATAAACATCCCAAAATCACAACTCACCCCTACTCAGTCATTGGAGCTCATAGGGGCCTTGCTGGATACCACAACTGCAAGGGCCTATCTTCCCCAGGCCCGTTGCCTACGCTTGGTGCAGTTAGCCTCTCAAATTCAGTTAAAGTCCCACTTAACTGCTCGAGAGATGTTACAACTGTTAGGCCACATGGCATCCACCGTGCATGTGGTTCCTTACGCTCGCCTTCACATGAGGGCAGCTCTGTGGACTCTGTCCACCCAATGGACCCAGGCATCAGGTTGCCTGTCAGACAAAATAGCAACCTCCAGTCGCCTCTTTTGGTCCCTCCAGTGGTGGAAGTCCACTCAAAATCTGTTGCTGGGGTCCCCCTTTCAACAGTTGCTACCCCAAGCAACCCTTACAACAGATGCCTCCCCAAAGGGTTGGGGAGCTCATCTACAAGATCGCTCCACCCAGGGCATCTGGTCTCCACAGGAGACATCTCTACATATCAACCTCTTAGAGCTCAGAGCAATTCTTCTAGCTCTCAGAGTCTTCTGCACCCTGCTCAGCTACAAGACCGTCCTCATCCATACGGACAACCAAGTAGCCATGTTCTACGTGAACAAGCAGGGCGGGACTGGCTCTCTGTCGCTTTGCAATGAAGCTTTGAGATTGTGGGCCTTCGCCAGAGAGCATCAAATTCATCTCATGGCTGTGTATCTTCCAGGGGTTCAAAACTCTTGGGCAGACAGACTCAGTTGAGTTCTGCTTCCACACGAATGGTCCCTCCATGGGGACCAGATAGCCAGGATCTTTCGAATTTGGGGAACCCCAGACATAGACCTGTTTGCAAGTCCGTGGAATGCCAAACTTCCCCAGTTCTGTTCCAGGATTCCGTGTCAGGGAGTTCAGGCCAGGGATGCCTTCCTCCTCCACTGGGGGCAAGACTTCCTCTATGCCTTTCCACCCATTCCCCTAATTTCCAAGACACTCTTCAAGCTTCAGAGAGACAAGGGGTCTATGATCCTCATAGCTCCACGTTGGCCATGCCAAGTGTGGTACCCTCTACTTCTTCATCTCTCTCAAGCTCCCTCCCTGGACTTGGGATCTACTCCAGACCTCCTGTCCCAGGAGGAGGGAACGTTGTGGCACCCAAATCCCCAGTCTCTTCATCTCAGAGCCTGGTTGCTGAAGGCCTAGACCTTCAAGATTTGCATCTTTCTCAGCAGGTGAAGGATATCCTTCATGCTCCCAGAAAGCCTTCCACTAGACGTTCCTGTGCTTTTAAATGGAAAAAGGTTTACCATTTGGTGTGCAGAGAAGGGTCTTAACCCTCTTGCAATACCTCTGAATTCTTTACTAGAGTATTTGCTACATTTATCCCATGCAGGCCTTAAAATGAATTCAGTAAGAGTCCATTTGAGTGCTATTGCAGCATCCCTTAAGCCTCTCAATGGACATCCTATTTCCTCTCATCCTCTTATTGCAAGATTCATGAGAGGCCTTCTTTTAACCAAACCTCCCATTAGACTACCTCCAGTGGCATGGGATTTGAATTTGGTTCTTGGCCAGCTTATGAAGCCACCCTTTGAACCCTTAGCCACTACCTCCTTGAAATTCCTTTCCTGGAAGGTTATTTTTCTCATTGCAGTCACCTCAGCTCGCCGTATCAGTGAGCTGCAAGCCTTGGTGGCTAATCCTCCTTATACAAGGTTCCATCATGACAAGGTAGTCCTCAGGACTAATCCACACTTTATGCCTAAAGTGGTCTCACCTTTTCATCTGAACCAGGAGGTGTATTTACCTGTCTTTTTTCCAGGACCTCATGCATCAAGTGCAGAGAGGAATCTTCATACCCTGGATTGTAAGAGAGCACTTGCTTTTTACTTACAAAGGACGCAACAACATAGAAAGTCCTCTCAACTATTTGTTGCTTTTGATCCCTCTCATTTAGGACTTCCAGTCTCTAAGAGAACTCTGTCCAATTGGATTGCTCAGTGTATTTCCTTCGCCTACCAGAGTAAGAACCTTTCTCTGGAGGGCCATGTCACAGCTCACAATGTGAGGGCCATGGCAGCCTCTATGGCTCATCTAATCTCTGTGTCCATCGACCAAATCTGTTGAGCGGCCACCTGGGCCTTGGTTCATACCTTTACAGCCCATTACTGCTTGGACAAGGACTCCCGCCGGGATGCCTTGTTTGGTCAGGCTGTTCTCAAACACCTGTTCCATACCTAATCAACTCCTACCCCCCATCCCTGGTTGGATGCCTGAGATCCATAGGGGGAGGTAGAGCCCTTCTCAGGGACTCACAACCTTGGAGATCTCCCTGGCATCTCTAGCTGGGGAGTCCCCATATGTGAAGACTCATTCCTGCTTGTTCCTGGAGATAGCACAGTTACTTACCTGTAACAGGTGATCTCTGGGAACAGCAGGAATAAGTCTTCACAACCCACCCACCTCCCCTAGGAGTTGTATCTCTCTATCTATCTTTCCTTTCCTCTCTCTCTCTTTGTCTCAGCTTAAAACTCAAACTGGAGAGAGGCGGTTAGGAAAGGCGGGAAGGCAGCGCGCAGGCGCTGTTGGATGCTCCCAAAAGCTTTCTTTCTGGACGCTGGGGAGCGTTCCTGCGCAGGCTCCGTCAGTACTGACGATACCCATATGTGAAGACTTATTCCTGCTGTTCCCAGAGATCACCTGTTACAGGTAAGTAACTGTGCTTTGTCCTATGCTTTCTTGAATTCAGATACAGTACTTGTCTCTACTAGCTCCATTGAGAAACTATTCCATGAATCTACCACTTTCCGTAAAGAAATATTTCTGCATATTACTCCTGAGTCTGTCCCCTTTTACTTTCATCCTGTGTCCCCTCATAGCAGAATTTTCTTTCAATTGAAAGAGGCTCTGGTCCTGTGCATTCATGCCATGGAGGTTTTTAAAAGGCACTATCATATTTCTCCTCTCCTGCCTTTCCTCCAAAGTATACATTTTGAGATCTTTAAGTTTGTCCCCAAATGCCTTATGATGAAGCCCGCTGACCATTTTGGTAGCCACCCTCTGTACCGACTCCATTCTGTTTATATTGTTTTGAAGGTGCAGTCTTCAGAATTGCACATAATACTCCAAATGAGGTCTCACCAAAGACTTATGCAGAGGCACCATCAGCTCCTTTCTTCTGCTGGCCATTCCTCTCCCTGTGCACCCAAGCATCTTTCTGGCTTTTGCCATTAACATTTCTACCTGTTTAGCCACTTAAGATCATCAGAAACAATCACCCCTGGGTCTCACTGGTCACCCCCTATACTGTATTGCTCCGTTAGATTTTTGCAGTCCAAATACATGACCCTGCATTTTTAGTGGGGGGGGGGGCACTGTATCCTCTGACATGGCATAAATGTCTCTGTGCACATGCTGTTACAGCTCCCATCCTAAGAGCACTCCTGAAGAAGAGAGTGTTATTGTGTGCTGTCGATTGAAGCAAGGGGACAGGCTGAATGGGGAGGAGGAGCAAAGACCTAGGGGAGGGATCAAGTGGAAGATGTTTAACCCAGAGGGGAAGCAAGGGGAACATGGTCAACCTGGTGGGGGGGGGGGGGGAGAAGCAAGGGAAAGATGGTCAAGAAGGTAACAAAGAGGATATGCTGGTTCCAGGTGGGAGGAGTGTCAAGGGAAGCCACAGGGGAGATGATGTACCTGGGAGGGAGGCAAGGGAAGCAAAGGGAAAAAGCTGGGTCCAATGTTCCCAGGTGCTAGTCAAGTCCATCAGCCTTCCTACCACTGGGAGTGGTGCAGCAACATCATAGTTTCAATTGCAAAGTGCAAGCACATTCTGCAGGATCCCAGTAGGCAAACCTGACCCTTGCTTATTGAAACTGTGATATTTGTATACAACTCCAAATGGCAAGAATGCGGGTGGAGAACTCCTGTGCACCTTTGAGGGAGTGTTGCTGACATGGGCGGGGGGAAGAAAAAGAGGAGAGAGGGGAGATGCTGGATGTACTGGGGAGAGGGAGAGATATAGCGGATAGGTGATAGGGACATGAAAGAGAGGGATAGAGAGAGAAAGTAGATGCCGGGCATGCTGGAACCATTTGGGAGAGACCATGGTGGTTGGGTTGGTAAGCAGATTAGCAAGAGGAGAATGCAAAAAGAGTTGGGGAGGAGGTGAAAGGAAGTAATTAGAAACTGGATAGGAAAAGACAACAGAAGAAAGAGACTGAAGGCAGTGAGGCAATGACCAATATAGAAGAAACCTGGGGTGATGAGTCGAAGAGAGGCAGCGGCAAGTAAATGAGAGTTGGGGAGGGAATGAGTACAGAGGATGGAAATGTTGAAAGACAGAAGGGAATAAGGAACCAGGGAAGGAGTGAAACGTAGGGTTTGAGAGGACTAGGGAGAGGGTAAGAATGGGGAAATGGGCTAGGAAGGAAACAAGAGAAGTAGATGGAAAGTTGGTAGGTAGGTGAAAGGTAAAAAGAATGAAGAAGCTGATGCTGTACTCTAGAGGAAAGAAAACAAAAGGGAGAAATATAATGCAAACATTCAGATACCTAACAGGATACAATAAGAGACAAGTAGGTAGCATTTTCTTTAGAATTAGACTAGGAAGGGAAGGAGGAAGAGAAATTACTGGAGAGAGAGAATGAAAGAAGGGAATACCCATAGGAGGAATGGAGAAAATGTGGGAATAAAATGCTAGAGGAAAAAAAGAAAGAGGAAGAATGAGTAGGTGAGCAGGAAGGACAGGAAAAGGGGAAAAATCAGGAGAAAGGGGTAGAAACATGCAGAGAGAAGGAAAAGTATTAAAATATCCTCTGATGAAAGAATGAGACAAGGAAGGTAGACACTAAAGAGAGAGAAACAAAAGGAACAGATGAGAGCAGAAAGGGGGGAAAAAGAGAAGGATGCTGAAGCATAAAACCAAATCAGAAACACCAAGGGATGGATATATATGTTTACTGTATGACAGATAACTCATTGGCGTAAAATGTTTGAGGATCCAGTTCAAGGTTTGTATTGAACAGCTGGATTTTGTCAACAGATTTGGCTTTTTCATTGCGTAACAAATTCTCTTCTATGTGAAACGTACCAGCCAGCCTAAGACTTTGGTACTGGATCCTAAATAGTCTCAGGTCGATATTCAAAGCCCTTAGAAGGCTGGCCAGCTAAGGGCACTGACTGTGATCTCTCCAGTTAGTGCAGGTGCAGTCTATGGGTGATGCAGGGGTGGTACTGGCTCTAACTGGGCAAGTACAGATGCATGCCAAGTTAGCGCAATATTCAGTAGCCCCCGACTGGACAACTTAGGCCATATGAAAAGCTGGCCTAAGTTGGTATCTGGACAATGGCTGGCTGATTATCGTGGTAAGCTGGCAAGTCTCAGCACTTGCCCAGTTAGCACTTATCGGAATGCTGCCACTCATCAGCATGGTCACTGTCTTGACCTTGTTTTCTTCTCTAACTGCTTACCCTCTAATTTCCATACCTCAGTTCTTCCATTATCTGAACATCACCTGCTAAGCTTCACTCTTCATCACTCTCAGTCTTGCCCTGTCTCCTCCTACTTTTTTAGAAATCTTCATGCTATCGATCCATTGATTCTCTCCACTGTTGTCTCATCACCTCTATCCTCCACCTTGTCTTCTAAAACTGTTGATAAGGCTGTAGCTTCCTATAATACTGCACTCTTCCCTGCTCTGGATACTCTTGCTCCGCCCATACCATGTCCTGTGAGACACACTATATCTCAGCCCTGGCTGTCTTCAACTACCCGCTCTCTACACTCCTGTGCCCGCTCAGCTGAGCACACTTGGCTCAAATCCTTTCTGATTTTCTTCACTTCAAATTCATGCTTGCCTCCTTCCAGTCAGCAATAGCACTGGCAAAGCAAAACTATCTGACTAACTCTCTTGCCTCTGATCCTCACTGTCTCTTTTCAACACTCAACTCTCTCCTTCAGACACCTCCACTTCCAACCCCTCCTTCCCTTTCTGCCCAAACCCTAGCCAATTATTTCCATGACAGAGTGCAAAAGATCATACTCCATTTCCCCACAAGATCAGCTTCATCCTCTCTTCCCCCTCTTAAATACCAACTCTTCCCCTCAATCTCTGCTACCCTTTCATCCTTTTCTAAACTCTCTGAAGAGGAAACCACTCACCTTCTTTCACCCTCTAAATCCACTACCTTTTCCTCCAATCCTATCCCCACCCATCTCCTTAACTCTCTCTACTCCTCTGTCATCCCTTCCATCTCTCAAATTCTCAAACTATTGCTCTCCAAGTTGCCTTCAAACACGCTGAGGTCTCACCTTTCCTCAAGAAACCCTTACTTGACCCTACTTGTCCTTCTAATTATTGACCCATCTCTCTTCTTCCTTTTATTTCCAAACTTCCTGGACATGCAGTATTCTGCTGTTGCCTTGAATTTCTCTCCTTTCAAGCCCTTCTAGATCCACTACAATCTAGCTTTCTTCCCTTTCATTCCACCAAAACGGCTCTTACCAAAGTCACCAGCAACTTATTCCTGGCTAAATCCAAAGGCCTTTACTCAATCGTCATTCTTCTTGAACTTTCTGCTGCTTTCAACACTGTTGACCACCACCTACTCCTCGACACTTTGTCTTGTATTTAGGAGTTCTGTACTGTCCTGGTTCTCTTTTTATCTCTCCCATCGTTCTTTCACTGTTTATTCTGATGGTTCCTTCTCTACTGCTATCCCACTCTGTTGGTTTACCCCAAAGGTCTGTTCTAGGCCCTTTCCTTTTCTCTCTCTATACCTAGTCCCTTGAGGCTTTCATCTCCTCCCATGGCTTTCAATACCATTTCTATGCTGACAACTCTCAAATCTCTCTCTCTACATCTGATATTTCCCCGACACTCCAGGCCCGAATCTCTGTCTATCTGACATCGCTGCCTGGATGTCTCACTGCTGTTTGAAATTGAACATTGCCAAAACGAAATTTCTTACTTTTCCCTGAACCCTCATCCCCCCTTCCTCCTTTCTCTATCTCTGCAGATAACACTCTTCCTGTTTCCTCAGCCCACAACCTTGGGATCATCTTTGACTCCTCCCTCTTCTTCTCCACATACACCAAACTGACTGCTAAAACCTGTTATTTCTTTCTCTATAATATTAGCAAAATTTGCCTCTTCCTTTCTGAATACACTACTAAGACACTTACCCACTCTTTAGTCACCTCCCATCTAGATTATTGCAACCTCCTCCTTGCTGGTCTCCTGCTGAGTCATCTCTCTCCTCTTCAAGCTCTTCAGAACTCAGCTGTGCGGCTAATTTTCCACCAGTCCCGTTATACCCCCTCTTCTCAAATCACTTCATTGGCTTCCCTTCCATTTTTGTATCCAATTCAAACTTCTCCTTTTGACCTACAAATGCATTCATTCTTCTGCTCTTCATTACCTTTCCTCTTTCCTCTTCCCTCTCTCCCTACATCCCTCCTCTTGTGAACTCTGCTCTTCTGCCTTGCTTCAGTCTATACCCTTTTCTTTCACTGCCAACTCCAGACTTTGATCCTTTCACCTTGCTGCTCCTTATGCCTGGAACAAACTACCTGAGTCTGTATGTCAGGCTCCATCTCTGCCCATTTTCAGATCCATGCTAAAAGCTCACCTCTTTGAGGCTGCTTTTGGATCCTGATCCCTTGTTTTCCTTGTGTCTCCTTACTTTTCCCTATTTGTACCCCTGTTGTCGGCTATTATATTGTCTGTCTTGTTTTAGATTGTAAGCTCTGACAGGAAGGGACCATCTTTCTACATGTATATATATGGCACTGCGTAAGTCTTTATAGCGCTATATAAATGATTAATTGTAGTAGTAGTAGTAATATTCCACCGATATTTAAGCACTACAGCTGACCACTGTGTGTTAAATATCGACTTGTCTGAATATTAGCCTTTTTGTGTTAAGAAACTTAAAGAATGTATTTTTAAGATATAACGGCATGGCATATTTTTAGCAGGTTATAATTTTTATGGAGGAAAGTTGTGTGTGTGGGGGGGAGGCTCTGTCCTACACTGCCTTTTCCTTGCCCCACCCAGGAGTACCAAATATCTGGTAACCGTACTGTATTTTTTAATATATTTCCAAGGAGAAAAGAGGAAGTGATAGTACCTCTGTATAAGTCTTTGGTGAGACCTCATTTCAAGTATAGTGTGTGGTTCTGGAAGCCACACCTTCAAAAGGATATAAACAGGATGGAGTCTGTTGAGGGCGGCTAGCAAAGTGGTCAGTGGTCTTTGTTATAAATCATTTGGGGATAAACGTAAAGATCTCAGTATGTATACTTTAGAGGAAAGGTGCGATAGAGGAGATACGATAGAGACATTTCAATATCTTCGTAGCATAAATGCACAGGAGGAGAGCATCTTTCAACTGAACGTAAGCTGTGCTATGAGGGGACATAGGATGAGGGTGAAAGGGAATAGACTCAGGAGTAATATGTGGAAATATTTCTTTACGGAAAGAGTGGTAGAGGCATGGAATAATCTCCCAGTGGAGATAGTAGAGACAAGGACAATATCTGAATTCAAGAAAGTATGGGATAAACACAGAATATCTCTAAAGGTAAAAAAGGGACTCTAGTAGTTGATATGGAAGGGCAGGCTGGATAGGCCATAAGGTCTTTTTCTTCTGTAATGTGTCTGTGTTTCTTATATTTGTAAACTGCTTTGTATACCTGGCAAAAGGCGGTATAGTAAATGGAATAAGCCATAAACCATAATGTTTCCAATCATATTAAAAAAAACAGTACTCATACAAATTGCTCTGCAGTTCTTTTCGTACTTGTTTTTTTTTTGTAAACAGAGCCATTAAGTGCTCAGTAAAAGAGGCCTGGGGAAGCTAAGCCTCTCAAAAGCCAACCTGGCAGAGAGAAACAATAGCTGACTTGTGCGGCACTGACTGCTTAGGCTGAGGACAGAGCAAGCACTAGGACAGTGACCGAGACAGAAAACATAGGGTTTGCTTGCTGCAGCTCTTAATTCCCTACCTCTTGTCTCTGGTCCTGACTAGCCAAATGAGTCAATCGGCAGCCAGAGGTGGGTAAATTCTCGCCTGCAGTGATAAGGGAGGGGGCAAGGGAGGAAAGGGAAAGAGACTGGCGCATGTAGAGAGGAGTTAAGAGGTGAGAGTGTGTGAGAGCAGGGGTGACAGGGAAGGGAGAAAATCGGTACAGCTCAGGGCTATAACCAGGGGAGGCCCAAGGGGAGTGCGGGGCCATGTGCGGCGACGCGGTGCGGGGCCTAATTTGCATAAGGGTCCTCATTTGCATAAAGATTTGCATAATGTTACCATACACTAACTTTTAGTAAACATGTCTCTTAATGAGTGTATGGTTAAAGAAAGGCTAAAAGATTTCTACATTACTATAATCCAGTGCCAACCGCCACACACATTAGGAACTACTACAAACGCTGCCCATTTAGAACCAATAGCAAACCCGCCGTATCCTAACAGCACTACCAGGACTCACAAAGCACCATACCCTAACTATCAAAAGGCAACACTGCAAATATTAAACCAATACATTTCAAAAAACAACAATACATGACCTACTGGGGAAAGAGAACAAGTGGCACTGTCAATGGGAATTACATAAACAGAATACCTCAGCTCAGTTACACATGCAGAACATAGACCATCACCAAACAAGGAATCACAATTTAGCAACAGGAAGACAATAATTAAACTGGGAACCCCAAAAGCCAAACTTGGAATGTACAACAACACTGTAGAAATAAAACTATAAATTAATTTCCTCTTGTACTAAACAAAGCACAGACATTAATGATGCACATTTCCCAGAGCTGACATATTCCAGTTAATAAATTCAAAATAAAGAGATATCTTTCTACCTTTTGTGCATTTTTTTTTTTCAGTTGCAATTGCTCCAGCCACTTTCTTCTGGTTTCTTTGTGTCTTCTGCTAACTCTCCATCGTCTGCTGTCCATTTGTCCTTTCTTCTCTTCTAGTTTTTTTTCCATTCTCTCTCTACATCTGCTTTAACATACTAATCTTTCTCCTTTTGCTCTTTCCTCATTCCTATTTCATCCACTCAAATTTTACCCCTCCATCCTCTATCCCCACTTACTCTCCCAATACCCGGCCAATTGTAGATTTGTCTTCCCTCCCACACAAAATATTTTTCCCCTCTCCATTTCACTCTCCCAGCTCCATCCCATTCTAATCCTCCCCCAACATCAGCTCCCTTCTAGTTCCAGTCCCACCCAGCATCCGCTCCCTTCTAGTCCCCGCATCAGCTCATTTCCAGTCCTAGCCCCCCCCCATCAGCCCATTTCCAATCCTATCCTAGCCACACCATTAGCCCATTTCCAGTCCTAGCTCCCCCATCCATTTCCAGTCCTATCCGAGTCCCTCCATCAGCTCATTCCAATCCCAGCCCCAATCAGCCCGTCAAATCCTAGCTCCCCTCCACTCAGCCTATTTCCAATCCAAGCCCCCCATGAGCCTAGCCCCTCCATGAGTCCATTTCAATCCAAGCCCCCTCCCACAGCCCATTTCCAATCTTAGCACCCCCCAACAGCCCATTTCCAGTCCTATCCTAGCCCCTCCATCAGCCCATTTCCTGTCCTAGCCCCCCCACTCAGCCCATTTCCAGTCCTAGCTCCCTCCCCTCACAGCCCATTTCCATTCCAAGCCCCCCTCCCCATCAGCTATTTGTAGTTCAAGCCCCCTTCCACTCTGCCCATTTCCCGTCTAGCCACACCCCCAGCCCATTACCAGTCCTAACCCCCCATAGCCCATTACCAGTCCTAAGCCCCCCATCAGCCCATTTCCAATCTTAGCGCCCCCATAGCCCATTACGTCCTAACCCCCCCATCAGCCCACTTCCAGTCCTAACCTCCCCATCAGCCCATTTCCAGTCTTAGCCCTCCCATAGCCCATTACATCCTAACCCCCCCATCAGCCCATTTCAGTCTTAGCCCCCCCTCCATAGCCCACCACTCCTAACCCCCCATCAGCCCACTTCAGCTCCTAACCCCCCCATCAGCCCACTTCCAGTCTTAGCCCCCCCCATAGCCCATTACGTCCTAACCTCCCCCATCAGCCCACTTCCAGTATTAGCCCCCCCCCCCATAGCCCATTACTAGTCCTAACCCCCCTCTCCCCCATCAACCCATAGATTTAAAAAACAAATAAACTGGCTGCTGCTGCCGCCGTGGCAGTGGCAGAATCAAGCCTCCTGCGGGGCCCCCCCTGCCCGGCAGAGTCCTCCCGGCATCAGCTCCCTCAGCGTGGGCTTTTCAGAGCCGTGAAGGGAGAGTTTCCCTTTCTCGCAGCTCTGTTGCCTGCCGGGGCTGATGGGAAACAGGAAGTCCCATCAGCCCCGGCGGGCTTAAGAGAGCCGCGAGAGAGAAACTCTCTCTTCGCGGCTCTGAAAGCCGCAGCTGATAGAGCTGATGCTGGGAGGGCTCTGGCAGGCAGGGGGGGGGGGCCCGTGGGACGCTTGATTCTGCTGCTGCCACGGCTGATGCAGAATGTTGTTTGTGCGGGGCCCCCTGAAACACACATACACTTCAGCCTCCCCAAACTGGATCCTTGTTTGCCCAGTTTGTGAGCTGAGGAGGTGCATGCTGGGAGGTCTGTCAGGCAGGTTGAGAGTGTTTTTGCTTGTGTCCTTTGACCTGGCCAATCAAATTCAGATGCATGAGAATGATGTTGTACTTTTTTGCTGATAACTCACAGCCTTCTCTTCTTTCTGCGCAAAACCCCTTCCCTTCTGTCAACATAAGAGAACAGGGCCCCCCTCCCCCCTTTTCAGCAGTAGAAGCTTTCCGCACTGTGAAGAATCCAAAATCCAGCCCTCAACCTTTCTTCTTTTCTCAGCTGTCGGAACCAGGCCTTTGTGGGGTGCCAGGGTGGCTGCAAATGCTTTTCCCCACATGTTTCTTGCAGGTGCCTCAAAGAAAGGCAAATTTATTTGAGTCCCTCAGGGGTGTGACAACTTTGAAATTCCTGCAAACCTCAGCTTGGGAAAGGTGGGCACAGGTAGGGCCTCAATGCGGATTCTCTGCTCAAAAAAACAATGGAAAATAAAACCTTTTATACAATTTCTATTCTTTTAAGGGGAAAACCACACACAATCAGTTGCAAGATTTTAACAGGAGGGTTTGTCCCTCTTTGTGCTGCATTTAGTGTCTAGTTGTCTTGGTCAGTGCTTCTTTGTTTTCCTTTAAGCAAAAATAGCAGTGATAGTACTTTTGCAGGCCCGCCTGCCAGGAATGTATGTGTGTGTCTCTCTCTCTCTCTGTGAGAGTGGAAGGAGCTCCTGCAGGCCCAGTTAAGGTCAGCCATGACCTGGTGTGCCCTTTAGCACACTCTTCTTTAATTGCTGCACTGAGTTTTCCTACTGGCTGTTTCTACCTATAATGTCAAAACACAATTATTTGGAGTTGCTGTGTTCCCTAATAGCAGTTTATCTCTGCATGGTTTACAGACAGAGTCAAAAGCCAACGACTATAATTACATCCATGTTTCCCACTTACGAGTAAGAGAGGGAAGTGAGATGACAGGATGCGTTGGAGAGATCGTATTCCCCGAGGGGCGACGAAGCTGAAGGCATGGCGAGGCGTTCTTTTGGTTTCGCAATAATTGTTGCTTGAAGTTGGTTTCTGGGATTTCACCACTGTCTGTTGTGTTTATGTAACCACATAAATAGTGGTTAAATTCTGTGTTTCTTTATATTATTATTACTGTTTTTTTTGTTTGTTTTGTTCTGTGTGCTCACCAGTTCTCATTTCACTTTCTTAAAGCTGGGCAGAGCTCTGTGCCTTTTGAAAACAGCTCTCTGAGATAGTCCGATAACATTGTGGAACCTGTGTCTTTTGGGGAAACTGCCAGGTACGTATGACCTAGATTGGCCACTGTTGGAAAGAGGATACTGGGCTTGATGGACCTTGGTCTGACCTAGTATGGCATATCTTATGTTCTTATGTTAACATGGGGCAGAAAAGAGGACTGCCAATGGGCTGCAAACCCTTTCCAGCCCTCTCTGCTTAGTTTTGTTTTGGAAATTACCCCAAAACCTCCACATGAATACACACAACCAAACAAGAGTGGTAAAGCTCTAGTAAGTGTGAGGGTGTTTTTCCTAAAGCATCTTCCCCTGCTGTCCTCATTTGTGGCCCTGAGATGGACCACAGCTTCTTCAAAGTTCAGTTTTTCGTTACCAGCAAAGTGCCACTTTCGTCTCTCGGCTGGTGCCTGCTTTCTTGCAGCCTGGCCTCTCCCGCAGCTTTCTGTTCAGGTGCACAGTTTTCCTTTCGGTTACTTAGTAGTCTCAATAGTTGTCTTGTGTTTTCTGTTATTTCTTCCAGTTTTGTTTCATTTTGTTTGAATATTTTTTATTGGCCACACAGGTACATAGTGAACTAGAAACTCAAGTGCATCTGGTACATAAGTTGTTTCTGATCCAAAATCTAGGAGAGTATGTAGACAAAAAGGTATGTAAGTATACTTCAGGAGTTTTTCTTGTAGATATTTCTGAAAACCAGACTTGTTGGAGGGTGCTTGAGGACACAGTGGGAGAACAACACTGGTACCCAATCTGTGGGGTCCATGCACCCTCGGAGGTCTATGAGACCACTACAGGGGGTCCTCAGGATACAGATAAGTATTTTCATGCTGCTATAATCCTACTATAATGTCCGCAGAATACAAGAGGCTAAGAAACAGGAGCTACGGCGACTCAGTTGGAGGCGACTGTCCGGACTGGAAGCAGTAGCGGCCATGAAGGTGGAATCAGAGGCGCCTGCACAGGCATAAAGCAGAAGTGGCCAAGACGGCGAGGCCAGCAGTGCGAGCGTGATCAGAGGCAGCACTGGAGGTAGAAAACAGGAGCACTGGGACCAGTATGAGCTTTCAGGGCTTGGGAACAGCAGTGCAACACCAACAGACAAGGATAGGGAAAGTTACTAAGGATTGGGGCTAGCTGGAGGGAGACAGAAGGACTACCGGGGAGGAGAAGAGAGAGGCTGGTGGGGATCAGCAGGGAGGGGTGGAGAGAGAGATTGGTTAAGAACTGTTTATGAAGAGAGAAAGAGAGAGACATGGAAAACTGGCTGGGGGGAGGGAGAGAGAGAGAGAGATTGAGAGTGGTGGGGACTAGCTGGAGGGAAAAAGACTGGTAGGGACTGGCTGCGGGAAGGCAGTGAGAGAGATTAATGGAGATAGGAAGGGGAGGGGAGATAAAGAGATCAAGTGGGAACAGGCTTGGCGCTGAAGGGAGGAAGTCTAGGAAGAGGGTTGGAGATGTCCTGGAGATCCCCAAACGTTTTGGAAGTTAATAAGGGATTTACACAGCCAAAAAGGTCGGGAACCCCTGTTTTAGAACAACATTGAAGGACAATGGATTCAGATTTTTTTTTTTGTGACCTCAAGTTCCATTGCATATTTCTGATATCACAAAAAAAAATCTGAATCCATTGTTCTCCAAAGTTGTTTTGCCATCCAAGTATCAGTATGTCTTCTGAATAATCACTATGGGTGTCTTACAACCCAGAGGTTTTAGGAGTTCATGAAGACTGAGGGCCAGTCTACCTTTCCCCTTAAGGTAAGATAGCATTGTAGGGAGTTTATAATCTTTTAGCTCTCACAGGGGTTGTTTAGATAGCCATCTCAGCACTAAATTCTTAGATTCATGGGTTCTCATTCTGGTTGCCGCCAAGGCCCTTAGGTGGATCGTCTTTTCTGGATATCTGCAAATACTCATTAGACATTTATGAATACGACTGAATGATTGACCTAACGTCCAGGGTAGTTTGGGTTCCTCGGAAGCCACCCCTGCTTGGGGTGAGGAGTAGAGCCTGGAACCACAGCCTTGCCCTGTAAATCTGCTATACTGATCGAGGATTTAGAGGCATCTCGGGAGCTGGAATACAAGAAATGTTAATAGAATACGCTGCTAGAGAAGCCTTCTGTGTCTTTTCCTTGACACCTTAAGGTTTCTGGATATGTGCTTCAGCAAGGGGGCGGCAGTTAGTGGAAGGCATGCAGTGCAGTCCTTGTTTAATTTCTATCTTGAAGGGGTCAGAAACTGAAACGCATCAGAATGAGGACGCGCAAACTCAATGGGCTTCCCGTTCATCTGAGGGGGAAAGGTACACAGCAAATGTAGTTCCGGCACCTAACTTCACTCCTGCAGTACCTTCGGGTTTCTCTTTGGATTTTAGGCTTTTTCCTTTTTATTCAAGCAGTAAGAACGACCTTTGTCTTTTCATTTTATGAGACTCAAAGTTTCTCCTTTAACCAAGACCATTTCAACTCTGTCAATGTTTGGAGAAGTTTTAGGGAAAAAAAAGAAACGTTGCACTGTTATAAAGCGTAACAGAGCAGAACTGCTCACTGCCAAACTGCCTTAATCAAAATGCGGCTGGCCTAAGAAACATCTGGGTTGGGAAATACACAAATTCTGCACTGCTTAATTAGAGACAAACTTATTCCTGGGTTTGAAAAAAAGTTGGAACGGAGCACTGGCGGGTTGCCCGAGTGCAGGAGAACAGGGCTGGAAGGCTGCCTGGTGGGGAGCTGAAACTCAAGCGAGCAGCACTCTTTAAAGCAGTGGCACGTGCTGAGAGAAGATGCCCACGTTTAGTGTCTCTAGCCCCTTCCCCCTCTCCCCCGGCTATAAACCCCCAGCCTTCTCAGATGCGCCTGATTTATGCTTTATGGTTTTTCCATCACACTTCCAGTCCGTTCACTACCTGCCTCAAACCTACTCCCCGTCCGTGGGATTGGCCCTGGACCTAAGGCTGCCATTCATTAAAAACATCTGCCTAGTTTTACTTACAGCCTCCTAAGTTTTTTAAAGAACATGTGCTTCGTCTTCACCGTGTTGGGCTCAGCTCTGCTTGCAGTGTTGAAATGGTTAACTTTGCCTCCATCAGCAGCATACAGGAGTATGTTTTAGCCAAGGGACTTCTGCAACAGGTTACTCCTAGGACCGAATTTAAGATTTTAGCATCCACAGGCAAGACAAGAGCACAGATCCCAGAGAGCTGGGGGATGTAGGGGATGTCAGAGGTCCGTCCCAGAGGTTGGAGAAACAGCAGAGAAACAGCAGAAGGCTATTGTACCTCAGTGATATCCCTTTGAAGCAACACATGCACATGGCCTTAAACTAACCAGGAGCAGACTCTTTTTTGTTCTGGTTGTTTGGTTCCTTCAAAATTTGGCACTCTAGGCAGTTCCCTATCTTACCTGTGCTTGAAAGGAGTACCACAGGGGTCTTCTTCTGCTTCTCTGCTGACTCTCCAGTCTTTGGGACCTCTGACATTTCCTTTAACCTCAAGTTCTCTGGGATCTTCTGTCTTGTCTTGTTTCTAGGTGCCAAAATCTTAAATCCCATCCTAGGAGTAACCTGTTGCAGGAGTCCTTTGGCTAAAGTGTACTCCTGAGCACTCCTGATGCAGGCCAGATAGACAGTTGTGGTCAACACCATTGACACCCTTGCATTTTGGGTTATGTTGTGTACAATATTTTGTGAAATAACTGGAAATATTCCAACTGTACTATATGTCATCATAATATTTTAATAGCATGTTCAAAGGACTACAACAAAAAAAAAGATGGCTGTGCAACAGACATAGTAATTTCTGAGAGAAAAACAAAATATGACCTGGACAGGATTAATGATACCCTTCACTAATATTTGGTTGCACAACCCTTGGCAATGATGACAGCCTCCAAATGTTTCTTGTAGCCATCTATAAGTTTCATACATCTGTCTGCTGGTAGCTTCTCCCACTCTTCCTGCGATTTGTTCCAGCTCATGAATGTTTCCAGGATTCCTTTTACCAATGGCAGATTTCAGCTTTTTCCAAAGGTTCTCGATTGGATAGAGATCAGGACTCATTGCTGGCCAGTTTAAAACAGTCCATTTTTCCTTTTTAATCATTCTTTTCTACTTTTGGATGTATGTTTTGGGTCATTGTCCTGCTGGAGAACCCAAGACCTTCGACCCAGATCTAGCTTTCTGACACTTGTTAGCACATTTCACTCCAAAATATCTTGGTAATCCACTGACTTCTTGATTCCTTTAATACATTCCAGGTCTCCAGTTCCAGAGGCAGCAAAGCAACCCCACAACACTATGGAGCCTCCACCATATTTAACTTTAGGAAGGGTGTTTTTTCCCTTCTAAGCTTCATTTCTTCACCTGTAAATGTATCACTGGTCTGCATTGCCAAAGAGCTTATTTAGTTTCATCCGTCCACAGAGCATTTTCCCAGAAAGACTGTGGTCTCTCAAGGTGGGTTTGAGCAAAGATCAGGTGTGGCATTTTATGTCTGTCTTTGAGCAGTAGGGTCCTCCTTGGCCTTTGCCTATGAAGTCCTTCTTTGTTTAGTGCGCGGCATATAGTGCAGGTTGAAACCACCACTCTAGATTGCTCCAGGTCAGCCTTAAGCTCTTTTGATGTTGTACATGGTGTTTTTCCAACAGTTCACACTAACCTTCAGAATCTTCTTGGACTAATTTTTCTCTTCTCACCACGTCCTTGGAGGTTCCTGATAGTTCCCCATGAGCAGAAAACTTCTTAATATTCAAACTGAACAAGCAGGAATCCCAAGGTCTTTGGAGGTGGCCTTGTACCCCTTTGAAGTTTGATGTTTGGTGATAATGGATTTTCTGATGATCTCAGGCAGCTCTCTTGTCTCCACCATTGTGAAAATGGAACAGAGTGAATGTGCCCATTTTAAACATTATAGTCATCTTTCATTGGTTGATTCAAGTCATGTGAGTACTGACAGTAGATCACAGGTGCGTCTAATTTTACTGCAATGGGAAGGTGGTCCTTCTGTTCAAACTGATTTGACTTGTTTATAAGGGTGCCAATAATCATGTCCTATCAAGTCAAAAACACAAGCAGTGTGACCACTATAATATATCGTTGAAAAAGGTACACAACAATTAATCACTAACCTACCAACTATAAAATCCCGTGATTTAACGGACAGAACTACCTATACTTATTTAAACACAAACCGTTGTGTTTCAAGCCGGTTGACTTCATGGCCCTTTATCAAGCTCCGTACATCCAACTTCCTGTTCCGATACAGACGCCATGACGTCATTCAGGGTTGGATGGTAATCATAAAAGTGAGTATAATGATGACACTTGACAACAATTCCTGCACACATTAATTCAACGTCCACCACTCCACTTCAGTGTTTAATCCCATCGGGGCTGTAGAGTGTAACATGTATATCCACCTTTGTTCCTTATAACGCAACTGGCTTCGACGGTCCCCTCCTCGCATCAATGGGGGGACCATATCCAGTACCGTCCACTTCAATTGATCAAAGGTATGGGCATGCTGCATACAATGTTGTACCATTGGAGCTGCCACTACCTTAGTGTGTATGCGAGACCTGTGTTCCTGTAAGCGTTTCTTTATCATCCTAGTCGTCATGCCTACATATATTTTCGCACAAGGGCACAATATTAAATAAACCACATAGGATGAAGTGCAATCAGTGGTATGGCGTAAAGAAAAAGTCCTGTTTGACTGGAGATCATGCCATTCTGTGCATTCAATCGTAGTGAGACAGAAGTCACAGGAACCGCACACGTGATGACCATTCCCTATTGGTAACACCGTAGATGTAGAACAAGTATTAATTATGCGATCAGCGATGTTAGAGCTCCGTTGATAGGCTAACATTAATGGCAACTGGAAACACTTATGTAATGTTAAAATGTGCCAGTGAGATCGAAGAATCTTAGAAATAGCCATGGTGTTAGGCATATATGGAAGCACTCCAACAAAACATGCTGTAGACCCCTCATGTTGACATCCAAAATCATCCCATCACCCAGGATGATTATAGAGTGCTCGCTTATATGCTGAATTAATTAATTTGACAGGATATCCTCATGCTCATAATCGTGATTTTAAATCAGCTGCATGCAATTTGTATTCCACTAATGTGGAGCATAAACGTCGAATTCGAAAAAATTGTCCAATAGGTAATGCTCTACGCAATGACCTAGGATGATAACTAGTGAATTGCAACAAAGTATTGCGTTGCACTGGTTTTCTGTAAAGAGTTGATGAAATCTGTCGCCCATCTTTATATAATAACATATAAAAACTCTATCTGTAAATGATGATACTTAGCTTCAAATTGAATATGATCATGCAAGGTGTTTAACTATGCCAAAAAGTCTTGTATTTCTTCTACTGAACCTGTCCAGATGAAAAAAATATCGTCCAGAAAATGCTTCCAAAAAGAAATATACCGAAACCTAGGTGAATCATAAAGGTGGGTGTTCTCAAAATGAGACATATACAAGGCTGCTACCGAAGGTGCAACCGTGGCGCCCATTGCTACCCCAAACTTTTGATGGTAATACTTTTGATCATACACAAAATAGTTTCTATCCAAAACCCAGGATAAAAGTTGTAACACAAAATCTTTTGGTAATCTGGGAGGGAGAGAAATAGGTAATGCCGATAAAATTGTATATGCCTTATGTTGGTGGATATTTGTATATAACGCTACAATGTCAAGCGTCACCAGAATATGATGATCCAACACTGGAATGCCTCGAAGTAAAGACAAAAAGTGATAAGAATCACGAATATACGACTTGATATTTACTGTCAATAGTTGAAAAAAATCGGTCACAAAATATAGACAATGGTTCAAGCACCGAGGCCCGGCAAGAAAAAATCGGCCGCCCCGGAGGGTCGGCTAACGATTTGTGCACCTTAGGTACCATATAAAGAACTGGAGTTTTTGGGAATTTCGGATTCAAAAAGTCACACTACTTGGTGGTGATCCATGCTTGTTGCAATGCTGACATGGTGTAGGCTTTAATTTCGGCTTGTAACTCAGGCCCTGGATCATTACCTACCACTTGGTAATACTTAGGATTATTCAAATGGGCCAAAACCATAGCATGATATTTAGTCGTATCCTGGACCACAACTGTCCCACCTATGTCAGCCCTACGGATTGTAAAGTGCGTTGCATCCCGTAAGTCCCTCAGGGCCCTGTGAGACCGGCTGGTAATATTAGAAAACAAGCTCAGGGGAGAAGATTCTTCCAAAGAACCAAGATCCCTTAATACCAAATTCTGAAAAGTAATTAAAGAAGCATCAGTGCTGACTGGAGGTACCCAAGTAAATGGATTGTGACAAATGGAATCTTTAACCTGGAAAAGAGACGGCTGAGGGGAGATTTGATAGAAGTCTATAAATTAATGAACGGGGTGGAACGGGTAAACGTAGATCGATTGTTTATGTTATCAGAATATAGAAAGACTAGGGGACATGCAATGAAGCTACAGGGTAAACTATTTAAGACTAATAAAATAAAATATTTTTTCACTCAACATGTTATCAAACTCTGGAATTTGTTACCAGAGGATGTAGTAAAGGCTGTTAGTGTAGCTGGGTTTACAAAAGGTTTGGACAAGTTCCTGGAGGAAAGGTCCATAAACCATTATTAAGAAGGGACCCAGGATATCAATGCTTGACCCAGTACAAGCATTGCGGAACCTGTGTCTTTTGGGGGAAACTGCTAGGTACGTATGACCTAGATTGGCCACTGTTGGAAACAGGATACTGGGCTTGATGGACCTTGGTCTGACCCAGTATGGCATATCTTATGTTCTTATGTTCTTAAGTTGTATCTGAAGAGATGGAAGGTTAAGTGACTTGCCCAGGGTCACAGAAAGGAATGTTTACTAAGCTGAGCTAATGGCTAGCCTGGGCTATTTGCAACTAGGTCCCATTGAATAACATGGGACCTAGTTACAAATACTCCATGCTGACCGTTAGCCCAGCTTAGTAAACATGCCCCAAAGTGTCAGTGGGAGGAGCAGGATTCAAACTCTGGCTTCCCATCCCGTTTCTCTAACCATTAAACTACCCATCCATTCCTGAGTCTTAGCAATTGTTTCCTTTGCCCCTATTTTAAACCCCTTTTTGTTCCAGTCCAGCCATTCCAGTAACAATTTACCATCTTATAGCGCCTCCTAAGTCAGCCAGTAGGTGTCACTGTTGAGCAACTGCTGCATCTCCTAGGCCGGGGGATTGTCAGATAACTAGTTTTGCAGCATCCCCAGCCCCCCATTATTTTGCAGAGTCTGATGAGTTCTGCCTGACTGTGCCAAGTGTTGCCAATTAGCCCTCAAACTTAGACATTATTAATTAATACCATTACTGATCATTTTCAGTTTACGGAACAGAATTTGGGTGGTTAGCCCCTGTTTGTCTAAAAGGAAGGCCTTAAATTTAACATGTGCACCTTGTTAGCAGTGTTATGACAGACACCAGCAGCTGTACAAACTAATCTTTCTCCAGCTTTCACACATGGGACTCAATTAACAATGGGCCACTGTCAGTGCTGTAATCCACTTCCCCCCATCACTCTTTCTTTTTAAGACTCCTGATGCCCGCATGCTTTTTCATATGTGACCTTTCTGCTATCCCTTCCTATCAGCAGGCCCCCAAAATGTCCAAGACAGTAAATGGATTGAGCCTGTATAACATTTTTATAGAAGATTTATGACAGGCATGCCAACTGTGTCTGCATTTTTGGTAGGCTCAGATTAGAATGAAATACCTGACACTTGGGAAAACAGCAGAACAGTTTGAGTATCCAAGATTAGCTGTCCTTGACTTGAGCAACCTCATAAACTTAAAGCACAGTGTCATGGAAGGCTATGGGGTTTTGGAAAGCGGGGAGAGGGGCGACAGGAAACCAGAGGTGGGAATTCCATGAGTGCGTCCCAGCCCTGGGAAATATAGCGATCGCAGCCTGTTTTCAGAAATGCTGCAATTCCAGGTGCCATCTTTTTGGTGTATTCGGTATTTCTCTCTGTTCACTGGAAACTCCGATCATGTGATAGACTTGAGTTCCAAAAAGGAACCCGGGGACACGTCACACTGAATTCAGAAAAAAAAGCCCACTAAGTCGAGGTCCCTGCTTTCAATGCCTGACGTGGCTTTGTTTGCAGACCAACTTTAGACTTAAAGTGTAGTGTAGTGAGGACATCTAAATTCCCTGCGGCTGTGGCAAATTAGCAAGAACGGATGATAAAAGGATGTAAGGATAGAACTCAAACAAGTTATTGCTAATTCTCCCCTTCACCTAGAAGGGTAAGGAAGAGCTTAAATTACAAAATTCAGGCTAGACCGTTGCCGCTACTTGCCAAAGAGTACACGCCTCTGCATCTGTCTAATCCAGAATTCAAAGCCACAGAACAGAAGCATATAATTTGGCACCACACCAGAAACATGCCACAGCACACTTCTACTAGAGATCCTGTCCAGTTGGAAGTTCTTGTTGGCGTGCACGTGTGTCCTTGCATGTGCATGCATGCGTGCATATTTAAACGACCCAGCGTGGCTTGCAGTGAGTTATGCCAGAA
This sequence comes from Ichthyophis bannanicus, assembly GCA_033557465.1. Taxonomy (NCBI): domain Eukaryota; kingdom Metazoa; phylum Chordata; class Amphibia; order Gymnophiona; family Ichthyophiidae; genus Ichthyophis; species Ichthyophis bannanicus. The sequence continues at coordinate 850,066,856 of CM066032.1, forward strand.
AACCTTAGGAGTCCTGAGTGTGTAAGTTTGATTAAACATCAAATCAAAATGGCTGCATTGCCCCTGGATGCAATATTCATTGGACATTTGTTTCTTAATTTATGCTGGAAGCATGCGGAGCTGTCGCATTTCAAAAATGCTTCAGAAGCCTGTGTGGGAGAACTTGCCTCAGTGCCCTAAACGTGACGTGGTGCACGGAGCAGCGTACTGAGGCCTTGAATGTGCTCCTGCCAATGTATTTGGTCAGAATTCTTTATGTGAATGTCTGCTACTCTCCTCAGAATATAAGCTCAGGGCTTTTCTTGACACCCTGGGCTGCTTTTGATCTTTTTTTTTTTTTTAAATTTGTCTGAAGACGTTTTCATTTCTAATACTTTTGGAATGAAGGGTGTACTTTAAATTATTGCCTTAACACGTGTCATGAAGTTACTCATGCTTTAGATATACCTAAAGAGAAACTAAGATTTCTGACCGCGTTGAGTCCAGAAATCACCTCTCTTTTACTGGAGTTCACGCTAGCAGCAGTGAATTAAGTAGAAAGTTTCAGGCATTTCTTTAGTTTCCAGCTTGAGGTAAATACCAGCAAAGCAAAAGTAGAAACTGCATGATTTTGTTTGCCCTCGTTGTCACCCCATTAATTATACAAATTTGATAGTACTGCTGCTTTAAGACTGAGCAAGAAGCTCTGATAGTAATGATAATACCTGGCAAACTCTAGCTAGGAGAGGAGTAGGATTTTGCAGGTCATCTTGTGTAGAAAGTTGTCTGCAAATCATTATGTAAGAGAGAGAGAGAAAAAGAAAGAGTTCTGTTACTAACTAATCTGACTGCCCTCCTGGACCACAGACATTAAGGCCTTTGCCCTCTAATTGTTGGCTAGTTTTTATCCTTGCTAAAGACTGGCACACCACCTTAAAGTGACAGTCCTAGACAAACTGTTGAAGATAATAAAACGGTGCAGCCATAGCAAACAAATTGAAACAGAATTCTCCCTGTCTCCTTCATTTTTCTTCTGGAGAGGTTAGGATTTGCAGTATTTGAAAGCTCCTAATACTCTTTTATAGCCACTCTTATGGATTCAAGTAACTTAGGGGCCAATTTACTAAAGCACTTTTCCCAATTTGCATCTATAAGGGGGAGTAAGAAAAGCTCCTTGCGAATTCTGTAAATGAATTGTATTTGAACTTCAGAGATTCACGCAGTCCCTGCTGGTATTGTATAGGCCAGCGATGGCGAACCTATGGCACGCGTGCCAGCTGTGGCACGCGAAGGCCTTGCAGCTGGCACGCGTGAAGGTCCGCAGAAAAAGAAAAAGCGGGCTCTGGCTGCTGCCGCGGACGCGGCAGCATGCAGTGTCCCGCGGGGCCCCCTCCGCCCGCTAAGCCCCTCTGCAAGGGCTTTCAGATTCGCGAGGGAGACAGCGTCTCCCTCGCGTCTCTGTTAAGCCCGCAGGGGCTAATGGGAAATTTCCCATCAGCCCCTTTAGAGGGACTGATGGGAAATTTCCCATTAGCCCCTGCGGGCTTAACAGAGACGCGAGGGAGACGCTCTCCCTCGCGAATCTGAAAGCCCTTGCAGAGGGGCTTAGCGGGCGGAGGGGGCCCCGCGGGACACTGCATGCTGCCGCTGCCGCGGCAGAAGCCAGAGCCAGCTGCTTTTTTTTTTTTTAAATTTTGGCATGGGGGGTGGGTTAGGACTGCTAATGGGCTAGGGGGGGGGGTTAGGACTGCTAATGGGCTAGGTGGGGGGGGTTAGGACTGCTAATGGGCTGGGGGGGTTAGGACTGCTAATGGGCTAGGGGGGGTTAGGACTGCTAATGGGCTGGGGGGGTAGGACTGCTAATGGGCTGTGGGCTGATGGGGGCTGTCTGGAAATGGGGTGATGGGGGGTTAGGACTGGTAATGGGCTATGGGGGGGGGGTTAGGACTGCTAATGGGCTAGAGAGGGGGGGTTAGGACTGCTAATGGGCTAGGGGGGGTTAGGACTGCTGATGGGGAGGGGTTAGGACTTGAGGTGGGCTGTTGGGTGGGGTTAGGACTGGAAATGGGCTGATGGGGGGTTAACACTGGAGGTGGTCTGATGGGGTTAGGACTGGTAATGGGCTATGGGGGGGTTTAGGACTGATAATGGGCTATGGGGGGCTGGGACAAGAAATGGGCTGATGGGGAGGGGTTAGGACTTGAGGTGGGCTGATGGGGTTAGGACTGGTAATGGACTGTGGGCTGATGGGGGGGGGTTAGGACTGGCAATGGGCTATGGGGGGCTGACTGGAAGTGGGCTGATGGGGGGTTAGGACTGGAAGTGGGCTGATGGGGGGTTAGGACTGGTAATGGGTTATAGGGGGGGCTTAAACTGAAAATGGGGTGATGGGGGGTTAGGACTGGAAGTGGGTTGATGAGGGGGGATAGGACTGGTATTGGGTTGGGGGGTTGCTAGGACTGGAAATGGGTTGGGGGGCTGCTAGGACTGGAAATGGGCTGATGCAGGGACTAGAAGGGAATGGATGCTGGGTGAGGCTGGAACTAGAAGGGAGCTGGTGTTGGGGGAGGATTAGAATGGGATGGGGCTGGGAGAGTAAAATGGAGAGGGGAAAAATATTTTGTGTGGGAGGGATAAAAAATCTACAATTGGCCGGGTATTGGGAGAGTAAGTGGGGATTGAGGATGGAGGGGTAAATTTTGAGTAGATGAAATAGGAATGAGGAAAGAGCAAAAGGAGAAAGATTAGTATGTTAAAGCAGATGTAGAGAGAGAATGGAAAAAAAACCCAAGAAGACAGAAGAAAGGACAAATGGACAGCAGATGGAGAGTTAGCAGAAGACACGAAGAAACCAGAAGAAAGTGGCTGGAACAATTGCAACTGAAAAAAAATGCACAAAAGGTAGAAAAATATCTCTTTATTTTGAATTTATTAATTGGAATATGTCAGCTCTGGGAAATGTGCATCATTAATTTTTGCGCTTTGTTTAGTACAAGAGGAAATTAATATATAGTTTTATTTCTACAGTGTTGTTGTATATTCCAAGTTTGGCTTTTGGGGTTCCCAGTTTAATTATTGTCTTCCTGTTTCTAAATTGTGATTCCTTGTTTGGTAATGGTCTGTTCTGCATGTGTAACTGAGCTGAGGTATTCTGTTTATATAATTCCTATTTGACATTGCCACTTGTTCTTTCCCCAGTAGGTCATGTATTGTTGTTCTCTGAGATGTATTGGTTTAATATTTGCAGTGTTGCCTTTTGATAGGTAGAGTATGGTGCTTTGTGAGTCCTGGTAGTGCTGTTAGGATACGGCGGGTTTGCTATGGGTTCTAAATGGGCAGCGTTTGTAGTAGTTCCTAATGTGCCTGGCGGTTGGTACTGGATTATAGTAATGTAGAAACCTTTTAGTCTTTCTTTATCCATATACTCATTAAGAGGCATGTTTACTAAAAGTTAGTGTATGGTAACATTATGCAAATATTTATGCAAATGAAGCACCTTATGCAAATGGAGCTTTAATTGACGTGCTGGCACTTTGAGGAAATTCTTTGGTTTTGTGCGGCAGTTTGGGCACTTGGGCTCAAAAAGGTTAGCCATCACTGGTATAGGCCCTTCAGAGTTATCACTCACTCTGGTAGCAACAGATGGCTTCAGGGATACCAATATCCTTGCTAACAAATATGAAGAATTGGTTTTGTGGATATCTTCCTCTACATGGAAGGCCATGGGACGATATATTAAAATGTGATGTGATATAAGAGTATACAATCCAGTGAATGGGTGGGATTTTTGGTTTTCTCTTCCATATTTTCTGCCAGTCTTTCAGAGGGCACAAAACTCAAGAGAAGGACTTCCTGGCCTAATGGAACTGGGTCCTGAACCCCAAAACAGTCAAAGAATAAATTAAAAAGAGACTGGAAAGATGTCCCTTCTTTCCTGTCCAGGTGATAGTTGAAGCTCAAACCTGTAATTGCCAGGCTCACTAGAGTGAGGTCCTGTACCTCTAGGAGGATACTGGTTGGAAAGAAAAGTCCAAGATGCTTGGAAGTGGTGTGTTTTGATCTGAAAACCTTCCAGGATGTGAGAAGCTGGAAGAAGGAAAGGGTCCTAAGAGTTGAAGTGACCTAGCTAGCGAAGAGCAGAAGAATACACGCTGTTAACATAAGAACATAAGAACATAAGATATGCCATACTGGGTCAGACCAAGGTCCATCAAGCCCAGTATTCTGTTTCCAACAGTGGCCAATCTAGGTCATACGTACCTAGCAGTTTCCCCAAGGGACACAGGTTCCACAATGCTTGTATTGGTTCAAGCATTGATATCCTGGGTCCCTTCTTAATAATGGTTTATGGACCTTTCCTCCAGGAACTTGTCCAAACCTTTTTTAAACCCAGCTACACTAACAGCCTTTACTACATCCTCCGGTAACAAATTCCAGAGTTTGATTACACGTTGAGTGAAAAAATATTTTCTTTTATTAGTCTTAAATAGTTTACCCTGTAGCTTCATTGCATGTCCCCTAGTCTTTCTATATTCTGATAAGGTAAACAATCGATCTACGTTTACCCGTTCCACTCCGTTCATTAATTTATAGACTTCTATCATATCTCCCCTCAGCCGTCTCTTTTCCAGGTTAAAGAGCCCCAACCTTTTTAGCCTTTCTTCATAGGAGTAGCCTTCCATCCCCTTTACCATTTTGGTGGCTCTTCTCTGAACCTTTTCTAAAATTGCTATATCCTTTTTAAGATACGGCGACCAGAATTGCACACAATATTCAAGGTGCGGTCTCACCATGGAACGATATAGAGGCATTATAATATCTTTTGTTTTATTTTCCATTCCTTTCCTTATCATACCTAGCATTCTATTTGCTCTCTTGGCCGCCGCTGCACACTGGGCCGAGGGTTTTAACATGGTATCCACAAGGACGCCTAAATCTTTTTCTTGGGTGGTGGTTCCTAATGTGGAACCTTGCATCGTGTAACCATAGTTTGGGTTGTTCTTCCCTAGGTGCATAACCTTGCACTTCTCCACATTAAATTTCATCTGCCATTTTGATGCCCAGTCTTCCAATTTATCAAGATCCTCTTGCAATTTTCCACAATCCTCCTGGGTTTTAACAACTTTAAATAGTTTTGTGTCATCAGCAAATTTGATAACCTCACTCGTTATTCCACTTTCCAGGTCATTTATGAATATGTCAAAAAGCAGCGGACCCAGCACAGATCCCTGGGGTACACCACTATTCACCTTTCTCCATTGGGAAAATTGGCCATTTAGCCCTACCCTCTGCTTTCTATCTTTTAACCAGTTCCTGATCCACAGTAGTACACTGCCTCCTATCCCATGACTCTTTAGTTTTGCCAAAAGTCTCTCATGAGGGACCTTGTCAAAGGCTTTCTGAAAGTCCAGATACACAATATCAACCGACTCACCTTTGTCCACCTGTTTATTCACTCCTTCAAAAAATTAGTAAGACAAGATCTTCCTTGTCTAAAGCCATGTTGGCTGTCTCCCATTAGGTCATGACTATCTATATGCTGAGTAATTTTATTCTTTATGATGGTTTCTACCATTTTTCCCGGTACTGATGTCAGGCTCACCGGTCTGTAGTTTCCCGGATCACCCCTCGAACCCTTTTTAAAAATTGGTGTTACATTGGCGATCCTCCAATCCTCAGGTATTAGAGATGATTTTAATGATAGTTCACAGATTACTGATAGCAGGTCTGCAATCTCAAATTTCAGTTCTTTCAACACCCTTGGATGTATACCATCCGGCCCAGGTGATTTGCTACTCTTCAGTTTATCTAATAGTTGTAGGACATCTTCCCGATGTATCGATATTTCCTTCAATTCTTCCACACCTTTAAATACCACTTCAGTCGTGGGTAACATCCCTACATCTTCCTCAGTAAAGACCGAAGCAAAGAATTCATTCAGTCTCTCCACTATCGCCTTGTCGCCTCTTAGTGCTCCTTTAACCCCTTTATCATCTAATGGACCAACTGACTCTCTCACGGGTTTTTTGCTACGAATGTACTTGAAAAGGTCTTTATTTCTCGTTTTTGCTTCCGCAGCAAGCTTCTTCTCAAATTCTCTCTTTGCCTGCCTTATCAATGCCTTGCATTTGACTTGCCAGTGCTTGTGCTGTTTCCAGGTTTCATCATTTGGCTCTTTTTTCCATTTCTTGAAAGATGCTTTTTTTGGCAACAACAGCCTCTCTGACCTCAGCTTTAAACCATGCTGGCAATTTTTTGGACTTCCTTCCACTTTTCTTAAAGCGTGGAATACAGCTGGTCTGGGCTTCCAAGATAGTATTTTTCAACAACACCCAAGCTTGATGTACGTCTTTAACCTTTGCAACTGCTCCTTTTAGTTTTTTCTTAACTGTTTTCCTCATTCTATCATAGTCTCCCTTTCGAAAGTTAAGGGGTAGCACTGTGGATTTCCTTACTATCCCTCCTCCACTAATTAAATCAAAGGCGATCATGCTATGATCACTATTGCCAAGTGGCCCCAACACCCTTATCTCTTGCACTACATCTGCTGTTCCACTAAGGACTAGGTCTAATATTGCTTCCCCTCTGGTCGGTTCATGAACCAGCTGCTCCAAGAAGCAGTCATTTATTTCATCTAGGAACTTTATCTCCCTAGCATGTCCTGTTGTGACACTGACCTAGTCGATGCCGGGGTAATTGAAATCACCCATTATTATTACTGCACTGTAACTTTTGCTAGCTTCCTTGATTTCTTTGAGCATTTCATCATCCATTTGTTCATTCTGGCCAGGCGGACGATAGTACACCCCCACTGCCATCGCCTTCCCCTTTTTACATGGAATTTCAATCCATAGAGATTCTACAGCAAATTTTGTTTCTTGCAAAACTTTAATCCTTTCTGACTCAATGCCCTCTCTAACATAGAGCGCAACCCCTCCACCAATTTGATCAGCTCTATCATTTCGATATAGTTTGTACCCAGGTATCACAGTGTCCCACTGGTTGTCCTCCTTCCACCATGTCTCTGATATTCCAATGTTGAGGTAAATTTTCACGATTCCTGGTTACTCGGTGTACCAGAGATGAAAGGAGAGTTTTATTAGGAATTGTCCAGCCCAACATCCCATAGGCATTCAGAGGACCTAGAAGAAATGGAAGGAGTTTGGAATTGATATTTTGAGGAACGCCTTACAGGTTCCATAAGCTGGAGCCTCCAGAAGTAGAAGAAGGAACCGAGGTCCATCTGTTTGGACAGAGGTCTGCACTGGATCAGCCAGAAAATAGAGAACGCAGAGCTTCAAGAGAGGAAAACAGAGAGCAAATCTTCAGAAGAGACAGAGCTGCATGGTTTCCTTCCATATGTGTAATCCATTTATCACTTACAAAAATCCACATCCTGACTGAAGAGTAATTTTCTTTGGGTGAGTGTCTTTTTTGTGATTACTACAGAGAGTGTCCAGAGTCATAAGACTCTGGAACAGAAACAGTCTCTTCTACTACTCTTGTTCCTTGTTCAAGATGACCACTGATGGGAAGATGAAAGCATTTGCCTTTCACACCAACGCCTATGAATGAGGTACCAGGTGGGTTACATCTATATGGGAAAAATATCTAGAGTCCGATATACAGTAGTGGCGGCTAGCCATTGTAAAGTGGCTAGCTATTGCCGCTGAAGGTTAAACCCAGATATTCAATGTGAAGGCCATATCCACTACTTCTACTATTAATCATTTATATAGCGCTACAAGGCAAATGCAGTGCTGTACAGATACATATGAAAAACAGTCTCTGCTCTAGAGAGCTTACAGTCTAATCAAGACAGATAATACAGTAGCTAAGAACAGGGGTACAAATAGGGAAAGGTAAGGAGACATAAGGAACCCCCCCCCCAAGGGATCAGGATCCAGAGGCAGCTTCAAAGAGGCAAGCCTTTAGCATGGATTTGAAAATGGGGAGAGATGAGACCCGATGTATAGATTCAGGAAGTTTGTTCCAGACATAAGGAGCAGCAAGGTGAAAGAATCAAAGTCTGGAGTTGGCAGTGGAAAAAAAGGGCAGAGAGATGCAAGCCAGTAGAAGAGCAGAGTTCACTAGGAGGGGTGTAGGGAGAGAGGAAAGGTATTTATTTAACAGGTTTTTATACTGTTTTAACATTTCAGTCATAGAAACATAGAAACATAGAAACATAATGACAGAAAAAGACCACAAGGCCCATCTAGTCTGTCCTTCCATAACAACAACTACAACAGTCCACTTTTTACCTTTAGAGATCCTCTGTGTTGGTCCCATGCTTTTTTGAATTCAGTTACTGTCCTCATCTCTACCACCTCCACTGGGAGACTATTCCATGGATCCACTACTCTTTCCGTAAAGAAATATTTCCGCATATCACTCCTGAATCTATCTCCCTTCACCCACAGCCCAAGACCGCTCGTCGCAGAACTTGCTTTCAATTGAAAGAGGCTCTCTCCCTGAACATTTATGCCACAGAGGTATTTAAACATCTCAATCATATCACCTCTATCCCGCCTTTCCTCTAAGGTGTACATATTAAGATCCTTAAGTCTGTCCTCATATGCTTTATAATGAAGACCACTAATCATCTTAGTAGCAACCCTCTGCACCGACTCCATCCTGTTCACATCCTTTTGAAGGTGCGGTCTCCAGAATTGCACACCATATTCCAAATGAGGTCGCACCAAAGACTTATACAGAGGCATTATCACCTCCTTTTTTTCTGCTAGCCATTCCTCTCCGTATGCACCCAAGCATCCTTCTAGCTTTTGCCGTCGCCTTTTCTACCTGTTTAGCTACTTTAAGATCATCGGACACAACTACGCCTAGGTCCCGCTCTTCTTTAGTGGACAAAAGTACTTCACCTCCTATACTGTATTGCTCCCTTGGATTGCTGCAGCCCAAATGCATGACCTTACATTTTTTTAACATTAAATCCCAGTTGCCAAATTCTAGACCATTCTTCAAGCTTAGCTAGATCCCTCCTCATGTTATCTACACCTTCCTGGGTGTCTACTCTATTGCAGATTTTGGTATCATCCGCAAAGAGGCAAACCTTACCCGACAGCCCTTCCGCTATATCACTAACAAAGATGTTAAAAAGAATCGGACCAAGGACAGATCCCTGGGGCACACCACTGGTAACATCCTTCTCCTCAGAGTGAGCTCCATTTACTTGTACTCTTTGTCGCCTCCCACCCAACCAATTTCTAACCCAAGAAGTTTACATTGCAACTTAAAATTTGTAATGCACATTAAACAGAGACATTGATAACTTTGATTTTTCTGAAGCAATGGAAGGATAAGTGACTTGCCCAAGACAACAAAGAGTGCTAGTGGGAATTGAACCCTGGTCTTTTGGTTCCTAAGCCAGTATTCTAAACTTTAGGCTACTCCTATGCATTTATAGGTCAGAAAGAGAAGTTGAATTGGATACAGAAACAGAAGGGGAGCCAATGAAGTGACTTGAGAAGAGGGGTTATATGAGTATTCCGGGGCTGGCCAAAGATTAATGACACAGCAGAGTTCTGAACAGTTTGAGGGGGAGAGAGATGATTTAGAGGGAGACCATCAAGAAGGAGGTTGCAATAGTCAAGACAGGAGGTGACTAAAGAGTGGATACGTGTTTTAGTAGTGTGTTCAGAGAGGAAGGGGAAAATTTTTTCATGCTAAAGAAAAAGAAACGACAGGTTTTAGCTATCTTTTGAATGTGTGTGGAGAAGAAGAGGGAGGAGTCAAAGATGACCCCAAGGTTGTGGGCTGAGAAAACAGGAAGTAGAAGAGTGTTATCTACAGAGATAGGGAGGAGGGTTGAGGGGGAAAAATAAGAAGTTTAGTTTTAGCCATGTTCAATTTCAAATGGCAGTGGGACATCCAGGCAGCGATGTCAGATAGGCAGGCAGAGATTCGGGCTTGGAGTGTCAGAGAAATATCATGTGTAGAGAGATAGATCTGATGGTCATCAGAATAAAAATGGTACTGAAAGCCATGGGAGGAGATGAGAGCACCAAGGGACTGCGTATAGAGAGAAAAAAGGAGAGGGTTCAGAATAGACTCTTGGGGTACACCAACTGAGAGTGGGATAGAAGTAGAGGGGGAACCACCAGAACAACCACTGAAAGAGCAGTGGGAGAGATAAGCAGAGAAGCAGAGAACCAGAACAGTACAGAGCCTGTAAAACCAAGTGAGGATAATGTGTCAAAGAGAAGGTGGTGGTCAACAGTGTCAAAAGCAGCAGAAAGGTCAAAAAGAATGAGGACTGAGTAAAGGCCCTTGGATTTAGCCAGGAACTTTGGCAAGAGCCATCTCAGTGGAATGAAAGGGACGAAAGCCAGATCAAAGTGGATCAAGCAGAGCTTGAGAGGAGAGAAATTCAAGGCAATGGTGGAGAGCTATACATTCATGAAGTTTAGAAATGAAGGGAAGAAGGGAAATGGGTCGATAATTAGAAGGACAAGTAGGGTCAAGTGGAGGTTTCTTGAGGAGAGGTGTGACACAGCATTCTTGAAGGCTGCAGGGACAGTTGCAGTGGAAAGCAATAGATTGAGAATATGAGAGATGGAAGGGACGACAGAGGAGGACATGGAGATAAAGTGATGGGTGGGGATAGGATCAGAGGAACAGGTAGTAGGTTTAGAGGAGGAAAGACGATAAGAGGTTTCCTCATCGGAGATCTTGGTAAAGGATGAAAGGGTAGCAGAGATTGAGGGGAAAGGTTGTTATTGAAGAGGGGGAAGAGGGGATGAAGTTGATCTTATGGAAAATTGGAGAGTAATCTTGTGGACTTTATCATGGAAATAGCAAGGGTTTGGGCAGAAAGAGAAGGAGAATATGGAAGCGAAGGTGCCTTGAGGAGGAAGTTGAGAGTTGAGAAAAGTTGACGGGGGTCAGAGGAAAGACAATTAGTCTGATGGTCATAGTAGTTTTGCTTGGCGAATGCTATGGCTGACTGGAAGGAGGTAAGCATGAATCTGAAGTGAAAAAAATCAGAAAGGGTGCAGGATTTGAGCCAGATGCTCTCAGTTGAGTGGGCACAGGAGCGTAAATAAATGGAGGTTGAAGACAGTCAGGGCTGATGTATAGTGCGCCTCAGAGAATGTGGGGTGGGCGGATCAACAGCATCTAGTCCTGAGAAGAGAGTAGTATTATAGGAAACTATAGCCTAAAAGACAAAGTGGAGGAAAGAGATGATGAGACAATAGTGGAGAGAGCTGACGGATCGATTGAATGAAGATTTCTAAAAAGTTAGTGATGAAGAGCGAAGTTTAGCAGGTGATAGTCAGATAAGGGAAGGACTGAGGTATGGAAAACAGAAGGTAAACAATTAGAGAAGAGAACAAGGTTAAGGCAGTGACTGTGCTGATGAGTGAGGGCAGTAGAGCAAAGCTGGAGGTTGAAAGAGGAGGTAAGGGAAAAGAGGGTCAGAAGGGTTATCAACATGAATATTAAAGTCACCAAGAATAAGGGAGGGGGAAGATGAATCCAGAAATAAGGAAAGTCATGAGTCAAAGTCAGTGAGAAAGGTAGAGGTGGACTTTCAGGGGGTCTATAAATAGCAGCTATCCGGAGAGATAAGAGATTAAAAAGGCAGATGGAATGGACTTCAAAAGAAGAGAAGGAGTGAGATTGGGGTTGACAATGGCAAGAAGGAGAGAGCAGAAACCTAACACCACCTCTATGGCCAGTGGGACGAGGAGTATGGGAGAACTGGTAGCTGCCATGACAGAGGGCAACCACCGGTTTGAATATCCAGGTCATCCAGATAGCAGAGAAGGTAACCGGGCAGCAATGATATTCAGTCTCTTCCCAGTTAACTTTGACTGTCTTTGTTGCCTGGTTATCCCCGGGCACCGCCCCCACTCCATCCTGGGAAGACCCTGATACCAGCTGGCCAGCACTGGGGCATTTAGTGGTGCCATCTACAGATCTTCAGTGGCAGTGACCATGTTACTGATGCTGAGTTAGCAGGTCTTTGAATATTAGACCCCTAGTGCATAGAGCCCCTTAGCATGCTGGTGTCCTGTTCTATGTATTTCCTGTAGAGATCACATGTGGAGCAGAAATGTACAGCTGAGCAGGTGTCTTGGGGAGGGATATGTTTAACAGCCGGAGAGAGGCATAAGGGGGAATAAAAGTCACATAACTTTCACATGAAACTGATTATGAAAATAAAAGAAATAACATTAGGCTAAAATGTTTTGTTCAGGCAAACAAGAAAAACCCCCCTTGCTAACCTGTTCTTATGTAAATGAGAGATTCATGACATGACCCAGAATCCAGGATTGACATTTAGCACAGATGACACAACTACCCCCCCCACCCCCCCGCATCCTCCCTTCCTGGAACATGCATTGGCAAATGGGTTTTTACAGGAGGCCCAAGGTGTTTTGCGGCTCACTGACAGAAGAATGGAAGGCAATCGTTGCTAGACCGAGGCGCTGTGCATGGGAAAAAGCCGAACCAAAGGCTTTGCAGCCGAGGCCGGCACTATTGCATGTGTTAGCAATCAAGGAAGGAATGTTTTCTCGAGCAGAAAAATAGGAAAGGAATCATTTGAGATGTGGATCAGGATGACTACATATCAGAATTTGCTGGTCCCTCCCTAATTATGATGGTGTGTATTCTTACAGTTCGGAGTGCAAGCTCATCCCCACTGATCGTTGCCTTAAATAAAGCAAAGTCAATCCTCCTCCTTGAAAGACGACTTCGTCATCTGGAGGTACACAGTGGCTTCAGTGAAGCATTTCTTGGCAGCGATGCGAGGGCCTTGTACAACCCCCTCCCCCCCCCCAAAAAAGAATATACATATAAATAAAGAAATGATTTTAAAAAGTCTCCTATGAAGCAGTGGTTCCAGACATCTGGAGATAATCAGAGCCTGCCAAAGCTCACTGTGGCTCAAGCACGTGACTCTCCTAAAGCGCCTTTTTTTTCAGATCACAGTTGCTGATAAACGGGCTGCCTGGGTGAGATCTTTCTGGGAAGCCAGGGAAGGCTGTATTGTGAAGCTGCCCTCTGCACCAGTGAGGGAGGGAGTGACACACACACACACACACACACACAGCCACGCACGCCCTGACTGCCTTTCCTTTCCTCTTAAAGAGTGTTGCTCACTTCCCTTTCTTTCCGAAGACAGGAAGACACATCTGATGATCCTGTAGGCTTATATCTGTCCGCAGATTGGGGTTTCTTTTCACACCAGATTTTCAGGACATGTCATGGGGGATTCTGATGGGGTGCTTTTCCTCCATCCACATAGCCTACAAATATCCATGTGGATGCACACCTCCTAATAACGGTTTGGAAATTACACAAGAGTTTTATGTTGGAGTAAGGAGGAGGATTTGTCTGTTTTATCAATCTATCTAAATACACACACAAATATACATATACATCATGAGAGCATGGTGCTACATGTATGTATAAGTAGAGGACCGTACCAAACTAGAAATGCCCACTGTGCAGCTGGTGGACCTAGTGCCCCTCCTGCCTCTCACGCTGCATACAGGAGCTCACTGTTATCCAGCTTCCTGGAAGCCCAGTGATGACATCAGTGCTCCTTCTGTACTTGTGCCCCTTGCACAGACCTTGCTATGGCCCTGTATAAGTTCGTGGGTTGACAAGATGGTTAATACTTATATGTGCGCTGGGGGTGTAGTTGGGGAGAGCAGGGGCAGAGTGTTGATACATGCTTGAGTACACTGGTAGAGGACGTGCACACATTTACCCCATCTTTAGAGAGGGTGTAAATGTGTGTGTCGATGTTTGTGAGCTGCAGGGGCTGGTTCTGGGCGCCTATTTTATAAAAGCAGCTAGGTGCCTCTGTGGCCTTGACAAAACAGGTGCCTTTCTGGGCTACTCACATCGGCATTCTGTTATAAAATCAGGCTCAATAAGGACAATTTCCAATAGCCATTACCTGGGTATACAGGTTCTTTGAAAACCACCTACCTTCCCTGCAGGTAAAATACACACTTTAAGTTAGTGTGATTGCCAGAACCTAAGGTGTTGGAAGGGGTAGGGGACGCAGGCCTTGGCCCCACCAAAAATCACAGAATGGCAGGCAGCAGGCTACCTGCAGAGATCCATCCCTCACGGGCAGAAGAAGAGAAGCCGTAATTGCGGCAAAGACCCTTCCTGTCTGCCTGTGGGAGATTGGATCCCTGCGGGTAGAACAAAAAGGCTCTCTGTCCGTGGGGCAGAACTTAGGGCAGAATTAAGGTGGAGCTTGGGGTCCCCCCCCAAAGGAAAAGGCCTTCCGCTGCCCCTGGTCAGAACATATTTATAGCAGGACCACAAAATATTCCTTTGACTTTCACCTCGGTCTATCCCCCATCCTCTTTCATTGAACTGTAATGACATATGCAGGCAGCTTAAGTCCTAGATGAGTTTGTATCATTCAAACCCAGTGAAACTGCACTGCTTCGTCATTGACTTTAGGAAGAGAGGATAACTCTCAAAAGCTTGTCAAAGATACATAAAGTTAGTGTGATAAGAAGGTATCACCTACAACTTGTTGGTTGATTTTCACTTTAGAGTGAAGAAAGTTTTGGAGCCCCTGTTCCTAGTATATGCTTTGTAATGCTGGGATACAATGGAGGTTGAGCTTAAGTGTCGTCAAAGAGAGAGGGTGTTCCCTGAGTGTACTTTGAAAGGAACATCCTATTAATCTGGGTCTGGGAAGATTTCTACAATTATTGACCGAGTGAACCATTGCAGCCACTGTTCCCTCTAAGCTGTGCGCATGTGCGCGCGCGCACACCTCGCCGAGCAAGCGCACATACTTTACAACAGAGCGCACAAAAATTACAGTTCTGATTCTGATAGAAAACAACACAGATGTCTTAAAATTTAAAAGTTGTTGTGTATTTATGGTTTTCACAAGTTCTACAATATTTTCTAGCGCAATCAATGTGGTGTACATACTATATTCTGACATGTAGTCAAATTTTAAAGTATATAACTCCGAGTGTCGTTATGTGGCGCACAAAAATGTAACCTTCCTTCAAAAGCTGCACAGCTGATATTTTATGCGCACACAGCCTACAGAAAATTAGAGGGAACAATGATTGCAGCCCAAGGAATTCAGGGCTGCCTTGTCTCGTGACTGGCTAGACCTTGAGGAAGAATGATGAGGTATCCTAGACCAGCTTGGCGTAATCCGTAAAAGAGGACCTGAGAGGAGAACAGACTGGGGAGATCTGGAAGAAAGCTGTGGATGTTCAGCTGATTTTTGCAACAACTTTCTTGCAGTGGGCGGTCAAGAGTAACCCAGCTGCAGTGTGATTTTAGAGTCCTTGAGGAGCTTTGTAGGACCAAGAAGGCGCATCCCTTGTCAAACGCCCTTGGAAGCACTGTTCCCTCTAAGCTGTGCGCGTGTGCGCGCGCACACACCTTGCCGAGTGAGCGCACATACTTTACAACAGAGCGCACAAAAATTACAGTTCTGATTCTGATAGAAAACAACACAGACATTCTTAAAATTGAAAAGTTGTTGTGTATTTACGGTTTTCACAAGTTCTATAATATTTTCTAGTGCAATCAATGTGGTGTACATACTGTATTCTGACGTGTAGTCAAATTTTGAAGTATATAACTCCGAGTGTCGTTATGTGGCGCACAAAAATTTAACCTTCCTTCAAAAGCTGCACAGCTGATATTTTATGCGCACACAGCCTACAAAAAATTAGAGGGAACATTGCTTGGAAGTCCAAGTTGATTTGTGAGATGGAATTCCAGTGCATCTGGATAGGAAGGGTTTCGGGAAATTTGATGCTTTTCCTAGTCCCTTTTCCCTGGAGGGTCCATTTTGAAGGAGAATACATTTTAAGGAATTTTCTTTGAAAAGTCTAGAGCACCGACACAGAAAATAGGAATGTGCACAGCCAAGAAAAAATTGGTTAGTTTTTTAAACACATTTTTTCACTTTATGGGTGTTTTTTCAATTAGTTTCACACCTTTATATTAATAGGGAATGTTTAGTGCACCTTAAATTGATTTAATACACAGTAACTGATGAATTAAGGAGCGCTAATTCAATGAATGCTTGTGAAATTAATTTAGTGCCAAATAAATTTAAGGCACTTTAACAAACTGAATGTGGGCTAACTAATACACTGTGTGGATTTGTGCTGATGTTTGAGTGTCTTTCAGGGATAGGAGGAGGAGTCTGGTGCCCACCCTGGGATCCACAACAGAAAGATGAAGGAATAAACTTTTCTGAGGAGCGGACCAGTGAGTTAGGAGGCTGGGCATAGGAGGTTCCAGGAGGTAGTTCACCCAGTTACATTAAGGGGAGAAAAACAGTCTGCTTTGTTTAAGCACTAAACTGGATTTTGAGCATGGAATTAATTCTTGTTTTTTTTTTTTAAACTAGCCTTGATTTGTGCTTTTTTTCTATTCTTTCCAACCCAATAATAATTGGGAAGAATTATATGAAAAGAATCGAGAGTGTCTGTCTGCTAGGGGGCAAAATAAGTCTCCAAAAATGTAATGGAACAGGAATGTAACTTGGCATGTGGGAAAAACTGCTAAAAAGACACTTAGAAAATGGGCCAGTTTGGATTGGGGATACCATAGAAATAAGTCCCCCAAAAACTAGCCCAGTGTACTTCTATGGGAGAGTTCCAGTTTCTGTAGCATAGAAACTTAGAAACACTAAAACATAGCAATTATGGAATTGCTCCTTTCAAATTCCTTTTCCCTGTTCTGTACTCTCACAACCCTCCAAACTGCCCCCATCACCCCATACAGTGCTCCCATACCCAAAAAACACTCCCTTGCAACTGCCACCACAAAAAAATATATTTCCCCACAGCTGCCTCACTACCCTACAAACTGCCCTACCCCCAAAACTACACATCCACAACTTCCCTACTGCACCAACTGTCCCCATCCCAAAAACAATCTTCTGAAACTTTCTCACCACCCTGCAAACTGCCCCACCCCCAAAATCTATACCTCCGCAAATGCCTCACCACACCACAAACTGCCCAACCCCAATATTTTTGTAATTAATTCCTACTGTGCATAGTTGATTGTAAATAGTTAGTTGATGTACTTACCAGTACAACTCTATGTAATTACTAAAGGTTTCATACATGTATACTGTTCTATGTACAATTTCAAGTTCAGTTTTGTTGTAATCAAAACCGCCTCTGATTGTGGGAAAAGACGGTATAAACATATGTTCAAATAAAATAAATAAATAAATAAAAATAACACCTCCCACAACTACCCTACCACCTTGCAAATTACCCCAACTCCCAAAATTACCCTCACAACTACTTGACCACCTCACAGACTGCCCCATCCCTAAAAGATATCGCCTGCAATTGCCCTACTACTCTGCCAACACTCCACCGGCTAAAACTACTCTCCAAAACTGCTCCGCCCCCAAAAGCTAGCATGCTGCAACTACCCCATCAACTCGTTCATGTGGAGGGGGATTTTAGAAGATCCGTCCCAGTGCAATCTGGGACGCCAAAGCCAGAACGTCTGAAAAAGAAGCAGGCCCGTCCAGATGCAGACACGATTTCACAAATGTGGATGTGCTTGATATGGACGTCTGCAGGGCGTCTACATAGACATCCCCAGAAGAGTATTGCATAAGCTGGATGTCTAGGAATAGCCTAATGGTTAGAGTAGTGAACTAGGAACAGGGAACCTGGGGTTTAAGTCCCACTGCTGCTATTGTTCACATTGTACTGAGGATGATTGAGTACATTCTTCTCTACCCCCTCTGGATGCCTCTATGCTTGTTTTTGGACATTCAAAGCATGAATAGAGCTTCTAAAATGACCCCCATAGTGAACATAAGAACATAAGACCCAGTATGGCATATCTTATGTTCTTATGTTCTTATGTAACATAAGATATGCCATACTAGGTCAGACCAAGGTCCATCAAGCCCAGTATCCTGTTTCCAAAAGTGGCCAATCTAGGTCATACGTACCTAGCAGTTTCCCCAAGGGACACAGGTTCCACAATGCTTGTATTGGTTCAAGCATTGATATCCTGGGTCCCTTCTTAATAATGGTTTATGGACCTTTCCTCCAGGAAGTTGTCCAAACCTTTTTTAAACCCAGCTACACTAACAGCCTTTACTACATCCTCCGGTAACAAATTCCAGAGTTTGATTACACGTTGAGTGAAAAAATATTTTCTTTTATTAGTCTTAAATAGTTTACCCTGTAGCTTCATTGCATGTCCCCTAGTCTTTCTATATTCTGATAAGGTAAACAATCGATCTACGTTTACCTGTTCCACTCCGTTCATTAATTTATAGACTTCTATCATATCTCCCCTCAGCCGTCTCTTTTCCAGGTTAAAGAGCCCTAACCTTTTTAGCCTTTCTTCATAGGAGTATCCTTCCATCCCCTTTACCATTTTGGTGGCTCTTCTCTGAACCTTTTCTAAAATCGCTATATCCTTTTTAAGATACGGCGACCAGAATTGCACACAATATTCAAGGTGCGGTCTCACCATGGAACGATATAGAGGCATTATAATATCTTTTGTTTTATTTTCCATTCCTTTCCTTATCATACCTAGCATTCTATTTGCTCTCTTGGCCGCTGCTGCACACTGGGCTGAGGATTTTAACATGGTATCCACAATGACGCCTAAATCTTTTTCCTGGGTGGTAGTTCCTAATGGGGAACCTTGCATCGTGTAACCATAGTTTGGGTTGTTCTTCCCTAGGTGCATAACCTTGCACTTGTCCACATTAAATTTCATCTGCCATTTTGATGCCCAGTCTTCCAATTTATCAAGATCCACTTGCAATTTTCCACAATCCTCTTGGGTTTTAACAACTTTAAATAGTTTTGTGTCATCTGCAAATTTGATAACCTCACTCGTTATTCCACTTTCCAGGTCATTTATGAATATGTCAAAAAGCAGCGGACCCAGCACAGATCCCTGGGGTACACCACTATTCACCTTTCTTCATTGGGAAAATTGGCCATTTAGCCCTACCCTCTGCTTTCTATCTTTTAACCAGTTCCTGATCCACAATAGTACACTGCCTCCTATCCCATGACTCTTTAGTTTTGCCAAAAGTCTCTCATGAGGGACCTTGTCAAAGGCTTTCTGAAAGCCCAGATACACAATATCAACCGACTCACCTTTGTCCACTTGATTATTCACTCCTTCAAAAAAACATAACAGATTAGTAAGACAAGATCTTCCTTGTCTAAAGCCATGTTGGCTGTCTCCCATTAGGTCATGACTATCTACATGCTGAGTAATTTTATTCTTTATGATGGTTTCTACCATTTTTCCCGGTACTGACGTCAGGCTCACCGGTCTGTAGTTTCACGGATCACCCCTGGAACCCTTTTTAAAAATTGGTGTTACATTGGCGATCCTCCAATCTTCAGGTATTAGAGATGATTTTAATGATAGTTCACAGATTACTAATAGCAGGTCTGCAATCTCATATTTCAGTTCTTTCAACACCCTTGGATGTATACCATCCGGCCCAGGTGATTTGCTACTCTTCAGTTTATCTAATAGTTGTAATACATCTTCCCGATGTATCGATATTTCCTTCAATTCTTCCGCACCTTTAAATACCACTTCAGTCATGGGTAACATCCCTACATCTTCCTCAGTAAAGACCGAAGCAAAGAATTCATTCAGTCTCTCCGCTATCGCCTTGTCGCCTCTTAGTGCTCCTTTAACCCCTTTATCATCTAATGGACCAACTGACTCTCTCACAGGTTTTTTGCTACGAATGTACTTGAAAAGGTCTTTACTTCGCGTTTTTGCTTCCGCAGCAAGCTTCTTCTCAAATTCTCCCTTTGCCTGCCTTATCAATGCCTTGCATTTGACTTGCCAGTGCTTGTGCTGTTTCCAGGTTTCGTCGTTTGGCTCTTTTTCCATTTCCTGAAAGATGCTTTTTTGGCAACAACAGCCTCTCTGACCTCACCTTTAACCATGCTGGCAGTTTTTTGGACTTCCTTCCACTTTTCTTAAAGCGTGGAATACAGCTGGTCTGGGCTTCCAAGATAGTATTTTTCAACAACAGCCAAGCCTGATGTATGTCTTTAACCTTTGCAACTGCTCCTTTTAGTTTTTTCTTAACTGTTTTCCTCATTTTATCATAGTCTCTTGTGGATAGTGGTTACGGAATTACATCTGTCAAACATTCCTCTCTCTCCTTTCCTCTCCTCTCCCGATCACAGACACACAGAGAAGCAACACAGATATAAATTATCATTGCACACACTGACATTGCTAACATGTACACACTTGGACAGATGCATACATGCAAGCATATACATACACACATACCAGCCCACAAATATACACACATACAAAACACACACACACACACAATAGAAAAATATACAAAACAGAGAGATGCGCACTCACACACAGGCAATGTAGATACAAACATATAGGTGTGTGCTTGCAAACACACACACACAGAGGGGTTGGAAAGAATTCCATAAGCTATGCTCTGCATTCTTTCCCTACTTGATTTTACTGTGTACTTGTAGCGATTTAGCCAAATAAAGCTGAGATCTTTCTAGAAAGCGCACTGCTCGTGGACATCAGTTTTTGAATGAAGTATATTTTTTGTATTGTTTCATGCCTTGCGGTGAGAGCCTTGGGGCACCTGTCCTATAAAAAGGGAACCCCCCTTCCCCTCCAGTGGTATAGACAAACAACCTCCACTTATTTATTTAATAATATTTTTATACCGCTTTATCATTTTAGTCAAAGCAGTAAACATTGTAACTTAAACTTGGTAATGTATAATAAACACAGACATTGATAACTTGGATTCTTCTGAGGCAATAGAGGTTAAGACTTGCCCAAATCAAACCCTGGTTTTTAAGCCAGTGCTCTAACCGTTATCCTACTTCTCCACTCTGCGTGGAACAAGGGGTTATATGCTGTTTTACTATGAAATACAGCTGCTGTTTTTCACCAGCCCTAGACTTGCTGTCCTAAGGCCATTGAAGAGCATTATGTTGGATATTAGCCCCATTGGGCAATTTGATCCAGGTGGTTTCAATGATTAGCTGTTTGCAAAATTGTGGCTTTCATGATCAGAGTTTGCATAGCGTACTGTAGTTATTTTCGGGGCTGCTTTTGATGAGGGTAGTCTTGAAAAGCTTATCTGTGGGCAAAGTAGTATTTTACAGTATGAACAGAACTAGGCTTTTAAAAAAATAAGTGGGTAAGTTTTTGCGCATAGTCTGGTGATGTGTAACTTCACAGGACTGAGGCGCAGCATTCCCTGGGGCGGGGTAGGGAAGAGGTTTGCTTTTATGCTCAGACTATTAAAAATATGAATGGATTCACATAAAAGAATGTGGGCGGTGTAATTGTGAGCGCATAGATTCCCTGCAGTCATTGAAGTACATGCATGCTTCCCCTTTGAAAAGTCGCCAGCATATGCCCAGTGAAGTAATTTTTGAGGGTTATTTCATAACCCATTCTCGGCGTGTAATGTCTGTTTCATACGCACCATCGGCCTGATGTGCATATTTACAAAAATGTGACTGGCTAAAGTATGCATCAAGGCCCATCCACATGCACAGGTGATTGAGAATACATGACTTCCATGCTTTGGTGCGTAGTTTAACTCTACACGGCTCCTTATAATAATAGTACCTACTTAGTGTCCAAAACACTAAGGGGTATGTTTACTAATCAGAGGAAGCAGCTTCCGTGCAATATCGGAGCCGCGGCCCATTAATTTCAGTGGGGCCACGGCTCCGATATCGCACGGAAGCCGCTACCGCTGATTAGTAAACAAACCCCTAAGCAGCAGGAAGAGTAACGGCGGCTATGAAAGGTTTGAATTGAATGAATTCAGGAAAATAATTTGTATATTATAACAAACTGAAGGGCTCAGTTGGGTTGAGCCATTAAAGATATATCGATTCATTTTTTGGACCCTAAGGAGGTAATTCTGAAAGTAGCGCCTAGATTTACACACATATGTATGTGCATTAATGTACCTATTCTATAATGTCATATCTGTGGATTTTATTTTATAGCATACTAGCATTAAGTGACCACGGATAGACATAAATATCGTTAGAGTCACATCAGCACCAGAGCACGTGTAAATGACTAAGTGTATGTTGTACGCATTGGGGCTATTTTGACAAGTATTTGTGTAAATGTGTGCCCTGCTGATGCTCTGAACCAACTCCAGCCCTGTGCACGTCCAAACTGAAAGTATTCGCCATCGATCCAGGGCAGGTCCTTTCAGAATGGCGACCAACTAAACTCCGGGTATAAATCACTAGAATACCTTGCTGTCTGTGCATAAACTCATACGTGAATCCAGCCGCCATTTACAGAATTACTCTCCACGTGCTATAGGCACTTGAAAGTTGTTTTAGAAAAATTTTGGATAAATGAACATCAGAGTTTTTTTGTGCCCTATGATTGACAGCAATACCACCTGTCTATGATTGTGGATAGAGTGGTTTAATGTCTGAGGTTTTTTTCCCTCTGATTACTTAATGTATCATATTTTAGCCAGTTTTTGTGATTTGTACACCTGAGGAAAAACATGCACACATGCACCTTTTTCAGATGTATAAATGTACGTCAGTATTTGTGCGCCACTGGGGCTGGATCTTTAAGCCCATTTGCTAAAAGTACATAGGCCCCTATGTGGCCTTAGATGCATTTTTGGAGTTCTCCCTGTTATAAACTAAAGCACATTATCTTATGTACAACAGATCTGAAAGGTTGCCAGAAACACCATTAACTGCATATTGGATTGGGGAGGGAATGGCTAAAAAGGTTTATATTAAGACGGTAGTTGCAGAGGGGTACCTATGAAGTAGAAACTTAAGATCTCTATGTAGTGCCATGGCTTTTTGCAGCCTGAGCTTTTGCAAAGCTATTTTGTTTGTGTGGCATTTTGATATTAGAACACTTCTCGGGGGTACAGTGTTGCAGTTGTGGATCTGAGATCTGCGCCTCCCTCAGGAAGTTGTTTAAGGGACCAAGGAAGAGGAAGAGAACATAAGAACAGAAGTCTTGCTTCCAACAGTGGCCAATCCAGGTCACAAGTACCTGTCAGGTTCTCGGAAGGTACACAGATTGCATGCTGCTTATCCCAGGGTAAGCAGTGGATTTCCTCAGTCCACCTTAATCACGGTTTATGGACTTTTCCTCCGGGAACTTGTCCAAACCTTTCTTAAACTCAGCTACACTAACAGCTTTTACTGCATTCTCTGGCAACAAATTTCAGAGCTTAAATCCATATTGATTGAAGAAATATTTTCTCCGATTAGTCTTAAATGTGCTACTTGTAGGTTCATTAAGAGAGAGAGAGATTCGGAAAAGGGAAAGCAGGGGGAGGAAGACAACACTATTACTGCTACTATTTATCCTTTGCATAGTGCTGCTTGACATATGCAGTGCTGTAGAGAGACCTGTAAGAGAAGTCCCTGCTCATTAGATATGATGAGAGAGCGCGAGAAAGCGTCCAACCACTGCAAACTCAAGCCTGCTGTACAGTTTGCATTTCACTGTATACATTTCCAGTGCATCGTAAGATAACTGGAGATAGGTGATATTTCACTTTTAAACTGGGTCCAAAATAATTTGTTAATGGAAATCATCATATGACTCTTGGCTCTTTGGAACTCCCTCCTGGATGAATTAAGAGCCCTAAACGACATCAGGTATTTCCGCAAATTCCTCAAAACCCTCTTGTTTACGGAATTCTATGACCGAGTAACATAAAGAACCTCCACCCTGCTGGCACACCCAAATGAGAACTAAGAACGAATTGCCTTAAAGTCTATATGTACGTCTTGTCACTCCTCCTCTCCTGTTGAATGCAGACCCACAATTTGGGTTGTCAACCACTTTGATTGAAGGATAAGGTGGTATACAAAACGGGTTAGATAAATAAATAAATATGAAGATTGTACCGCATTGTATTGCAATGTAGGGTCTTGTTTCATTACTGATCACCATCAATCCATCGAGTCCTAGGTTCACCTGGATCCTGTAGGTCAACACGGATTAGCTTATTTTGGGAATCTTCCATGTTCTATATATCATGCAACGTGGATCTACTAAGTATGAAAGAATGACTAAACTGGGCAAATAGAAAAGTCATTGCACTAGACAATATGTAACTTTAGAAATATGAAGGAATTTACATCATGAAATGATTACTGAGTTACTAAATCTTTGTAAGAAGCAAGGCTAGGTTTAAATTTTGGGTATCATAGTAGACAAGAGGGGGAATGTTCCTTAGGGGTCATCAGAGGGGAGCATCATCTCCTCACCCCTTCCCAGATCCTCCCCTCTCCAGGCAGTCCCCCTTAGTTCCCATGCCCCACCCTGTCTTCTCACAGGGCCTTCCTGTCGCTATGGGAACATGTGCGAGAGATGGAGTGCTCCAGGACCTGTCAGTGCATGAGGCCTCACGGGCCCTGTGCTGAATTTTCTCACTGAAGTTGCTATTTTGGGGCTGGGGCTGGCTGCTCTCCAGGACAAATGGCACCTCATCAGCAGGCCCGTATTGAGACATAGTAGTGATGCTCTGGCACCTATTAAAATCTGGCACTGGATATATTCTACATGTTCTTTTTTAAGTGCCGTCAAGTCAATGCTGACTCCTGGCGACCCAGCAGCCCCTGGGTTTTCTTGGCAAGGTATGACCATAATTGAAGTTTCTGTATTACAGTATATTTAGCCTTCATAGATCTCAAAAAAGCATTTCTCTCTGCACATACACATCCAGTATATACAAAATAGGCAGCAGAACAGGGCCAAAGCCTCACCAGCCTTTGCCTCCATATGACTTTAACACTAAGAAACATGGGGAGGCCGGTTTGTCTGGACCTCCAACCAAAAAGGGGTTCTGCTGCCAGCATATGCATACATATGGAGTTCTTGTAATTGAGATACCTATTCTGTGCATAATCACAGCTGTAATCCTACTTTGGGCATGTCCCAGCATCTGCAAACTCCTGCAGTATACTTCTGCTATTTTCTCTAACGCAGCTAGGACCACCAGGTCATCAGGTGAAATTATGACTTCTGTCTTTAATGCTCAGAATGCGAAAAAGGTGGGAGAAGATGTAGATAGAAAGGGCCAAGACTGAGGAACTAAGGGAAAATGGGCCAGCCTTTGAACCGTGAATCTTGAAGCAAACAGCCAGACCATGGTTCGAAGGCAACCAATTCTTTCTTAGTGAGATTCAAATTTAAACACAAAAGAAGTCTGGCTTCCCTAGCAGAATGTCAGTCCAGTGCCAGGCACACAAGGCAATGCATGCCTTTGAGTCAGTCCTGACTCCTGGTGACCCAAAAGCTCCTGGGTTTTTTTTTAGCAGTGTCACCAGAAGTAGATTGCCAGGCCTTTCTTCTGAGGCAATGGAGGGTTAAGTGACTTGCCCAAGGCCACAAGGAGTGCTAGTGGGAATTGAACCCTGGTTGCTTGGTTACCAAGCCAGTGTTCTAAACACTAGGCTACTCCTCCACTCACACACAAGGCAGTTTAGTTTAAACATAAAAGAGGCCTGGCTTCCTTTCAGACAAGTTAGTCAAATCCAGAAAAATCCTCTCTGGCAGTAGGTAAGAAGTTGGCCTACCTTGCAGAAAATAAAACATAGGACTTCTGGGTAAATTCTCTGTGGTGTGAAGGCTGCACTTCCCTGATTTTTGCCTTCTCTGACTCCCTAACTCTGGGTTTTCATACTTCCTGGTTGGAGCCCCACATCTCTAGCCCTGTTAAGGTGGTCCAATGAGGGAATATGTTCAAAGAGGCCTGGTGTTCTCTTATATACTTCCCCACTGTCAAACACAATTTTATGGCAACCTTTCCCCTGCTAAATCCAAGGCCCCACAAGCAGGTATCATGTAGCGGGCTGCGGGCCTAGAGTTGCCAACTGGTTGTTTTTTATATGACCAGTCTGGCTGCCGTCAGTCCTTTAAAAACAGCAATGGAAAAGTTGTTGTTTTAATGTGTGTTAGAAAGAGGAGGGCCTGGACTGCAAGCAAAAAACCCCCATCTGTGCTCCATCCTCCACGATCCAAGGTGGCAGTGGTTCCCTGTGCTGCAGACCCGACATATGCAAAGCAAGCAGACATACTTCTGCAATTTACCACACACAGCACTACAGACATGGTTCTGGTGCTGACTGCTGGCTGGCTCAGGCTGATGAGATCACCTGCTGACCTCACACTCACTGACCCACTCAGGCCCAGGCAGGTCAGATGAGTCCTCCTGAGTGAGTGTCAAAGTGGCTAGGCTAGGCAGCCTGCTGAAGTCGACCATCGGCCACTTCACCCAAGTTGCTCATCACCAGCGTCTGCCATGCTGCAGATGGTTGGAGGGAAGACAGTGTGGCAGCTTTGGGCGATTTGGCAGCAGTGTGCTCAGCTGACATGCCCCATCACCCAACACTACTGCTGCTGTTCTGCAGTTGAACCACTAAGTGTCTGAGCAGGGAGCATCGGGAAAAATGGGAGTCTGACATTTAAAATAACAGAAATCCTGCTTTGGTTTGCACATTTTTAGTTATTTAAGAAATATTGTTAATTCTTTTGTAGTCAAAATGCTTCTTTATAACTTAGTTTCAGTCAGTTATATTGACATGTATTTAGGTTCCCTTGTGAATTTTGGTTTATTGCACAAAGGTTTACTAGCCAAATTTCACTAAAATAGTCAATATACTTCACCAAACATATATAAGCAATCACCTTTCTTGTAATTTGGTATCCCAAAACAATCACTAAGTGATATGCAACAGAATATATATCGGAGTACATTTATAGGGACGTCCGGAGTCACCTGCAGTAACGGTGCTGGCAGAGTGACAGGAAATGGAAAGAGAGCACGGGACCTGTCTTTAGCCCATGCATGTGCCGAGGCGGCTCCTTTATGTCCCAACCCCCTCTGCTGTCAGGACTATAGTCATGGGCTAAAGGCGGGCCCCGTGCACTCTTTCTGTTTCCTGTTGCTGTCACAGCACTGTTTCTGGAGCACGGGGAGATGCCTGGATATGGGGGGGGGGGGGAGGGGTGAAGGGACAGTTTGATGAGAGATGATGCATGGACCACTGGGAAAGGGGTGAATAAAGACAGAAGGGAGATTAGGTTATGGGAGAGGGGCAAGCGGGACAAGGACACAGAGGGAAAATGCTGCATTGCAGGGACATGCTAGACATGGGGGAGATGATAGGGACACAGAGGGGAGATGCTGGACATGGGGAGGCAGGGACATGGGAGATTCTGGATAGGGGCATGGGGAAGATGGCGGACATGGAGGGATAGGAAGATCGGATGGAGAAGAGAGGAGGGATATGCTGGATGGGGGTAAGAGAGATAGAGGGGAAATAAGAGACTGAGGAAGAAGAGAGGCATAAGGAATGGGAGGGCTAGGGTGAGGGAAAGAGAAGGAATACTGTAGATACAGTAAAAAGAGAGAAATTGAGGAGTGGTTGGTAAGAAGGAGTGAATTCTAGATAGAGAAGCAGAAAATAAACAGAAGACAACTGAAAGGAAGAGGTACATATTAGAGATCGATGTAAGAGAGGAAGTGAAGGCAGGAGGAGAGAGAAGAAATATTGTAAATAGTTACAGGCAACTTAACGTGCCTAAATTTGTAACAGCAAGTTCTGTTTTATTCTTTACTGTATAAAGTTGATTGTTTAATGTAAATGTTGTTTGAAATGTTCAAGGTTCCATGTAAACTGCTTTGACCTCTGTGAAATGTGGTATATAAATCCAGCCAAATAAATAAATAAGAAACGGCAAATGGACAGGAGATCTGGAAAGAGATAAGAGAAGAAAGAGGAAAGCAGAAACCAGAGACTGGGACCAACACAATTAGAAAAATAAAATGACTGGAGAACAAAGGTAGAAAAGAGATTTTTTTTTCTATTTAGAGCCAGTGTTAGACATGACTGGGGCCCAGGGCAAAAATTTGGGAGGGGATTCCAAAGCCTTCTAGCAGACTGTGCTGCCTTCAGCTTCAGGCAAGGGTCCTCTCTGGTCTGGGGGCCCAGGGCAGTTGCCCTTGTTGCATCCGCTCTTATACTGGCCCTGACATCTGCTGTCTACATTTTTGCACAGTGCAGGGGGAACTGCATCTCTTTCTATTTCTCTGGGGTTGCACTGCATGCAGAGTCTGGCTTCTTGGAGTTTCAGTTTAATTTTGTCTACATATTTCTATTTTTAGGTTGTGGTCACTTATTCTGTATTTGGTGAGGATGTATCTGTGTTCTGTGTGTGGACTGAGGCCAGGTATTCTGTTAGCATGAATTTTCAGTGTAGCGATCTGTAGTAATCTGGCTTGTTCAGTTTTCCCAATAGGTGTATTGATGTTCTAGAGCCCACTGCAATATTTATGGTGCTGCCTTTTCCTTAATAGGCTCCTTGTTGTGTGAGTTTCAGAAGTTAGTGCTGGCAGAGTAGATTTGCTCTGGTTTCTGAGTGGATTTTTTTGTAAGTTTTGTATTACTTTACAATATGGCTGGTGCCAAGAGGATTTCTGTTGCTGTTACTGAGTAGACTCTGGACATATTTTTTGTATGGTAAGTTCTATAGAGCAATTCCAATGTTCTAGTTTTGCTCTGCAACCATTGTTGGGGGAGAGACTGGTGAGTTCTGTGGATGTAGAATATATGTTTAAATTTCATACCATATGGGGGATCATATGTGTGTTGGGGGACTTAGGAGGGGACTGTGGCTCACTGGGGGCTGAAGAGTGCAACCTCTTATACACCAATGCTCCCCCAGTTGAGGCCTGCAGGTCTGAAGGCAGCAATGATGCCCTTACTGCTGTTATCTGTTGGGGGTGGTGCAGGGGTCAAGGGGTGGGGTAGGGATGGAGCATTGACAGCAGCAAGCTTTTTCTCTTTCAAAAAGTTGACAACCTTAAGTAGACTTGTTATTCATAAGGCTGCAGAGGGGGCTCTCTTCCAAACTAGCGTAGAGTAGCAGGAGTAGCCTAGTGGTCTGTGACCAAAAAGAGCAGGGTTCAAATCCCACCAGCACTCCTTGTGGCTTTGGGTAAGTCACTTAACCCTCCGTTGCGCCAGGTACATACTTAGATTGTAAGCCCTCTGGGAATAGGGAATACCTAATTGTAACGTGTCTTGGATTATTACTGGAAAGGTGTGAGCTAAAAGCTACTCAATAAAGTCATATACAGCACAGACTTGAGGCTCCAAGAGACAGCTCTGGTGCTTGCTTTGTACTGTGTATCTAAAGAATGCCGCTGAAACTCTCTTCTAGAGCCTGTGAGAGTTGTCTTGGCAGTGGCCCCACCCTTGACTAGTATGAGATCCAGTAGCTGGGTTCAAGACCTCCGCGTTTCCCCTCAGCAGCACATAAGAACACTGGGTAGACCTTTATGGGCATCTTGTGTGAAATTTCTGAGTCTCCTTCTTTGCAGTGTGTGTAAGTGTAGAGCTGGTTTGCCATAAGCAGATCAAATTGCAGATTTCCTATTGTGAATCGGTGGCATAAATTCCACCCAAGCCCTTCTGAGGTGAATCCTCCTTGTTCTTGGGGCTTTTTATTTGAACTTCTGCTACTACTGGGAATTCTTTGCAACCCACAGAATTATATTTTGCTACTTTCACATTCCAGCAGAAAGCAAATCAGACACAAACTCTATTTGCAGCCATATTACCTGCTAGCCAACCCCCTGGGTCAGAGAGGCAGTGGTGGTGAGGGACGTACCACAGCTGAGACGTTTTGGGGGTGCCGAGTGAGCCCACAGCTCCAGGCTTCCAGGGAGTGGGACATTTCCTCTGCAGCTCAGTTCCAGGAAACTCCCCACCGTTTTTGTTTGCAAGACCACATGCCAGAGGAAAGGAAGCGATGGGTGGGGATGTGTGCTGAGAGCAAGCTCCTCTGAAAAGCTGCCGGGCCTGGGAGAACAGGAAATTTGAGGAAACCAATTCCCTTTTTCACTTTCTCATGTACTCGATCTCTCTGTCTCTGCTGTTCTTCTCTTTTTCAGTCCACCTCTCTTTTTTTCTCCCTTTCTCCTGCTTTTCTTCTGGCCTGCAGAGCTCTTTAGTTTTCAGTCTCTTGAAAATATTCTAGGTCTGATATCGAAAAGCAAATATCTGGATAACAGCTGCTGCTATCCTCTGATACTTGCGCTGATCAGAGTTATTCGTGGATACTTAGCGGCACTGCACGGATACTGGTGCTAAATATCCTTCCAGACCGCCTTGGCACAATCCGGATAATGTGAGTGCGGGGGAAAAGCCATCTGCAGAGTGGTGATATTGAAACAGCTACCCAGATCACCATCCGGATAACTTCAGAGAGCAAAAAGGCTGGGCAGAGAGCAGCCTGAATAATCAGCACCAGCCACAATCCGGATACTGGGGCCAAATAGCCAGATTAAAAAAAATATGTGCAGCTAGTGTTTAAAAGAAACGCCGACCTCGATGTTTAAATAGCGGGCTATCTGAAAATAGCTCTCAGGCTATGAACTTGTGACAAGATTATTTTTTGCAGTTTCAGAACTGTACACTGCACTTCCGCCCCCCCTCCTTCCCCACACTCCATCAACTTGTCTGTGTCTGTCTTTGCATCATTCTTGAACTGTAGGGCAACATGCTCCGAAACCCTATTGGCTACTGATGACTGCCTTTGCAGAGAATGCTGACTGCATCTTGGGTTGGCAACCAGTTCCTTTTTTCAGAAACAGGTTGATCCATTTCTTGTTTTACCCTCTCTACGAGCACGCACTTGCCTTTTTGCTTTTTCCAAGGGATACTGGAACAGCACGTCCACATAGGCGGTGGAGGAAAACCAGGATTGGATTGCCCTGCTCTGAAAATCTGGAGCCAGTTAGCAACTGGAGATGCATTAGAACCCATTACCTGCCAGGTGACTCAGATCAAAGAGGCAGGTGTTTGGCCTGTGCTGCTTTTTGAATTGACATCCTAATGCGCTGAGGCATTTCTTCTCCCAGGTTCTACCATTTGAAAGTCAGCACCAGGGGTACCTGAACACCTCAGAGTGGGGTTATCAGAAATCCAGGACAGGCTGGAAATGTTCCTTCAACTGGGTCTCTTGGCAGCTCTTCAGATTGTCCAGAAAGAAGAAAATCCCCATCAATAGATAATTTTATAAGGAGACAAGTAAAGTGACATGTCTTCAGTGCACGTAAATAACATATTACTACTACTTCTACTACTATTAATCATTTATATAGTGCTACAAGGCATTCACAGCGCTGAATAGATTCTCACAAATATGTTCACATGGTTTAGTCCGTGGCTATTTTGTCAGTGCACGTCAAGCTGATGGTACATACGTTCAACATGGCCATGCACAAGGGCGGAGCATGAATGGAGTGCAAATCTATATGCATATGTTATCAAATATTATAACTTACACGTGTTCCATAAAAATCTAGGTGCGGACATTTATGTCCGCCCTAGGGTAGTTGTAATTGATGGTGCCTAGACTTTCCCCTTAACTTTATAAAGTTAATTGCACATGTTGCTGTTGTTGTTGTTATTAAGTGCCGTTGAGTCGGTGTCGACTCATAGTGACCCTCTGGATAGTTGTCCTAAACTGTATTCGGTCTTCAGTGAGGCGGCTCATTGTTGACAGACTGGAACCCATAGCTGCTGTTATTGTATTGATCCATCTCATTGCTGGCCTTCCTCTTTTTCATTGTTCTTCTATCTTGCCAAGCATGATGTCTTTCTCTAATGATCTCTCTCTTCGCATGATGTGCCCAAAGTATGAGAGTCAAAGTCTTGTCATCTGAGCTTCTAAAGAAAGATTAGGTTTGATCTTCTCTAGTACTGACTGGTTTGTTCTTTGGGTAGTCCATGGTATACACAGTATTCGTCACCAGCACCATAATTCAAAGGAATCAATTTTCTTCCTATTTTTTTCACTGTCCAAATTTTGCATCTATATGACGTTATTGAAAATGCCATGGCTTGAAGAAGTCAAATTTTGTATGGAGAGAGACATCTCTGCTCTTGAAAATCTTGTCTAGGTCTTTTATAGCATTCTGCCAAGAGCAATGTGTTGTCGTATTACTTGACTGCTTGTCATTTCTTTATTGATAGTTGATCCAAGTAGGTTAAAGTTGTCCACCATTTCAATGTTTTCTCCATCAATGATGAACTTATTGATTTTGCCAGTTGTCAGAATCTTTGTCTTCTTTACATTAAGGTGCAGGCCCATTTAAAGACTATGTTCCTTGATCATGAGAAGCAAATGTTTCAGATCATCTTCACTTTCAGCCTGTAATCTGGTAACATCAGCATAGCGAAGGTTGTTGATGAGTCTCCCACCAGTCTTCACACTTCTGTAGTCTTCAT
This sequence comes from Ichthyophis bannanicus, assembly GCA_033557465.1. Classification (NCBI taxonomy): domain Eukaryota; kingdom Metazoa; phylum Chordata; class Amphibia; order Gymnophiona; family Ichthyophiidae; genus Ichthyophis; species Ichthyophis bannanicus. The sequence continues at coordinate 850,099,168 of CM066032.1, forward strand.
ACAACCCTGCTTCTCTGATGATTTGTTCTGCATATAAATTAAACAGGTATGCAGTCTTATTGTACACCTTTGATGCTTTCAGACCATTCTGTTTCTCCTTGTTGTGCAAGAGAATGATCAATTCTGGTATACCCATGTTTCTTAATGTGGCCCAGAGTTTCTTATGGCTTACACAATCAAAAGCCTTGCTGTAGTCAATAAAACACATATAAAAATCCTTTTGGTATGCTTTAGTCTTTTCAAGGATCCATCTCACATCCGCGATGATGTCTCTCGTTCCTTTTCCTTTCGTGAGCCCTGCTTGTACTTCAGGTAGTTCTCGTTCCAGGTATGATTGTAGTCTCTACTGAATAATCTTCAGTAGAATCTTGCTAGCATGTGGGATCAGAGCGATTGTGTGATAATTTCTACAGTCAGTTGGATCACCTTTCTTTAGTATTGGTATAAACATAGATCTTTTCCAGTCAGTTGGCCATGATGTTGTCTTCAAAATTTCCTGGCAGAGTCTTATAAATATGCTAACAGCTACATCAGATTGCTGTAATACTTCTATGGGAATAACATCAATGCCTGGTGCTTTGTTCTTTGATAAGGCTTTCAATGCCGCTTCAACTTCTTCTTTCATCACCAATGGTTCCGGATCACAAAGTACAGGTTGAATCATCTGTTGGTCTACTTGATCTTTATCATATAATAATTCTGTCTGTTCTTTCCACCTTTTTTTGATCTTCTCAGCATCATTCAACATGGATCCTTAAGCATCTTGTAACATTCCAATTCGAGGCTGGAATTTTTTCTTTAACTCTCATACCTTTAGGAAAGCCGATCTTGTTTTTCCTCTAATAGTTTCTGCTTCTGTTTCCTTGCATGCATCACTGTAGTATTTTTCCTTGTCTTGCTGCACGTTGGAAATCTCTGAGTTCTGTGATTGCCTCTTTCTCTTCTGGCTTTAGCTTCTCTGCTTTACTGGGCAATTTTCAGAGTTTGTTCTGTTATCCATGTTGGCTTTTTCATCTTTTGTAGAGATTTCTCACTTTCTTCCCACACAAGCTTCTTGATGTCATCCCATAACTCTTCTGGAGCTCTGTCATTGTATCTAAAGCAGCAAATCAATTTTGTAGGCAGTCTTTAAATTCCGGTAGTATATTCTTAAGGTCATATTTTGCTACATTCATGAGTAACTTGCTCTTTTTCAACTATAGCTTGAGTTTGCATACTAGTAGTTCGTGATCTGTAAAACTGTCAGCTCCAGGTTTTGTCTTTGTTGATGTTATAGAGCTTTTCCATCGTTGACTTCCACAGATGTAGTCAGTTTGATTTTTGTACAATCCATTGGGTGAAGTCCATGTGTATAGCCGCCGCTTGTGTTGCTGGAAGAAGGTGTTTGAGATGACTAGGTCGTTGGTCTTGTAGAATTCTATCAGTCTTTCTCCAGCTTCATTTCTATTGCCAAGTCCATATTTTCCAACTATTTTGTCTTCTTCTTTGTTGCCAACTTTTGTGTTCCAGTCACCCATGACTATCAGTATATCCTGTTTTCATGTTCTGTCAATTTCAGCTTGTTTTTGTTCATAGAACTCATCAATTTCATCCTCTTCTGCAGCTGTTGTTGGGGCACATACTTGAATTATAGTTGTGTTGATAGGCATTCCTCGTAGACTAATAGAGATGAAGCGTTCACCGATTGCGCTGTATTTCAGTACAGTTCTTGCACATTTCTTATTTATTATAAATGCATCACCATTTCTTCTTTGTCTTTCATTTCCAGCATAGTAGACCATGGGGGTTATTCTGAGGCACGAATAGCGGGGATGGATGTCCATCCCCGCTATTCATGCCAACTTTCCCCTGCTGTCTAAACTTCACCACCGGTTGTGTGGGGAAGTTAGACGGGGGCGGGGAAGGGGCGGCATGAGGGTGGAGAGTGGGCGGGCAGTGGGCAGTCGCCGTCCCTGGACGTACAGAGCCGATTCTGATGTCGACCCTGTACGTCTAGGGCCAGCCAAATATCCTGGACGTTTCTTTTGTTCAGCTCCAGGGCGCAGATTGGGCTGGGGGGGGGGGGGCAAGAGTTAATTCCCCGCAGCCCGACCCTGGCCTTAGGAGGCAAGGTTGAGGCTCGGGCTGTGGGGAATTAACTGTATTTTGCAGCGGCTGGCATTGAGGCTATTAAATGGAGCCACGGCGCCATGGCAACATGATGCCATGGCGCTGCGGATCCATTTAAAAGCCCTGCCTGAGTTAGTCGGGCAGGCATGTACGTGCAGGCTGGGACTGAATCGCAGTTCCAGCCTGCACGTACATGCCTATTCGCAATTCTGATCCCACAGGGCTAGATGTGCCCCGTGGGATCAGAATCGCGATCTCCTTTGTACGTCCGGCTCAGCCCGGATGTACAAAGGAGATGTATGTGTGGGACAGAATCGGGCCCCATGTGATCACCAGATGCAAAGTGCCTGATGACAGTCCATTTCAGTTTGCTGACACCCAACAGATCGAATTGTACACGTTCCATTTCATTCTTGACCATGTCCAATTTCTCTTGGTTCGTGCTTTGTACATTCCATGTCCCACTGTGTAAGACATCTTTGTAGCTTCTGACTCTCATTTCATGCACAACTAAATCAGCAGTCAGATGTCCCGAGGGCTTTGATCCAACCACATCATAAATGCTGGATTTACTCTGAAAAGTCTTCAGCCCCTCCCCAGTAGCCAGTTGAGTGCCTTCCGACCTTGGGGTCTCATCTTCCAGCACTATAGTGCAATTTGTTTTGTTGTGACTATCCATTGGGTTTTCGTGGCAAGATATGGAAGTAGATTGCAAGGCCTTTCTTCCACGCAGTTTAAGTTTAGTGTTGTTGCCGTTGTCACAGAAATGTGATCCTCTGCCGCCAACACTGTTCCATTCTGCTGCTGCCCAGATGGGTAGTTTGTCTTGGTCTGGCACCTCAGCTGAGACCTGTCCATCTTGGGAGACCCTGCCTGTAGTTAAGCTACCTATAGCTTAGCTCTCAGCATCACTGATGCACACAAGCCCTCACAGCATGATAAACTGCAAACCTAGTGTACCTGACTTTATATAATAGGCACAATAGACCCACAGCAATCTACGCATGAAGTAAGCATAACATTATAAATGATGTGTCTCCTGCAGGGCCCATGACACTGTACATAGAAGCTATCTTCTACTGATGAGGCCTGCATTCCACATCTAATGGGTTGGGCTTCTGCACTTTCCTGGCGGCTGTAAACACTGACTTAATGGTAACTTGCACACTTGTGGGAGAGGAAGCAACCATTAGTCAGTTTGTTGCTGCTTTGAAGATACTTGAAGAGACATCAACCCAGAGCAGCGGTTCTCAAACCAGTCCTCGGGACACACCTAACAAGTCAGGCTTTTAGGTTAGCCACAATGAATATGCATAAGAGAGATTTGCGTGCACCCCCTGCATTGTATGCAAATCTCTCTTATGCATATCCATTGTAGTTATCCTGAAAACCTGGCTGGCTAGATGTGTCCAGAGAACTGGGTTGAGAACCCTGACTCAGAGGAAACAGTAGATAAAGCAGTACAATGATTGCCTGCTTCTTGTAGGTCCATGTGGTGGTGTCATCAGCCCCACTGAAGATCAAGCCCCAGTTGGTGGAAGCAGTGCAGGACATGAATTAAGCAGTGAGTAAATACCTCTACCTACTTGTTACTATTTTTAAAAGAAGTCTTGATAATAGCCACAGTGAGCACTGGTGTTGATGCTCCCCATTGCTAGTCCTTGGTGGCTTCTTGCTGTCTTTTTTAACATTCAAGCATTGGGTACCCAGGAATACTCTTAGAGCTGAACTCCTTTGCTTATTGTTTAATGGTGGTTCTGCCTTTGCAGTGTTTCATCAGGGGACCAGCTTCATACAGTACGTGGGGCGGGAAAGCGGCAGAGCATGTATTTTGTGTGTGTTTCTTTAGGCTCATTTTGTTTTTGTGATAGTAACAGTTGTGGATAGTCCACCTGTCTGTCTGTCCATCCGCCCACAAAATGTTATGTAGGAATAAAGGCAGAACAAGGAGCCCATAGAAAAAGTCAGTGGGGAGGTTGGGAAATCAGGACAATCAAGAAATCACAGCTGATGCTATGAGGACCCTAAGCCCCAGGGCCCGCAGCACCATTTCAGTGTGCCATTGGGATACCAGTGTTTGTGGCAAGAGTGGAGCCTCGGCTGTGACAAACAGATATGCAGACTGCCGCTGTGGACTCAAGTCCCGGTGCCACAAGAAGAGAGAAGCAGCCATCCAGTTACTGGGAATGCAAGAGTGTGTGTTTGTGTGTGTGTGTGAGAAGAGGAGCAGAATGCTGTAGGGTGGAGGAGAGGGCAAGGAGGAAAAGAGTTGAAGGGAGAAGAGGGGAGGGTAAGTGGAAAAAGGGAGAGTGAGCACAGGAGGGAGAAAGAAAAGTGTCTGTGGCTGCAAGGGGGAGAGGGAAGGAAATGGCAAGTAATTGCAAAAAGGTGGGGAAGATGGGAGAGGAAAGGGGGAGGGGGAGGGGGAGGAGAAGAAAGAGAGGAAAATATGATTGACTGCAAGTGTGAAGAAAGAGTGAATGTCTGCAACGAGGAAAGGTAGAAGAAAGGGATAGGAGAGGGGGAAAGGAAAACATTGTTGGGGATGGGGAGAGGGAGAGGAAAGTGCCATTGTGGATATTGGAGGGGGAGAGGGAAGTATCATTAGGGATAGGGAAGGGGGAGAGGAAAGTGTCATTGGGGATAGGGGACAGGGAGAGGAAAGTGTCATTGGGGATACAGGAGGGGGAGAGGAAAGCATCATTGGGGATAGGGGAGTGGAAGAGGAAAAGGCGAGTGGTTGGAAGGGAAAGGATGGAGGGGGAGAGGAAAGGGCGAGCGGCTGCAAGGGGAAGGATGGAGGAGGAGAAGAAAGGGCGAGTGGCTGCAAGGGGGAGGATGGAGGGGGAGAGGAAAGGGCGAGCGGCTGCAAGGGAAGGATGGAGGAGGAGAGCAAAGGGTGAGTGGCTGCAAGGGGAAGGATGGAGGGGAAGAGGAAAGGGCGAGGGGTTGCAAGGGGAAGGATGGAGCGGGAGAGGAAAGGGCGAGCGGTTGCAAGGGGAAGGATGGAGGGGGAGAGGAAAGGGCGAGCGGTTGCAAGGGGAAGGATGGAGGAGGAGAGGAAAGGGCGAGCGGTTGCAAGGGGAAGGATGGAGGGTAGAGGAAAGGGCAAGTGGTTGCAAGGGGAAGGATGGACTGGGAGAGGAAAGGGTGAGCGGCTGCAAGGGGAAGGATGGAGGGGGAGAGAAAAGGTCGAGTGGTTGCAAGGGAAGGATGGAGGTAAGAGGTAAGGGCAAGTGGGTGCAAGGGGAAGGATGGAGAGGGAGAGGAAAGGGCGAGCGGTTGCAAGGGGAAGAATGGAGGGGAAGAGTAAAGGGCGAGCGGTTGCAAGGGGAAGGATGGAGGGGGAGAGGAAAGGGCAAGTGGTTGAAAGGGGAAGGATGGAGTGGGAGAGGAAAGGGCGAGCGGCTGCAAGGGGAAGGTTGGAGGGGAGAGTAAAGGGCGAGCGGTTGCAAGGGGAAGGATGGAGGGGGAGAGGAAAGGGCGAGCGGTTGCAAGGGGAAGGATGGAGGGGGAGAGGAAAGGGCGAGCGGTTGCAAGGGGAAGGATGGAGGGGGAGAGGAAAGGGTGAGTGGCTGCAAGGGAAGGATGGAGTGGGAGAGGAAAGGGCGAGTGGTTGCAAGGGGAAGGATGGAGGGGGAGGAAAGGGCGAGTGGTTGCAAGGGGAAGGATGGAGGGGGAGAGGAAAGGGCGAGTGGTTGCAAGGGGAAGGATGGAGGGGGGAGGAAAGGGCGAGTGGTGCAAGGGGAAGGATGGAGGGGGGAGGGAAGAGCGAGTGGTTTCAAGGGGAAGGACAGAGGGGGATAGGAAAGGGCTAGTGGTTGCAAGGGGAAGGATGGAGGGGGAGAGGAAAGGGCGAGTGGTTGCAAGGGGAAGGATGGAGGGGGATAGGAAAGGGCGAGTGGTTGCAAGGGGAAGGATGGAGGGGGGAGGAAAGGGGGACCGGTTGCAAGGGGAAGGATGGAGGAAGAGAGGAAAGGGTGAGTGGTTGCAAGGGGACAGATGGAGGGGGGAGGAAAGGGGAAACGGTTGCAAGGGGAAGGATGGAGGAAGTGAGGAAAGGGCAAGTGGTTGCAAGGGGACAGATGGAGGGGGGAGGAAAGGGGGAACGGTTGCAAGGGGAAGGATGGAGGAAGAGAGGAAAGGGAGAGTGGTTGCAAGGGGACAGATGGAGGGGGAGGAAAGGGGGAACGTTTGCAAGGGGAAGGATGGAGGAAGTGAGGAAACAGCGAGCGGTTGCAAGGGGAAGGATGGAGGGGGAGAGGAAAGGGCGAGCGGTTGCATTGGGATGTATAGAGGGGGTGAGGAACGGGCGAGCGGTTGCAATGGGAAGGATAGAGGGGGAGAGGAAAGGGGGAACGTTTGCAAGGGGAAGGATGGAGGAAGTGAGGAAAGGGCGAGCGGATGCAAGGGGAAGGATGGAGGCGGAGAGGACAGGGCGAGCGGGTGCAAGGGGAAGGATGGAGGAGGAGGAAAGGGGGAACAGTTGCAAGGGGAAGGATGGAGGAAGTGAGGAAAGGGCAAGTGGTTGCAAGGGGACAGATGGAGGGGGGGGAGGGAAAGGGGGACCGGTTGCAAGGGGAAGGATGGAGGGGGAGAGGAAAGAGCGAGCGGTTGCAAGGGGAAGGATGGAGGGGGAGAGGAAAGGGCGAGCGGTTGCAAGGGGAAGGATGGAGGGGGAGAGGAAAGGGCAAGCGGTTGTAAGGGGAAGGATGGAGGAGAGGAAAGGGCGAGTGGTTGCAAGGGGAAGGAAGGAGGGGAGAAGATAGGGCGAGTGGTTGCAAGGGGACAGATGGAGGGGGGAGGAAAGGGGGAACGGTTGCAAGGGGAAGGATGGAGGTTGTGAGGAAAGGGCGAGCGGCTGCAAGGGGAAGGATGGAGGGGGAGAAGATAGGGCGATTGGTTGCAAGGGGACAGAGGGAGGGGGGAGGAAAGGGGGAACGGTTGCAAGGGGAAGGATGGAGGAAGTGAGGAAAGGGCGAGCGGCTGCAAGGGGAAGGATGGAGGGGGAGGAAAGGGGGAACGGTTGCACGGGGAAGGATGGAGGGGGAGAGGAAAGGGCGAGTGGTTGCAAGGGGAAGGATGGAGGGGGAGAGGAAAGGGCGAGTGGTTGCAAGGGGAAGGATGGAGGGGGAGGAAAGGGCGAGAGGTTTCAAAGGGAAGGATGGAGGGGGGGAGGAAAGGGCAAGTGGTTTCAAGGGGAAGGACGGAGGGGGATAGGAAAGGGCGAGCGGTTGCAAGGGGAAGGATGGAGGGGGAGGAAAGGGGGAACGGTTGCAAGGGGAAGGATGGAGGGGGAGAGGAAAGGGCGAGCGGTTGCAAGGGGAAGGATGGAGGGGGAGAGGAAAGGGCGAGTGGTTGCAAGGGGAAGGATGGAGGGGGGAGGAAAGGGGGATTGGTTGCAAGGGCAAGGATGGAGGGGGGGAGGAGGAACGGGCAAGTGGTTTCAAGGGGAAGGACGGAGGGGGATAGGAAAGGGCGAGCGGTTGCAAGGGGAAGGATGGAGGGGGAGGAAAGGGGGAACGGTTGCAAGGGGAAGGATGGAGGGGGAGAGGAAAGGGCGAGCGGTTGCAAGGGGAAGGATAGAGGGGGAGAGGAAAGGGCGAGCGGGTGCAAGGGGAAGGATGGAGGGGGAGAGGAACGGGCGAGCGGTTGCAAGGGGAAGGATGGAGGGGGAGAGGAAAGGGCGAGTGGTTGCAAGTGGAAGGATGGAGGGGGAGAGGGAAGGCGCGAGCGGTTGCAAGGGGAAGGATGGAGGGGGAGAGGGAAAGGGCGAGCGGTTGCAAGGGTAAGGATGGAGGGGGAGAGGGAAGGGCGAGCGGTTGCAAGGGGAAGGATGGAGGGGGAGAGGTAAGGGCGAGCGGTTGCAAGGGGAAGGATGGAGGGGGAGAGGAAAGGGCGAGCGGTTGCAAGGGGAAGGATGGAGGGGGAGAGGAAGGGCGAGCGGTTTGCAAGGGGAAGGATGGAGGGGGGAGGAAAGGGGAACGGTTGCAAGGGGAAGGATGGAGGGGGAGAGGAAAGGGCGAGCGGTTGCAAGGGGAAGGATGGAGGGGAGAGAGAAAGGGCGAGTGGTTGCAAGGGGAAGGATGGAGGGGGGAGGAAAGGGGGAGTGGTTGCAAGGGGAAGGATGGAGGGGGAGAGGAAAGGGCTAGTGGTTTCAAGGGGAAGGACGGAGGGGGATAGGAAAGGGCGAGCGGTTGCAAGGGGAAGGATGGAGGGGGAGGAAAGGGGGAACGGTTGCAAGGGGAAGGATGGAGGGGGAGAGGAAAGGGCGAGCGGTTGCAAGGGGAAGGATAGAGGGGGAGAGGAAAGGGCGAGCGGTTGCAAGGGGAAGGATGGAGGGGGAGAGGAAAGGGCGAGCGGTTGCAAGGGGAAGGATGGAGGGGGAGAGGAAAGGGCGAGCGGTTGCAAGTGGCAGGATGGAGGGGGAGAGGGAAGGGCGAGCTGTTGCGAGGGGAGGGATGGAGGGGGAGAGGGAAGGGCGAGCGGTTGCAAGGGGAAGGATGGAGGGGGAGAGGGAAGGGCGAGCGGTTGCAAGGGGAAGGATGGAGGGGGAGAGGAAAGGGCGAGCGGTTGCAAGGGGCAGGATGGAGGGGGCGAGAGGAAAGGGCGAGCGGTTGCAAGGGGAAGGATGGAGGGGAGAGGAAAGGGCGAGCGGTTGCAAGGGGAAGGATGGAGGGGGGAGGAAAGGGCGAGCGTTGCAAGGGGAAGGATGGAGGGGGAGAGGAAAAGGGCGAGCGGTTTGCAAGGGGAAGGATGGAGGGGGAGAGGCAAGGGCGAGCGGTTGCAAGGGGAAGGATGGAGGGGGGAGGAAAGGGCGAGCGGTTGCAAGGGGAAGGATGGAGGGGGAGAGGAAAGGGCGAGCGGTTGCAAGGGGAAGGATGGAGGGGGGAGGAGGAAAGGGCGAGTGGTTGCAAGGGGAAGGATGGAGGGGGGAGGAAAGGGCGAGTGGTTGCAAGGGGAAGGATGGAGGGGGAGAGGAAAGGGCGAGCGGTTGCAAGGGGAAGGATGGAGGGGGAGAGGAAAGGGCGAGCGGTTGCAAGGGGAAGGCTGGAGTGGAGGAAAGCGGGAACGGTTGCAAGGGGAAGGATGGAGGGGGAGAGGGAAGGGCGAGCGGTTGCAAGGGAAGGATGGAGGGGGAGAGGAAAGGGCGAGCGGGTTTGCAAGGGGAAGTATGGAGGGGGAGAGGAAAGGGCGAGCGGTTGCAAGGGGAAGGATGGAGGGGGAGAGGAAAGGGCGAGCGGTTGCAAGGGGAAGGATGGAGGGGGAGGAAAGGGGGAACGGTTGCAAGGGGAAGGATGGAGGGGGAGGGAAGGGCGGTGAGCGGTTGCAAGGGGAAGGATGGAGGGGGAGGAAAGGGGGAACGGTTGCAAGGGGAAGGATGGAGGGGGAGAGGGAAGGGCGAACGGTTGCAAGGGGAAGGATGGAGGGGGAGAGGAAAGGGGGAACGGTTGCAAGGGGAAGGATGGAGGGGGAGAGGGAAGGGCGAGCGGTTGCAAGGGGAAGGATGGAGGGGGAGAGGGAAGGGCGAGCTGTTGCAAGGGGAAGGATGGAGGGGGAGAGGGAAGGGTGAGCGGTTGCAAGGGGAAGGATGGAGGGGGAGGAAAGGGGGAACGGTTTTGCAAGGGGAAGGATGGAGGGGGAGAGGGAAGGGCGATCTGTTGCAAGGGGAAGGATGGAGGGGGAGAGGAAAGGGGGAACGGTTGCAAGGGGAAGGATGGAGGGGGAGAGGGAAGGGCGAGCGGTTGCAAGGGGAAGGATGGAGGGGGAGAGGGAAGGGCGAGCGGTTGCAAGGGGAAGGATGGAGGGGGAGAGGAAAGGGCGAGTGGTTGCAAGCATCGGCATTGCCATGGCCCCTCTTCTCCCAGTGAGGAACAGCAGAACAGTTGAATGAGATGAGAAGTGGAGGTGTTGTTCATATTCCCGCTCATGTTAATTCCAGGCCACCAAAACCTCAGTCCTGGTCACACCATTCGTTGCATGGGGCAGAGGGCAGGGGAGAGTAAAGGATAAGTGGTGGAAGGGGGAAGATAGCAGGGGGGTGTGTATGCATAGGGGAATAGTGAGGAATAGGGGATGGCAGAGGAGCCAGTAGAAAGGGTGTTAGTTTGACGAATAAGAGGGGGAAAGGATGCTTATATTCTTACAGCCAGAAACATACGGTCTAATACACACAGAGATCCAGAGAACCCCCCCCCCCCCCTCCGCCATACATCCCACTCACACATCACCACAGATACGCATGTACAGTCATCACATGGGCACAAATATACACAGTACCACACTACAGCACTGAAACACATACCCAACACGGGCCTTTGTACCCAACCACACAGCCTCTACCACTCTATGGAGACACATTTTACTGTGTCTGTTCCCACAGAGTTTTCCCCAGACATGCTCGAGTCTGCAAATGGAAGAAAGGGAAGCACGTCATTGTGTCATGCTGCAAGTGTGTGCTTTCGAGTTTGTTTTTGGAGCATTCTTGCATGCTGCTAAAGTCAGAGATGGGTGTGTGGAAGTGAGCAGTGTCTGTACATTCCTACCCCAAATCCCTTTTATTCTACAGTCAGTCCAAAGGAAGGAGTTTACATTTCTTTCCTCTTGAATGAAGCACCCTGCACCTGTTTAAACAGTCTGTCTCAGAGAGTGAACCTTTCAGGCTTTCTTTTTTCACCCTAAGAAAATGAAAGCCTGAATGTTTTTCGTCATCCATGCTGACATCACCGCATGCTGCCGCCGGAGAGGATCAACTTAAAGCAGCAGGCACCATGCACTTGCTGAGCATTGATCAGAGTCAAAGGTGACTTAACCATGTCATATTCCACCCCTTGGCTAAGCTCGTCCACCACGCCCTTTATGCCTGTATCTTTTAGGATGAAAAGGAAGCATCAAAGTTATCCCAGGCCATCGTCACACTTACCAGAATTTTTCCAGTTGTAGCCATCATGCCGCCCTCCTCCCACATTCTGTAATCTTAACTCTGATAGGCTAAAGGGCAAGGACAAGGTGACAGATCCAGGGTTGCATGTTACAGATGTGCTGTGCAAGGGACAGAGGAAGAACCTCCAAAACCTCAGCGATGTGAAGCAAGGAAAGAAAAAAAAATCAATAGCATTAAAAATAGAAAATAGAGGGACATGGCCATGGTGGACAGGGGATGCTGATCCGCCACGCCCTAGGACAGAAGTATTTGAACAACGTCTGCTGTAACCAGTGCCCCTGTCTGATAGAAAAGTAAAGCTTGTTAGCGTCTTCTGTTATCTGCATACCGGCCACTGCCATAGAGTATATCAGAGGACTTGTGTTCCTCAGACACTTTTTTTCCCTTGACCCAGTACTTTCCTCCTAGTCCATTGGGCTTCCGGCCAATGGCACGATGAGGAGGAAAGTCAGGAAGTCTTGCCTCTCAGGTGCTGAGCAAGTGGGAATACAGAGCATGAGAGAGGGGTGAGACACAGTAATGGGAGCACGGTGCAAATTTAAATTCCCTCCGCAGCCATCATCATCAGTTAGATGAGGTGGGCCCGAGAGGAGAGGTAACAATGAAAATGAAACAATCACCTTGGAGCTGTTGAACTCCTGCTCTCCGTGAACCGTTGTCACGTCCCTCTGCGTCTTGTTGCCATGGGGACGGGACGCGCAGAGCTCTGGAGCGCAACGGCTCCGCAGCGCTTGATTCCTTTTCAGTGTTACCTCTGCTCCCAGGCCCAGTTCATCTACGTGATGGAAGAGGCAGCTGCGGGAGGGAGACGGGAACCTGTTGAACCATGGTGGGGACTCGGTGCTAAGGACAAGACAGGAGAGATACTGAACCATGGAGGAAAGGGAACTGAGGACAAGGCAGGAGATGCTTGAGCAAGTTGTAGCTCAACAGGAACCATGTTTAACTGGGCCGTGGTTCCATGAGTACTCATTCCCAGCTGTCTGGATTTTTGTTTTCAAATTCTACCTCCCTCCTTCCCTCCCTCCCTCCCAGCCAGCTCAGCTATGGCAGTGCGAGTTTTCAGGTGGTGGCCAGTGAACATCAATGTGGGCACTCTGAGTGTGGTCACTAGGTGCCACTATTGTACAATGGCTGAGATTTCCACTCTTTTCCCCAACCCCATATCCCTGGCCAGCCCAACATGCAGACACTGGGCTTGGAAAGCAAACCGAAACAGCGGTCCCTGAGACACTTTACCAGGCCATGCAACACTGCCAAAAATTGGATGTTGAATTATTTCTTGATTGCTGTTGGTGTTCCAGATAGAGCTTCAGAAGCAAGTAGAGAGCAGCAGCCCGCAGTCTCAGAACTCCTAGGGTTTGGGCCTTGACGCGCCAAGCCAGTTTTGGGATGATAGAAAAGAGAGGAGCTATCTAAGCTAAAGCGGGAACATAGTGCTCCTGGTCTGACTCTTGGGTGCCGGCATATTCCCTAGACAGAGGGAAAAGGAAAAGCTGTTCCTTATGCCTGGAACACACTACCTGTATCTTTACATCAGGTTTCATCTCTCCCCCTTTTCAAATCCATGATAAAGGCTCATCTCTCTCAGGGTGCTTTTGCATCTTAATTCTTTGTTCTCCTTCTGTCTCATTACGTTTCTCTACTCATCTATTGTACTGTGTCTTGATTAGATTGTAAGCTCTGATGAGCAGGGATCGTCTTTTATATGTGTCGGTACAGCACTGCATAGGCCTTGTAGCGCTATATAAATGATTACTAGTAGCAGGAGCATTCCACCTTCCTTTCACCACAGGAAAAGTCGAGGGGTTGCCTGTTTCTGCTATCCTAAGACAAGTACTGAGTGTGAAAGGTCCAGAGCTCCAGATCTTGAGGACCTGGGACCTGAAACACCTGTCCAGTGTAGCAGAATGTTAGTCATCCTAAGTGAACCTTCATTTTTGTGCATCCCTCTGCCATCCTGGCTGCCTGCATGAATCCCATCCCTCCCGGGCAGAAGTATGGCAGGAATTGGCCCTGAGATCCCCAATAGCAGAATTGCCTCCTAAGGCCACTGCGATACCGGCCCTGGCTGCCTGCGAGGATCCCATCCCCCAATGGGAGAAGGGCCGCCGAAGGCCATGATCGCAGCAGGAATCAGCCCTGACTGTCCACGGGGGGATGGGATCCAAGCAGGCAGCCAGGGCCAATTCCTGCCGCACTTTTGCCCATCCCCCACAGGCAGAAGTGCTGTTATCGTGGCAGGGTTCCGGCTCTTGTTGTCCACAGGTAACCAATCTCTTGCGGGCAGAAGAGAAGGGGAGGGCTGCCATTGCAGCCTGCGGGAGAAGTCCCCACAGGCAGATAGCTTGCATCCGGGCTGCGGTGGCAACATTCCCCCTCTCTTCTGCCTGCAGGAGATCGGATCCCTGCAGGCAGAACAGGAGAAGAAGCAGCTTGCTCGTGGGATCTGAGGCCATCGGGGCCTGCAATACCAAAGAAAGAAAAAAAAGAGTTTGACGGAGGAGGGTGAGTTTAAATCTTAAAGGGCCAGAAACTAAGAAAAAAGAAAAGGAAAGAGAATGATGGGTATCCAGGGTAGGGGAGTGGGAGTATTGGGGGGGGGGGGGGGTGAGGGAGGAGAGAGTCTGAAGGGGGAACAGAGAAAGGTTAAAGGGATGAGTACATGGGGACAAAATGGCACAATGTCTGTTCCCTAAAGGAAGCACACACAGAAGCACACCACCCCCTACTCAGGCAGCCTACCTCCATAGGAGAGACACATCCCCCAGCTCCACACAGCACACACACATGAACCTCACCTATGCAACACACACACACACATGCACCACAGCCCTGCACACCACCTACACAAGGGCACCCACAACCACATCCCATGCAGACGGGCACAGTACCATTGCGCCACACAGACACTTGCTATCTGAAGCTGTAGCTGTTGTTATCTAAAGATGATACACAATGTACGAACTCCTGTGCTGAGACCAGCCTGAAGGGGGGGGGGGAGTGGCATGAGGAGGTCACAAGCACGGGCTCCTAAGATTTTGACCTGGCTCCTAAATCATTTATCAAGCCCTGCTTTAATGTCATGTCCTTCTGCTGCACAGGGCCAGTAGGGAATTGACAAGCTATTAAGTGCTGTTCCTCTTGTTGGCCATTGGTGGGACCTGCTTGAGAGAAATTGGGGTATGACCATCGGGAGATGGGAAAGGGGGAAAAAGACACTAATGTGCTTGTTGGGAGGCCATTTTGCTGCCCCATAATCTTGATGCTCTAGGCTACTTCCTAGTTTCCCTAGTGGAAGTACCGGCCCTGCATTTTACAGTAAAGGACAAGAAGAGAATTTCCTCATCTGTGATGGTGATGGCCAGAGGGAAGAAATCCGTGGCTCTGGGAATTCCTGATTCTGGTGTATAGTCATGCAGGTCAGAAGGAGAGTCTCCTGATCGTGAGATAATGAAGTAAAGAAGAGAGATTCCTGAGAGAGGAATCTGAAGAGCTTAGAAAGGAGAAGCTCCAAGACTGAAGTACAAGAGGTTTCCCGGTGTCTTCCAAACCTTTGGACTATTCTTTTGCATCTAACAGATTTGATCCTGGGTTTGTTTTTCAATGAATCAGGAGTCTCTTTACTAAAGTGTGGCATGATATGCAGTTACTGCAGGTTAGTGTCTGCGTAAGTGCAAAGCCTCCACATTAGCTATAGGAGGTGTTCTTAATATGTTGCCATTTGCTCTGTTTTCTTTCTTTGTCTTTTGCTGGCACCTTTCCAGAAGTAGCTCAAGGTGAGTTACATTCAGGTCCCGCAGATGTTTTCCTGTCCCCGGAGGGCTTACACTCAAACTTGTACCTGAGGCAGTGGAGGGATAAGTGACTTTACCGTGATGCACTTAGCTGTAGCTATTCAGGTGGTGTTAACAGTGCTGTGGTGTCTGCCATTTTAGCAAGGAACATGTGGAAAGTGCTGTTAGCACTGTTCCTGCATTATCATTGTATGATAACAGCTAATGCAGCTTAATAAAGAGAACCCTCCTCGGTAAAGGCTCCATTTTAGAAATAAAGACAAAACCTGGACTGGAGTGACTTTCATTTGGATGGGTAAAAGAGAGAGCGTTAAGCTGGAAATGGAGACACGGTGTCCACATAAAGCAGTGGTTCTCAACCCAGTCCTCTGGGACCCCCCCTAGTCCAGCCAGGTTTTCAGGGTATCCACGATGAATATGCATGAGATAGATCTGCATACAATGGAAGCAGTGCATGCAGATCTATCTCATGCATATTCATTGTGGATACCGTGAAAACCTGACTGGCCTGAGAGTTCCAGAGGACTGGGTTGAGAACCACTGACATAAAGCATTCACAAGTTGGGCGTTGAAGCAAGTCTGCCCCCCAAACCCTCT
This sequence comes from Ichthyophis bannanicus, assembly GCA_033557465.1. Taxonomy (NCBI): domain Eukaryota; kingdom Metazoa; phylum Chordata; class Amphibia; order Gymnophiona; family Ichthyophiidae; genus Ichthyophis; species Ichthyophis bannanicus. The sequence continues at coordinate 850,114,615 of CM066032.1, forward strand.
TAGATAAGGAGTGTGGTCTTTCCCTTCACATCTGTAGCCCTTGCATACTGCTAGGAAAGATAGATATCTGAGGGGTCTGCTACAGAAATGTCTGAAAAGAGAGCTTGTGTGCCTTAGGAAATTTGCATATGCCACTCTCTTTGGCCCTGAATGAGCCTGGTCTTGTCTGATCTCACAAACTAAGCAGGATTAGGCCTAGTTAGTGTTTGCATGGGAGAAAACCATGGAATACCATGTGCTGTAGACACACTTTGTGGAAGAAAGGCCTGACAATCTACTTTTGGTCACACCTTGCCATGAAAACCCAGGAGTCAGGACTTGATCACACACATACAAATGTGTCAGCCTGAGGAAAAGTCCATTTTTCCTTACCCTTTGCTAGAAAGGGTACGTTTGTGGCACACCTGTGGAGGATTCTGCATTTCTCTGATAGGTTGTCATTCATAGATATTACCATTCCCCTCCCAAAAAAAACCCCTCTTCCCCGCTATTTCATGACTTCCTGCTTCTGTCAACTCCTATCTAATGACATTAGTTTTTCTATTCATTTTTAATTGCAATTGGTAGTGTGTTTGTATGGAAACCGAATATAGTGTATTGCATCCATACACGACACAAGTGGGTAATCCTCTCCAGACTTGCAGCCCTCAAGAAGCCCTGCCTGTGGCAGCTGCCTGTACCAGCCACAGAGTGAGAGGGTCAACAAACTGCTGCACGATCTGACCTCACTTTTCTGTGGAGTGCATTCTTGCAATTAAGAGAGAGAACCTGCCGTCTGCTGGAGACGAGGAATGTTAATCCCGCAGCATTGATAATCAGATTTCATACACAAGGCCTTGAAATGAAGTGTAGCAATGTGTTTCTCTTTAGTGTCTAAGGCTACTCTGTGGTATTTGCCTTTCAAAAAAGGCTTTTTTTTCATTTTATTTTACTTTTTTTTCATTTGTTTTTCACCTGTCCTTCACCGTTAACTATCTGAATGAGGAAAATGAGAGATAAGTTTCTTAAGAAACATGGAGTCTGATTACAGCAACGTTTGGACACCCTTAGGGGTCCTTTTACAAAAGTGTGCTAAGCAGTGCGTGAATTAGCATATGTCGGTAGCGCAGGAGCACGGTAACGGTTAACGTGCTGGCACGATAGCACATGCCAAGTCATATGCTAACTGCATAGCACGTTAGGGGACGGGTTATGGGCATGGGCTTGTGGAGGGAAGAGAGTTGCTTCTGCTGATGTCAATTTCCCTTCTCCGGCTGCACATTGTAGTTAGCACATGCAACTTAACTGTGTGTCTGTTCACTTTCTCTTTACAGGACCCTAAAAGACTTAGTTCGGCAAAATTCCTGAGCTGTGCAAATGCCCTAATACCTTCAAATTGCCCTGTTCTCTTCCAGTCTTTTTTATTTTTCTCAAGCCTTTAAGAAGATATCATCAAGTGGACCACACTTGGTCGAGGCCTAGTTTTGTACTGCCAATTTAAGATCTTGCCACCTCCGTAGACGGGAGCTGAACCAGACAGCAGAGGAGCCCCCCATGGAAATTACAAAACAGAGGGAGGGGGAAAGAGGTAGTGTGGTACTGCAGTGCCTCTCTCATATAGTGCCAGCATATAGCCCTGATACAAGCAGGAGCTATTGGGCACCTTCAAAGCTTGATGTCCCAGGCAGTTATCCATTGGCCATGCACCAATCTGGTCCTGATCTTCCCCATCCTATGGGTGTGAAAACGCACTTCTCTTGCAGTGCACCTTGCCTTGAAAAGATGCTTATGCATCAGCCCCCCTTTTCCTTCCTCCTTCTTTTCCGCGCAACATCTCCCGGTGTGGAGAAGATCCACCAGAATCATGGCTCTTCACCGCTCTTCATTTCTCAAGCAAAAACATAACAAACCTACTTTAAATAAGAAAAAGCAGGCGCAGGAAAGAAAGATCTAAAGGTCGGAGGCTAACGTCCTGTCCATCTTAGTCTGGCATTTTTGTCCGGTTGTGTTTGGTTCTAATGCATGTCTGCTGTCGTGTTTTCATTCCGACTTATAATGACTCATATGTCACAATTAAGGTGACGAGCAGGTGGGGGTTATTAGCCTTGTGCCGCCGTTGCTAATAGCTGCACGCCTTTTTCCTAAAGTACGTTTTCGACCAAGGAGGCATTTCTGCACATAGAGTAAACGGTGCAGCACAAAAGCCTCAGTTAGCTAACTATCCACGGGCTTGAACCGCTGCCAAGCAGATGTTGTTATTGGAGCCGGCCCAGGCGAGATTGGGCAAAGCAGATGCTAGCTGGGGTGGGGGGCGGGGAGGCGGAGGTTATTCAGAACTGAAACCTGCTTTCTGTGCAGCAGATTGAGTGTGCAGCAGTGGTGGCAGAGGAGGAAAGAAAGGTCAGGGAAACTCTTCTCATCAACCAAAGATCCTGAGGGACTGCCTTCTGCTTCTTTCCCAAGGCCCTCCCTTTAACTCTTAATAAATGGGGGATGGGGGGGGAGAATTCTTTAAATATCCACATTGGAGTGGAAGTCGAGTGTTCCTCTGACTTCTGGTTTCCATTAAATCGCCTGTGTGCAATTTCAGGAGGCCTGCAGAGACTTGGCTTAATACTTATCAGTGTACGTAATGTGCTCCTTCGTCCTGACATTTGCCAGAACTCGGAGGGTTTCTTTTCCCCGCCTTTATTACTGTAAATTAGGGCCTGCAAATTTAAGACAAAATGCGCTTTTGTTTCCCGTCACCTTTTTCTGTTTATGTCTGTGATTTTTTTTGGTGGGGTTGGCTTTTTATTTTCTTCTGTACTGACATGTTTCGAACACTGCGTACATAAAACGAATCCTAAGAAGCCTCTGAAGAGATTAGAGGGAAACCTAAAGACAGGCCATGATCAGCTTTCCTGCTGTGCGTTTGAAACAAGGTGTCTGACTGATCCAAGGGGGTTGAAGCCATTTTCTGGTTGAAAACTTATCTGCCTGAAAGAAAGTTAACAAAGGAATGTGCTATATCTGAGGGACACTGTATTTATCAACAGCTTGCTAAGGTGTACACCTGAAAGGAGAGGAGCTGGGGATTGCATTTTTTATTTTAGTTAACTCTTTGCAGACATGGGTGAGGACCAAAAGATACATTTGTACTTCTTTAGCACTTGGAGGGTCTTAGCCCATTTTTTTCATGTGTGCACCTAAGTAAGCTTGCATCTGGCTGCCAACAAGGAGGTTGCCGCTGTGACTGGCATGTTTGTAGTGAAATACAAAGCTAGCCTCCCCCTAACTCCCCCCATACCAAAAAAGACAAAATATTGCATATAGTAAACATGGCCACCTCTGGTTCTATGTGACATTATACATTCTGCTTAATTGCCCTGGGCCCTCAAATGGGCAACTATCCTCAGAAGATCGACAGCTTGTGACTCACAGTGGTGATGCTGAAGTGAGAGAATGGGATGTGGCATATTAGGAGTCCTAAAATGCTAACACTAGAAGGCTTTACAGGAAGGTTTGATATGACTTCCTGAGCAGAATGCTGTCCTCCCAATACATGTGATGTCTTACGGAAAACGAGGTTGTCATTAGCAGTTGAGTAACAGTTGCAGTGTTGAATAATCTGGTAATTCCTGACAACCGCAAACCAACCATGCTTCTTGCCATGATCTTTACCCTTCCACTGTATTTGTAGAAAAAACAATAATGGCTGAACGCAGGAGCAGAGAACACACCTGTGTCAATACGGCATCTTTTCCTTCTGAAGTATGTCATGTAAAGTTAATGAGTATCTACAGTCAACAAACAGCACCGTCAAGCCTATATATATAGATATATGATGGAGGTTTTTTGGAATTTGTTTTTGACCCTGCATTGGCAGATAAGTTATAAGCAAAGCTGCTAACCTCCAGGCCACCCACTGAGAGCCAACTGGCACTGCTGCACATTAGCTGTCTATGTGCAAATGTATGGGTGTGTGAGACAATGAGTTGGCGTCACCTTGTCAACAGGTTATAATAACTTAAAATCAAGAGCATTTAACAACCATAAAGGCACATATTAGTTAGTGCATGGAGATCGGAATTGAGACGTCAAGGTTGCAAAGGAACACAATTTCGGAAGCATTTTAGAGAAAGCTCTGTCAAACATGAGTGGGTGCAGGAGCCATTTTAGAAATCTACACATGGGAAAAATCAATAGGCAAACTCCTCAACTTATATATGAAGATGACGTTGCTTAATAATTCTACACAAGGAAGTTGCTATTCCACATGGCAGATATACACAACATGTGTACGTCTGCCATTTTGCAAACCTACATTTATAAATGGTGCCAGCTGATGACAGATGTTGCAGTCTTTATCTCATTTCAGTTTGGAGGGGGAAGTAAACAATGGGGAATTAAAGAGGGTAAAGGGTTGCCTGAAATGAGCACTCTTTATAAACCTAAATGTGTTAACAGGGCCAGCCCGTTCATTAGGTGGACTAGGTGTCTGCCTAGGGTACGAAACTCTGGTGGGTGGCAAACAAGGATGTTTTTGAAGCGGCGGCTTTGTGCTGTCACTTTGGTGCTTTCAGCAGGCCATGACTTTGGGCATGAAAACCATGGCCTGCTGCTCCTGCTGCCTTCTGTTGCGACTTCCTGTGGGAGAGGGGCAGGAGCAGCAGATTATATGTGTTGAAGCACATGACCTGCCACGGGCATAAAAATGGCACCACAAAGTCACCGCTTTCAAAACAGTCATCCCACTACTGCCACTATCAGTGGTGGCGGGGGTGGGGGGGGTGAACAGGCGGTGGTGGTGGAAGGAGGGCAGTAGGGAGGCAGCATCAGGAGGTGGCACGGCGGGGACGTCTGCGTGGGGCAGCAAAAACCCTTGGGCTGGCCGTTTGTGTCAGGGATCAGCTGAAAATCCAGATGTTTGACAATTTTAGTCATACACATGTATTCCCTAAATGAAACAGGGAATACATATGTAGATTTTTGACCCGCCCAGATCAAGCTCCAATCATATCCCGACACATTTCCTTGCAACTTCTACATAGTAAGGACATCCAGGTGCAAAGTCAGCTTTTTCTAAAATTGCCATTTCCACCTGGATGCTATTTCCTTGGAAGTCACGCTTTCTCTGAAAGATCAATGCTTGCCTACGTTCAGCAATGCTTTGGAAATCATTTCCTGGCAGGGCATTGCTGTCTCCCTTCTTATGATTCTAACGGGTGATGCTGGAGGAAGAGGCAGTTTCCTGGACCTCCTGAGAGTGGGTGTCTGTGACTGGGAGGGGGGAATTTGGCCTGTTCATTTCTGCTTCAAGTTTAGCAAAGCAGGTGACAGCAACAATAACAAAAGATTAGTCACCACGTGCATTTCTTGCCTGTGGGAAATACTATGCAGGCATAGGTGATCTGCTGTGAAGGTGGTTATACTTAGTAAAAGTAGGATATGCATTTTTAAGTTAAATTAAATTAAATAACTGCACACTCACAAAATGTATGCACACAGTTTTCCCTGTGCGAACGTGACTGGATTTTCAAAGCAAATGTATTTGTGTAATTCTGCTTTAAAATTTCCTTAGAGAAGCCACATACATAAGTTCTTGTTGTGTGCCCTTGAGTTGATGCCGACTCCTGGTGACACATCCCCTGGGTTTTCTTGGCAAGGTAGGACCACTAGTAGATCACCAGGCCTTTCTTCCATGTCGTAACCCTACAGCCCTTGGTATTCCAAGGTGGCCTCTCTTCCAAGTACTACCCAGGCCCACCCCTGTTTAGCTTCCAAGAGCAGGACTTTGCACATCCACACATACATAAAGGTGTAAATACAACTCCCTCCCCAATCCCAGCCCCCAGGAGCACTAATTAATATATCCAGTTTCTGCGGTCTAACAGTATAAAAAGAAAACGATAGGGTAATATTGCCCCCCGCGAAGGCTCTCTCACAGACACAAATGCATTTGCTCTTTGTAAGATGAAGGCCATGGGCTGTGAGAAATGTATCAAACGGCTTGAACATAGAATGTTTCTTGAAACAGAGCAGCTTATAGTAAATCGCAAAACACGCAGGCCCACTCCCACACAGTGGCCCTCATTTACCAACCTGTGCTAATGCACGTTATTGTTAGTTAAGCACTTGGGTAGCAAATAGGTCGCAGGGAGAATAATGGAGCTGCATTATTTAATGTGTTAAATAGCATTAATCAGGATTAACACATTCACATGGGGTTGTAAATGAAGGTTAGAGTTTGATAGTGTTTAAACAAAATGAGAAAATGGATTTCTGTGCTCTGAAATGTGCAAAAAAAGTGGCATTAATGATTGTCTGAGCTATGCACTTGGAGGATAATTTTGTACATCTTTTTCTGGCATAAATGCTGTTTTATGCATGCAAAAGGTCTCATATAAAATTAGGTCACACCTACCTAAAAGTATGTATGGTACAGGCCAATTGCTTGTAGAGTAGGCTTGCGCATGGGAGGGGTTTTAGTGGAATGTGGGTGGAGCCATGATTTCCATGCATATTTTATAAGACATACTCATATGCGTAAAGCACAAGCTAACACTTGTGCCTTCTGGAGGGCAGGGATAATGCCCACGTTTCCAGTCTAGGAACAACTTCTGTAGGATAGCTCCTAGATTTTTATAAAGCTGCATAGAGGCTGCCTATGTGGCTTTACAGGTGCCTCCTGCCCTATTAACCTAGACAGCCTGTTCGTAAATGACCCTCTTACTGGGGTAAATTGTAAACTTATTCTGCCTCATCATCTGAAGGGCAGAGGGGGAAGGATCGTTTTGGAGACATTCTCCTGTGACTGGAAAAATGAAATTAATTTTTTCACTTAAATGAAAAGCCATAGGGAAAACCGAAAAAGTAAATGAAATTTGCAAATATTTGAGCCATATCTTTTTAAAAAATACATATAAGATCAGTATTCAGCAGGACGGGTAGTGTATAGTTTGAAAATGTGTATTGAGGATGGTTTCAAGTTACACATAAATTCATCGATGCTGTCCTTTTGGTCAAAACCACTGATTACACACATTTTAGTGGAATATCCAAAGTAAGACATTTGCCTTTTTGCGTGACCCAGCCAGATGGCTAATTTTTACATATAATAAAAATATAATATAACAAGGTTCCTGAAGTAATAGCTAAAGCACATAACGATAAAATATTGAGACCCTCAGAGTGGGCTAATGCATGTAAAAACACTAACAGCCCAATGCACCATTATCAGTCTCATTTACGTATGCTTTATTGAAAACAATATTTATTTTTATACTTTTTAATTTTATAATACAAACAATTTAAAACTGAAAAACGTTATTTATCTGCCTGAAGAGAATCTCGACATGAATTCATGTTTCAGGCCCATAAATGGACCTTGCTTCAGCGGCTACTCTTAGAAAAACAGAGCAAGCAACATCAAAAAACAATCCCTCCACAGCAACCGGTATAACCATACTTTTTAAAGTCGCTGACTGGTTGAAGTTTAAGCAATACTAAGTGGGCCAAACAAAGGAATTGAGTAAATTTTCAGAGGATACATGCGGTATGTGCAGATAAAATGAGGGTTGTATGTAGGTGTGCCGTTGAGTCAATGCTGACTCCTTGCGACCCTGCAGTCCCTGGGTTTTTCTTGGCAATGTGTGACCGTAAGTAGATTGCTAGGCCTTTCTTCCAAGGCAGTGGAGGGTAAAGTGTCTTGCTCAAGGCCACAAGGAATGCCAATGGGAATTGAACCCTGCTCTCTTGGTCCCACTGTTAAGAGCTTAGAAAAAAAAGGCATTCTGAGGGTGTTTGAAAAACTTGTTTGGAAATTATGTGCATATAAAGTATAAGATTTAAAAAATGTACACAGGTACGCTAATGAACGTTCTGCACACTGTGACTATAAATGGTGTAAGTGCGTCTGCGTGTCATGAGCCGCACAGTGAGCTGATCTTCCCCCATAATGGCCGTGGGTACTTTGCATTGGAAAATCAGCTGGAATTTGTGCAGGCCCCAAACTGTAATCATAGCTTACTAGTTGGGTGCCCAGCTGAAAATTTATCGCAGAACATAGCAGCTAAAAGAAAGAAATGTGGTCAGTGTCCTAAGAGAAATGAGCCAGTCTGCTTCATTTCAGCTAAATGTAAACAATAGTGAAGCAGTTCACCAATGACAAAGCTGTGTGCGGATTGATTCTGATATGAATGACTAACTTTTTATATTAAGACTCATAAAATCTAACCTCGCTTAGGCGCATAAACCTCACTGATCAAAGAACCGCACATTGCTCTTATTTTTGCACTGCATTTTTTATATTGGGGTTGCTGCACAATGGAGCCAAAAATCAGAAACCGATTGTACAGGTTTGGCTTTTGCTGGCATTCGAAACCCTCCAAAACAAGATGGATCCCGACCAGAAAGATCTAACTCTGCCCTCAGCGTTGCACTGGGGTACTTAGAACACTTTGTTTTCATTTCAAGTTGGTGAGCACTAGATTGCAAAGGTCCACAGAGCTTTAGTGTAACTCACTATCCTTTTGATTTTGTAGCAGTGCGCTTTGGAGTGGCGGAGAAGCCTAGTGGCTGGGGCAGCAGACTGGAACCAGAAAGACCAGGTTTTAAATCCCACTGACATTCTTTGTGCAAATCACTTAACCCTCCGTTGCCTCAGGTTCAAACTTAGATGCAAGCCCTCCAGGGACAGGGAAGCACCTGATTGTACCTCACCTTGAACTGCTACTGGAAAGGTATGAGCTAATTAGTAAATAATAATAAATACTAATTCTGTATGTAGCATTAGGAAAAAAATAAAATAAAATAAAAGCCAATAAAACCAGCTGTAGAATTTGGCATATCCAGTTGTCAAAGTTTAATAATTGATGCATGTCGTTCCAAAAGATATGGCCTCCTTACCTTTTCACTCAAGATAACAATTCTCCCTCATACCCACTTAAAGTTAGAAGTGGTCTACAATGTGTCTAAAATAGCCCAGAAAATGATGTTGCTTTGCTGTCCTGAACGGGCGAAATGAGCCTTTGGTTATCTCTAGATTTGTAAGTCTATTTTTCAGAGGAAATCTAGAATTACAATTCCACAGAGGCAGTGGGTCAAATGTAAGACTGACCACAGCCCATCTGAGATAATGTGAGACCATCTAATATCTCTCCCTGCAGAGAGAATGCACTTCACATTCTCTTTCTTCTGTCATTGGTCTTAGAGCCGTTGTGTTAAGGCTCAAAAAGAAGCATCTACTAGAACAGCTTTATAGTGGCCACTAGGTAGCTTACTGACCTGTTGTACATAAGAACATAAGATATGCCATACTGGGTCAGACCAAGGTCCATCAAGCCCAGTATGCGCTTTCCAACAGTGGCCAATCTAGGTCATATGTACCTAGCAGTTTCGCCAAAAGACACAGGTTCCACAATGCTTGTATTGGGTCAAGCATTGATATCCTGGGTCCCTTCTTAATAATGGTTTATGGACCTTTCCTCCAGGAACTTGTCCAAACCTTTTTTCAACCCAGCTACACTAACAGCCTTTACTACATCCTCCGGTAACAAATTCCAGAGTTTGATTACACGCTGAGTGAAAAAATATTTTCTTTTATTAGTCTTAAATAGTTTACCCTGTAGCTTCATTGCATGTCCCCTAGTCTTTCTATATTCTGATAACGTAAACAATCGATCTACGTTTACCCGTTCCACTCCGTTCATTAATTTATAGACTTCTATCATATCTCCCCTCAGCATTCTCTTTTCCAGGTTAAAGAGCCCTAACCTTTTTAGCCTTTCTTCATAGGGGTATCCTTCCATCCCATTTACCATTTTGGTGGCTTTTCTCTGAACCTTTTCTAATAACGCTATATCCTTTTTAAGATACGGCAACCAGAATTGCACACAATATTCAAGGTGCAGTCTCACCATGGAACAATATAGAGGCATTATAATATCCTTTGTTTTTTATTTTCCATTTTTTTTATGAATATGTCAAAAAGCAGCGGACCCAGCACATATCCCTGGGGTACACCACTATTCACCTTTCTCCATTGAGAGAATTAACCATTTAGCCCTACCCTCTGCTTTCTATCTTTTAACCAGTTCCTGATCCACAACCTCCTATCCCATGACTCTTTAGTTTCGCCAAAAGTCTCTGATGAGGGACCTTGTCAAAGGCTTTCTGAAAGTCCAAATACACTATATGAACCGACTCACCTTTGTCTATCTGTTTATTCACACCTTCAAAAAAACATAAAAGATTAGTAAGACAAGATCTTCCTTGTCTAAAGCCATGTTGGCTGTCTCCCATTAAGCCATGACTACATGTTCTGCAATTTTGTTCTTTATGATGGTTTCTGCCATATTTCCCGGTACTGATGTCAGGCTCACCGGTCTGTAGTTTCCCGGATCACCCCTGGAACCCTTTTTAAAAACTGGTGTTACGTTCTCCATCCTCCAATCTTCAGGTATTACAGATGATTTTAATGATAGTTCACAGATTTCTAATAGCAGGTCTGCAATCTCATATCTTTCAACAGCCTTGGATGTATATTATCCGGCCCAGGTGATTTGCTACTCTTCAGTTTATTTAATAGTTGTAATACATCTTCCCAATGTATCAATATTTCCTTCAATTCTTCCGCATCTTTAAATACCACTTCAGTCATGGGTAACATCCCTAAATCTTCCTCAGTAAAGACCGAAGCAAAGAATTCATTCAGTCTCTCCTCTATCGCCTTGCCGCCTCTTAGTGCCCCTTTAACCCCTCTATCATCTAATGGACCAACTGACTCACAGGTTTTTTGCTATGAATGTACTTGAAAAAGTCTTTATTACGCGTTTTTGCTTCCGCAGCAAGCTTCTCAAATTCTCCCTTTGCCTGCCTTATCAATGCCTTGCATTTAGCTTGCCAGTGCTTGTGCTGTTTCCAGGTTTCGTCGTTTGGCTCTTTTTTTCATTTCCTGAAAGATGCTTTTTTGGCAACAACAGCCTCTCTGACCTCACCTTTAAACCATGCTGGCAGTTTTTTGGACTTCCTTCCACTTTTCTTAAAGCGTGGAATACAGCTGGTCTGGGCTTCCAAGATAGTATTTTTCAACAACACCCAAGCTTGATGTAAGTCTTTAACCTTTGCAACTGCTCCTTTTAGTTTTTTCTTAACTATTTTCCTCATTTTATCATAGTCTTCCTTTTGAAAGTTAAAATAAGTTCGAATATGTATTCCACCATATTCTGACCTGTGTGTGTAGGCAATGTTTATGAATGTATAAGAATAGCCTAGTGGTCAAAACAGCAGCATAAGACCTCGGAAGTCAGGAATCAAATCCAACCGGTGCTCTTCCTAACCTTGAGTAAGTTAAGCCATCCTCTGTTATCTCAGGTGAAAATTTAGGGCCTCATTTACTAATGTACATTAATTTGAATTTAGTGAATAGTTAGTAAATAGGCCCTGGGCATTAATGTGCGTTAACTGGGAAAAACAGCTTAGTAAATGAGGCATTAGACTGTGTGTTCTTTCAGGACAAGGAAATGCCTCCTTTACTAGGGTGTGAGATATGTTGAGCAACCAGTGATAAGATATTTTCAAATAAATAAATGAGAAAATACTTAAAGACTACCAAATACCTACAAAACACCTGCAATGGCATTTGTGAATCGCTACTGTTGTTGGGAAGAGCTGATTGTAAAGGCAAGTTAGTGAAAGGACTGCAGTGGGGGGGGGGGCAGGGAGAGAGAGGGAATGAGCAGTAGTTTGGAGATCTCTTTCTTAACATGAATAATGCGCTAAAACCTTTAGCTCTTGTTAAAATGTTAATGCATTAAGGAGCATGTTTAGTAAAGTGGACAACTAGGATGTGTGGGGTTCAGCTTGCGCCAGGTATTCCATGGTAAAAAGTACAAAAATACAAAAACTAGATATGTATATGTATATATCAGCTGATCCCCACGTCTTTTTAATTGTTGGAATAGTTGTCTTGAGGAAACTTTCTTCTTGCAACAAATTTTTCCTTTTTACTCCATGAAGGTTAATTTAAAAATGTGATAAACCTTCCCAAGATATGTGTATTAACACAACAGTGTGCCATACAGTTATATTTTGGTTAAATTTTCAAACACCTCTGTTTAGTACAAAACCCCATTATGTGAACACTTATCTGTTTATAAGCGTTTCAGCTGTTCATCATTAGTTGAGGTTCAATCCAAACAGTCCTTTTGAATCAAATTGAGCAGTTCTATCAAATCCTGCAGACACAGTACTGCATTTATGGCTTCACAACCATTAATGCCCTGCTTCAATGCTCTAAAATGAAACCGCCCTTAGTTGAAATCCTTGTTCTTCCTGAACTCCTCAAAACACAATGAATATACATATACATATCTACTTTTTTGGAGAAGTTCCTGGAGGAAAGATCCATAAACCATTATTAAAAAGGGACCCAGGATATCACTGCTTGACCCCAATACAAGCATTGTGGAACCTGTGTCTCGTGGGGAAACTACTAGGTACGTATGCCCTGGATTGGCCACTGTTGGAAACAGGATACTGGGCTTGATGGACCTTGGTCTGACCCAGTATGGCATATCTTATGTTCTTATGTTCTTTTTGTATTTTTAGACATTTATTTTAGTGGGTTTTGTGTTTTGGGATTTATTTATAGAATGGTAAAAAGTACCACATGCCCAAAATGTGTCTGCGCTAAAAATCTCACGCAATTTGAGTAGCGTGGGTTGGGGCAGAGACTGGATGGTTCTGGGGTGGAGCGTGCACATTGAGGGCATTGCAAGTGTTTTTGGCGTACAATCCCTGGTGATGTGCCCTTAGCATGGGTGTACTTACCACCACCTCAGTAGGAGTGCAGTAGTGGTGTGAAACCCACACTAGCAACATGGGGACATGCTGACCAATGCTTCCATTTTATAGCGTGGGTCAAATGTCACCCCTGTGCTCATTTTCTAGACTGATCACGTACTGCTGATCGAATCTTAGTAAATATGCCCCTAATTTTGTTAATAACCACTTAAATGCCCACCCTTATTAAAAAGTATCAATCTAGTTTCCTATAGTTTGCAAACAGGAACTTTTACACTTAGGAAATCTTAATCATTCAGAGTTTAGCCATTTATTTACCTTGTTTTCACTGAATTCAGGTTTCTGTGAGAAGAATGTAGGAAAAGATATCGCTTTTCATTTGTTTTGTCTCCCAGGCTGATAAAATGCAACATGCCAAAATTGTTCTTACGAGCTTAATTGTCTTGTTCAGATAAGACTTTTTGCCTTTGATATAACGTCCTAGAATGGGTAAGTCTCAGTGCCTGTTTCAGACCTTTGAGTCCACTGGGATTTTTGCATAAGGGCAATAAAGGCTAAATTGGACAGTCTCATTAACTGGTTCAGCATTTCCAGATTTGGAAATTCCCTCTGTCAGTGGACTAATACTATACCAAAGGTTTGACTGGGGCCCTTCCTTTAAATAGCTCCAGTCAGTAGATACACTTCCTGCCTATTCTTAAAACTGCAGAATACATTCACACAAATGTAGCCCCTCTTATGATGGGGTGAGGCTTGTCCTAAGGGGTACGCAAATAGTAGAAACCACTGAAAATACAGGGGTTTTCGTGGATGGGGAGAGTCTGAGCCTCAAGGTTGTCCATGGCTGACTCACAGGAAAATACCCAAAACACCCCATGCACTGAAAACATCTCATGACCACCCAAGGGGGATACTTTTCTTTAGAAATGCACCTTTAGTATGCATTTATCCAAATAAGGAATTTACAAAATCAAGAGCAAAAAGATAAAGTGTCAGAAATCAGTTGGATAAATTTCAAAAGTAGGACCTTACGGAACGGCAGGCACCTCAATCCTTTCATAACTCTTTTTTTTGTTCTCCTGGTCTCTTCGAGATTGCTCTTCTGGGGTCCTTGAGTGGACACACGGACACACTTTCTTCTTCCTTTGGATCCCAGGCTGGGTGCGCTAGACTCCTTAATCTTATTTTTTCCTGCAAAATTCAGTTTTAAGAAACAAGTCCCAAATGAGGCAAAAAGTGGCAGACTGACCCCCCCCCCCATGATACATCCTACATCCTGGGATGAATCGCATGGGGTCCTGATTGCCATTTTTCAAGATGGCGGCTTGGAGACAGGAGCATATGGGCAACACTCCTGCCTCTCATCATTTGAGATATTGGGAGAGAGTTGAGAGAGTCGGGGGGGGGGGGGGGGAGGGTCTAGCAGGAAATAGGGCCATAAATGGTTATTTTTGCGGGGGTGGAGGGGAGGGCCAACTAAGGCCAATAATGTTTTGTGAAGTGGAGCTTGAGAGGTGACACTGGGTCCACTAGGGCCACCAATGCATTTTGAGGGGACTGAAGGGGGTTTGGCGTGCATCAGGAAGTTTTTGCTGGCTTGGATCATCTGAGCTGAAGTGTCAAACTTCACCTCAGATGACTCTTTTTTCAGGACAGCATGCCAAACTGTTGTGCAAGATGTAGGAGCTGCTAACACAGACCCATTGTGCACATGTATGTGGCTTGCTATCCTTGTTTAGCACAGGTTTTTTACTTGCAGCTTATAGCACATGTGAGCAAGATTTCCATGTTGAATTTGTGTTAGGAAACCCTGCGCTGGAACTTTAGCAGTGGCTCTAGTGAAGGTTTTCTGCACTGACTCCTAAGTTTGTACCTGAGGCAACGAAGGGTTAAGTGACCTGCCTAAAATCACAAGGAGTAGCAGTGAGATTTGAATCTGTCTTCGCTGCTCTAAACATTAGGCTAGTCCTCTCCACTTCAATAATCCAGTAAACATTTGCATTATAATGTAAATAGTGCCACAGTCTACTGAACATTAAAACTCATATATTTTCAGTATAAGTTTTACATGTTTAAAAAATATGGCAATATCCCGATATGCTGTAGCCTTGAAGGACCCGGGGAGAAAAGTCACATCTGGACCTCTAAGAGTGCATATTCAAAGCAATTTAACTGGTTAGCAGACCCGCTATCTAAACCACGGTCAGCGAGATATCAGTGGCATTAATTTGCTACCTACTTATGCTCACATCTCATTCCCTACTGTCCTTCCTGTACCCTTCGTCCATTAAACACCAATCTCTTAGTAACTTCCACAAAATGCACACTACTCCTGAACGTCTATCGGTCTATTGCCTTCTGTTTTCAAGCCAATTTCCTGTGGAACACAATGCCCAACGCACTCCAGATGTGATCTTCCTATACAAAGCTCAAATCTGGTCTGAAGACCTGGCTTTTTAAGCAGGCTTTTGAAGAAATCTTTCTTCTTTTGGTTCCTGAAG
The DNA here is from genome assembly GCA_033557465.1 of Ichthyophis bannanicus. Classification (NCBI taxonomy): domain Eukaryota; kingdom Metazoa; phylum Chordata; class Amphibia; order Gymnophiona; family Ichthyophiidae; genus Ichthyophis; species Ichthyophis bannanicus. Next base: position 850,129,881 of record CM066032.1, read on the forward strand.
CGAGATGCCGTTCCCCCTTCCTTCCCATTGTTTCCTCTGCAGTTACTTGTTTAGCGGCTGTAGCTCTTGGACTAAAACTGTTGTGCCGCTCCTCTGCCCCTCCCTTAATGTTTCTCTGCTCGTCCTCTGTCTATGTCTTGTTTTGTCCTTGTAGTCCCTGCAGTCAAGAAACTAAGTATTATTTGTAAACCGCTATGAGGTACTAAACCATTAGTGGTATCCCAAATCACTGTAAATAAATAAATTGCATGTCCCGATGCTGGCCGGCTAGCATTGGGGCGTTCCATGTGCAGAACAGGGATTTAGCCTGCCGGTGGTGATATTGAAGCGCTGGCTGGTTAACCCTAACTGGCTAAAGTTAGGACAGCTGAATGGCTATGTTTAGGACAGCTAATGTTAGCCACTTTAGCTATCTGGTCAGCAGCTGAATATCGCCACCGACCAGAGCTACTCAGCTAACCAGGCAACCTGGATATTCAATACCAGTGGCCAGATATGGCCCCGATGTTGAATTTCTGGGTTTAAATTAAAGGGCGATGGACGGCTGCTTTAAGTGTGTTGGTTGCCCCCACTGAAAATGCCCCCCTCATGTTTTAATCATCTAAGATCTCGGACCATGAAACAGTTTGAACAGATAGTTTTCTGGTGAAATCTCTATTGGTGAGCTTTATTTTAGAAATATCTTGAAATGAAAAGCTATTAAAATTACAGGGCTCAGTATTCAGCCTGCATAACCATTGGCATTTACTGCATAAATTAAGCACCATTATAGGTATAAGCAGTGACACTAAATAGATGTCTGTTTCAGTCTCCCTTCTAACACTATCCATTCAATTTCCGCTTCCTGTAGATAGTGTCTGAATATTGATCCTGTCTGAATCATTTTAAAGCCCACCTTCACTTCACCTCATTCTCAGTCCCATGTTATGCAGATAGTATTGGGCTGTTCAGTCAGATTTTCAGATGACTACCATGTGCATAGCTTTTTAAAAATACATGGATAGCATGTTCACCAACTGCCAGCAAACGTAAAGTTTGATTTCAATATTGGGCCAACTGTGTGTCCTGTCTTTCTAACCTTTGAATGACTACACCTAGCTAAATCAACCTTGGCGTCAAGTTAGGTAATTGGGAGGACATCAGAGTGTTTACGTTTTCAGATTTGAGGTGGGTTTTAAGGAGGCATAGGAGGGCGACAGGATCACAATATGTGCTTGAGACTTGAACGGAGGCCATAGAGAATATTGCTATTCCTTTTTGTTATTCCCCGTCTTCTTCCTCTACTTTGAAGGCTCTATATGGTGACAAGCAATATTCAATTTCATCTCCATCAGTGGTGGACGCAGGGCCGGCCCAACCATTAGACAAACTAGGCGGTCACTAGGGCAGCAGCTTCTGGAGGGGGTAGCTACAGCCCAAACAAAGCAGCCACACTGAATCATCAAGGCATACTTTTACCTGCAGGAAGAATGGGCAATAGAGTATGTACTGGATGCTCAAAACAAAGTTTAATATTTAAAAGAGTGATGCCCAAATATGCATTTTTTATAGTATTGTTCTGAGAGGGGCGATGTTGAGATGATTACAATTAAGTTTAATGATCAAAATCGAGTGGGGGTGCTAGGGGGTCTAAAAGTTAATTGTGAGGGGAGTACAAGGCTGATGTTTGGCCTAGGGTGCTTATTGCCCATGCACGGACCCTGATTGGAGGAGTAGCCTAGCACTTAGCTCAGCAAGCTGCAAATGAAGAAAACTAGGGTTCAGATCTCACTGATGCTCCTCATGACCTTGGGTAGGTCACTTAAGCCTCCATTCCCTCAAATACAAATGTTTATTGTAAGCACTCTGGAGACAGGGAACTACCTACTGTACCTGAATGTAACTCACCTAGATCCTACCAAAGTCATCAGATGGTCATTTGTTCTCTATGCCTGGATTTAGTTCATGCCTTTCTCAGAAGTTCAAGACAAGGTATGTTTACATGTGAAAGGTATTTTCCTGTACCTGAGGCAACAGAGGGTTAAGTGACTTGCCCAGTACCCAAGGAGCTGCAGGGGGATTCAAACTGTGCGTACCTGATTTTTAGCCCACCACTCTAACCATTAGACTGCTTACTGGCCCTTATGTGGTGGTGAATGGCGCCAACATTGACTATTGCTTATTTCAAATCAAGTACATTTGACCTTGTGGTGGCCCCGCTAACCCAAAGAAAGCTGTTAAAGAAAAGTTCAGCTCACAGCGTTGTGTGTGGCAGCTTTTCCAGACACGCAAAAGAGGCAGTTCGCCATTCTTTGGGTCAACAGTTCAGTCTGGTTCTGCCATTATTGACCTGGCAACTCAGAGTGTCTTTTTTTGAAAATTTTGCCGAAAACGATTTCAGTTTGTTTTGAGGCAAGTGAAATCGATGTGCTGGTTACTCGATTGACTGAAAAGGGGGATCGGCACGTGAGCCGGATGAAGAAAATGTTTATTTGGTAGTTCTCACCCGCTTTGCTCTTTGCCCCCTTCTGTGTCATTCCCCAAACCCAAATGAAGCAGTGGCAGAACCTCAAAATCTTCTCTCCCAGCATGTGCAGCTTGTTCTGGAGCCCAGACCTGACAGAGGGAGATGAAGGATTTCATCACAGCTGTCTTTATAGCCGTGTTTATTTCATATCTGAAATGTTTTTATATACATTAGCTATGCTATGACTTGCAGGAGAAAAAAGAAAGCAGTTTTACTGGAGGCGAAACAGCCACCTGTGAAAACTAATTGCGTATGTTCTGTTGCGATGGCATCTCTGATAATGATCCAGCAGGAGGACTGTAAATGTGCTCAACTTGTATGGAAATTACCTGCCTGCCATAGTGACTTCCACTCCTTAAGAAGTGGTGTGGCCTGCGAATGCAGTTCCACTATAGTGCAAGGACCAAAGGGGGCAGCTAATCAGTGGAGCATTTGCTAGTCATCTAAACATGTTTCACTCTTGAAGGAAAGTAGTGGAGCCCAACGCACTGGCCATTCTCTTGGATAAAATGACAGGCAGGTTCAGAAAGCAAATAAGAGGACAACAAGGGCCTGATTGACCAAGATCTACCTTTCTATTCAATTCCTATAAGGAACAAAAAATGCAGTCAAATAAGACTCCATGTGTTATTCACTCCCCCCCCCCCAGTGGCGGCACGAGGGGTTCTGTGGCCCTAGGCAGACCCTCAGTGCTGCCATCTTCCCAAAAGACTGCAGTTTCGTTCAGCCTGCCATGCCGCCCCCACCTTGTGCTGAAATGGTGGTGGCTGAACTGGCACTTCAGCGCTACGTCGGGCCTTAAAGTGCCCATGCGCATGCGTGCTTATGGCCTGCCACTTCTGGCCCCCCTCTGATGAACTTTCTTGCAGCATAGGCAGGAGCGGCAGGCTGGAACTGCGCAGATGTGACCACCGTGCTGCTGAAGCAGCAGCTCAACTGCCGCTTCCTGGGGGGTTTGGTTAGTAATGCCGCCCACCAGGGTCTGCCGGCCTAGGTGACTGCCTAGTTCGCCAAGTGGATGGGCCAGCCCTGACTCCCCCCTTCCATCCAAACCTTTATGTGAAAGGTATCTATCTGTTATGTGTGGCTTTAGTTCTATTTTAAACCCCTCAGCATTGCTTTTACATTAAAGTAATGATTAAAAATGTTGTGCCTGATATTGAGTTGGGCAGGCTATGCTCCCCTACGGCGCATAGCCCTGACCGCTGACCCTTATCTCTGGATATTCAGTGCCAAGGTCATATGAGGTCCCAGCATTGAATGTCCAGAGATCGCCGCACATGCTTGGAGCTGCAGTAGCTAACTGGGCAGCAGTGATATTGCATGCTGGTTAGCTCCCATGCCTTAAAGGTAGGCAAGGGTTTTCCTCATCTATCTTTTAGGCGCAGGTCGCTAGCTGGGCAATATCACCACTGTTCGGTTAGCGACAATCTCAGCATCCACTCTGCCCTGGAACACCCCCAACACACACTGATGCCAACCAGAGAGCATCGGGGCCTTAGGGGAGTTAGACGGAGATATTCAATGGCACTAATCGTGTAGGTCTACAAAACAAACAAAATCCCCACAGACTCTCACTCACTGAATGCTGACCTAACAAGAGTCCTAGAGTAAACAATGAAATCTGTAAAGGAGGGGGAACCCACATAATTCAATTATGACGTATCCTTTCAACGTGGCGACTGTCAAAGAGCATCTAAAAAAGTAGACCGAGGGGCACACATTCTATCTAGAGAAGCCTCAGACCAGGGGGTGGGGGGTGGAAAACGCGATATGGCAGAACAATGCTACTAAAAAGGCAGCAACCACTTTAGCTCTTTCAGTGTCAATCATAAGCCTCTAATGTGTTTAACAATTTTTTAAATGCATTTAAAATAAATAGAATCACTTAGCTGCATGGAGGGCCCCTCAGCCAACAGCACAGAAACTCCGTTAATGCTGGATTATGAATTTAAACTGGGCTGCGTCAGGACAAGACTACCAGCTTCTCTAAAGTTTCTCTGTATGAAGAACTAAGCCCCCCTACCACATTTAAAAGGAGACAGCTGAGAATGCAAACAGACCTCTACCAATCAGATCAAATGGCCATCATCCAATCAAGGGATTCATTGAGACCCGCTGGATGCACTGAATTCAGGGTGAAGATCCACTTCTGCTCCAGTCTTGTTAGCTTCTGAAGTCTGTCACCACTTGTAATTTCAACCGCGGTATCAGTGATGAACCAACGCATATCCTCCCATTGATGAGAAAATTGTAGGCAATGTTGTACCATAGGTGCATGAACCATCTGAGTAGAAAGACGCAATTTATCTTCAAGTAAACAAATTCTAACTCTGTGGTAAGTTCTACCCACATAAACCTTATTACAAGGGCAAATGACCACGTATACTGCCCAAGTAGACTGGCAGTCTGTATGATGTTTCAAAGCAAAAATTTGCTGAGATTGTGGATCTTGCCATTCACTAATGTCCAATGAGAACTCACACATAGAGCAGCGATTGCAAGGTTGATGACACCCCCCATGCAAAGGAGACAATCTCCTAAGAGCAAAATCTGTAAGAACCAAAATGTCTCTCAGATTTTGTGCTCTGCGAAAGGCAAAGCATGGGCCATTCTGAAAGACCCGATGAAGGGCCAATACATGCCACTGTTTAGCAATACTTCGAGCTATTACTTGTGCTTTGTCTGAGTATTATAAAATAGCCACTTGTTTGTCCATTTCAGAGGTCCATTGTTTGTCCATTTCATTTCAAGATTTCTATTGTCAGGCAAGGACTCTCATGAGTAACTTACGAGAGCATGCTTACCCAAAAGAGGTTATCAAGGCAGCTTATTTATGAGCTAAATTTGCAAATCACTAAATTTAGCTCCTAAATAAGCTGCCTTGATAACCTGTTTTGGGTAACCACGCTCTCGTAACTTACTCATTAGAGTCCTTGCCTGACAATAGAAATCTTGATCAGAAGAACAAATACGCCATATTCTTAGAAATTGCCTAATCGGTAGTGCCCGCTTTAACTTAAAAGGGTGATAACTCTCGAAATGTAATAGTTGATTGTGATCTACTGGTTTCTTATAGAGAGAAGTGTGTAAACATCTATTCTCTAAGATGATTTGTACATCCAGAAGTGAAATTTGTGTGATAGAACAAGACATAGTGAAATGCAAATTAGAATCTTGCCTCTAATGTGTTTAACAATGCTTCAGCTTCAATAAAAATATCGGGCCCAGTATTTGAAAGGCCCAGTAAACTGTGTAAATGCCTTTAATCGGACAATGAGTGAATTCAATTAAACTTTCTTGCGAGACCATACATGGACAGTATACATGGTTATTTGCCCTTGTAGTAAGGTTTATGTGAGTAGAACGTGCTGCAGTTAGGATTCGTTTACTTGAACATAAATCACGTCTTTCTACTGAGATGGTTCATGCTCCTATGGTACAACATTGCCTGCAATCTTTTCATCAATGGGAGGATATGTGTTGGTTCGTCATTGATACCGCGGTTGAAATTATGAGTGGTGACAGACTTCAGAAGCTTACAAAACTGGAGCAGAAGTGGATCTTCACCCTGAATTCAGTGCATCCAGCGGGTCTCAATGAATCCTTTGATTGGATGATGACCATTTGATCTGATTGGTAGAGGTCTGTTTGCATTCTCAGCCACCTCCTTTTAAATGTGGTAGTGGGGTTTCGTTTTTCATACAGAGGAACTTTAGAGAAGTTGATAGTCTTGTCCTGACGCAGCCCGGTTGAAATTCTAGGGCGAAACTCGAGTCAACATAATCCAGCATTAACGGAGTGTCTGTGGTGTTGGCTGAGGGGCCCTTCATGTAGCTAAGAATTTCTATTTATTTTAAATGCATTTAAAAACTTGTTAAACACATTAGAGGCCTATGAATGACACCACAGGAGGTAAAATGGTTGCTTCCTTTTTAGTGGCATTGTTCTGCCATATCACGTTTTCCACCCCTCCTCCCCCTGGTCTGAGGCTTCTCTAGATAGAATGTGTGCCCCCGGTCTACTTTTTTAGATGCTCTTTGATAGTCACCACATTGAGAGGGAACATCATAATTTTATTGTGTGGGTTCCCCCTCCTTTTCAGATTTCATTGTTTACTCTAGGACTCTGGCTAGGTCAGCACTAACCATGTAAGTGCCATTGAATATCCCGATTAAAGGCATTTTCATGGTTTACTGGACCTTTCGAATATCGGGACCGATATTTTTATTGAAGCTGAAGCATTTCTGAGTCCCCTGGCATTCTCTGTGTAGAAGATGAGGCTGATGCTTGCTCACAGGCCTGTCAGATAATCATGTTCCCTTTGTTTTATAAATTTACAGTTTTTTCCAAACTAAACATATTTCAGAACATTTAATTCTTCCAGAGAGAAGGCCAGGTAGCTCTTCTTAAATGTTGCAGGTTTATTTCCACTCAGGCACGCATACACACATTTCCAACCACTGTGATATAATGATAAGGCAGTGCATGTCTTCCCTGCCTTTGTATGACCTTGTAGTGTATTGTCAACCGCTTTGATTGAAGGAAAAGGCGGTATACAAATCATGTCAAATAAATAAATATACAGTATATGCACTTGTATTTATTGAAACTTGCTTTGCATTAGAATACTCAGATCCATGTACATCATTAAACCATCAAGTTACAAACAGGAGGCACACAAATAGCAATTGCTATAAATGTAATCAACTCCTCCAAGCGCTAGCAGGAGTTGTCTCCGCATCCTATCGAACCTCCTGATGAAACTTACGTGAAACGCAAATGTGGTGCCGAATAGTGGCGTCGGGGCAAGTCAAGATAACACAGAAACAAGACAAATAATGAGATAAGTCTTTCTTACTTATTGCATTCGCTTATAGAGTATAGAGAAGAACACCATCACGATAATCATCATTTTGTTCTGAATGCATATGTATGAAAACAAACATGAACTGAGGTCATTGATGCAATGCAAGTACAGCAGGGATTTAATTCCGCAACATGTACTGAAAAAGTCTGAGACCCAGTTCCATCAATCTTTAAGATATTTTGCGAAATACGTGGAAGAGAGTTTTCTTTGGAAAAATCTATAACTAATTAAGTAAATAGCCTTGAACGTATTGGAGGAGTTGATTACATTTATAGCAATAGCTAAATCCTCTGTGAAATAGACCTATAATTTTTGGGTGTCATAACACAAATAGCAATGACAATCACATGAAATAAAGAAAACCTTGATATGTAATAGTGAACCACAGCTAAATCCAAAACATAAACAGCAAATTAGACCAAGAAGACTCTTAACGGCACATCAATTTGAAGACCCAGGTCTTCATTGTTTTACTAAAATCCAGCAAAATCCACTGTTTCCTGAATCATATTTGGTAAGGAGTCGCAAAGGCCTGAACCAGCAGAGGGAGACAAAGATGGAAGTCCTGTGATGATCTCAGCATTTAGCAGCATCTAAGGTGTTAGTGTTGTAAGCCTCTGAACTTTAGCTTTAGGACTTTCAGTTTAAAGTGGCTGGCTACTTGTAGCTATTGTGAGGTCCATAGGAGAAGTGAGATATGATCTCTTACTTTTATTCCCTGATTCGGTTGAACGGCATAACTTTTTTGTATGCACTGCAGCTTACACACTTCTTTTCTTGGTAAGCCAGAATGTAGGCCTTTACAGTAGTCAATCTTTGACATGGTGGTTACATGGATGGATCACTGTAAGCAAATTTTCTCTAGATAAATATGGATGAAAGTGAGACAGAACCATTCGCAGAGTCATGTTGAGAGAAAAAGCACTGTTCAGCCCAAGGATATGGGCTTGATCAGACAACAGCAAACATGGCCCCTCTATTTAGATCAGGGGGTCTCCATTTCCAGCCCTGGAGGGCCGCAAACCAGTCAGGTTTTCAAGATGTCCCTAATGAATGTTGTTGTTGTTAAGTGCCGTCGAGTCGGAGTTGACTCATGGAGACCCTCTGAATAGCTATCCTAAATTGTGTTTGGTCTTCAGTCAGGCGGCTCATTGTTGACAGACTGGTACCCGTAGCTGCTGTTATTGTATCGATCCATCTTATTGCTGGCCTTCCTCTTTTGCGTTGACCCTAATGAATATGCATGCGATAAATTTGAATACAGTGGGGCAGTGCATGCAAATATATCTCATGCATATTCATTAGGGACACCCTGAAAACCTGACTGGTTTGCGGCCCTCCAGGACCGGAAATGGAGACCCCTGATCTAGATCAAAGAGGGTCAAGCAAAATGAAGGCATCCTACTCCACGGAATTTCAGTCTTTGTTGAACTGACCCAAAAATTCATGAACTTAAAGCCAAAAGGGTATTTGAGACATGTTTTTACACAGTGTCTCTGGTCTTCTGACCAATTAGACCTGGATGTCATCTGCATATATACATGGGGTCCTATGTAGATCTTGCATTATGTCTTATGTTAATTTGTAAACTGTGGAAATTATATAGGATCCGTGGTATAGCTTTGAAAATAAATAAATACAATAAATAAACTGTCCCAGAGACTGTACATTTGTATTAAAAATCAGGGGACAGAACTCACTCCTGCAGGTTACTAAAATAAAATGACTTTATTTATATCCATTGGTGTATAGTTTTACTGTATTGTAATGAATAAACCCACCTTTCCACTTCATTACAGAAGAGGTTGCTTCCATTCTGTACCTCTGGAAAGAGAGCCCCTTGTCCTTGGGGTTTACCAGATGGGCTCAGGTTATGAGGGACAGGCCAAATAGCTTAATTCCCTTCAACCTCTATTCCATTCCATTTCAGAAATGGTGATCTTTGGTTGCCTAATAAAAGTAGGATTGCTAGTTGCTGCACACAGTGAGATGAGTATTGAAGTTCAGGATGGACTCAGAGCCTGCTACTGATAATCGGAAGCTGTCTTGTAACCCTTCCTTAGTATATACCCAAGGGCAAGTGAGTGGCTACCTCAAGAGGCCTGTTTGTCCAGATAGGGGTACTCTAGATAGCTTGTGAGAGAAAGATGGTTCCATCAGTGGAAAACAGAAATTATATCTCCTCTCCAGGCAGTGCGCTAATGGCCTAACATTTCCCAAAGGTCTGTTTTCCAGATTCTCAGGGAGAGGAATTCTGCATGTTACAGATTCTGTAGGTTCACTTTAGAATGTTAGTATCTGTAGGGAAGTGAAATCCCAAATATAGTCTGTCTGCATCATCATCATCACTGGTTGTACTGCTCTGGGAAACACACAGGAGGGCATTTTGGAAGAGCTACAAAGTGCTGAGATGTGCAAAATTCTACTTCACATGTGTAAAAGGACTTTCAGAAACACTGTTATTACACGTGTATAGATTTCAAGGGGTATGGTGTGCCTTCCGTGAGCTTTTAAAATATACCTGTACTTCCTGCTTTACAAGAAAAATGCAAATTTATTTCAAAAAATTGCTCTGTCAGCATTTACATAATCTATGAATCATGCATAAGAGTGAGCTAAGTGCTTGTTTGTTGCTGGGATTTCGAGGAGTGAGTGAGGGAGCATTTGTCTTTATCCCTCTGACCCAAAAAACAACCTCAAAAAGCCCAGAATTTGAGGTTTAGAACTTGTCTTGTACGTCTAGGTTTGCACGATCCGACGCTTAACACATCTAACATACCAAGTGAAGCTGCTCTTTTTTTGCACATGGTTTTTCGTAGAACGACTGCTCCGGTTGTAGGTGCCTGCAAATAGGTTTGTACTCGTGCACACCCTTCTACATATTTTACAAAAGGCTTTTGGGCCTATTCTGTCCTGTGATTAGCGGGGATGGACTCCATCCCCGCTATACGTCCCCCTTGCCGTCCCCGACTAAACCTCCCCGTACAAACAAGGAGTTTGTATGGGGAGGCTTAGATGGGGGCTGGAAGGGGCGGTGTGGAGATGGAGTTAGGGCAGGCAGTGGGGGGTCTGTCATCCCAGAGGTACAGGGCCGATTCTGAAGTCGGCCCTGTACGTCCGGGGGCGGCAGACTGGACCAGGGACTTATTCCACCCTGTAGGTGAAATAATTCCCCCTAGACATTGGGGGAAAGGAGGCCCAGCCAGCAACGAAAAGGTGAGGGGTGCAGGAGATTCCCCGCAGCCTGACCCTGGCCTTGGGAGGCCAGATCAGGAGTCGGGCTGCGAGGAAAGGGAAAGTGGTCGGTGACCGGATGCACAGAAGCCGGGACGCACAATACGGAATGTTTCTCCACGCATGTAGTGAGCCTTTTGTAAAATACCCAGGAAATCATGCATTCCTCTCCTGACCTAGATGGCCCATGCAACATGGGGCTTAGAGAAAGAGATTCCAACACTGGGGCTCTCTGAATGAATCCTGGATTTTCAGTAGTCGAGCAGAGTCAGAGACACCGTCAGTTTTGAGTCCGTGCTACATGGCTGTTTTTTAAGTGCCAGTAAAGCGCTTGGAAGTTCAAGTCAGATCAAATTATTTGACCTGAAATGAAGCTTCTCATTTCAGTCCTAAGAGCAGATCTAATTTAAATTGGATACATCTGCTTACTTTCTCAGGAGGCAGTGGTGGCTGGTCAGGGTGGGGAAAGTCTACCCCAGTAAAATCTGTTGCCAGATGTTTTATTTTCATTGCTGTCCCTAAGATACTGCTGCTCTTATCTACATCATTCTTACATGAAACTAAGGATATTTTACTTGCTGTCCAGTCTTCCAGACTAAACACGTACATTTTTTTTTTTGTGTGCAGTTTCCTTCTGTTCCTTTGGGTTTCCGGTTCAAGCAGAACCAGCCTCTGCAAGGCAGGCAATAGTGCCATGAGCCGTTATATATTTATTTATTAAATTCCTAATCACTACAGGCGTTCAAAGTGAGGTATACAAAAGACAAAAATGAATACAATCAAATCTAACACATAGGATACCCTGGGATACTCTCTGGGTGGATTCCAGGATCACTGTCTGTGGAAAGGCTGGCACTGCAAGTCCATATTCCCAGGGTCAAGTTGGATGGCAAAAAAGTCTTGCTTTCAAAGCCTTACCAGTTTGGATTTTTCTTCTCACTCCTGTACCCAGTCAGCAGTCAACACAGTCATTCTTGAGAAATGTAAATGCCCAGTTCAAATAATTATTTTTAAAAAAGGGGGTTTTTTTTGATTGATGAAGGTCTTCAGACTGTACATACGCAATTATTCATCAGTGTCCAGCATCAAAAGAGGTTAGAAACACAAAGACATTTGGTTGGCTCCCTAGATCCTTCTCACTCCCCTCTGCAGACTCCAAATCCTCCTCCCCCCACAGGATCCTCTTAGGCTCCTTTGTCTTCTCACTTGGCTGGTTACTATACGTTCACACTGGTCTTCTTACTCCTCATCTATCCTTCCACTTCTTCTTGATGCCTTGAACCTTTTTGCAGCATTTGACTTCTTGAGATGCCCTCTGCGCAGTAGTTCCTCTCCCATCCTTAGAGCTCCTGGGCCTTCAGGGCCCTCTCCTAGAAGCTAAGGTGCTCTCCCTAAGCACCAGCACCTTCAAAGAAAGCTAGAAAAGGAAGGATAAAGCCATTCCCTCACCACAGAGCTTTGTACTTGCTCCTATAGCCCCCCCCCAGGGATAGCTCATTTACATATCACCTCCCACTACTTACCACATGCTGCCAGCAGGGCCAGTGATAAATCAGTGATCCTGTCACACACAAAACAATCTAAAAGCAAGAAAACATGTTAAGTCATCAACAGTAAATAAAATAAGCAAAAACATTCTAGACATATAAATTATATGCTCTGCTAAAAATGTTACTCTGTCTTCTCCATTAACCCCTCAGAATTTTAATCAACCATAACATACTTCCTGAAAAGTAAAAACTGACATGCATTTGCTAACAACTGGACCTTTAGTCAACGGAGAAAGATTACATCAATCTTTACAGAACTGCCTAGGATTTTTCTTCTTCTTGTTATATTTATTTATTTTTTTATTTATTGACATTTATATTCTGTACAATACTAAAGTATAGGCAGATCACAATTAACATACACAATAAAAACATAAAACACCAAACTAAAATCCAAAATGCACATATAATACATGGTGTCTATAATTATAACATAAAATCATGATAAAACCAATATGAACTTATTAAAATGTTGTCTATATTGACTAGGTACACCTGCATAAGTATATTAGAATCTAATCAGGAAAAGCCTCTTTAAAGAAGGACGCTTTAAGTTTCTTTCAAAACTCTATTAGATGTGAGATTTTGCGTAACTCCCATGGTAGTGTGCTCTATAGGGAGGCCGCTCCTATGGAGAACATAAAGTCATGCAGTTCAAATGAATTTGAAGGAGGGAATGTCAAGTAACATAGTTATCACAGCCAGAATCCACAGCCAAGGGATACACACGGTGGCTTCCTGTGAACACAGCTAACATGGACTCTAAGGGGGTCATTTTGGAAGTCCTAAGTCTGCTTTGCACATCAGAAATTGGGCTTAGAGACATTTTAGAAGCCAGCTCTGAAGACATTCAAGTCTGAACAGTGGCGTGGTGGAGGTGTTCCTAGGATGCTGGATGTCCCCACCTGATCCCAGAAAGGTCCTGAACATCAAGCATCACCTTAGATCTGCTCCCAAGCAGGAACAGCGCTCGTTTTGGCTGAAAACCATCCAGAGACTGTAGAGAAGAAAGCGCTCTATCACCCTCAGTACTCAGCACCATGTCAGTGGTAGCAGCAGTGCGATTTGAACCCTGGCTGCTCTGTGCCTATTCCCACTACTCTAATCGTGAGAAGAGCTGGCGCTACCACGAGGTAAAATAGGTGCCTGCTGCCGCCAGTAGTGGCAATAGCCCTCAAACCGTGATGCAACACTTTCTAACACTGACATTGCATCACAGGTTCCTGCAGTTCAGAATGTGCCGTTTCTGTCCCCCTCCAAAACTGGAAGCGGCATCGGGGGGGGGGGGGGGGCGTGGAAACAGCACGTTCTGAACAGGAGGAACCCGCGATTCAGCGCCAGAATGTTCGTAAGCGCTGCATCGCAGCTTTGGGCCTATTGCTGCCGCTTTAAGCCCCAGAGAGGGGTGGCAGCAGTGGCAGTTGGGGCAGAGGGCCTACGGTGGGGGGAGGGGTGGCAGGATTGAGGGCCCGCCTAGGGCACATCCAGTCCTTGCACCAGCCCTGCTGTTAGGCTAGCCTGGATGTTCAGGTTCTGAACTATGATTCTGGGGATATATAGCTAGACTCCCCTGAATGTACATGGATGTCTCTTCTAAAATTCCTGTCATAGTTTTTAATCTAATTTTATTGTTTATATTCTGCAAACTTTCAGCACCATGACTGTACAGCACAGAATTACAATGATCTTATTGAAATTCCAGTACATTGAGAAGGCTTTTGACATGGTCAAGTAACCTTACTTATTTTCTGTACTTTAGAAATTTGGATATGGGGAAACTTTCCTTTATTGAATTCAGGCCCTTTATTTATCTCCTTCATCTCATGTTGTTGTTAATGCGTTTCCCTCTGTTTTGTTTAGTTACATCGAGGCACATAACTCCAATACTTAAGCAGCTACCCTGGCTACCTGTCAAAGTAAGAACAAAATACAAGGTCATATTAACGACCTTCAGAGTATCACAATCCTCAACATACCTTTTCTCCCTACCACAGAAACCCCCCAACAATAGGGCCAGCAGAATTTATTTATTTATTTATTTATTTAATTAACAGTTTTTGTATACCGTCTTTCTACAAGTCAAGACGGTTCACATGAAACATTATAATACAGTATATTACAACTGTTTACAAGGAACAAGGAACACAATATAAATAAATATAACTAGGTAACAAGTAACAATTAACTATGGTACAAATAATAGGTGTAACTGTGGCACCTGACTACCATGATCGGAGATCAAGGTCAAGGTTAACTTTATACATTAGATAGAGATACGGGGTTAATTTTGTAAAGAAGTGTGGACATTTGGGTAGAAGGTAGATCATGATGGTTAGGAGTTAGGGTGGGAGGGAAAAATATTCTAGGAAGAGGTGTGTTTTTAGTTTCTTGCGGAATTCGACGTGGCTCTCACAGTTGCGCAGTTCGGGGGGAGGGAGTTCCATAAGGATGGGGAGTAGAGGGAGAAGGCTCTATTGCTAGTAAGTTGTTTACAGTACCTTTTGGCTGTTGGTATGGATAGCAGGTTTTTGGTAGAAGTACGATGTGTTCTTGTGTTACTAGGCAAGGTAAGAAGTGCAGTGAGACAGGGTGCTGATTCATTTGCAATTATTTTATGAATAAGAGTAATAACCTTAAATTTAATTCTGTGTTGTATGGGGAGCCAGTGAAGGTCGTAGAGGACAGGTGTGATATGAGCACGCCTGGGGTTGTTGGTTATGAGTCTAGCTACCGTATTCTGGGCTAATTGGAGAGGTTGGATTGTATTTTTGGGGAGACCATGGTAGATTAGGTTGCAATAGTCATGCGAGGGGATTGTAAGAGACTGACAGACAGTGCGAAAGGAGTTAGGGTTTAAGATGGGTTTATGATTACGGAGGGTGCGTAATTTTGCATAGATTATATTGGTGGATCTTTTTATATGTTCAGTGAAGGAGAGGTTCTGGTCAATGATGATTCCAAGATATTTTACTTGGTTTTTTATAGTGAGTGGGAGATCAGCAATGGTGAGCGTTAGAGGAGGGGAGTATGTAAGGTTGGAAAATACTTGAAGTACCTCTGTTTTGGATTGGTTGATAAGAAGATTGTGTTGGGAAAGCCAGGATTTGAGGCAAGTTAGACATTCATTGATTTTGGTGAAGTTGGGATTGGAGAGGTTAAATGGGGTGAAACACATCATGTCTTCGGCATATATTTGGTACTGAATGCCATGTTCTTGAAATATTTTGCAAGCAGGTTGAAGGAAGATGCTGAAAAGTAGGGCGGATAGGCTAGATCCTTGAGGTACTCCTTGTTTTAGTATAAATGGGAGGGAGGTGTCATTTCGAAGACGGACCTGTTGAGTTCTGGAGTTCAGATAAGATTGGAACCATTTGAGTGTAGTGTCTCTAAGGCCTATTTCGTGAAGTCTGGTTAGAAGTTGATTATGAGGAAGAGAGTCAAATGCGGCAGATAGGTCAAGGAAAATGAGTAAACATCCTTGAGTAGGGTTTTGGATATGTAAGTATAAGGAGTCTAGTAGGGAAGTAAGTAGAGTTTCAACTCCGTGATTTCTTTTAAAACCATGTTGGAATATGTCAAGGGGGGAGTGATCATCAATGTAGTTCTGTAGTTGGGTTTGGACTATTTTCTCAGTAATCTTTGCCAGGAAAGGGATACTGGAGATTGGTCTGTAAGAGGAGGGGGAGGTAGGGTCAAGTTTTGTCCCTTTTGTGATTGGGCGGATAGAGGCACATTTAAGAAGGGGTGGAACAGAACCTGACTTGAGGGAGGTTTGTATTATATTTAGAATATAGGGGCTAATGGTTTTACTCGTGGTTTTAATCCAATGGGCTGGGCAAGGGTCCCGAGCTGAGGTTGAGGTGTTCAGGCCTTTTATGACATCAGTTACATTATCTAATGTGATAGTTTGAAACTCATTCCATGTGTTTGGGCAGGGTGAGTTGAGAGGTTGAGAATGCCCCAACAAAACACACTTATGATATCGTCCATAATCTCAAAGAGCAACAGGACTACTGCCAGCAAGAGTTTTCTCTCTATGCCCCGGTTATATGGAATACACTACTTGACCACCTACAAGAGACAACTGATCGGATGGATTTCAGTAAGAAGCTAAAAACTCTCCTTTTCAGTGAACACTTTGGTAGCAAAGACTCACCCCCAAGACCTATACTCCCCCTACTCACTCCTCCTAACCCTCCCCCCCACCACTTAACTTAATGTGGTTCTCCACTATGTTAACCTAGATTCTACTATAAGCATGTTCCAATTATGTTCTGTATCTCATATCACTTGTATAAATTAACCCGAGTTACATTTGTCCTAATCATGTTCCATGTATATTTTATTCCACATTACTTCTCTGTAAACCGCCATAGCTTTAAGATTAGGCGGTTTATAAACCATCTAAATAAATAAATAAATAAGAATGTCCATTGTCCCCTTTGCTGTTTGTTTTAGCGATAGAGTCATTAGCAATTGCAGTAAGGAAGTCCACGATGATTTCTAGTATTGAGTTAGGGAAGGAAACTCATCGTATCTTGCTATATGCGGATAATACACTGCCCTTTCTGTCCAAATTGTCCTCTTCCTTCCCCTGGTTGCTCTTCTTACTGGACGGCTTTGGGAAAATGGCTGGGTATTCAATTAATTTTTCCAGATCAACCATTACGCCTTTTAGAGCAGAAACAGCCCCTAGAGTAAAGAAATTTCACTTTTAAGAGTGACCACATTTAAATATTTAGGAATATTAATTCCAGAAGATCTTTCCTTACGTACTCCTTAAATTATGACAAAAAGTTGAAACAAATTAGAGAGGATCTAACCCAATGGAAAGATACAGCCATATCCGGGGTTGGAAGAATTAACGCATTGAAAATGTTGGTTCTGTCTAAATTGGTATTCCTGTTTTCTAACTTAAATGTCTAGGTTCTGAGAACTTTTTTCAGAGCTTTATGTAGATTATTTACACAGTTTGTTTGGCCAGGAAGAAAGCCACTTATAAGGTATAGTTTGCTAGTCCCCCCTAAATGCCTTGAAGGGGTCAGATTCCCCAGTATGCTCTGGTACTATTGGAGCTCCTGCTTGAGTGTTGTGAAGAGTTAGAGTTGGGGAAGTATAAATCTTCACTGAGTCAGATTTGAAAGCCTGATGGTTAAACTTTTTATGCTGTTTGAGACTCTTTTTACAGAAGACTTACACCTCCTCTGATATCACCCCATCATCCTTTTTTCAATTTGACAACTTTAAGCTGGAAAAAAATGTGCATTTTAACTAAAGACTTCAGTTTGTTATTGCCATTTATTCTTATTACAGTCCAAGTGTTTGTTCATGACATGTAGGGGCCAGATTGTTCAGAAGATACAGGAAATGCTTCTCCTGCCATTTTCTAAACTATTTTCTCAAGAAGGATTTCAAACTCAGAAAGGCTTGGAAAGTAATTCGGATCTGAATTGGTGAATTACTGTGTGCAAGCGAGTAACATGTAGATGATTTTATGATGTCCTTGTGAATTTGACAGTCTTCTTTTTGAAGTTTCAGGACACACATTTATTTCCATGTTTTATATGGTCCTAACTGAGCTACAAAGTGTCCCTGAGAAGCACAACTCTGTAATGAAATGTTCCCCTCCCTCCAACTGGGAACCAAGAGAATTAATACTCATCGTAAGCTGTTAATGAGAGCCTATGCAACCCCGTCTCAAGTGTATCAGTATGCGCTGCACACCAATAATCTCTGTTTAAAGGGGTGACAAGAAATTGGCTCCGTTGATCATCTTTGGTGGAAGAACCCTCAGATAAGATCTCCATATCCCTAGATGTCCATACTTTTCTGCTGGGAGCTACCATTGAAAATTGTGCTTCCTCCCTGCAGAATATTTTGGCCCAAAATTTATTGCTGGTCACCTCCTGTGATTTCCAGGTTTTGGAGGAGATTGATTCAGGCATATTTGGGATACCATATACGTGGAGCTGTTAGACACTTAAACGGGAACTTAAGAAGTTTGCAGCTACCTGGGACACCTTCTCTGCGACGGTATCCCTAGTGGGAATTAAGTCATGCTTCATGCCATAGCATCAGTGCTGTTAGCAAATTGTATAGATCCATTCTATGGAGTGACCTTATTTTTATGTTGAAAACCTAAAGCTATAAAATGTCAATACATAATAAACAAAAATATTCTCCCTCCCCCACGTAAACAATAGCCATAACATATCCCCCTTTCCCATCTTCAGATCCCTCCTATATTATCTAAAAGAGATCTGGGAAAGTTGGGTTTTCAATTGTCTTCTGAATAACAAATAATTCCCCACGTTGTTTAGCTCATCTAGCAGCATATTTCAGAAACCGGATACTGCACCAGAAAAAGTACTACTCCTTTATTCTAACCCAATTAAAATCTTTTGCAGTGGGCAGTGCTAAATGTAAAGCTCAATTTGAGTGAAGACTTCTACATAGTGAATATTTTGCCAGCAACTCAGGCTTTAAATACTAGACATATCACTTTAAATTTTATTCTTGATTCTATAGGTAACCAATGTAAAGAATTTAAGAGCTGTGTTACCCTATCCCTTCTACTACTAAAAGTAATCATTTTTGTGGCCAAACAGCAGGAGAAGGAGGTATCCGCAAAAAGTACAGTAGAGAGTAGTGGAAACCAAAAACCACGGCCACACACAGTAGTGTTTTGGATATCCGTACTGTGTTTGGCTGTGGTTTTTTGTTTCCGCTACTCTCTACTGTACTTTTTGTGGATACCTCCTTCTCCTGCTGTTTGGTTTCTTCCCTGAAGAATACCATGGCCTACACACAATGGGACAACATCTTCAGCTACTCAGAAGACCATTTGAATCATTTTTTAAAAGAACCACCCTTAGTTGAGGATGAGCCTGAAGATGCCAGCTTTGCTGACCGCTGGATAGATTTGATTCGTACCAAGAAAGCAGTCATTAGATATAAGTTACACTATGCAAGTATGCTGCAATACTGCAGGGTTAAATGAATCCCAAGAGGACTAAGGATGACAAGAGAACCTAATATGTTTCAAGACGATAAACCTTTTATGGATAGATGGTGTGCCATCTTAAAGAAATGTTCCCTTGACCTTATGGTCCTATTGGCTGAGACTGCAAAAAAGAAGGCTGAACAGATCAGTGTAGAGGCTGAGAGAAAAATGGACTCTCTTAAGTCTGAAGATAGACATTTTGAGAGACTTATTGGCGATTATAATAAGAAATTGGATGAATATCGTAGAGATATAAAAAGAGGGAAACTTGATAAACATAAACGTGATGCATTAGATTATAAGAACGATAATGTATATTTATGGTTAAAACCTTGGGCTCCTTTTAATGGTCAGCGTCAAGTTAGTTTTAAGGAGGATAATCATAATAATTGTAGTAATGATTATTCAAGGAAATATGACAGTTATCACAATAACGATCATTCCCGTAAGTATGATGGTTATAATAACCATAATGATGATTATTCAAAAAGATATGAATATTCTACTCATAGATAATGATGATTTCGCTACATCGAAAAAGAAAAATTCTCCTACAAATAGATACGATGATACACAGGAAAGGAGCAAAAAGCGTATAAGAAGTGAGTCAGAGGAACTCTTTGCCTCTCCTGTTTCCACTCCTCTCCCCATATCTCCTGGTACCTCCAGGGATTTTTAAAAGTAATCTGCACAGTGCAGGTCCAAGAAACCACCTCCTCATCGACTGGAATTCAGAGGGAGAGGAAGGGGCAGAGGCAATGTTTATCGGTCCTTCCAAAATCGCTCTCACGATCCTTATTAATTCAGGATGAATTTACATGTGCACAGAGTTCCTTGCAAGTTGACTTACCTGTTTTGAACCTCTCCTCTGTTTCTTTAACCAAATCAGAAATTGATATTTTACAGAAAGGTCTGTCATTTGTTCCCACAGCATCATATGATGCATTTCAGACTCGCATTGATCTGCATAAGACATCTTGTAAGTTACGGATTAAAAATTGTTTTTAGATAAACCCTGTGTGTCAAATGATCCCTCTGCAATACACAATAAATCTCATTGGTATCCTCCTGGCCCTATCGATCCTACTATACAAACTTTTATGGATTGTGTTCTACGAGATCTACACATGTAGTGTATGTTATTATCTGTCCCTGCTCTCTTTTATATGTTGTCAAGACTATTTGTGCCATCAAGACACGTATTCAAGAACATAAGAGTTGTACTAAAAGGAAAATTATGATGGCTCCCTTAGTGGAACATTGGACTTCACTCCAACACAGTCTCGATGACTTAAAGTTTTTTGTTATTAAGAAAGTTGTTGCTTCCTCTCGGGGTGGGGATCTTGACCGTAGATTAGTTCAAGAAGTACAGAGGTTTATTTTTCAACTGAATACAATGGTTCCAGGAGGGTTAAACAAGGAGATTGAGCATCATGCCTTCCTATACGTTTTTGTCTATGCCCCCCTTTGTTTTCCCTCTTTACGACTGCACACTGCTTCACTGTTTAGAGGTAGGTTGAGATTTTGGTAGTCATAACGACTTTTGTAATTGCTTATCTCATTTTTTAGTTTTTACTTTCTTCTTTGCATCTATGGAATATTTTCTGCCTTGGGCGGAGTTTATGGTTATGATTTTTGTTTTTATCTGTATTCTTATCTTTTTTTGTTTTGCTTTTTTATTTCTCGATATTAATTTTAATTCTGCCTTGGGCGGTGTTTATGGTTATGCTTTTTGTTCTTATCTGTATTTTTATCCTTTTTTGGTTTTGCTTTTTTATTTCTTGGTGTTAATTTTAATTCTGCCTTGGGCGGTGTTTATGGTTATTTTTATTTTTTCTGTTTTTACTGTATTTTTATCCTTTTTTGTTTTGCTTTTTTATTTCTCGGTGTTAATTTTAATGATTGCCTTGGTTTTACTATTCACAATGATGTCTGCAGTGTGAGTATTTACCACGATGTCTGTTTTTTAGTACAGTATTTATCTATTATTAATTGTATGTATTATTTATCAGTTGTTTGTTTTTTATATATGGCTTGAGTTTTTCATTCACAATGATGTCTGCAGTGTAAGTATCTACCACGATGTTTTGCGGCTTTTTTATCTTGATTATAGCAAATGGAATGTTTGTGAAAAAAGGGTTTCTTTCTCACCCTTTGATCGATCCTTTGTGTCTGTGTCGAGTTTCTGTTTCAGCATTGTTTATTTTCAGTCTATCTTGGTCCCATATGCTGCTTACACATTTCACTTCTATGTCTTCCGATTTTGCAATGTATATATGTCATCTCTTCCCCCCTTTTTTCAGTGTTGTGACCATCATTACAAAGTGGATGTTCTATTATACTTTGTATTCCCTTTTGTCAATTAATGTAACATCTTCAGTGGGTACTGTTATTACTTTATCTACAATGTTTATTTTGTACCTAGGGTGTTTTTTTTAGCTCTTGCATTGCTGACAGACAATGCCTCTTGACCTCCACTTGTTTATTGTTTTTTGTTTTTTTCCCACCTTTTGTATTTAATTTTATACAAAATGGATGTTTTGTACACGTTGCAACCTCTTTTTGTCAATCAGTCTGACGTTTGCAGTGGGAGGTGCCTTTGCCGTGTTTATAATGTCTGCTTTGCACCTGCACGGTGTTTTCCCGCTCTGGCACTGCTGACAGGTAACGTCTTCTGATTTCCACTCGCCCACTGTAATCTTTATTCTTTCATTCCATGATTTTATTTTTCGACCTGTTCGGTTTTCTAAAGAATGTGATATATTCTATGTACTCTTGTTTTTCTTTTGGTTGTTTTTAGATATTCTCTTTTAGTGTCTAAGTTTTAAGTGTTTGCTTTTCAATGCATTCCCTTTCTCTATAAATAAACACGATTGTTTTTTAGCATTGTTTATTTTCACTCTATCTTGGTTCCATATGCTGCTTACACATTTCACTTCTATGTCTTGCGATTTTGCAATGTATATATGTGATTTCTTCCCACCCCCTTTTTTCAGTGTTGTGCCCATCATTACAAAGTGTATGTTTTATTATACTTTATATCCTCTTTTGTCAATTAATGTAACGTCTTCAGTGGGGACTGTTATTACTTTATCTACAATGTTTATTTTGTACCTAGGGTGTTTTTTAGCTCTTGCATTGCTGACAGACAGTGCCTCTTGACCTCCACTTGTTTATTATTCAGTCTGATATTTGCAGTGGGAGGTGCCTTTGCCGTGTTTATAATGTCTGCTTTGCACCTGCGCGGTGTTTTCCCGCTCTGGCACCGCTGACAGGTAACGTCTTCTGATTTCCACTCGCTTACTGCAATCTTTATTCTTTCATTTCATGATTTTATTTTTATATGCACTATTTTGATAGTATATTATAAGGTACTTATATCTAATGTTTTATTAACTATTTATGATATATGATTTTGTTTTTTATTTTGTTTTCATGCTTTAGTATTTTTGTTTTTGTAGGTGTTTTTAATCATGTTTTTTGTGGTAATTACTTTTTATATATTATAGTTAAGGTTACTACTTACATATATACCTTTTTTCAATGTACTAATCTCACAAAACTTGCTATATTTATGTTGCCTATTTATTCATCATAGATTGGGAAGAGTGGCTTGGTCCACCCCTTAGATGCTTCTGTTTTGTTCCCCTTGGTAATGTATTATATATTTTTAATGTATTTTAAGTTTTTGTTTGCATTATCATTATTCATATTTTAATTTTATGTCCATGTTTGTCTTTAGACCCCTGACGAAGGCCTAGGGCCGAAACTGGCCAAGTTAAGGTCTGCTAATAAAGTTTTTGGATATCCCTACTGTGTTTGGCCTTGGTTTTTGGTTTCCGCTACTCTCTACAATCATTTTTGTGTCCTGCAATTTCTTTCGTGTCTTTTTGGCAACCCCCGATATATAGTTTTACAGTAGTTCAGCTGAATTAAGCTATCAGCTGGGCCAATGTATGGAAATGCTGAGACTCGTAGACATGCCGGTTACTGTTGAACCATAGCTGAAATGCCATGCATCCAGAGCTGTACCAAGGGGCACTGATATCATCACAGGGCTTCCAGGAAGCGTAAGAAGAATGAGTTATGGCATGCGGCTGGGGCGGAGGAGGGCACCAAATTCGTTAGTCGCACAGGACGCATTTCTAGCTTGCTACAGTCCTGCTTGCTCCCCCAGGAGTTGTTAAAACTGCCGCCACAGCATTCCCAGCCCTGACTGGTCTGGGTACCAGAAACTTGGTCTAAGAATCAAGGCCAGGGCTTCTGCATTGGGCCTGGCTGGTGATTCAGTGGTAAGCAATCTTAATTTTTAAGAGTCTTTTGTTGATCACCCTGTACCATGTGGTGTTATCCAGGGCTGCTGTTCTTCACTCCTTGTCCATCTAGAGGGGGCTGAGCTCTGACTGCTTAGGGGGCGTGATAGCATAAACTGCCAGTTGTCTGGGGTTACCGGTACTCCTGGAGCCCAATCAGCCAAATAGCAGGAGGCGTGCCAGACGGATGGAAGAGAGTGAACGATGAGTGCGAGAGGAAAGAATCGATAAGATGGAGAGAGAACGATGAATACAGAAGAGACAACTAGGTAAGCGAGGAAGACAGAGAAAGATGAAGCGAGAGAATGGTAAAGGGGATATAAAAGAAAAGCTAAGTAAGAAACAGAGAAAAATGATTGCAGATAAAGACTATATGGCCTTTGCAGTCTGTTCATCCACCCCGACTACTTAGCTCTACGATCTCCTCCTCTCTCTCAGAGATCCTCTGTGCTTTCTTCAATTCAGATATTGGCCTTGTTTCCAACACTTCTTCTGGGAGAGCGTTCCATAAAGGAATGTTTTCTTAGATTACTCCTAAGTTTACCCTCTTTATCTTCATCCTCTGACCCCCCTCAGTCCAGCGATTCCTTTCAATTGAAAAAGGCTCGCCACCCGTGGAAGGATTTAAATGTCTCTATCATATCTTCTTTATCCCATCTCTCTTCCAAAGTATATACATTGAGACTTTTCTGTCCCTATATGCTTTTTTTTTTTATTTTTTAAATTTATCTTTATTGCAGAATCACATCAGGAAAACAACACAATACAGAAGCCGAACCATTTACATCCCAATGTAATCCCCCCACCCCCAAAACCTCTATTGCAACATAATCCTCCTACCAGCTTAACGCCTATCCCTCCCGTCCACCCGGCGCAATGTGGGCAACTAGCAAACATGGGCTGCATGTTAGGAATCTAAAGAAGTCACCTTAGGGCTATGAACTGCTCCAGAGCATGCCACTTAGAGACCGTAAGTGTTTGGACCCTAAGATTCAATGATTTCTCATGGGCCTTTTCATATTTGACATACAGGCATACTCGATTCCACCATTCCAGCCAATTAGGTTTTATGGGGTTCTTCCAGTGGGAAAGTAAGAGCTGTATTGCAATCTGTAGCATGAAATTTAGTAGGAAAAAATTCTTCCGATCCAGAGAGGGAATCTCTGCTAGGTTCCTACAGATTAAAATATCCCAGGATAATGGAGCAGTGAATTTTAACATCCGTTAAACATCGATCAGTGTTTGCAGCCCCCAGTCCTGATGAAGATCCTTAACATTTCCTACATCTCTGTTAATGCAGTGTCTTAATTGTAACCATTGAAAGTAGCAGTCAGTCGGAAGGTCAAATTCCTCATGGAGAGTATCAAAAGTCTTCCAGGCTGCTTTATCCACCAGTTGCCCCACCGTCAATATTCCACACTTTTGCCATTTATCCCACGCACACTTTGTTTTGTTAACTTTAATCGCAGGATTATGCCATATAGGTGCATGTAACGAGACTGGGTTGTTCTTCCTAATAATTGGGAGTAGAGCTTGAAAAGCCATTTGTGTGGAGACATACTCCTCACTCGTGAGACATCGGGGCACAGCATTCCCATAAGCAAAGGCATTGGACAAGGTGCAGCCGTACGCTCTTCAACTTCCAGCCACGTAGGTTTCCAAGAGAGAGTCTCACTCATAGTCCATACAACACCTTGTTTTAAAAGGGAAGCCAAATGATACCAATAATAGTCCGGGAAGTGTACGCCCCCCATTGCTTTACTGGCTTTCAACTTTTTCAATGCAATTCTGGGTGTTTTCTCTGCCCAAAGGAATCTCGAAAGGAGGCGCTCCATCTTCCGATATTCTCAAGCCGGAAAAAGAATTGGGATCATGCCCAAAATGTAGTTAATTTTCGGTACCAACATCATCTTGATAGCATCCAGCCGACCCTACCAAGTGAGGTGCAAAGGGGACCATTTCAAAGTAAATTCTCGTGTCAGCTCCAATATCTGCTGTACATTTAGCTTTACTGTTTCTTCTAGGGAAGCACAATATCTCACCCCCAAGTACTTCACAGCGGTATTTTCCCATTGAAAAGGGAAGTCTATCAACAAATTCCGATGTACTCTCAGATTTAGCGGGAAAGCCACCGATTTAGACCAATTGACCTTGTAACCAGAGAACATTGCATATTGAGTTATGATCTGTAGTAATGGCGAACAGGAATCTGGAGTAAGGAACAACAGTAGATCATCGGCATAGGCAGATAACTTGACTGGCAGGTCAGCAACTTTGATGCCATGAATTTCCTCTGACTGCCGAATCCTCAACAACAACGGCTCCAGGGCCAGATTAAACAAGAGAGGTGACATGGGGCAGCCTTGTCTCGTGCCACAGCACAGCGAAAAAGGGTCCGAAAGAAGACCATTTGCAAAAATCCGAGCAGAAGGGCTTGTATACAATACGCGCACCATATCTGTAAAGTCCTGTGGAATCCCAAACCACTCCATCACTTGGTAAAGGAAGGACCATTCGAGTCTGTCAAAGGCCTTCTCAGCGTCCAAGGAGAGGCCAATCAGAGGTATGTCGGTTGAGTCTGCCTTCTCTAGGATATTGCACAATAATCTCCCATTATCAGCGGTAGATCTTCCAGCCACAAATCTGCATTGATCAGGGTGTATTAAAACATGAAGGACCTTGCCCAAGCGCGTAGCCAGAACACTGGAGTATATCTTATAATCAATGTTCAGAAGTGATATTGGTATATAATTTCCGACCATTGTGGGGTCCTTCCCGGGGTTTTCCAGCACCACAATCGAAGCACTGGCAAACGAACCCGTAAGAGAGTCTCTCTCCCGTAGAGCCTGATAGAAAATCTTCAACCGAGGGAGATGTTCTGGAGCAAATGTCTTATAAAATTCTGCGGGAATCCCATCGGGACCTGCTGCCTTCCCGTTCTTTATCCGTACAATTGCTTCTTCCAGTTCCTGCAGCGTAATGGGCTCAGTTAGCGAGGCAGACTGCGCTTCATTGAGCTTAGGATGTGCCACACTGTCCAGCCATTCAGCACACTTCTTGTCATCGAACTGCACTTCTGAGGAATATAACTTGCTCCTTGTGGTCTTGGGCAAGCCACTTAACCCTCCATAGCCCATGTTCCCTGTAAAATAGTTTTCTCCAAGTTATAATACCCTGTTCAATGTAATTTCAGTTTGTTCAATGTAAACCGCGCTGATGCAGAATAGCGCGGTATATAAGAGAATGTAAATAAATAAATAAATAACTGCGTATAGAAATCCCGGAAGGCTGCCACAATGTCAGCACTGCTATTCAGAGGGCCTTTCTGTGCGTCCCTTAAAAGGGCAATTTGCGCTTTAGCACGACGGGATTTTAACCTTGCAGCAAGTAGCTTCCCAGCTTTGTTATTCTCCGTATAATACCTAGTCTGCTGCAGCATCATACTTCGCTCTACATCTGAACTTAATATCATGTTGTATTGATATCTTAGCTTCTGGAGATGAAGCAGCGCAAGGTTATTAAATTGCTTTTGCAGAACTCTCTCTCCTGCCCGAATTTGCTGATCCAATTCCTTCAGCCGCCCATTTGCTTTCCTGGTCTCCGCAATAGACAGGCTAGTAATGTGGGCTCTGATCGATGCCTTAAAGGCTTCCCACCAGGCCCAACTGGGGGTATCATCTGGCAAGTTATTGTCGAAGTATTCCTTTATAGCTAGTTTTAAATATTCCCTGTTTGTGGCTTCCGCTAGTAGCGTTCTCTTGAAAGACCATCCCTGAGATTCTCCCCCCCCCCTCTATCCCACTTAGCTCCAGTTCAACTGCTGCATGATCTGAGATGTGGGTACTAAATATAGTTGCACTGCTGACCCTTTGCATCAGTACTTTAGACACTAAAAAGAAGTCTATACGCGAATAGGAGTTGTGGGAGAAGGAGAAAAAAGTATAGTCTCTTTCAGAGGGGTGAAGCAGCCTCCAAGCATCCACTAAACCCACCTCCGACATTACGGACTGCAGCACCATCAGAGCCCTATATTTCTTCCCCACTCTATTAGGGTTACAATCTATTAAAGGGTCTAACACCATATTGAAGTCACCGCCGACCACAATTGGAAACTGTGCGTCTTCTTGGATAGCTGTTGCGAGGGAATGGAAGAAGTCAGGGTTATCAGCATTAGGAGCATATACATTGAATATGACCAGGTGCCTATTCCCAATAAGTAAGTGCACTTTAGACCACCTCCCTTCAGGATCCGCCTGGACAGCTGAGATGTGAGCACCTATCTTCGTATTAAACAGGATAGCCACCCCATTTTTTTTACCGATGGCTGGTGCATGGGCAACCAAATTAAAACGGCCTGTGGTCAGTTTTTTAGTTTCAACAGTGGATAGATGTGTTTCTTGCAGTAATATGATGTCTGCCTTTTTTTTTTGACAATATATCATTATTTTCTTACATTTAGCTGGATGTATAATGCCCTTAACATTCAGCGAGATTAGTCTAAGGGGGTTCATGCTCGCATATCTTAAAACACATAGTTGTTCTTACCACAGTCCGCCCCCAAATGCAGACCCAGTATATGGCCCTCTCCCAAGTAATCTTCGTTTGCAGCCCACATTGCGCCAACCCCGCCCCCTTAATAGGGCTCCACACAGTTGGGTGAGACAGCAGGAAAACAATAGACCACCACAGAACCCGTAAAAGATTAATATAGACATAAACTGAGTGAATGGAACAAGATATCAAATGCACTTATAAAATAAAATGATTAACTTCCCCAACAGGCTTAACCTCATCATTTCCCCCCCCCCCACCCTTAATCATGCCAACGCTGTTACTAGCCCTCTTCGGACCTTATTAACCATACATCAGTGCTAGTAGACCCCAACATCCCACACAGACAGACCCCAACATCTCACAGACCCCAACATCCCACACAAAGTGGAGACAGACTGTCTATGCGGCTCAAGGCCCGAATACTCTGCTCTCAAATGTGAGACTAGTCCCAGCTAAGTCGACCTCCTCAAGATGATTTTTCACAGTGCATGAGTAATGCTTCTTGATCTTCGACGAATTAAAGGAGCAATTTTGGGTCCTCAAAGACCTTAGTACGATTGTCCAATGTGACCTTGAATCTGGCCGGGTAGAAGAGACCGTACCTAGCTTGTAAGTGTTGCAACCTAGGTCTTAAATCCAAAAATTGCTTTCGTCTGTCTATCGTTGCCTTGCAGAAGTCCGGGAAAAAGGACAGTCTATGGCCCTCATATGTTAGGGCTGTGATCGCCTTTGCCGCATTCATTATTTGTATCGCGTGTTGATGCCGCAGCAAACAGAAGATCAAGGGGCGCGGTTTCCGGCCGACGAGGCCGCCTTGCATCGGGATTCTGTGAGCCCTCTCGATTTCCAGCGGCCTTCCAAAATTTATTCAAAGCAACTTTGGGATCAGATTCTCCAAAAAGGCTATAGGATCGGTACCCTCTGCCCCCTCAGGTACGCCGATTATATGAATGTTATTTCGACGGAGCCTGTTACTTATATCCTCCAGATTCTGCTCCAGATTCCCCACTTTCTGCACCGACCTCTGTATTTGCTGCAGTCTCTTCTCGTGGTCAGCGATCGCAAGGTCTGCTCTCCCAACGCGCCCAGCTAGGTCTCCCATCTGCACTTTCATTTCTTGCATATAAGCCTGTACTTGCAGTAGGGTGTCTCCATTGGCCGAGACTAACACCCGTATCGCCTTTACCTCCGCTAGCAATTCCTTCATGGTCTCGTCCGGTTCTCTCGCTGTTGGGGCCTTCTGAGGAGAAGGGGGGTCTGGTTTAGCTCTCTTTGAACCAGTATTCAAGCCAGAAGAGAATTCCAATTTAGTTTGCTTTCCACTAGCCATACTCTTCTCCAATTACCGAGCGCAACCAGATCAATTGTGACTAGGAGAACCACTATCGTTCCATTCACTTTCCAGGATTCTTTACGGGTCCGCGGGAGCTAAGAGCTCACACAGCCATCTTGCTTCCTGGCTAGCTCCGCCTCCGTCCTGTCCCTATATGCTTTAAGACAAAGACCACTGGCCACTGTAGTCTGCCCTCTGGACGGTCTTCTTCTGGATATATCCTTTTGAAGGTGTGAGCTCCATAGATTCCAAATGAGATTTCACCAGAGGCTTTCTGCCCTCTTTTCCTTTTCGTTGCTTTTCACAGTTTTATCAAAGAAAGAATCCCTTGTGCTTATCCCGTGCTTCCCAAATATACAAAAACATTTTTTACCGGGCACCAGAAGGACAAGAGAGACGTGGAACTGAGGGGGCGAGAGGGAGTTGACCGGAGAGACACATGGATACATATCTGAACAAATAAAATAATCAATCTTTCTTTACATAAGGCAGATACAGTATATTTCTTAGTAATAAGTTCCCAAAAGAAATACGATATTTGCTGTCATTAATATTGCTAGTAGGAGTGTCGGAGTAAAAGCTTCCATTTTGTTTAGTTTCCCATGTCATTTATGGGATCGAGTCATAGTGTGCGCTCTTTTGCAATAGTGCACCAATTGATAAAAAGCCTGCACTATTGAGCAATATGGCACACAACATAGACATTTCATTTTTTCCTGGCGTTTCTGGTTCAAAATGGTATGAAATGACATGGGAAATGCTGAGATTTCTTATGTTGTTTCAAATGAATGCACATCTGTAATTTTTAGTGTTGCCAACAACCACTGTAATATTCAGAGGCTCGAGGCTAATGAGCAGTTTGTGCCTCAGAAACACTTTTGAGCCGCTCATATTTTTTAGTTTGAGTGCAGAGCTTATCTCTGTGGGCTTTGAGGTTCTAGCAGACTATGGGGTGGTTGCCGAAGGGGATATAAACAGATATCAATGCCCTTCTAAGTCAGAGCAACTAGATTCCCCTTCCATTCTTCCGTCTGTTCCCGACTACATGCTCTCACACCGTTCCTGGAAGATCCTGTGCTACAGACAAGAGAGAGTTGTAAACATGCCCTCGCAGCAGTTTTCGTGGAACTTTCCAGTCTGCTTTGACTTCTTCACCTGGAGCATAGCAGATCTCACATTATTTTTCCCTCGGCAATGACAAGAAAGCCCCTGTACCGGGCTTAGTTATTACCCCTTAAAAGCCAGCAGGGGGAACATCCTTAACTCATACACTGTATTTATTTCATTTCTGGGAACCTTCTCTGCTTTTTGTGGAAAGGTTAAATGGTCTTGTTTTAGCATGAACGGGTTGTCAGTTCACAGTATGCAGTGAAAAGTAAATAGCATGTTGATAAAATTACATGCTGGAACAAAGTACTGTGTCAGGTCAGGTCAATTATGACAGTAGTAAATCTGCAGGGAACCTGTCACACTGAGCTTTCAGTAATGATAGGCACCGTCTTGCCTCTCTCCACACCCATGTTTGAGCAAGAAGCTGGATCTGTTCACTTTGGCCACAATGTGCAGGCCTCTGCTTTCACGACAGAAAGTGGAGATAAGACGCTTTACACAAAGGGCATATTTGCTCAGGCAAAATAAGTAACTTTGATTCTGATAATGCAGAAATGCTATGCCGAACAGAACTGTGCAGATCCTTTTATTAGAAAAATAAAGAGAAAAAAAGTTTCTTCTCATGTTTTTTTTAAACATCCGGCGCTGTGTTCTGTTCACTGAACAGCGCTAGCCCAGGCAGGACAGGCCAAACAGGACAAGAACTGAAACCGGAGTGGAACTCTCATTCCCCCAGCTGCTTTCTAGCCTGTGGCACTGAAAATCAAAATCAGATGAAACACGAACAGGGAACCCCCCCAAAAAATCCAAGCAAGGGGAAAACAGCTTTCCATGCCCGATCCCCTCTGTCTCATTCAGGCCATCGGTTAATCGGTGGCCCTAAAGCACTGTGCAGTAGATAGTAAAATGCTATTATTGTCGTGTCCCTCTCCCTGCCCCCCACCACCCCCCATGATAAGGGGTTGCAGTTTCTTCAGCCTAACCAATTCGAAGAATGGCAGCGACACAGAGGATGATAAAGTACCGCAGCCCTGCAAGCTGCAGTGAAACATTAGCATGATGGCAGAAGCTCAATAATGCTATCTACAGAATTAACGATGGCCATAAAGTCTTATTGGCAGCTGTTATGCTACTTGGAATGTTCAGTCATCTAAGTGGCACAAAGCCACCCAAAGTCACATAAACACATTGCACTGGGGATGTGACGGACTGTTCAAATAGAGCTTGGTCGTCAGGGAACCACAAAGCATGGAAACTGTGTCCACGTTGCTGCTGTGCTCGCTTGCCTCTATTCATAGATTTTTGTTTGTTTGTTTTGGTTTTGTGTGTGTGAAAGTGTCCTGAAAGCTCATCTATGATTTGAATGCTCGGTGAACATAAAATAGAATATCAGTGCTTCTCGCTGCATTTCTCTTTCTGGGTGTTTCCGAAACGTTCTTTCATATATGATGCTCCGGAAACAAGTATCCTTCCTTAGTGAACGGCGCGTATACCCTGAGTGCGTTTAAACTAATTGATCACATTTCCGCTATGGTAGGGTACGTATCATCGGCTCATGATTCTCCCCACAGACATTCTGATCGTGTTCTGTTTTGGAGGTTTGCAAATAATCACGGACCAAAGACAAGCAAAACTGCTGTATCATGCTGAACACCTGGAACAGAAACCTTCCCCTCTCCCGACTCTTCCTTCTGTTAATCTTATTCTTTATTCTCCAAGTTGTTTTCTCTTGTTTTTTGGTGCCTTACATTTTCATACTTTGTCTATCCAAAGCGCGCTCTCATTCTACATTGTCTTTTTCATCCCTTCTCTGGAGCTCATGCTGCAGCTGTTTGTGTCAGAATTATATTTTGGGTTTGACTTGTAGAGCTGCAGGGGGCAAAGGACGTATGAAATTGCTAGACTAAAGAGTGAACACCCCACAGGGAGTAGACAAAACGAGAAGTGATCTACAAAAATTAGAAATTTGGCAGTTAAGCTTTATTGTGAAGACATACAGAATGATGCATGTGCGTTGCAAAAATCCAAAGTACGACTACTGCAACACTAATCATTTGCATAGTACTACAAGGCATACGTTGTGCCGTACATATACAGTAGATGTAAGACACAGTCCCTGCTCATCAGAGCTTACAATCTAATCAAGACAAAACACGTGGAGCGCGATTCTAGAACATCCACATCCGGCCGGCTGAAACGGTCTAAACTGAAAACGGGCACATTAGAAACCTGATTCTGAAACCGTGGGTATAGACGCACCCGCGTTTCCGGAATCAGGAGATATATGTTTCCGGCACGGCACAAACAACATGTCTGGGGAAATACAGGCCATCACTGCTGTAATGGGACATGGGTAAATGTAGCAAATGGTCTGTACGTCCCCATGCTCACTGTATTCTGAAAAGATAGACGTGTCAGATGAGT
The DNA here is from genome assembly GCA_033557465.1 of Ichthyophis bannanicus. Lineage (NCBI taxonomy): Eukaryota > Metazoa > Chordata > Amphibia > Gymnophiona > Ichthyophiidae > Ichthyophis > Ichthyophis bannanicus. The sequence continues at coordinate 850,162,778 of CM066032.1, forward strand.
CCCATCTCCGTACTGCTCCGCCTCCTCTGGAAAACATACATCTTCTAAGCTGATGCTCACACTGGTAGTGTTCGTGCAAACACCACATTAATACTGATGAAACAGATAAGGTCATACAAACCAGACTATACATGCTAGTCTGTTGCATGCCCATAGCACTACAAGGTGATCTAAGGGCACCAAAATGATTGTAAAGGCAAGTGGAAAGTGAGATGTTTGTCCTGACAGCAAAACATACTTGGCAGTTGAAGAATACCTTAGTTAGTCCTGCAGTGGTCATCACTGCAAACAGTATTTGCAATGCTAAGTATGGGCCAGAAAAAAACGAAAGGGATCCGTACAGCTACATGTCAGAACATATTCCTGACAATAATAAAGAAACCATCGGGATGAGAACATGCTAGAGCAATACATGCCCAAAAACAGCAGCACCGGTCCTTACAAATGTGCACAGTGTTAGAGACCTCTGATGGTGCATTTGGATATGTATTAGTGCTCTTTGCACTGCAGCGTGCCCACACTCCGAGGGTCTCCCACCATTGACAGGGACATGCCTTGCTGTGTTGATCAGAGCAGCTTTTCTGAATGTACTGCCCATTTGCACTGGCACCTGGTGATGCTGCAGTCAGCCCTACGTCCAAGTACTGTCCAAGCATGCATGTTACTATTCCAAGGAAACTGTTAGGGAGGACTTGAATAGCCTCTTTAGCACAAACAGGAAATGCCAGCATTGCCAGAATAAAGACTATTGCAGCGCTTTACATTTATGTAGAGGTGGTTTTTAGTGTTACTTAACCTTACAAACATCCCTTACCTCTGCATTCTATTTTTTACAACTGCATCTTGTGCCCTCCCAGACAGCAGACACACCAGTTCAATACAGATTTGTCACAGCCATTCATCTCTATGGGATGCGTTGGAGATCAGAGCAGAATATTTTCTAAGTGCAGCTCTTATTCCATGTTTCAGCAGTTATAGTGTGGATGTATGCGTGAAACACCAAGGATGTACGTGGGCCTTTCCTGAATAAGCTTTATACGTCTCTGTGGCTGACCACGCTCCCATTCCGCTCCCTCCTGCCCACGTTCTGAAATTCCCATTTTAGTACCACGTATGTATAGGCCACAATTGGTTCAGAATACGATCCTAGATGTTTTCACGAGAAAAACATCTTAAGTTGCCCATCGAAACAACTTATCCCTGTTCTGGAATGACCTCCATTGTGAAACTGGGGACTTGAGTATGGTAAAACAAATATAAGTAGTGGACAAGACAGTGAGGAGCATCAGGATCCAAAAGCAGCTTCAAAGAGGTGGGTTTTTAGCCTGGATTTGAATAGGGCTAGAGAAGGAGCCTGACGCACTGACTTGAGTAGTTTGTTCCTGGCATATGGAGCAGCAAGGTGGAATGAATGAGGTCTGGAGTTGGCAGTGGCAGAGAAGGGCAGATAAAAGGGATCTGCCAGAGGAGCAGAGTTCCCAAGGAGGGATGTAGAGGGAGATAAGGGAGGAAGATAGTGAGGAGCCAAAGAATGTATGCACTTGTAGGTCAGTAGGAGAAGTTTGAACTGGATGTGGAAATGGATAGGGAGCCAGTGAAGTGACTAGAGAAGAGGGGTTACATGAGCATAGCGACACTGGTGGAAGATAAGCCGTGCAGCTGAGTTTTGAACAGATTGAAGGGGAGAAAGATGATTCAGAGGGAGATCAGTGAGGAGCAGGTTACAATAGTCCAGACGGGAGGTGACTAAAGAGTGGATAAGGGTCTAAGTAGTGTGAGTAAAAAGGAAAGGGACAAATTTTGCTGACAGAGTTTCATGCAGTGGGAGAGGAGAGGCTGACGTGCACAACCAGGAGAGGGACCCTGGGGTCATAGTGTCCAAGGATCACAATGTGACAGGTGGTGGTCAGAGCCAGAGGGGTGCTAGGCTGCGTAGAGAGAAAGGAAGGGATGCGCGTTCACTTTGCATTTTCATTTCAGAAAATGTTGTGCATGTAAAAAGCATACAATACATTGACTATATGCACAGAAAGCATCTGAATTAATATGTATATAGTTGATTTATATACATTAGAAAAGCATATGCATGCTTATCTAATTTAATATGCATCGGTTTCTGAAACAAGTCATAAAAGCTCAAAAAACGGGCCAAAAATCTGAAAAATGAGCCAAAAATGAACTGCAATTGTTTTCCTTCACACCCCTAATAGCCACCAGAAAGGAGGAGGTGGCAGGACCCTGGTACAGATTGTTGGTGAGTTTTAGAGGCCGTATCTCAGTAAAGATAGAAAGAGGCTAGAGGCAATCCAGAGGAGAGTAGCCAAAATGGTGCATGGTCTGTGCCAGAAGACATATAAGAAGAGACTTACAGTCTTAAATAGATAGAGAGAAGAGGAACATGGGGGATATTATACATCTGTTTACTCAAAAAGTATTAATGGACAAATGAACCTTTTCCAAAGTCAAGGAAGCTGTAGAACTAGGGGGCATGATATGAAGCTGCAAGGAGGAGGACTCAGAAGCAAGTCGGAAGGTGGTAAAGGCTTCATCTCAAAACAGCAGTGAAATGACTTTTTGTACTTCAAAGAAGGCATTTGGGGGGGGGGGGGGTTACCAACATGTAGCAGCAGTTACAACCTAACAACCTTTATCCACCCATCATTTACTGTGCTACTATGTTACAATTAACTTTGAAAATCTGCAGTTTTGAAGTTTTTACTGATATTTCTTGCATAATTTTTGAAGGATTTGTTATTATCCTCATTTACAAAGGGAAAGAAGGTTTATGAGGTCACTCGTGAACCTCACTTCTAAGCCAGGGTATGTGGAATATGATCTTAATCTTTCAAATTTACTATTAATGTTCGGCGTAATACTTGCATCGTGCCAGAGAGCCTCCTACTGGAGTTCGTAAGATGTAACATGTATGGGTAGTTTGTCAAGATGTGCTTGGAAATTCTTCTTTATCAGGCCTGTGGCTCCCAGTACAATGGGAAATATTTCTGTATCTTTCTGTAACATTTTCTTGGTCTCTGATTGCATTTCTTGATACTTCAAGATCTTCTCCCTCTCCATGCGATTCACAGAATAATCACTCGGTACCGACACTTCTATTATCAATGCTGTTCTGATGTTCTTCTCCTTTACTACTATGTCAGGTTTCCTGGCACCCAGTTTCTTATCCGTCAGTATGGGAATGTCCCAGGTGATCGTAACCTCTTCATTCTCTGTTATTCTCTTAGGGTCATGATCCCAGTGCTTTTCAGGGACAGTGATGTTACAGTGTTTACAGAGTTTGCAGTGGAGGAGGCATGCTACTTTGTTGTGCCTTTCTGTATAGAAAGTTTCCACTATCAAAATTTCACAGCCCGCTATTTGGTGAGTCACTGTTTCCAGCTCTTTCTTACAGAATCGGCATATTTATTTATTTATTTATTTTATTTAGCAAACACTTATATACCGCTACTTCCAGCGATCAGAAGCGGTTTGATTATAATTTTGGGATATGTCACAAAATCAAGACAGAAATTTGGGGCATAGATAGAGAGAACAGGGGTAATACACAGCACACATAGTAGGGTCTACACATAGACCTTAAAGAACTATCATACATTTAAAAGCGACTATCCTTCATCTATTTACATTTTTACATACAGCAATTCCTTCATTTTATCTTATTGGATTTACATCTGGTCATAGTGACAATTGAATAGATGAGTTTTTAATTTTTTCCTGAAGTCGAGTAAGTCTTTAATTGCTCTCAGCTCGTGTGGTAGGTGGTTCCATAAAGTGGGGGCAGAGAAGGAGAACGCTCTGCGGCTAGTACTGATTTTTACATGTCTGATGCTGTTAGGAACTATTAGTGTGTCTGAGCTGATGGTTCTCCTGCTTCTGGTGGTAGGTTGCAGGGAGATCAGGGTGGAGAGGAATGAAGGGGCCAGGTTGTGAATTAACTTGAATGTCGTTACCAATGTTTTGTATTGAATCCTGGCAGCGACTGGGAGCCAGTGCAGTTCCATCAATACAGGTGTGATATGTTCAGTGACGCTTGTTCTCATGATGATCCTTGCTGTTACGTGTTGTGCCAGTTGTAATATGTTGGTCGTTTTCTTTGGTAGACCCTGTAAGATGGAGTTGCAGTAGTCGAGGTGAGGCATGATGAGCGCTTGAGCAACTGAACGGAAGTCACATGGCTCTAGTACATTCCGTAGGGGTCGTAGTACTCTGTACATGGCTCTGTACATTCCGTAGGGGTCGTATGGCTGTTGTGCCAGTTTTTTCAATACTTGCTGTAAACCATCTCGTCCGTAATCCGCTGTCCTGGGCTGCAACTATCAATCTTTCATCCTTCGGTGTCAGTCTACCTCTCCTCAGCCATTCGTATGTCCGTTCTTCATCGACAAAAGGTTCTTGGAGTAACACTCTGTATTTTCCACTCTGTGCATTTGCCACTTGTTTTTCCTCGCATGCTAATCTAATTCTTTGAAGAGTTTTTTCTCTTGTTTTGCAAATTCTGTTACTTCCTTTCCCATGCACGCTGTGGATTCTCGCTCATTCCTTCTAATCGTTGAAATGCTTGTCCAAGTTTGATGTTGTTGTTGTTGTTAAGTGCTGTCGAGTCGGAGTCAACTCATGGTGACCCTCTGGATAGCTATCCTGATGGAGACAAATTCTGGACGTTTACTTTCATATTTCGGCAGTTTTTGTGTATTTGGATCCGATGATGCTGTCAGATAGCATGGAGGCCTACGATATTAGCTCTGTAGGTGTAGTCAATCGTTATAAGTCCTAGCCCTCCTTCAGCTCTAGGGATGTACAATCTTGGCATACACTGATTCTTGTAAATTACTTCATGAGCATGGAGGAATTTCCTTGTTCACACATCCAGTTTTTCAAGCTCTTTATGAGGCCAATCTACAATCCCAAAACTGTAGGAGAGTACAGGAATTGCCAGTTGATTGATGGCTTGTATCTTATTTTGTGATATTAGAGCACTTTTCAATACCAGTTTTAATCTCCTGTAATATTCTTTACTGATCTTCTCTCTCAATAGTTTCTGCTCGAGTGTCATTCCTTCTTCTATTCCGAGATACTTATATATGCCTTCCTGTTCAAGGTCCTTGATGTCACAACCCTTAGCAAGGGAGATGTTTTCAGTTTTGCTCAATTTTCCTCTGAAAAAAGTTGCCTTAGCACATTTGTCAAGGTCAAAAGTCATCCTGATGTCATCAGAAAAGCTTTTCACCACACAAAACTGCTCTGCGAATTTGGTCACTAGAACTGTAGAGCTTCAGATCTTCTATAAATAGCAGATGGGAAGTTGCTTCTGGGTTGGTACAGTCTTTAGAATTCAGGTTAAAACCATACCCTAAAGAGTTGATGTGAGCACTCACTGGTTTAAGCGCTAAACAAAACAGAAGTGGCGACAGGGAATCTCTCTGAAATATTCCTCACTGGATCTTAATGTTAGGAATGATGTACTGACCATCTTCATATCTCAAAAAGAGTGTGGATTGCCACATTTTCATCGTGAAGTTAATATGCTCTATCAAACCAGAATTTATTTTATACATTTCAAGGCAATGTATTATCCAAGAGTATGGAATGCTGTCAAAAGCTTTCTTATAATCAATCCATGCTATACTGAGATTTCTGCCTTTCTTAGCACTGGCCATAATGGCCTTATTCAGCATCAACTGGTCTTTGGTTCCATATACTCCTCTCTTATTTCCCTTTTTCTCTATTGCCATGATGTTATTGAGCTCAATGTGATCGTATATTCTGTCTGCATCTATCACAGTAAACAGCTTATAGATTGTAGGTAAGCAGGTTATTAGTCTATAGTTTTTAGGAATGTTAGTCGGGTCTCCCTTAGGAAGGAGAAACATACTTCCTGAAGTAAGCCATTGTGGTGTTAAATCCGATCGCTCGAACAATTGATTTTTGCAGTTTGCCAGGTCTTGGTGGAGTGATGTTAACTGTTTGAGCCAAAGGTTGGTTACTCCATCTGGACCAGGGCTCTTCCAGTTTGGAGCTCATTTTAACCTGCTTTCCAGCTCTTCCTTTGTTAGTACAGGCTATTTCATAGGTTTGATGTTTGTTTTTTCTAAATGCTTCTGTATGCTGGATAACCTTTCTGCTTTGTGATTGTGCTGTATAGGGTCCTCATATAGCTTTCTCCAGAAGGTTTCGGTTTCGGCTTTGGTTGGAGGTGCTTTTACCATATTAATACTCTTCCCCAATTCCCTGTAGAATTGTTTTGGGTTTTCTCTAAATAGTTTATTCTGATATCTTTCTTTCCTGTTTTCTTCATATCTTCGAAGTTTTTGCGCTTCTGCCGCTATTTTCAATTTATTGTTGGAACATGTAAATTTCAGGTCTTCTTCTGTTATCGCAGCATGCTTCAGCTTGATATCTTGGGTCTTCTTTAATATCTTTGATGATCTGAATCCTTTTAGATACCCATCTAGCAGGGATACCTCTGCACTCAATGATCGTATTTTTCGTTCGATGCGCTTTTTTCAAGGAGGAACTGTTATTGTTCTCTTTTTCTTCTGGCCTTGTACTCTAGATGGTAGTATGCTTGCAGTAATAATCTTAGCTGTACAATATTGTATTTGATTAATTCCAGTGATGTCAATAACTGGTCCCTTTATACTGGATATGGCCTTGTTCATCTTAATTATCATACTTCTAGCCTTAGGTGTTAAATTTAGCTTGGGTGATCTTTCCTATGAGGTCTGTGAGGGAAAGAAGGTGATGTTTATACATTTGTGTGTCCTTGATTGCTTTTGTATTCAGTGTCTGGCTTATGAGCTATGTAGATTTGTCGGTGCATACTGTATATAGGTGCGTGTGATCTTGCCACATCTGTATGTAGGATGTCCTATCCACTTCAAATTTTCAGGACATGTTGGGAGCGATTTTATATGGAGCTGAGGAAAGTTACATGTTGTCAGTGCACATAATTCGCAGATGTTTAATGATTCATGGGCGTTAATGGGCTTTTATGCATGTCCCTTAGGCAGTCGGTATTCTGTACGTACTCACATAAGACCTATGATGCGTACTTCCACTGTCAATGTTCACATGGGTGGAGTGCACAGTTATATGGCTATTTTATAAAATATGGGCTTATGTGCATTAGATAGTGTGGACATTTCCACCAGGCATTGGGTTGATGTAAGTGCTTGCATCTATATATATATATATTTGTTGAATTTATTATCTATTAGGATTTCCACTTATACATACACCAAAGATTAAAAAAAGAAACATAATTTCCAAAGAAAACAAAACATCGTGCAATAAGCATGAAGAGAAATAACAGGAGCAAAAGCGCTTTTTTTAACAATAAACAAAACATAGGCCACGGTACGCTGAGAAAGTCCACTACATCCTGGGATGCACCACATAGGGCCAGGCGCGCCTTTACAAGATGGCAGACCAGAGTGGGAGCGCATAGACAGCGCTCTCACCTATTTGGTATGGGGGGACTTGGATTTAGGGACTGCTAGACCACCAAGTAATTTTCACTTTATTTGTTTTTACTTGGGAGTGATTTTCTCTTACTTTGGGTGGGGGGGGGGGGGTTCAAGGGCCGCTAGACCACTAGGTAAACATTACTTTTTTTTTTTTTTTATGCTTAGGGGTGAATTCATTTATCTCCAGGAACAAGCAGGAATGAGTCTTCACATATGGGTATCGTCGGTACCGACAGAGCCTGCGTGGGAACGCTCCCCAGCGTCCAATCAGAACGCTTTTGGGAGCATCCCACCATGCCTGTGTGCTGCCTTCCCGCCTTTCCCAACTGCCTCTCCTCAGTTTTCCGTTTTCCGCGGAGCCGGCAGGACATATTCCTGTCACCGCAGAAAATTCTTTTTATTTTTTTTTTACTTTTTTGTGGTCGCGTCTGCCTTCCCTCGATGCTACCGGTACCGCCGGTACTTTTCTTTCTTTTTCCTGAAGAATTTCTTCTTTCCTTAGAAATTTTTTCCTGTTTAGTGCCTGACGGTTCTAGGCCACTAGGCCTCTACCCTTCCGTTATGGAAAACCCAGCCACTATCCTTAAGAAATGCTCAAAGTGTGGCGGTACAGATATTTTTTCAGACACTCATACTTGGTGTCTAAAATGTTTAGGTCCTGACCATTGTCCTCTGGACTGTCTCTCCTGCTGGAGCTCAAACAGAAGAAGTCTTCAGAATCGAGCAGAACTCGATACCCGGTTCACATCCCCTTTGATGTTACCAGCTAAAATATCTTCTTCTTCACAGGATCAGGTAACCAAACAACAGTCTGTAAAGACTAGCCAGTCCTCGAGTGGTAGATCTCCTTTCCAGTATCGAGATGGCTTCGTCCTTGCCCTCGAGGACATCTTGGCAACAAAGCCCCGGCGGGAGTCTTCGGGCTCCAAAGCATTAACGGGGCTCCGGGTTGTTCCCGAGGTTCTTACCTCGATGAACTTACCCGGGCCATGCTCGGTGGTTGTGGCCGCTTCGGGCGATACCGACACCCTGGCATCGGCTATGGTGATGGACGAAACACTCCTCACCAATGAACGTAGTCTAGCACTCTCGGCTACTTCGGTACCGTTAGAGTTGCTGCAGACCGTTCCTCGAGTATCGGTATCGCTTTCGGTACCGGTACCGGTATCAACATTGGCATCGGTGTCGGTACTGTCCATGCTTACTCTGACAGAATCGCTTCCCTCGATGCCGAGCCTGGAATCGATCTCTAGCATGGAAGATTCGGTACCGACTCGTCTTGGTACCGACCTCGGGTGGTACCAAAGACATCGCTTTAAAGAAAATCTGATGCTTCATCCTTTTCAGTCTTCCAATCCCGATGACTGGGATGAATCCATCGGTACCAGGGCTGATTTTTCCACAAGTCTAGCCTTTACCCCTCATTTCAAAAAGTCCTCTTCGGGGGAGGTTTCTTTTCAAGCTTTTCTGCTTGATATGGCAAAGCTACTTGCCATTTCTATACCTGGTAAAGAATCCTTACCGGGGAATTCAGAGACACTGCGTTTTCCCTGGATTCCAAATGAGGTGATCATGCTTCCAGTGCATCAGATCTTACTAGATCTACTGTTAAAAATGTGGGAAACTCCTTTAACGGTATCCCCACATTCCAAGACACTTGACACTATGTACAAGGTGCCACCTTCTCCAGGTTTTCAAAAGACTCAACTTCCTCATCATTCTATTGTTGTAGAATCAGCAATGAGGCGTATTAAGAGTGCAAAGAAGCACTCCTCTTATCCGCCAGGTCGTGAGTCTAGGACTTTAGATGCCTTTGGACGTCAATGCTTCCAGGCATCCATGCTTTCAGTAAAAATTACCTCATATATTTTCTATATGGGATTATCTCTTGAAGAAGTCACAAAGAACTTAAAGTTTTTGAACCCTTTTCTTCCAGAACATAAAAGAGCAGACTATTCCTTATTAGTCAATCATGCTCAAAATATCTCTAAGTTTCTTAATCGTGCTTCCCTGGACTGTTTTGAGTCTATTAGCAGAACTTCTGCTATAGCCATAGGAGCACTACGCTTAGCCTGGCTCCAAGTTTCTGACTTGGACAGATGGGTTCAGGAAAGGCTGGGAAATACTCCTTGTACTGGTGAAAATCTCTTCAACAAGGAGGCTTTATTTCAAGCTAATCAGTTGAGCACTGATGCTGTTACTTTCAGAGGATTGTCCAAACTCTCCTCTATCCCAGCTAATAATAAATCTCATAAAAAGCTTTATTTCCCCAAGGGGAAAAAGTTTTATCCATCTTCTACCCATTCTACAGATGTTTCCAGAGATGGGCAACACCACACCAGACTAAGAAAATCAAAACCTCAACAGGCTCAGCAAACCCAGCAATCGCAGGGTTTCTGATATTTTATTCATTTTTTCTGTGTGAGGTTTAGAACTTGAACCTTTTTCTTTTCAACAGAAGCATCTAAAGGTCATCTCATCCATGCTGAGATATCCGTCATACATTGACTCAATCCTCGGCTCTGGGTATAAATCTCTTGCTACAAGAGAAATCTATCCTTCTAGCTAAAAGCTATTAGGGACTATCATACCCCAGAGATAACAGGTTTCTCTTTTTAAAAAGAGAACTAACATCAGGGTGAACTATAGCTTTCACCTTGTCAGTTTTCCTGTACGAGGATATCTCATACTTTTAACTGCAAGGGCACCCTATCCTTCAAAGACTTACTAAATTGTAAGTCTTTTCAACTCTGTATTAATTTCTATCCCTCTTAGTCCAGACATTTAGTCTCTAAGAGTACTACTAATCAACTGGAGGGCTTATCCTCTAAGCCATAAGTTTTTCTTCAGAACCTACTCCAGTAACTAGTTTTCATACAGAGTTTTCTCCCTTTTTTGCAGTTCATCTCCTTCTCACATATCTTTTTAAGGCAGCTGTTATGTCTGTCAGTCCTCTCCAACTCATAGGACCTAACTTTTATGCTGCCTTAATAACAGATAAGTCCAAAGGAGATCCAGAACTCATTTGGACTATTATTGTTGCAGGCATCAGGCCTGTCGACTATTCTTAGCCACATTCAGTTCTCTTGGCTCCAACAGAATAGATTCGGTTGCACACTGGCAGTTCAACAGCCAAATCTAAGCAACCTACAACATGCTCTCTGCAATTCTACAACAAAGCTCTGCAACTATGGGCCTTTGCCAGAGAGCCTCAGAGCTACTCCTAATAGGTAGCTGACCAGATAGTTAATAAGGCTTTCAGCTGGTAGTCTCTACCAGTCATGGTTCCTACATGACTGTTTTTTTTCCTACTTTTACCATATTCCTTAAAATTTCCTTTTAAGGAAAGGTAACCAGGGTTTAGACAACGTGAAAGTGTAAAAAATTGCACAATTCCCTGGTTGTTCCACATCTCACTGGAACTTCCCCAACAGGGATGCATTTTTTTCACTGCAGTTGGTCCTTATTCACTACTCTCCTTCTAATTTCCTATACTTCATGGTAGCTTATGTTACACAGGAGAACGCATGATACTCATATTGCCCTCATAAAGAGTCAAACATGGTATCCCCTTATATTGCGTCTTTTTCTCTAGCTACTAATTGAAATTGTAGAAGGATCCAGACTTGCTGTCTTAAGACTAAGGAGCTCCCCTGCACTCATTCACTTACGTCTCGAGACCTGGTTATTTAGGGGATAGATCTTTTCAAGAAGTCTAATCCTATCCCTGTAAGTGAAGAACATATTACCAGTTTCCATGAAACTTTTCTATAGTTCTTCCATATTTAACCAGACAGAGATTCTCCATCAACATTCTCAAGTAGGTCTTAATCCTTCTTGTTGTAGCGTCAATCTCTGTGCATCATCTGACTTGAAAGATTTGTCTACTGTCCATATTAATGCTGCCCCAGCATACCATAAACTCAGTAGACAATCAATTTCTATGGTATTTTACCAAATACCTTCTTCTACCGTTACCTTTTAGGTTATGTCACACCTGAAGCTCTACATGTAAAGTCTTCATCATAAGTGACATCACTTACAAGGACTTTTACTGATCTTCAAAAAATTGGAGGCTCAATGCCTAGTATAAATATCTTCTCTTTCAGTGGAATAAAGGGGGTCTTAAAGACCTATCCCCTTTTTTCTGCAAAGGATATTTCTACCTTTTCATCCAAACCAGTCAGATTATCTCCACTCTTCCTAGGACCTTATTCTGCTCCAAGGACAAGAAGTTCAATTTCTTGAACTTTACAGAACCTTTACCTATTCTCAAAAGTCCAACCTCATTGAACTCCCTCAGTACTTCTTCTAGGGTTAGTTTGTTTATTTATTTCTCTTATATACCGCGCTCTTCAACATCAGTGCGGTTTACATGGAACATTAGGTTTTACGGTGGGGTTAACCGTAAAATTACAGATAACAGGTAGTTCAACTTGGATAGTCAAAATTAACTATTTACACATATTTGATACATAGTAGTATTTACATATTATACAACATTTTGAGGGATGATTACAGTGTACATGGAGCTTATTTGCGGGAAGGTCGGGATGGTGCACCTTCATTTGGGTAACATTCGAGGAAAAGGTGGTGTTTCAATGCCCTTCTGAATTTAGTTAGTTCCGAGATTGCTCGTATGTTGGGAGGCAGGGCATTCCAGTATCAGGGAGCACTGATACTGAAGGCCCTGTTTGCTGTAGCCTGTGTACATTGGGTCAGTGTTTTGGGGATTGCCAAGGTGTTTATTGCTATAGTTCTTCTGGCTCTATTGGGGGGGGGGGAGTTATGTGTGTGAGACAAGCGAGTGACGGGGGGGAGAGCCCATTTATGTTCTTGAATGTTAGCAGTAATGTTTTGAATACGATCCTACAGTGGATAGGGAGCCAGTGGAGACTTTTGAGGATGGGTGTTATATGGTCTCGCCTCGAGGCCCCATTCAGAACTCTGGCTGCGGTGTTCATGTTAAGCTGGAGCGGGCTCAGGGTAGATTTAGTTCTAGCCATGAGGACTTCTCATCTCTTCCTTTATTGCAAAATTATTTTTTTCCCTCTACTTCACATTGGAGGAATTTCTCTGAGGATAATGATCTGGCTCTCAACCACAGACCCTTATTACCCTCAACAAATATTTTGCAATATTTCTGAGTGAGATCCACATTAGATAATTAGGACTCAACATTTTTCTAATATGATCATTTACACAAGGGCCCCCCTTGGATACCTTGTTTACTTAAGCTGTTTCACAGCATCTCTTTTTCTTTTCTAGTTCATCTCCTATCTCCATCCCCCGGATGCCTGAGGTTTTTAGGGATAAGCATGGCCCATCTTTAGATTGCAACATGCTGGGGCCTCCTTCCGGCATCTTAGCTTGGTAGTCCCCATATGTGAAGACTCATTCCTGCTTGTTCCTGGAGATAGCACAGTTACTTACCTGTAACAGGTGATCTCTGGGAACAGCAGGAATAAGTCTTCACAACCAATGTTCCCTCTAATTTTCTGTAGACTGTGTGCGCATAAAATATCAGCTGTGTGCAACTTTTGAAGGAAGGCTAAATTTTTGTGCGCCACATAACGACACTCGGAGTTATATACAGAATACAGTATGTACACCACATTGATTTTAATCAAATTCAATGAAAATAGACGATTACTAAATGAAGTGGGAAATTTCTAGTAATTAACAATCATAACTTTTATATTTTAAGACGTCTGTGTTGTTTTCTATCAGAATCAGAGCTGTAATTTTTGTGCGCTCTGTTTTAATGTATGTGCGCTCACTCGGTGACGTGTGTGCGCGCGCACACGCGCACAGCTTAGAGGGAACAGTGTTCACAACCCACCCACCTCCCCTAGGAGTTGTTCTCTTTATCTATCTCTTTCCCTTCTCTCTCTCTCCCTTTGTCTCAGCTTTAAAACTCAACTGAGGAGAGGCAGTTGGGAAAGGCGGGAAGGCAGCACGCAGGCGTGGTGGGATGCTCCCAAAAGCGTTCTGATTGGACGCTGGGGAGCGTTCCCGCGCAGGCTCTGTCGGTACCGACGATACCCATATGTGAAGACTTATTCCTGCTGTTCCCAGAGATCACCTGTTACAGGTAAGTAACTGTGCTTTACTTTGGGTAGGGGTTGGGGGTTTCAGGGGCCGCTAGACCACCAGGTTATTTTCTTAGTGAGGGGTAGGGAGTACAGGGGGCCACTAGACCACCAGGTAATTACTTTTTGTTGGGGCAACAGCCCCCAGCAGTGTTTTGATGGCATCGGGGGCTTTTTGTGATCGTCCCTGATGCCATCAGAATACTGTCAGGTGGGGGGATCCAGGCTGCTGGACCACCAGCGATTCTCTTTTATCGGGCACCAGCCCCAACAGTATTTTGATGGCATTGGGTGCTTTTCCCGATGCTGCCAAAATACTGTCGGGGTTGATATGCAAATTTGCCATGCGGTGTCAGGAGAGCATGTCAAACAAGTGCATACTTCTTGTGTGCATGTATTTGGCTTGCTCTCCCAGTTTAATGCTGCTGTGACTCATTTGCATGTGCACGGTTACCACGGCGGGCATTTACATACCCTAACCTTCCTGCATCACATGTTAAAATGTGTCTGTTGCCAGGAACGTTAAAAAAAATCGATCCAGCGTGGGTTTAGCGCCGGCTTTCTGGATCGGCCTGTCGGTGTGGCCTTGTTTAAATCTTTTTATTGCCCAGTGTTTCCACAACCCATTTGCAAACAATGCATTTTTGTTAATCAAACTTTCATGGTAAACAAATCCTTATTTTTTTTTTCATATTTAATTGAGAAAATGAAATAGAAACCTGAACATTACCCGGGGTGATGTTTTTGCTCTGTGCCATTTACCATCTGAATTATTTGAAAAAAAAAATTCCTGCCCTGAAATTCTATCAGTATGACGTGAAATGTGTGTTTTTTTACATTGAGCGCTGCAGGAAGAAGTGTACAGGCAGGTAGAGAAAACCTCAGTGAAAAAACACCAGAAACTCCTAAGGTGACTATGGGTCCTGCTTACTAAAGTTTAGCATGCACTAATGGATATAAGCATGTACTAAGTGCCACATGGCCCATTTATTGCTATTGGCTCTCCAGCACTTTAGCACAGGCTAATGTCTGTTAACGCAGATCCTAAATTTCCTCAGCAAACAGAACTTTTCTGTTGGTCACTCAGTGAAGTGCACATCCGCCAGTGGGAACCTCATACTACTCTTCGGAAAAGAAAAATGCAAAGTAAAATAGAATTCTAAAAGTACTTTGTAGCTATGATTTTCTTATCAGCAGGCTCTGATGCAGGATGTTTACCCTTGTCTTGGGGCTACTTGGTCTTTTTGTTTTGTGAATTATCTGGCAGGAGACTTTGTGTCCCCCAGATGACACTTGTGTGATGGTGCACCATCTAGAAAGGACCAGCCACTGTTGCAGGAAAAAAGGAAGTTTTGCCTTGGCCTATCCCCAACATATTTATTTATTTATTTAACAGTATTTCTATACCGCCTTCTCCTTCAATCAAGGCGGTCTCCACAGCAATAATCATAAAAGTGTTCATGTGTTCTCATGCAGTGATGCATGTTGTGTGTTTGAGGTGGTGTGCATTTGATTTAATTTGATCTTTCTACAACGTGCGCTATTATACATTTTGAGCTATTATATATTCTTATATACAAGGGTCAGGGTGTAGGTAGGTCCGTTGTTCTAGCTTGATTAGTATGTCATGTGACGTGTCCATAGTGTTCAATGAATAGAGTTGTCTTCAGCTGTTTGCGAAAGTCTTTGAAGTCTGTCGTTAGTCTCAGCTCGTCTGGGAGGGTGTTCCAGATTGTTGGGGCGGCCAGGGAGAGTGCTCGTTCCGCGGTGTCCTTGCGGGTCTTGGTGAAGTCTTTTGGGGTGTTTACTCGGTTGGAGGTGCCTCTTCTCCTTGGTCGTGTGCTTGTGTCAGGTTGTATGAGTGTGTGCAGGCTGATGGCTGAGGAGTGTTGTTTGATCTTGAATATGTTTATGATTGTTTTGTATTTGATGCGTGAGCTGATTGGGAGCCAGTGTAGCTCTTTCAGTATGGGCGTGATGTGTTCTTGTCTTGTTGTGCCAGCTATTATGTGGGCCGCTGTGTTTTGTACCAATTGCAGCGGTTTGAGTGTTTGTTTTGTTAGACCCAGGTAGATTGGATTGCAGAAGTCTAGTAGTGGGGTTATTAGTGCCTGGCAGACTGACCTGGTAGCTTCCTCCAAGTTCTTTGTACTCGCAGTGCAGTTGGAACCAGGGCTGGGACCTGGCACCATGAGCCTTCATTCACAACTTGTCCCCTCAGTATACCTAGTCTGGTCCTTGCCCTGATGGTGCTGGGCTGGGAGACCATGAAGCAGGACTTTCCCTTTGAATCCTGCTGTCAAGGGTTCTGGCTTCTGCTATTGGCTGTCAGCCTTAATGAATGACAGTGATTCCTCTCCCCCCCACCCTGCCGCTCCCCCTCCCACTGGGGCTGTGAATGCTGTGGCACCCATGGCATCCCCAGTGCCCACCGATCCAGAAAGTGGAAAGCCTGGCTTAGAGAGTGCTCTGTGGACCGTCTGTGCGGCAGTGCACAGCACTTAATACCTGAACCACCAAACCAACCCCCCCCCCCCATTAATTTATTCTCAAAATGTGTAAACATAATTCACATATAACATTTCCTTGCCCTGACCAGCTTTCTGCCTTCTTATCTCATTTCCCTGTTCCTTTGCCCTTCGGAGTTCCTTGGATTTAGTGCTTTTAGGACCTTCCTAGGGAAAGTGGGGTGTAGAGATGTCGCCTCACTCAGGAGTGTGTCACACTCATTTGAAGACTCTTTCTCGTACTATTTGAGTCCGTTCTCTCACTCATCAGAGCCTCAGGGCCAGTTTATTGATCCTGATCACTGCTCCCATGAGGAGTCGCTTAGTGGTAGAGCAACTGCCTCGTACCCAGAAGATCAAGGGTTCAGTTCCCACTGGCACTCCTTATGACCTTGGGCAAGTCACTTTACCCTCCATTGCCTCAGAAGAAAAGGCTAATACAATATACAAGAAAACCCCAATTTTCAGTGATAAATCGTACTGACAAAATCAAAAATCACCAAACAAACCCCCAGAAAAATATATCCAAAAAATCTTTCTTTTTGTCGGATGTTTACAGGAAAGGAACATATATCAGTATTATATCAGTATTATGAATATATATCAGTATTATGAATGACGGTTGAATCTGATTATGGCAGCACTTGAAACAGGGTTTCTGACCCGAAACGTGCATGTCGTGCTTGAGCGTGCCTGAGTAGTCTGCGGCTTGCTAATCCAGCTAAGTAGAGTTTTTCATGGTTTTATATGAAATTTATTAAAATAAAATGGATGTAACTGAGTGGTGGACATAATACTGATATATGTTCCTTTCCTGTAAACATCCGACAAAAAGAACGATTTTTTGGATATATTTTTCTGGGGGTTTGTTTGGTGATTTTTGATTTTGTCAGAAGAAAAGGCTGGCAATCTACTTCCAGTGATACATTGCCAAGAAAACCCAGAGGTAGCTGGGTTGCTATGAGTCAACACTGACTTGATGGCACTAAAACAAAAAAAAACTGCTCCCATGAGAGGAAGCCTCAGAGGAGAAAAGCCAAGTGGCCCAAGCAATCTGAGCCTATCCCCCTTCATACTGTCTCTCCCTGCCCTGTCACTTTCCCTGTGCCTTCAAGTAGATGTGCTCGGAAACATATACTGTTGGCCACTGATGGGAGGGCACCTTTCAGCTCAAGACATTATCCGTATTGCCTCTACTCTGTTTGTAGCCTTTCAAGGGCTCCAAAGAAAAGAAAATATCATTTATGCTACTTTTTGCATTTTCAGAGCAGTACTACACTTAAATCTTTGTAGATTTATAGCCTGAACACAACGTCTGGAAAATGTCCCTCTTTGGCCTTCAGTCTCACTCGTTGCAGTGTAAATCTAACTTGTTGGGGTGGTTCACCCTTGGCATCTCTGGGGGAGCTGAGGTCAGTGCCGCTTCCGCACACTGGAGCACGGCCAAGGTTACAGCATGTCTTGCAACAGCCGCTCTGCTTGCTTGGAGATACTGCAGAGGCACAAAAGATCCCTCCATCCTTTTCTCTAGACCTTTCCTCCTCGGAGCAGTCAGTGTAAAGAGTAGCCCTGCTCTCTGACTTGCAGATCAATATCTAGAGTCGTGACTTTGGCCATTGAGTCTCACATCGGGCAAGCGGCGACACCAGCTAATCAGACTCCAGAAGCACCAAATGAAAAACAGAGATTATAAACAACAAGCCTACGAAGACACACTCCAGAAATGTCAAACTGAGCTTTTCATCTTGAAGAAGTGAAACTATAGTTCTGTTATGTGGAAGGACTGAAAAAAACACAGGGAACTGTTGTTGTCATTGAGTCTGTTCATTAAAATTTTTTGACTGCCAAGAATGTACAAATAGATGTAGATGCACGTACTGATCTGTAGAGTTTTTAAAAAAAAAAATAAAGTCTCAATCCTCACCCTTCTCTCTCACTTGTCCCTACCTCCACCCCCTTCAAGGCAGTTGTCTCCGCACTTTGTTAGCTACTGCTTTCAAGCCCAAATCTAGCAACATGGGCAACTGCCTAGGGTGCCAACGACCCAGGCCAAAGAGGAGCCTGATTCTATTTACCTTCATGCCATGGGCATGGGCAGCTTCAAAAGGGCACTACCGTGGCATGATTGCTCATCTTCTGGCTTTCGAACTCTGATATCCATCTCGTCCTCTGGGATCTGCTCTTTGATCTTGCCTATGAGCGCCAACATCCTAAAGGCGGCCCTGCCTACTCAGATATATTGAGCTGAAGCAACGTCTGCGTTCTACGTCAGAAAGAACCGAACATCCCGTAAGTGCTACCGCCGTAGAGCAGTACAAGCGAGGAGAACTAGGCAGACTGAATGGGCAGCTTGGCCCAGTTTTTCTGCTCTCATTTAGTATACAGAGTAAGACAGAGCCTGCTGTATGACGCAACCTACAGCCTCACTTTTCTTCCGCATGGATGGCTGTTGAAAGAGGCCACTTTCTAACCTTTTCTTTCACTTTGCCAGACCTGGTGATCCTGTGTAGTTTCCTGGCCCTTAACATTTTCTCAAGGTTTGCCTGCTGCAGTGATCTGCTGGGTCCCCAGAGGTGACCAGTTAGTTTATTTTATTATCATGGACTTTGCACCCTCAAGAAACTGTTCTGTTTTCTTCAGAGCCCTTTTCTGTATGTGCTGTTGGAAGTGTGCGCTCTTCTTGAAGACCATTTCTCACCTGTTTTCTTACCACTGGCAGCAACCTGAATGACAGGTTATTCTGGTTAAGGGAGAAACAGCACAAACAGCATGTGATTCTGGTAAAAATAAGCAATATTGGAATGCGTCTTTTTTTTCTTTTGAGTACCCAAGGGGTTGGCCCCAGTCTCGGGGTGGGGGTGACTGGAATTCCCACTGAGTTCACTGGTAATTAGTTTGAAAGCTAAGCTGGACTGGCTGCTTTAGCTTCTCAGAGGACGATGGGCAGCCTGCCATTAATGCTCTTTAGCAGAGCTGTCCAAGATTAACCATGTAGAGGTGTGATATCTCCCACAGCCAGAGAGAGATGTCCATTGCCCAGAAGGTGTGATCCACCAGAATGTGTTCTACTGAGGTTGTGAACCCCATTAGGCCACTACCAGGCATTAGTGATCCAATAGACCAGTGAAGTGGTTTAATCCCCATGTGCAAGGTAATCTTATAACAGCATTGCCTAAGGAAGAAGTCCAAAAAGGTATCTGTTTTATAAAGGCAGAAAAATCAATGTCTTACAAGAGAAGGGGATGTAAAGGCAACATTGGTGCCTGTGTGCGCTGATAAAATAGACTGCTAGAACCAGCCCCTAGAGTACGCATATGCCAATGTGCCTGCATGACTTTATGCGCTTACGTGCGTATTTTATTAAGTGCGTGGGTACATTGGAGTCCCCCCCCCCCAATGTTCTGCTCTAACTACACCCCTGGGAATGTATTTGAGCATATAGGTATCTTGTATAGGTGTCTTGTCACTATGTACCCGGGGGGGGGGGGGGTAATTTGGAGGGAAGTGCAGGTCCACGAATTCATTTCCTGTTCTTTCATTGGTGGGTTTTTTTTTTTTTCATCTTTGTATCATTTTGCGAGAGTGCGCCCTATCGATGGCAAAGAGGAAATGATGGCGCAATTATCATTCTGGTTTCACTGGGATCCCTGCTTTCATTTTAAACATAAACACATCCCTAGCAATTTAAAACAAGGCCTTTACCAGATGTAAAACTGACTTAACATGTAGAGTGACCTTTATAAAATTACCCCTTTTGTATCTATGCTTAGAAGAATTGCCCTCACACGTCCATAGTTGAGGCCATCTTTTCATCATTACTCTTACGTAGGCAAAGCTTCTAATGTTCCACTCTGCAGAGTCTTATATGTTTTAGCTTTTCTTTGGCTGTGATTTACCATTCTCACCAGCGATCACAGGATTAGTTTGTTATTGCTGCTTGACTCATTTCGCTGACCACACAATAAGGTCAGATTATCGTTCCTTTACAGTCAGCTAGCTGTTCTGTAAAAGCTCGGTTGTTTTTGTTTCCAGCCTCCTTTACACAAAGGGCTCAGCCTTTGCTCTTGTGGTTTCCCAAGGTCACGTCAAGCCCCCAAGGCCCAGTGGAGGCACAGTGAAGCTTTAATCGGGCTTTGGCTTGCGGTTAGACTGCTAAAGGAAAAAGAATCACCCAGGTCCCAAGATGACCACAACTGCTTTTCAGAGCTTCTGGCTGCTGTTGCAATATTTAATCAGGCTTGGAAAGAGTGCCGGACGGCAAGGCGCTGGGAAGCGGCAGCTTTCTCTGCCGGGTTTCATGTACCTGTGCTTCCTTGCACCGGTGGAACCGCTCTCTGTGCAAATGCACCGTGTGTCTGAGTTTCAGAGAACTGCTGCCAGTTTCATTTTCTCTCAGGTTTCAGGAATGTTCACATTTCTTTTCAATGCACTGACGTAAGCGTCTGCAAAACAGCACCAACCCTAAGCCACCAAAACACAGAGGGATTATTTAAAAACAAACACTCTCCCCCCCCCTCCAAATTTGTTCTTTGAACCACCAAAAATTTCTGGTCTTATGCTTTCTGATTAAAGCGTTGTCATGTCTGTTTAGACAATCTCCATCGGTACACGTTTAGTTTTGGCTCTGTTTCTTGCAGATACCAGATGGGCCATTTGAGGGTTCGAGAACATTTTAATTGTCCGGCCTGCATTCCAACATTGCTGCAGTTGTGAACTAACCCCTCCCACAATCTACAGCATCACAGCTCTTTCATTTGTGTAGATATTAACTAAATAGCCCCTCTCAATAAAGCCGAAAGCAGCATCCTCAGTGAGACACTTTCAGGACTCGCTCTTTTGTATATCCTTAAGATTAACCTCCACTATGGAAGTCAGAGCAGATTTGTTTCCAGGGCCGGCCCTAGAGTTGGTCCACAGTGTTGGCATCTAGGCTGACCTTAAGCTGTATGCCCCCTCTGACTGTCAGAATCTATTGATTAACTTTGAATGTCCTGCTCTTTGCTACCCCTAGAAGCTGCCACCCTAGGCTACTGCCTAGTTTGCCTGATGGTTGGGCCAACCCTGTTTCTGTCAGAGTGTATTATCATCTCTATATAGGGTTGCCAACTGGCTCCAGATGCGCCCGACATGTTTGATCCAGTCCTAGGTTTACCCCACTGCATGCAGGGACATGTAGTTCTGATTTTTCCATTGCACTCCATAAGAAAAGCAAGACTACATGCCTCTGCATGCAATGGGGTAAACCCAGGACTGGATCAAGCCTGTCGGGCGCATCTGAAGCCAGTTGGCAACCCTATCTTTATATTATTATCAGGATTATTATCATTATCCAGATTAGTCACTGTAGTGTTTCACTTAGATCCAGCGGGTTTATGCTAACTTTTCATATCCAAAAGACAAAAAGGTCTAATTTATGAATGAAAAGCTTTTCTTTTTATGCACAAAATGAAAGCAAACTTCTGTAAAAGAAGCCCCACAGATATTTTGGTGGGAGCTCTGTTCCCATTTCCCACCACGTGTGAATCCAGCGCATGTGGGGATTCTGTTCGCCAGCCAGCCTGCAGGAAAAATGAAACATTTGCTGCAGAACTTTTCAGTTTTGTGCTTTAAGACCATGCATTAGCTCCAGACTCCTTTCCAACGAAGTCTTGTGCCAACGGTCCCACAAAGCTGCGCAGGAGAGTCCTCCATCCACGCCACTGCCGATAGGGGGAGGGGCTGCGATTCTGCGCTTTTAGTCATGAAGAGCAGGCAGTGCTTGTCGTGTAAATGCCGGTAGGTAAGGCCTTTCACTGATGCAGCCTCCCTGCTCTACGGATTGCATACCCACACATGATAAGAGCATAAGAAAAGATCTGGTAGAAACATATAAATAATACTTATCTTTGAGCTAGCATCTGTCATCTGCTTCAGCAGGCAGTGTTGTCTTTTATTCCTCTACAAAAAGCCAGAGCTGAATAGGGTTGCCAACTGGCTCCAGATGCGCCCGACAGGCTTGCTCCAGTCCTGGGTTTACCCCATTGCATGCAGTTACTTGTAGTTTTCATTTTCTTATGGAGTGCAATGGAGAAATCAGAACTACATATCCCTGCATGCAATGAGGTAAACCCAGGACTGGATCAAACCTGTCGGGTGCATCTGGAGCCAGTTGGCAACCCTAGAGCTGAAAGATTCACGGAGCAGCTTTGTTTGTACTCTGTGATGCTCAATTCATTTTATTAAATTCTAAATTAAACTTGGCTTTCACCACAGATTTCTTTTCTGTAGGCCTCGGTGATACTTAGAACCGGAGGTAGGTAGAAGGTGAAGAGAGAGCTGGAAGGTTGTTTAGAGGGAGGGGAAGGATGTAGACTCCAGCCCCTGCCACATTGCCCTTCCTTTAGGGGGGGGGGGGGGAGGGGATGCAGTTTGATTTCTGTTGCCACTTGCAGTTCAGTAGGCTGTGAAGCTACATTGAAATTGACCAAGGAGAAAGGGGGCGGGAGTTAAAAAGCTTGGCCTTATTGTACCTCTGTCTGTTTACATGTCAGAAATATGTCATCCTGACTTCTTCCTGGCTCCCGAACATCTTTCATTTTGCCCTGATCGATACATTCACAAGCTACATGACAAGTTGAAGCCCAGCAAAATCCCTTTAAATTCCATTTAAGTTCACTTTTGCTTACTTCAGTCCATCCTAGTTCAAACCAAAGTGTGTTGTGGCAGGGCTGGCCCAACCATTAGTCAAGCAAGGCGTCTAGGATGGCAGCTTCGGGGGGGGAGGGGGGGGCGCAAAAAGCAAGGCATTCAAAGCTAAATAATAGTTCTGAAAGCCAGGAGGGGCACAAGTCAAGATTTGCCTAGGGTGCTAACACCTTGAAGCAGCTCTTGGGCCGGCCATGGTTAGGGAAATCCATTTCCTCAGCTCGGCTCAAGGGTTCTGGGCATTCAGCCTTACAGAACAGCGCCTGCTGGGCAGCACAGTCTCCCCCTCCCTCCATATGGCTTTATTTGAAATAAACGTCACATCATATACGGTCCTTCGGATTTAATAGCAGGAAAGCTTAGGACAGCCTTACTTAACTGCCTTTTGGTTTACGGATTATTTCATCCTCTGAAACCAAACTCTCTGACTCCATGCCAGCAGGGGAGGAAGCCCCATCTAGGACAAATGGAAACATGGGGCATAGCTTTTTCTATTTTTTCTTAATAAATAGGAACTTAATTACACATCTAAGGAAAGTACATTTCACTTCTTGCTTTGTATTTTTCTCGCCTTGTGTTTGGTATTGTCGTGGGCCTTTTTTTCTCATACTTTAATTGTTTGTGGCAGACAGGATAATAATAATATGTATTTGCAGGCTGTCTTTCTTTCCAATGGGATCCCAGTGTGTAACTTTGCAATCAGAATGTTTAAGAGATGGCTGCCTGCACGTTTCATAATTCTGGGATCATATTCTGGTTGCAGTGTGAAGGATGGAACCAGAAGACAAATTACGGCACACATCTCACAGACACAAGGTCACAGTGCAAAGTGACTGCCTTGTCATTCTTCTTACAGGAACATTTTTCAGTTGCTGGGGTTTTCTCCTTTTCAGTATTTCTTTTCTTTAAAAAATCACTTCTGTATTAGATTTGTCTGCCTAAGAACATATGATATGTCATACTGAGTCAGACCAAGGGTCCATCAAGCCCAGTATCCTGTTTCCAATAGTGGCCACTCTAGGTCATAAGTACCTAGCAGTTTCCCTAAAAGATACACAGATTCCATGCTGCTTGTCCCAGGGGTAAGCAGTGGGTTTCCTCAGTCCTCTTTAATAATGGTTTATGGATTTTTCCTCCAGGAACTCATTGAAATCTGTTTTTGAACCCAGCTATAATAACTGCTTTTACTACATTCTCTGGTAATGAATTCCACAGTTTGATTGTGCACTAAGGCAAAAATATTTTCTCTGATTAGCCTTAAATGTGCCACATTGCAGCTGCATTGTGTGTCCCCTAGTCTTTCTACTTTTTGAAGAAATAAACAACCAATCTGCATTTACCTGTTCCATTCCATTCATTATTTTACAGACCTCTATCATATTCAGTCGTATCTTTTGCAAGTTGAAGAGCCTTAACCTTTTAAACTTTTCCTCATAGGGGGGTATCCTTCCATCCCCTTTACCATTTTGGTTGCTCTTCTCTGTACCTTTTCCAATTCTGCTATATTCTTTTTAAGATATGGTGACAGAATTGCACACAATATTCAAGGTGTGGTAATGGAGCAATACAGAGGCAATATAATATTCTTGATTTTACTCTATATTCCTTTCCTTATGATTCCTAGTCTTCTATTAGCTTTCTTGACCACCACTGCACATTGGGCAGAGGGTTTCAACGTACTCTCCACGATGACACCCAAATCCCTTTCCTAAGTGGTGATTTCTAATATGGAACCATGCATTGTGTAAATGTAGTTTGGATTGTTCTTCCCTAGGTGCATAACTTTGCACTTGTCCACATTATATTTCATCTGCCATTTGGACACCCAGTCTCCCAATTTTTCAAAGTCCTCTTGCAGTTTTTCACAATCCTCTTGCGTTTTAACTACTTTGAATAATTCTGTGTCATCTATAAATTTAATCACCTCACTCGTTATTCCCTTTTCTAGGTCATTTATAAATATGTTAAAAAGCAGCAGGCCCAGCACAGATCCCTGGGGTACTCCACTATTCACCTTTCTCCATTGGGAAAATTGTCCATTTAGCCCTACTCTTTGTTTTCTTTTCACCAGCTCCTAATCCGCAATAGTACATTGCCTCCTATCCCATGACTTTCTAATTTCTTCAAGAGTCTTTCATGAGGGACCTTGTCAAAGGCTTTCTGAAAATCCAGATACACTATATCAGTCGGCTCACCTTTATCGACCTGTTTATTCACACTTTCAAAAAAATATAACAGATTACTGAAACAAGATTTAGCCATGGCTAAATCCATGTTAGCTTTCTGCCATTAAGCCGTGACTATCCACCTATCCACATGTTCAGCAATTTTGTTCTTTATAATGGCTTCTACCATTTTGCCCGGTACAGATGTCAAGCTCATCGGTTGGCAGTTTCCCGAATCACACCTGGAACCCTTTTTAAAAACATGTGTTACATTGACCACTCTTCAATTCTCAGGTACCACAGATAGTTAAGGATAGTTCACAGATTACTAGAAGTAGGCCTGCAATCTCATATTTCAGTTCTTTCAGCACTCTGGGATGTATGCCATCTGGTCCAAGTGATTTGCTGCTCTTTAGTTTATCAAATAGCTGTAATACATCTTCCCAATTTATCGAGATTTGTTTCAATTCCTTTGAATATCATTTCAGGCATTTGTAAGATTTTTACATCTTCTTCAGTAAAGACTGAAGCAAAGAATTCATTCAGTCTCTTTATTGTGGCTTGGTCCTCTGTTAGTGCTCCTTTTACTCTTCTGTTATGTAATGGTCCAACTGACTCTCTCACAGGTATTTTGATATGAATGTACTTGAAAATGTTGTTATTATGTACTTTTGTTTCAATGGCAAGCTTCTTTTCAAATTCTCTCTTTGCCTGCCTTATCAGTGCTTTGCATTTTACTTGCCAATACTTATGTTGTTTCCTGTTTTCATCTTTTGGCTCTTTTTTCCTTTTTCTGAAGGATTTTCTCTTAGTTATAATAGCTTCTTTGACCTCATCTTTACGCCATTCTGGTTGTTGTTTGGCCTTCTGTCCACCTTTCTTAAAATGTGGAATACATCTGGTCTGGGCTTTTGATTGAGTAATATGCATTGTCTCTCAAACCATTCAGCTAACACAGGGGTTCTCAACCCAGTTGTCGGGATATACCTAGCCAGTCAGGTTTTCAGGATAACCAAAATGAATATGCATGAGAGAAATCAGCATGCACTGCTTTTGTTTAAACATCTCACTCATGCATATTCATTGTGATTATCCTGAAAACCTGAATGGCTAGGTGCATCCCGAGGATTGGGTTGAGAATCCCTAATCTAACAGCAACTAAATTTTCAGGATAGGTGTATCTGCCAAAAATCTAGAAACTGTAATCACATTTTTGTAATAACACTTATCAGTGGAGCCCAAAACTGATGGGCATTTGAAGCAAGATGTTGGTTTCATAAACCCTCAGTGATATGACTGATTTTTTCCCTCTCAAGATGCTGACTAGTACCAGATTCACTTGGCAGGGTTGATCCAGTCTTGGGTTTATTTCATTGACTGCAGGAACTTGTAGTTCTGGTTTTCCAATTGCATTCCCTGAGAAAAGCAAGGCTACAGTCCATTCATGCAATGGGATGAACCCAGAGGTAGATTATCCCTTTCGGACATGTCTGTCTTCATTGTGATCAGTGCATACAGTCTACCCAGCCAACAAGCTTGAGTCTGTTTCATGAAGACTGAGAATGGCTCCAGATTTTCAGGACAGGTTGATCCAGTCCGGGTTTTACCCCACTGTTTGCATGGACTTGTAGTATTGCTTTCCTTAGGGATGTCAATGGGGACATCAGAACTACAAGTTCTGTAGTAAAACCTGGAGCAACCTGTCCTGTAAATATAAGGTCAATTGGTAGCCCTATGTGGAATACATTTAGAGAGGATGAGTTGAGTGTGTGGAGAATATGGTCAGATAAAGTGGTCATGAGGGCAGGGCTGGCCTCAGAGTTGGTTTGAGCGGTTGGTGCCCTAGGCAAACTATAGGGTTTACACCCTTCCTGGCTGTAAAAATCTGTGGTATAGCTTTGAATGTCCTGCTCTTTGCTGCCTCCCAGAAGTTGCTGCTTTAGGTGACCACCTAGTTTGCCTGATGGTTGGGCCGGCCCTGGATGGAAAGGCTGATAGTGTACAGAGCAGACTGGATCACACTCTCCACTGTCGTGATTTTGGCATGTTGCCAGAGTTTGTAATGAGATAGGGTGGTTCCTTTTTCTCTAAATGTCTCTTTTGCATACAGTACAGAAACCCCGACCATCAAAAACTGTGTGATCCAAGCTTCTTTATCTGCCTTGGAGGTGAAGTCAAACAACCCATTAGCTTAGAGGTTTGATTGCTGCTGTTGCTGCTGGTATTATGTGTGAGGTTGTCCACAAATATTTATATTCTCCTTCCTATGAGTCTTGTCCCCAGAGCTGCCAAGTGACATAGTTGCTGGTGAGAGACTTTTGGTCTGTCTTAAGTTCTGATCGTTCACCCCACTGCATTGTGGTAATTCTAGGTCCTCCTTCTACTAATTTGAAATCGGCACTGCAAGTTCCAGAATACCTCAGAGGAAGGTGTCAAAAATTCAGGAAACTGGTATTGCAAGTTCAGAGATGCAAACAGATTTAGTTTCTCTCTTTTAACAGAACTATCGCCTTCTCTCTTGGGCTTATCCCGTTGTGGCAGGCAGACAGGTCTTTGCTTCTTCCAAGTGTCTGAAAGATCTTGTATATTGACCTGGGGGGGAGGGGGTGGAATGGGAGATGGGAGAAGAGGAGGCTGGCTTTGCCTGTGTGGAATGTGAAAGAATGTGGGGCCAGGTGTAGGGACTTATTGCTGGGTCCAGTTTGCATAAGTCAGTAGGGGTTGAAAAGCAGGCCATATGCGAAAAATGTAGCAATCGCTCATTGGGAAGGCTGACCCTGAGAGGAAGCAGAGATGAAGAAAAAGTACTGGAAAAATAAGCAGCAGTTTCTGACTCCAACTGAATCACTAAGCAAATGATTTCTGCTGGTGCTAAGATTAAAATCACATTGGGGGTCATTTACTAACAGTGCACATCATAGGCCGCAATGGGCCTTTTTGAAAATTACGTATTTTAACAGCATTAGAGTGTGCTGTTAGTAAACGACCCCCTCTTTTGGAAAAGCCAAATAAAACTATGACTTTACTTTCCCTTTTTTACAGAAAGTAAATCAGTTATAAGCATTTCCATCATCAACAGCTCATGAAAAGGTGTTACGATAACTTTGTGTGCCTGAGGTACCTGTTTCCTTTATGCAGCACAAGGGGAGATACAGCTGCATTTCCCAAGTACCGAACAGCAGTAAAATCTCTCACAGAAAGCTCTATTGTCCCCTTACTATCTGCAGGACCCAGTCTGCCTCTTTCCTAAATAGTTCATATGAGTAAGGGATGACTGGTGTATCCTCTGGGTATCGTGGGATGACCCCGTGAACCCTCGGTGGTAGGATCCTGAGAAGATCAGTGCATGCTCTGAATATATTTGGAGAGAGGAACAAAGGAGAAAGGCCTGTAGAAACAGAGGAGTGCGTTATAGCCAGCGGACGGCATGGAGCTGGGGAACCCTGTCTAGCTCCCCCGCTGGGCAGGTTCATGTGAAACAACCATTTAGTGTTTCCAGCCTGGAAGAAATATGGATCCTCAGCTAGAGAAATGTGAGCACTTCAGGTATCCCTTGAGGAGTGGAAGGAAAAGGAGAAAAAAAAGCAACCAAGTCCATAGCATGGAGAGGACAGTAGTAGAGGCAGCTGCCCAGTGTATTCCAGAGAACGGGCCCTAAAATGATACCGTTTGCTTAGAAGGGCAGAAAGCTGTGAACAATTTGGTTAAGAGAAATAGCTCTAAAATCTCGTTTGGAAGATGATGAGTAAAGTAAGAATTTGTACAACTCTGAATAAAGAGGATTCCTTCTGAAAATTTCCCTGTACAGATTCCGAGAGGTGTGGCGACTCACTGCTTCCTGCAAAAGCAGCTTGGGAACCACATCAGCTGAGTAATCTTTAATGATTGAAAGTTAGGGACAGACAGGACCTTTCCAAGCTAGAAAAGCGCTCTGTGCAACTAACAAATTTGGTGCCCTCCCTCCACCCAGCCACGTTTACTAGTTCACTCTTTTTGAGCTTTTTGGAAGCCCAGTGATGATATCAGCGCCCCCTTCTGTGCTTGTGCCTGTGCTGCTGCACCTCTCACATAGCCCTTGGTACGGCCCTGGGGACAGGATGTATGTGGTAACCCCTGGAATATTTTCATTCTCATGCTGAGAATCTTCCGTCCACGATCATCTTCTACAACCATCTGATAGAGCAATCGATTGAAGAACCCCAGAACTGATCAGGATACGCATCCTGATACTAATGGTTATTGAGAGACCTGATTACTGAAATGCGGTAAGGTTTTTCAGTTCTCATGTGTTAGCTGCAAAAAGTAATGCGCGTAACTGCAAAGCCTGTGCGGTCTCTTATCTGCCCCTGAAGTTACCACACAATACTTACTTTTACTGTACAGTAAGTGCATTACTGATAGTGCCAATGTACTTCCCATTGCTTCTTCTGCTAAAAAGAGCCCTCAACTCTCCCTAGCATCTCATTAGTGCCTCCCGAACAGCCTCATGAATCCCCTGAATAACCTGTCCATTCTCCACCCCTTGTCTTGGAAAGCCATTACTAAGCAATATTTAGCGTAAGATGTTTTGTGTCCGCAAGGTAACTGCTGTCACGGCTGTGCAGTAACTGCTATTGTACAGTAATTCACATAGTACTGCTTACCGCACTTTAGTAAACAGGCCCTAAATCTGAGTCACTCTTCTTTGTCAAGCAGCCAGTCTCAACATTATCACGACACTGAAAGACCTGCATTCTGTCTTTCAAACAACAGGCATCCAAATACAATCACAGATTTGCTGCAACCACAAGCCAAAATTAAATTTGT
Organism: Ichthyophis bannanicus; assembly: GCA_033557465.1. Lineage (NCBI taxonomy): Eukaryota > Metazoa > Chordata > Amphibia > Gymnophiona > Ichthyophiidae > Ichthyophis > Ichthyophis bannanicus. Next base: position 850,192,516 of record CM066032.1, read on the forward strand.
AATGATTTTTAAAAAAACAAACAGTAATAGGAAAAACATATTTTTTCAAGGATGCTGAAGATTTTACTTCTTTTGTATTCTATTCAAAGTTCAGTTCCCTCCCAGGCATATGGGGTACACGTTTAAACCTTGGTCCTGCCTTTTGACCCTCTTAGTTTATTTTATTCACGGTCCTGGTTGCCTGATACTTCTATTTCTTATAATTTTTATAGCGCTACAAGGCATATGCACACCCCACACCCACCTACCCCTGGGATAATCGTAGCTTTATAGGTACTTACACATTTTAAAAGACAGGAGGTGCTCTCAGGTGAAACTCATCACCCAAATCAGTCATACACTAAGGACCTGAGATTAATTAAGCTTCAGGTGAACAAGGTATATTAAACGTATTAGGTACAGTTTTATTGGCAACCCTTAGTAAGTAAAGAACTTAAAGATCTAAACAAAAACTTAAAACTAAGATGCAGACAGCAGTCCAGCAGCGAGATGGGGGCTTTCCAGTCTTTTGCATTGAGTGTCACATGTATGATTTTCTCCCAGTTGGTGAGAGGTCTTACGTGTGCACTAGGTGCAAGGAGCTCTTTGCTCTCAGGGAACGAGTCCGTTCTCTAGAGGCTAGAGTAGCAAACTTGGAAACCATAAGACAGACAGAGAGGTACATAGATGAGACCTACAGGGATATAGTCCTGAAGTCCCACCTCCAGTCTGGCAGCATCCCTGTTGCCATGGAGGAGAGAGGTCACGTGACAGGAGAGCATCACCCTGGTGTGGCAGGAAGTGATCCTGTAACTAGGACCTGTCCTCCAGGTGATGTAAAACTCTCTCACACCGAGGAAGTTTCTCCAGGGCCATGTGCCCATGAGGGAAGGGTTAGGACAGCCGTTATAATTGGTGATTCGGTCATTAGGCATGTAGATAGCTGGGTGGCTGGTGGACGTGAGGATTGCCTGGTATCATGCCTGCCTGGTGCGAAGGTAGCGGACCTCACGCGCCACCTGAATAAGGTCTTAGATAGTGCTGGGGAGGAGTCTGCTGTCTTGGTACTTATCGGTGCCAATGACATAGGAAAATTTATTTTAATTATTTATTTACATTCTCTTATATAACGCTCTATTCTGCATCAGTGCGATTTACATTGAACAAACTGAAATTACATTGAACAGGGCTTATAACGTGGAGATAACTATTTTACAGGGAACATGGGCTATAGAGGGTTAAGTGGCTTGCCCAAGACCACAAGGAGCACCTGTGGGACTAGGGAGGTTCTGGAGGCTAAATTTAGGCTTTTAGGTAGGAAGTTGAAATCCAGAACTTCCAGGGTAGTGTTCTCCGAAATGCTTCCCGTTCCACGTGCAGGACCCAAAAGGCAGGCAGAGCTCCGGAGTCTCAATGCATGGATGAGACAATGGTGCAGAGATGAGGGTTTTGGATTTGTTAGGAACTGGGGAATATTCTGGGGAAAGGAGGGGCTCTTCCGAAGGGATGGGCTTCACCTTAACCAGGATGGAACCAGGCTGCTGGCATTAACCTTTAAAAAGGAGATAGAGCAGCTTTTAAACTAGATAATAGGGGAAAGCCGACAGTCGCCCAAGAGCGGATAGTTTGGAAGACTGTATCCTTGAAGGATACTATCAAAAGCAGAAAGGTTCCAAAAAAGAGTAAAGTAGCCCAAATGCCCTCGAGTATGGAGCAGACAGAGCTTAAAGATCCCAAATTACCCATGTCTACCAATAGCCAAATTAATATCAATAAAATACAGTCTCTAAAATGCTTGTATGCAAATGCTAGAAGTCTAAAAAATAAGATGGGAGAGTTAGAATATATAGCACTAAATGAGAGGTTAGATATGATTGGAATATCAGAGACATGGTGGAAGGAGGACAACCACTGGGACACTGTGATACCTGGGTACAAACTATATCGTAATGATAGAGCTGATCAAATTGGTAGAGGGGTTGCGCTCTATGTTAGAGAGGGCATTGAGTCAGAAAGGTTTAAAGTTTTGCAGGAAACAAAATTTTCTGTAGAATCTCTATGGATTGAAATTCCATGTAAAAAGGGGAAGGCGATGGCCTTGGGGGTGTACTATAGACCACCGGGCCAGAATGAACAAATGGATGATGAAATGCTCAAAGAAATCAAGGAAGCTAACAAAGGTTACAGCGCAGTAATAATAATGGGTGATTTCAATTACCCCAGTATCGACTGGGTCAGTGTCACGGCAGGACATGCTAGGGAGACAAAGTTCCTAGATGACATAAATGACTGCTTCTTGGAGCAGCTGGTTCATGAACTGACCAGAGGGGAAGCCATATTAGACCTAGTCCTTAGTGGAACACCAGATCTAGTGCAAGAGATAAGGGTGTTGGGGCCACTTGGCAATAGTGATCATAGCATGATCGCCTTTGATTTAATTAGTGGAGGAGGGATAGTACGGAAATCCACAGTACTACCTTTTAATTTTCGAAAGGGAGACTATGATAAAATGAGGAAAAATAGTTACGAAAAAACTAAAAGGAGCAGTTGCAAAGGTTAAAGACTTACATCAAGCTTGGGTGTTGTTGAAAAATACTATCTTGGCAGCCCAGACCAGCTATATTCCATGCTTTAAGAAAAGTGGAAGGAAGTCCAAAAAACTGCCAGCATGGTTTAAAGGTGAGGTCAGAGAGACTGTTGTTGCCAAAAAAGCATCTTTCAGGAAATGGAAAAAAGAGCCAAACGACGAAACCTGGAAACAGCACAAGCACTGGCAAGTCAAATGCAAGGCATTGATAAAGCAGGCAAAGGGAGAATTTGAGAAGAAGCTTGTTGTGGAAGCAAAAACGCGAAATAAAGTTTTTTTCAAGTACATTCATAGCAAAAAACCTGTGAGAGAGTCAGTTGGTCCATTAGATGATAGAGGAGTTAAAGGAGCACTAAGAGGCGACAAGGCGATAGTTGAGAGACTGAATGAATTCTTTGCTTCGGTCTTTACTGAGGAAGATGTAGGGATGTTACCCATGACTGAAGTTGTATTTAAAGGTGCGGAAGAATTGAAGGAAATATCGATACATCGAGAAGATGTATTACAACTATTAGATAAACTGAAGAGTAGCAAATCACCTGGGCCGGATGGTATACATCCAAGGGTGTTGAAAGAACTGAAATATGAGATTGCAGACCTGCTATTAGTAATCTGTGAACTATCATTAAAATCATCTCTAATACCTGAAGACTGGAGGATCGCCAATGCAACACCAATTTTTAAAAAGGGTTCCAGAGGTGATCCGGGAAACTACAGACTGGTGAGCCTCACGTCAGTACTGGGAAAAATGGTAGAAACCATCATAAAGAATAAAATTACTCAGCATGTAGATAGTCATGGCCTAATGGGAGACAGCCAACATGGCTTTAGACAAGGAAGATCTTGTCTTACTAATCTGTTGTGTTTTTTTGAAAGTGTGAATAAACAGGTGGACAAAGGTGAGTCGGTTGATATAGTGTATCTGGACTTTCAGAAAGCCTTTGACAAGGTCCCTCATCAGAGACTTTTGGCAAAACTAAAGAGTCATGGGATAGGAGGTAGTGTACTACTGTGGATCAAGAACTGGTTAAAAGATAGAAAGCAAAGGTTGGGCTAAAGGCCAATTTTCCCAATGGAGAAAGGTGAATAGTGGCATACCCCAGGGATCTGTGCTGGGTCCGCTGCTTTTTGACATATTCATAAATGACCTGGAAAGTGGAATAACAATTGAGGTTATCAAATTTGCAGATGACACAAAACTATTTAAAGTTGTTAAAACCCAAGAGGATTGTGGAAAATTGCAAGAGGATCTTGATAAATTAGAAGACTGGGCATCAAAATGGCAGATGAAATTTAATGTGGACAAGTGCAAAGTTATGCACCTAGGGAAGAACAACTCAAACTATGGTTACACGATGCAAGGTTCCACATTAGGAACCACTACCCATGAAAAAGATTTAGGCGTCATTGTGGTTAACATGTTAAAACCTCGTTCCAGTGTGCAGCAGCAGCCAAGAGAGCAAATAGAATGCTAGGTATCATTTAATTTAATTTAATTTAATTTACAGATTTTTTATATACCGCTCCTTCCATTGATCAGGTGCGGTTTACATGGAACAACAATAAAACAGTGAACTGTTTTTACAGATAACAAGTTGTAACTTACATTTAACAATTTGTGAACTATGTACAGAGTAACAGGAATGGAAAAATAAAACAGAAGATATTATAATGTCTCTATATCGTTCCATGGTGAGACCGCACCTTAAATATTGTGTGCAATTCTGGTCGCCGTATCTTAAAAAGGATATAGAGTTATTAGAAAAGGTTCAGAGAAGAGCCACCAAAATGGTAAAGGGGATGGAAGGATACTCCTATGAAGAAAGGCTATAAAGGTTAGGGCTCTTTAACCTGGAAAAGAGACGGCTGAGGGGAGATATGATAGAAGTCTATAAATTAATGAACGGAGTGGAACGGGTAAACGTAGATCGATTGTTTACCTTATCAGAATATAGAAAGACTAGGGGACAAGCAATGAAGCTACAGGGTAAACTATTTAGGACTAATAAAAGAAAATATTTTTTAACTCAACGTGTAATCAAACTCTGGAATTTGTTACCGGAGGATGTAGTAAAGGCTGTTAGTGTAGCTGGGTTTAAAAAAAGGTTTGGACAAGTTCCTGGAGGAAAGGTCCATAAACCATTATTTATAAGGGACCGAAGATATCAATGCTTGACCCAGTACAAGCATTGTGGAACCTGTGTCTTTTGGGGAAACTGCTAGGTACGTATGACCTAGATTGGCCACTGTTGGAAACAGGATACTGGGCTTGATGGACCTTGGTCTGACCCAGTATGGCATATCTTATGTTCTTATGCAGGACTGAACACATACACATAGGAGACAGTCCCTGCATCACACAGTTTACAATTTAAGACAGACAACAGAACAAACAGGGGACCAGGGTAATTCTTAAAGGGAAATGCTTAAAACGCACATGGATGTGGACAGGAGAATTAAGGAGATCGGGATCTAAAAGCAGCCTCAAAGAGATGCGTTTTTAGCTTGCATTTGAATTGGACCAGAGATGGAGCCTGACTTGGATAGTTGATTCCAGCATGCAGTACAGAAAGATGGAATGAATGGAATCTGGAATTGGCACTAAAACAAAAGGACATGAATAAAAATGATTTGCTTGATGAGCAGAGTTGCCAAGTAGTGGTGTAGGGAGAGATGATAGAGGAAAGGTGATGAGGAGCTGCAGAATGAATGTACTTGTAGGTGAGTAGGAGAAGTTTGAACTGCATGCGGAAATGGATACAAAGCTTTACGTGAGCAAAGGGACACTGGCGGAAGATTAGCTATCAAGTGGAGATAGATGATTCAGTGGGAGCCCAGAGAGGAGTTAATCACAATAGTCTAAACAGGAGGTCATGAGAGTGAATAAGGGTTTTGGTAGTGTGTTTTGCTGATGTTGTAGAGGAAGAAATGGCAGGTGTTAGCTATCTGTTGGATATGTGTAGGGAAAGAGAGAGAGGAGTTAAAGATGACCCCAAGGTTGCAAGCTGAGAAGACAGGGAGGATAACAATGTTATCCACAGAAATGGAGAAGAGAGAAGAGAGGGAGGTGGGTTTAGGGGGAAAGATAAGAAGCTGTCTTGGGCCCTGGCCATGTTCAGTTTTAGAAGGTGGTGGGATATCCAGAGAGCAATGTCAGACAAGCTGGCTAAGATTGGTGACTGGATTCGTGGAGAGATATCTGGTGTAGAGAGGTAAATCTGAGAGTCATCAGCATAAGGATGAAAACCATGGGAGGAGTTCAGGGCACCAAGGGAATGAGTGTAGAGAGAGAAGTCCCAAGGTAGAACCCTGAGGTATACTGACTGAAAGCGGGATAACAGTAGAGAAGGATCCACCATTCACCCAAAGTGTGATGGAAGATGGAAGAAGCAAACCAAGAAAGTACAGAACCCCCAAACCCAAGCAAGAAAAGGGTATTGAGGAGAAGGTGGTGATCAATAGTGTCAAAAGCATCAGATAGGTCAAGAAGGATGAAGATCAAGCAAAGGCCCATGGATTTGACCAGGAACAGGTCACTGGAGACTTTTGCAAGGGCCCTTTCTGTTGAATGTTGAGGATGAAAGTGAAATTACAGTGGATCCAGAATGGCTTGAGAGGTAAAAAATTCAAGACAGGCAGTGAACAGAATGTTCCAGTAGTCTGAATGCAAAAAGAGAGGAGAAACTCCATCTCTTGCCCTTACTCCTTCATTTTATTGCTCCCATCTTCAGAGCCCTTAGAGCCTTCCTGAAAGCTCGTTTCTTTTCCTAGACCGTTACCTGGCCATTTTTCACTGATGCTTAGTTTCCCTTCTTTTGTATTATCAATCAGCCATAAAGCAATATAGGGGCCTTTTTACTAAAATGCAGTCAAATTTTGCAAACATGAACAGACAGTAAGTGGAAAGCCTGTGCGCTAATTGTCGGGGTGTTCTTAACCTGTTCCCATACAGTTACTGCACAGAAACGTACATCAACACATGATAAGTGCCCTGATTGTATGACTGCTATTTAGGAGGTGGTAAGTGCGCCCGTGCAATCTGCAGAAGGAGCAATTAGTGTTCAGTAAAGTACCATCCGCTAACTGCAGTACGCAGTCCACTTCCATTCTCTGCCCATTTCGAACCCCATAACATGATATGGAGTTAGCACGTTTCGGTCACATCACTCCACTGCTAATTTCAGACCACTGGCTGCAGATTATGTTCAGATGTCTGTTCAAGGTTCTGCTTTTTACATTTTGAGTATTTTACTCTGACCATCCTCAGTATTTAGCATATTGGTTGGTATCCAGTGTTCTGGCATGTTCTTTAGGAACCACCCAACAACATCTACTGGTATTTTACTCCTTATGGAACCAGATCCCTTTGAACCTGAGGGCTGAATCCTCTGTGCACAAATTCAAGGTCAACCTGAAATGCTAGCTCTTCCAGAATTCCAGAAGGCTTTTGGTGTGTAATCATTGGTGGACTTGACTCTGCAGGATTCATTCATGGTGGCCATATTCTTCCTTCTTTCTTCTTTCTCTGTTCCCCTCTTATTCGGACTCCCTCTGGCTCCTTTGCATCTGTGTTTTCGTGTGTAAACTGCTGTGATAGGTCATATGGTTGTGAATTAGCAGTATAGCAAGTTTCTGTAAACACTAGCGCATGCTGTGATGCTAGCATAGTAACATGGTTACCCTAGTCACGTGATATCAATTATTGCATACTAATTCACGTGCTAGCCGCCTAACACATTAGTAAAAGGGCCTCATGGCTATGAGCAGAACAGCTGTTCCAGCAATGAGTAGAAGTCCCACAAGGACAATCATTCTAAAGTGGTTATGTTTTTAATGCAGGTAAGACTTAATTGACTGGGAGCTGAAAAACTGAATGTCAGACCCCTTCCTCTTCCTCTTCCTCTTTCATCTCTTTTGTTTGTCTTGTCGCTGACTACTTGTAACCTTTGTTGCAAGTAGGAGACAAGACTGCTTTAAAGCATGTGAGATCAACAAGGGTAGAAACATAAAATGAAGCTTAAAACTGAAGAGCGTTAGGTCCCAAGATGGCGGAAGAGTTGGACGCCGAATGAGAGGTGTGAGAGCCGGGAGTTTGAGTTGCTCTAATGGGGAAAAAGAGGAAACAACATGCAGCTAAACCCCCTGAAACCTCTTCACCTGCTGTTGGATCAACTCAATCCTCGATCCCGGCTTTTTTTCCCCCTATGGCGGCTTCGGTGGCTTCGGCGGACCCGTCAAATATTTCGGCGGATCTGAGCAATGGGGTAGAGTTAAGCCCCGTACAGAATTTGCCACCGCAACCCGGAAGGAGTATCGGGGAGGGGCTGCTTGCAGGTGTGCCTCCAGTGTGTGGGAGTGTGGCTGCATCTGGGGGTGCCTCCCCGAAGCAGAATTCGAGCAGTCCCATGGCTTTAGCTCCTGGAGGAGAGTTGTTGGAGGTTGCTGGAGCCAGCGGAGGGGTAGAGCCTGTGAGTACTGGCTCCCCTACAGTCTCGATTACATCCGTGTTGTGCAGTTTGGAAAAGCCGGCAAAGGTAACTTTGGATAGCTTGTGGGACGCTATCTCCACTCTTCAAAAATCCCTGTTGCCTTTTGTGGTTGCTCTTTCTCAAGAACTCTCTGTTCTTAAGGTGCAGAGTGGGACATTGAACTCAAGTGTAGCGGAGCAAACCTCTAGAGTTTCACGACTGGAAACCCAAGTGGAAGAGATTCAGGTCTTGAGTGGCACCCAGGCCAAGGACTGGATGTTTACAGCTCGGCGTTTGGAGTTCCTGGATAATCAATTAAGGAGGAATAATTTGCGCTTTTTAAACTTTCCAAGATCTCCATTGTTGGATTCTATGGGGCTGGTACGTAAGTACCTTACAGAGGTCCTCCTCATGCCCGCTGACACTTTGCCTCCTATTGTTCGGGCTCAGTATGTATCTATTTCCTCTGAAGAAGTGAGCGGAGGGAAGGGCCTTGTGGGGACAGTTGAGCCAGCCCAGTTGGATCTGACTGAGTTTTTGGAAAGTTCCTTGGAGGTAGTGACCAGCTGTGCTACTCTGTTGGTGTCCTTCGCTTTTGAGTCTGATCGAAATTCTGTTCTGAGATTGTATTTCTTGAAAATGTCTGTTTCCCAATTTATGAGGTCAAAAATTTTGATATTTCCTGATTTATCAAGGGACACCCAAAGAAGGAGGAGAGAATTCCTGGCGTTGCGTCAGAGGTCTCTCGATTTGGGTGCACAATTTAAGTTAAAGTACCCGTGTAAATGTTTGGTATTATATAAATCAATGCAATTTCTTTTTTTGAACCCTAGCAATTGAGTTCTTTTCTTCAGGGTAAGGAGGGGTGGGGGTTTGATTCCCGCACCGGCTGCCACATTTAACAGGATTGCTCCTATGGAAGGCTCTTTGGCTTGGGGTCTTCCTTATTGATTTTCTTATTAATATTTCTTTTTACCTTGGGACCTTATTGTGGTTATATATTGAGGTCTATGCCAGGTTGTTTGGATTTTCTTCCTTCTTTGTGTTTTGTATATCTGTATTCATATTCAGTATATTCTGGATTTGTATTGGAAATTTAATAAAGATTTAAAAAAAACAAAAAAAACCCCAAAAAACTGAAGAGCGTTACATGCCCATCCCTGTGTCTCCAGTTGGAGACAGAGCTAAAAGATGTTCTCATCCTTACATCTTAGATGGTGGAAGGTTATATTACAGAGCCCCTATGATGAAAAAAGCCCTAGAGATTGGGTTAAAAGTCTCACCTGTAATCTGGTTACTTCCCATCAGATGAGGATTTAAATGGATAGCACATTGGTCTTGAACAGAGATGATTTGATAAAACTGGGAAAGAATTAAGTCCCCTGTGATTTTCTTGACCATTTCTAGAAAAAACACGAGAGAAAAAAATGTTGGCATCCTTTTGCTGTAATTTATCCAGTAATTTACCATTAATATCTGGACTGATGTATAGGCTTCTATGCCACAAACAATCTAGTTTAATTTTATGTGGTGCTAATTTGATTTGAATTGTTTTCAAGGTTTAGGTTTGTGATCTGAGCAGTTTTCTGGGTCATGCTGCATCTTAGTAAGAAGAACCGACATTCCAGCCATTGTGCTGTATTTTTCTGGGTGACGTGGTTATGTAATGGACGTCTGTTCTTATATATAGTGGTTCTCCAAGCTGATAGGTGGGATTGAGGTGGGAAATTTGAATTTTGGTGGGAAAGTTCATTGGAGATGATGTGAGAAAAGTGCAAGTTTGAATTCTGGAAGGCAAGGGGTTTTGACTTCAAGTAGGAAAGTTTGTTGTGACAATCTCTGATTCAGGAAGATAGAAAAAAAACATTGGCCTTCAGTGCCAGTCCTTGTAGCACTAAAGCTTCTGTGAAAGAGAGGTTGCCATGCTTTGTTTATGTTGACTCTTCTATCCCCATTGAGGTTTCATAGGTGTCTTTCTATCTCCACAACCTGTTGGATCCTTCTTAGCCACCAATGTTCTTCTTTATCCAAGATTCTTATGTTATCAAATCTAATCATATGACTTTCTTCTATGCTGCGGACAGTTTCATCTATGTATGATTGGCCATGAATGCGTGGAATTTCATAGACTAGTGGTTGGGAATGGGGGCTTCGATCCTTCACTCGTGAAAGTGAGGATGTCCCTTTCTGTGGTGCACTATATGCAGTCTGATGTTATTCTTTTAAAGCAGTTTACCTATGTGGTCTGTTATGCCTTGGACACAGGGGAACACCAGGAATTTTTCTTGCCAAAAATTCAAATTTCCTGCCTTTTATCCATTGAGCTTTCCTGCCAAAATTCAAACTTCTCGCCTCTATTCCACTAATCCAGTTTGAGAACCAAAGAACAGACATTCACTGCAGGACCACTTCACCCTGAAGAAAGTCACAGCATGATGGCTGAAATGTCAGTTCCACTTACTAAGACATGGCATGACCCAAAAAACTGCAAAGATCATGATGCTAACCACAGAAGCATAACAGAACGTTTAGGTTTGTGTTTGAAATCACTTGCATGACGTCATCACAGATGGCACCATCTAGTGGTTGGATTTAAATCCCATGATGGCAGGGTTCTGTAAGCAGCCCTGCTAATATGGCCCCTGTAATGATAGATAGGTGAGTTGGGAGAGGATACAAACAAGGCCAGGGCAAGGACTGGAGGTGCGCTTGGTGGGCCCTCCATTCTGCTGCTCCCCCCATTGCCCCCTCCCCATCACAACCAGAGCCGCCTCTCTCTGGGACTTGCAGCAATGGCAATGGCTGACAAACCCCAATGCAGTGCTTACCAGCACACACCAGCACTGCACTTTGGTTTCTTTCTTCTTCTGTTTGCCACGTCCGACCCCTTCCAATGAAGACTTCTGGTTTTGCATGAACCTGAAGTCTGTGTTGGAGGGGGACGGAAGCAGCAGATAGTAGGAGAAAGAAACCGCGATGCAGCGCCAGAGTGTGTAGGCAAGTACCTTGTCACGATTTGCAAGCCATTGCCACCACTGCAGGCCATGGAGAGGGGAGACAGCGGAGGCAGTGGGCGCCCCGGAGGGCCAGTGCTCTAGCCACCTGCCTAGCTCGCATAATGGTAGCACCGACCCTGGATGTAAATACCAAAAAATAAAAAAATCCCCAGATAGTTTAAAATGGAGGCTCATGGTGCCAAACCTTAGCCCCATTTTCAACTGTGTTAAGAGTCCAGGGAGACAGGAGGAACCCTCCATTCCCTAAGAAATGTACTTGCCTGAAATAGGTTCCATTGAAGTTAGAAGTGTGAAAGCTTTTAACGAGACACTAGCAGAACATCAATTGACCAAAAAGATCAATGTTATTGCGCTCAGGTTTTGGATCTTTGCAAAAATATTTCTTCGGCACCAGGAAATATCTTTAAAGGATCAACGTCTACTGAAGTTTCTCCTTCAAAAAATGTAGCCTTTAGGGGGATTTTCATAAATGTTATTACTCTGCAGGCAGGCGCTACACAACAATAACTTGCAACATCAGTTTAAAACTGATGATTTAAAGTATTATTGGCCGTGACAAAGAAACACACTTCGAGCCTCTGATGCAGGGCTGTCCAAGTTCAGTCCTCGAGGGCCACAAACAGGCTAGGTTTTCTGAATATCCCTAACGAATATGCATGAAAGAAATTCACATACCAGACCAAGCTGTCCCAATTGTTTGGAAGGATACTTTTCAGTCAATATATAAGGCAGCGCTGTACTGTTAACTAACCCCCTCCAAATGCAGCTTTTGCAGTTAGAAGATACTGAATCTTGGATCAGGGCAGCAAAGGGATTAAAACTGGGCAGTTACAGAAATCTGCAAATCCAAGCAATTCAGCTAGAGTTTAGAAGCTGCTGTTGCTAAAAAACACACCACTGTTTTTCTTAGTGCTTTTTTTGGGTTGTCAGCAGTGAAAAAATAATGGATGGGAGTTCCAAAACACTGACTCATGTGGTCCCAATGAGGATCGCGGATTCAGCCGTTTCCTACCTTTGTTTGGAAATGAGTTGATTGGACCTGGCGGATGTTAGCCCTTCACGGCAGGGTTTAAGGAAGGAAATGCCTTTGGTCTGTATGGGGTATTTGAATGTTGCCTAACCACCACTTTGTACTTGACATGTAGAAGTCACTGAGCGCTGCTCCGCTCTCTGTGCCTTCACTGTGGCAGCTTTTGCAAGACTACGTGGAATTTTCTAACCAAAAGCATAAAGCTTTTGCAGCAGTTTTGTAACATGGCCACAGAGCAACAGATGTTCATATCCAGCCCTCTCAATAGTGAAAAAAAATCACTGCAAATGGGGAAGAATGCTTGTTTTATAAATTAGAGCTTGAAAATTGTTATTACAGCTACTTAACTATTTACCGACAGTGTAATCACAGCTCTTGCAACTTCCTTTCAACGCTGGTTCTGTTTTTGGTAGTGGTGGATAAAGGTCACTTAATATTTCCATTTTCACGCAAATCGCAAATAAAAACAGATTCTCTTGATGTTATCAGTTTGGTCTGCTTTGCTTTTCTCTCGTTGTCCGTGCCCGTTCTGCACTACACCGGTCTTTCTTCATTTCTCATTTAAGACTATTATAATGGCTTGCTCACCGGTCTTCATTGACCTTTCCTTTCAACCCCTTTCAATCTCACAAAATAATATCTTCTCTTCTGCTCTCACTCTTCTCCCCTCTAAGCCTCTGCACTGACTCCCTGCTACTTCCATTACTGCACAAAGCTTTTTGTCTTTTCAAATGTTTCTGCAGTCTTTCTTCCTGTTTCTCTATTCATATCCCCCACGAAGATCCTTCATGCTCTCTCTGTTGAACAATATGTTTCTTATTGCTCTGCATACCTGACACGTTTCCTCTTGGCTTTAGGCTCTATCTTTTCTATTGAATAAGCTAGCACCAGACATTTAAGATGCTTCACTAGGGTTGATTGTCAACACTGTTGGCTCAACCGTCAGGCAGACTAGGCTGTCACCTAGGGTGCCACCTTGGAAGCAGAAAAGAGCAGCTACAGTCAAAGCGAAAGAATAGATCCTGACAGCTGAGGAACTCAACGAACCACCAGCACATTTCTTTAACTACAAGGAGGGTGAGAAATTTTCAAAAAGCCCATGTAACCAAAAGGGCTGAATGAATGGCTTTTTGAAATTGTGCTCATTATAGGGGTTATTTTAGGAGCTCTGTTTGCAATTTAGATGTGTATTAGCCGCCATATTGTTGTTGTTATGTGCCGTTGTATAAACCGGAAGGAGCAGAAGAAGCAGATAGGAGACGAGAGAAGCCACGATGCAGCGCCAAAGCATTTAGGTAAACTCTGTGTTGGGGTTTCTCAGGCATTGTCACTGCTGCAGGCCCCGGAGAAGGGAAATAGTGGCAGCAATGGGGGTGGGAAGGGGCAGCAAGGGGGGTGGCAGGATGGAGGACCCGCCTAGGGTGCCTCCAATCCTTACACTGGCCCTAGGTATGTGGATCTGGTCATAGTTTCAGGGTGTGCAGCAAGCTAGTCTTGAAACAATATGAGTGGATGGGAAGTCAGTCCCCACAGCCATTAAAGGGAGAAGAGCCAGGCTTGCACATGATCCATACAGCAGAGTAGTCTTGAGTTTGGGAGTGTGTTCTCAATGTGGGGATTACGCATGAGAAAGCTCGCTGGCGGGGGTGATAGAATGGTATTTCCTTTGGCGAGGGGATAGTTAGGGATGCTCCTTGGGCTTCAGAGGCGTGTAGAGGGCTAATTTATTCTTTAGATATTTTGCATATGAAACAGAGTTTAGAATATTTGAAAATATAGGGGTCAGTTTTGAAAATGTTAGATATTTAAACGCCATGGTGCTAATTGTTCTCCAGATATTCAGGGCAGCCACTATCCGTTCAATTGCCACCATTATCCGGATATGGCGATTTTCAACCGCTATCCAGGTAATTTATCTGGACAGCACCTGAGGACAGTTTTTCCATTGGCCTAAGTTGTCCAGATAAGTTATCTGGATAGCAGCTGAAAATCACCACTATGCATATAAGGGCGGCGATGGACCAGATAGTGACCTGCATTGCCCTCTCTCTGCCCACAGACTGCCCCAGAGCTCATTAGCTAGTGCCGAAGCAGTCTGTAGAGATGTTCAGCAGCACTATCCGCATACAGGCTTATTCCATCCCGGACGTAGATCCCCTCTATACATCCGGTCTGAAGGATCAGAATCACAAACAGTCCTGTATGTGCAGGCCGGGACTGTGATTCATTCTGGCCTGCACATACAGGACTGTACCCAGCTAACTCAGTTAAGGCTCTTCAATGGAGCCGCGGCGCCATGGCTTCATGTTGCCATGGTACCATGGCTCCATTGAAGAGCTGTGATGCTGGCCGCCAGAGAAATAAGCTTATTCCCTGCAGCCCAACCCCCAGTCTGGTCTCCTAAGGCCAGGGTTGGGCTGCGGGGAATGTCCTCCACCCCACCCCCCCGCCCCATCCACATCCCGGCTTTGCAAAAACGACACGTCCAGGGGAGTTATTCTATCTCGGAGGTGGAATAACTTCCCCACACATGTCGCCAGCCCTGTACGTACAGGACTGACATTAGAATCAGCCCTGTATGTCCAGGTCCGGCGACTGCCCAGACTCCACCCCAGAGCCACTCCTTCCCTGCCTCTGTCTAACTTCCCTGCACAACCGGCAGGGAAGTTAGATGCAGCGGGGGAAAGCACGAATCGGGCCCATAGTGTCACTGAATATCTCACTTATTCCACATAGTCTTTTGTTAGAAAGGTCTATGGTCAGGCCAACCCTACCCAACCATTAGGAAAACTACATGGTTGTCTAGGGTGGCAGCTTCTGGGGGAGGAGGGGGCAAAGAGCAGAGCATTCAAAACTAAAAAGTCCTCCTGAAAGTCGGGAGGAGGGGGCATAAGGTTTGCCTAGGGCATGGCGCCAAAACCTTGAACCAACTCTGGAGCAGGCCCAGTCTACGGTTAATGTTTTACGCTTCTCATTTATGTAAGAACTTCAAGCTATGGCTACTGTATTTGTTTTTCTTCTGAATAAGTTTTAATAAGGCCACGGGGTAAACGCCAGGATAAAAGAAACTAATAAAGAAATACATGAGTGGTAAGAGTTGAGTACTTATTTGAATGCCTATTTTTAATCCTGATTTTGCATGCCCTGTTTTCCTTCAGGGCTGGCTCAACCATTAGGCAGACTAGATTGTCGCATTGTTGTGCAATAGTGCGCATTACTGATGACATCACCCTCAAAACAGCAAAAACAAATTAGAATCAAATGCCAAACTCCGTAAATGGGAAATTAAACAAAATTAATGCAGTACTGCAATCTGTTTGTAATCTTGCTTGTTACTTAGCATTTCATAAACACCTTGCAGCTTATTTTTTTCGGAAAGCATTTTCCCTGTGACTCATATTTTAGTTAAAGCTTTATTTATGTTACGCATTTTAACTGTTAATTTGTTTTATGTTGTTTTTTTTATTGTGACCGCTTAGGAAATGTTTTGATAGGCAGCATAAATACTGTAAAAAACGTAAAATAAATAAATAGCATGAAACGTTTTGGCCTACACACTCCTAATAGTTCCACAGAATTTAGTATATTATGCTGCCTGATCCTACATAAAGATATTTTTTTAAGTCTTCAGAAATGTACTCATGTTTGTATTTATGCAGTCTCTAGTTTTGTAGCTGAGTGCGTGTATATTTCCGTTTTAATGTTCAACAGCATAAAAACACTGTCTGAGAAGATCATTTTCGTTAAGTGCCTGTTCCCATCTGGAAGACAAGCCATTGTGGGAGAATGGAAGGGCAGGCAGCTCGTTTCTTTTGCTAACTGGTTTCAAGCAGCCTGGAACAATATGGAGATGGAAAATCGAACAGCTTCCATTAGAGACACAGCCAAATCCTCTAATACCCGGGAATTCATTTTTTATTGCTATTATTCAAAATCAAATATACATAGATGAGAAATCATAAAAACAATGTCACTAATAATTGTGGGCAGATGTGGTGCCCAGTGGAGTTCTTTTTTTTACATTTTTTTCTCTTTATTATCTTGTATTTTGCATGATATCAGTGAAGGCCTTCACAATACTTGTTTGATTAACATGTAGCTATAGTCTGATACGTTTTTAAAATATTTATTTTGCTAAGAATCTTTTCCAGTTGGGGAAGCAGGCAGAGCAAGGCAGTGGAAAAGTCTTCTAATATGGATTTATAGAAGATGAATGTGTGTGTGGTTCGGGGTAGAGATTTGTTTAGGGGTGTGAGAGACATGGATGTCTGTGGGGAGAGTAGGTGAGGTGTATGGACTGATGTATGATGTGTGGGGTTGGGTGAAGTTCTGCATTGCAGCATGAGTGTGCATTAATGGGTGGGCTATTTGTGGTTGTGTGCATCGTGGTTGTAAAGTGTATATATTGTGGGTTTGTGTGAAGATGTATAGGTTGTGGGTTTGTGTAGGGGTTTGAAGGTAAAGAGTGAGTGGATTATGGGTAGTTGGTAGGAATGTAGGGCATGTGTATAAGTATGTATGGGTATGGGGTATGTTTGAAAGCATAAAAGATGAAGTTTATGCCAGTCGTATATCTTATGGACATTTATTTTTCAGTTCTGACATTATCATTAATGTGACCCACTAATATTTGCTCCTGAATCAAGTGTAACTCTAGTAAGCCTTCCTGGGAAGGATTGAGAGGGAATTATTCTAGCAGCCAGTCTTCCTTGAAATGCAGCTTGAGACACGTCACAGTGGTGGGGAGTAAAATAGTCCTTATCTCAGCCCTATAGTCAGTTTGGTTTTTCATGAACATTGAGCAACATGATCAATGAAAAAAGTATCAATCAGTCTTTGGGAACAGCAGATACAGAACAACATGAAATAATCAATCCCTATCTACATAAAAAATTCAAGTGAGATAAACAAGCCTCTTGCAGAGTGAAAATTTGTTCAGTGAATGAGAATGTGTGGACTGGAGGATGGTTTATACAGTGTCCTTACTTTACTGCTTTCCATGTTTATTGGGGCCCTTTCATTGGAAGTCTAATGTTTAGCAAGTTTGGTCTTAGCAGGTAACAGAGACCAGTTAGCACCTACTTGTTTTATTTGACTTTTTCAGTTGCTGTTTCACTTGTAAAAGGTTCTAGCTGAATCCAAAGGAGTGTATTTAGAGATCTGATAATTCCAAACTGAGGGTATAGTGATGGGGTGGCTTTCATAATATAACCAAAGGATGAAGACATTGCAGAAAAATAACCACAAATGATCTTAAAGCCTCATCTGTGTTTCTAGTAGTTAAATAAAAAAAGAAAATAAAAAGGAAATTTTTTATTGGACTAAGTTAATACATCTGTAGACTAGCATTCGAAGGTAAAATCTTCTTCAGGACAGAACCAAAGCATCTAGGTATAGGGCAGACATTTGCAACACTTCAGGGTCTAGTTATTAAGGTGCGCTAACGTTAGCACGTGTTAATTCACTATTAACGTGAGTTATTAGTAACTAGGTCCAGTTGAATAACATGGGACCTGTGCTAAAATCATACATGTTAATGGTGAATTAATGTGTGTTAATTTTAGTGAACCTTAGTAACTAGACCCCTTCATCATCAAATCTTTACATTTTATTTTTCAAGCCATGGAAATTAAAGGTCAGTAAGTTGGAGGTAATATCTTTTTTACAGAACTTGCATAATAGCCGTTTGAGCTACATACCCTCCATAAGGTCAGTATAGACTGAATCAAGGAGGATGATGTCTGAATACGCAAGCAAATTCAAGGCTGTGTTACAATGCTGCTGGAAATGGTGTTTTTTCTTTATAAAACTTTGAAATGTTGCAAAGAAAAAAGATTGGTGGTGATGGGAAAGGGGGTAACAGCTGTGTTTGCTGAGGGTGTGGTATTGTGATAGCCATGTTGAACAAGTAGATTAAGGGTCACCAAACAGGTTGTGGGTAATACCTCTGCACTGGACTAAATAGATCTGTGACTAGCTTTCAAAAGCTAAGCTATCATGTTCTTCATACTGCAGTATCGCTTTTACAAGGGATTTAGATTAGACCAGCTCCGTGATAGATGACTATTTTTAACTCAAAGTGGATACTCATGGGAGCAGTTGTTTCAAAAGCGACACACGGGTGTCCTCTCACTGAACTGTGGAGGGCCTCTCAGGATGTGTAGTTAAAAGGCCTGTATTAGAACAACCAGTTCTGATCAAGCCTCCCTGCTTGAAACCCACTCCCCCATCACCAGAAGAGAAATAGTGGTTTCAGACTCCCAAACTGAAAATGGGCTTCTGGGTCCCAAAGATGGTACCCCTCAATAAACTCTGAAATGGGGCTACATCACTGTCACCCCTTCTCCTCTCGAGCTCTAAAGTGGGCCTCTGAGGCTCTGTTGACCTCCCGCCCAGTCTTTAGCATGATGATGATAACGTACATGTTGTGCATCTTACTGTTTTAATACATTAATTATCAAAGTCTGATGTACTGATTGTGTATAAACCATCAGTTAACTCATGTTATCATACCTGGATTTAGGCATAGGTGATATAGGCAATTGTCCAGGTGCCAAATTTTGATGGTGCCAAATACCCAGGCCAAAAAGGAACTTGTTCCTGCTTGCATTTGGGCCATGTGCATGTGATGCTTGTTAGGGGCTCCACTGGGGCTCTATGGCCTTCCTCTTCTCATCTCCAGGATCTCCAATCTTTGGGATCTCTGATAAGCCCCCACTTTCCCTGTTCTCTCAGCTATGCTGTCTGAATTGCCAGTGGATACCAAAATCTTAAATCTGGCCTTATACCGGTTTCAACACAGGTTAATGCCTCTGTATCTTTCCATGGTGCGACCGCATCTTGAATATTGTGTGCATTTCGGGTTGCCATATCTTAAAAAGGATACAGCAGAATTAGAAAAGGTGCAGAGAAGAGCAACCAAAATGGTAAAGGGGATGGAAGGATACTCCTATGAGGAGAGGTTTAAAAGGTTGGGGCTCTTTAACTTGGAAAAGAGAAGGCTGAAGGGGGATATGATAGAGGACTATAAATTAATGAATGGAATGAAATGGGGAAATGTAGATTGGCTCTTTATGCCATCAAAAAGCAGAAAGACTAAGGGACATGCAATGAAGCTACAGTGTAACCCATTTAAGACTAATAAGAGAAAGTAATCAAACTCTGGAATTTGTTACTGGAGGATGTAGTTAAAGCTGTTAGTGTAGCTGGGTTTAAAAAAGGTCCATAAACCATTATTAACGAGGACCTGGGAAATCGACTGCTTACCCCGGGATGTGGAACCTGTGTGCCTTTTTGGGAACTTACTAGGTACTTGTGACCTGGATAGGCCACTGGTGGAAACAGGATCCTGGGCTTGATGGACCTTGGTCTCAACCAGTATGGCATTTCTTATGTTCTAAACCACTCCTAGTGGCCATCTCTAAGGCACATTTTTTATCCTGAAAGTCATCATGTCAGGAATTGCTTTTCTAAGCTCTTTGTTATTAATTTCACAGGCCCTTCATTGATGAGTTTACACTACTAGATAGGGGGAACAGGTTGCTTTTGGGTTTGTGAGGACAAGAATGAATGTGCTTATATGAGGAAATGTCATGGTCTACTTGTAACTAGACTAACTCAACAGACTTTGGTGACAAATAGACATGTCATCAATTAAATAGAAATCACTGAAAAACTATATAGGACCTCAGATTTTGTCCTCTTTCAAACTTCGGTTCTTGTGTGAGTATTGAAAACCACCCGTCATGGTTGTCAATGCCTTTAAGTCTTAAACTTCCAATATTGTTACTTTTATTCACATGTTGTCAATACATGAAGGAACTTTAATTGATATAATTATCCAGAAACGTTTCCAAAGACACTCAGCAGTGGCCAGTGTTTCGCAAAATGTGCTACATCAGGGGTGTATTCTTTTTGAAACCTAAAATTGAATATATATCTATAAGTGATTGTACTGGGCTTGAAAATAAAATGGCCATAATTAACTATTCATCATTTCATTACGTTTTGCCCATTTTAACACCAAAACTGTTTCAATATAGTCTAAAAAAAACCCATTCCATGACATTTTATTTCCATTACCCATTTAAAATATATTATATGCTATAAATGTTATCTTCACTTACTTATATCGTTCAGTGCCAACACAAGAATAAAATGTTATGGCATGGCATTTTTTTTAGAATCAATTGAGAGGATTTTTGTGTTAAAATGGGAAAATAGTGATAAAATGATGAATAGTTAAGTATGGCCATTTTATTTTTTTGCCTAATAGTATCATTTATAGATATATTTTCAATTTTAGGTTTTATAATGAATACACCCCTGATGCAGCATAATTTGTGAAACGCTGGCCACCGTTGGTTATCTTTAGAAAAGCTTTTGAGATAAGTTATATCATTTGAAGTTTTTCATGTATTGACAGTATTGGAACAGAAGTAACAATATTGGAAGTTGTTCAAGAGCTATGAGGATCAGTCCCTGAAATGCATTGATAACCATGATAGACTGAATAGACATTTCCAAGAGGACATAATCTGAGATCATATTTACATGTTATGATTACATAATGGATACAGTGGAGGAGTAGCCTAGTGGTTAGAGCACTGGCTTAGTAACTAAGAGACCAGGTTTCAATTTGTACTATCCCTCCTTGTGGCCTTGGGAAGTCACTTAGCCCTCCATTGCCTCAGAAGAGTCCAAGTTATCCATGTCCCTGTTTAACGTACATTACCAAGCTGAAGTTACAATGTAAACTGCTTTGACTAACATGATAAAGTGGTATTAAAAAACCTGCTAAATAAACAGTAACTAGGCCATTTTGCATCGAACATACTGTTAAAAGTATTTAATTTATGGCCCATCGCAAGCAGTATAACATAGCCACATAGCCAGTCTCACAATGCTGTTCATTAAGAAACAAATATTGGCAGTGATTAGACTTATTGGTCTTTTAGATATGATATTAACACTTGGACTGGCAAAATAGAAAAATACTAACTCCCCAAAACAAAATCCCTTGTGCCTCTTAAAGTAGGCATTATGTCATAAGGACATATTAGGTATTGCTTTAAACATCTCATTAATAAAATCCGTCAGCAGCTAAATGAACAAATTATGTCCTCATCTTTTATTTTCCATTTTTATATCACTCAGACACTTATTAGAGCTGTGCTGACGTGGGCCACTTTCTCCTAACTCATGAATCATCTGCGTTCCCACAACTGTTCGGGCATCAGAGGTGCTTCTGAAGCTTTATACTCGTATTCCTTTTGGGATGATATTCACACTTCATACCACCACCTCCCGGTGACTAGGAATCATTCTTGAGTTTAGACGTGCGCTCTCTTCTCTGTATTTGTAAATGTAGCCCCCGACAATCCTCTGTTCAGAGGCCGTGCAACAACCCACGCTCTTGGGTCCTTTTCTGAAGTGATACATCTGATGAAAATTGACATTTCGTCATCAGTATTTCTAATAACAACTTTAAAAAGAAGGAGAAGAGACCTCAGTATTGTCCCACAAACAAAGTTTAGAGCCCTTGATTAGGTCTAAGGTACTTGTCCTCACAGGGGGTTTTATGATCCATGAGGACGAGTGCCCTAGACCTAATCAAGGGGGTCTAAACTTTGTTTGTGGACAGTACTGAGGTCTGTTCTCCTCTTTTAAGTTGTTGTTGAAAATTGATATTTTGTCATCATTGTTTCAGTGGAAGGACAGTAAGAACAAACATTTAAAGTGTCATTTTCAGGTGATTTGTTTGGTTGCACTATTGGATTCCACCAGTAATAGCCTTTTTTGGTCTTGGATTTTTAGACACTTGATAGAAACCCATTCCTGAGATGTTTTTGGTTGCTGGCCCTATCTTGTTGGATACTCTGCCCACAGAACTCTGCCAGATACTTATTTTTCTGGAAAAGTAAAGGAATGTTTTTCTTTTCCCCAAAGCTTTCAGGCCTTCTTAATTGTCTATTATAGGTGGTCTGACATTACACTTGTGTATTTTAATTGTTGTGATTCCAGCTTGTTTAATGTATTATATTTTACATTAAGATCTGTAATCTGCTGAGGATGTGGAGCCCGATCCTAAAAGGGGCACGTCCGGGCCGTCTGGATGTCCAAACACTGGACGGGTTCGGATCGTACACGATTCTGCACCATGGAAGCTAGACGTTCCCACAGTTGCAGGATCGGGCACTGAGATCGTGCCTCTGAATCTGCCGTGGGAGATGTCCTAACAGCAGCACGGACAGGCTGCCCTATGCTCTTTCTGGTGTGCTGATCCCATGGCGTCCCATTGCCATGGCACCAGGATGCTCAGCAGGAGCGCCAAAGGCCCGACACAGAGACCGAGGTGGTTTCCCCACCGCCTGACCCTCGGTGGAGCCTGCCAGGGCCGGGATTGAACAGAGGGGCCTCACCTAACGCTGCTCCCTGCTTTGGGGGGCTGCCGAGCCCAATCACCACCATCGCTGTTACTTATTCCACCACCAAGGTGGAATTAGCAGCACGTCGATCCTCCACCTGCCAGACGTAGAGGGCTGTGACCTGAATCTGCCCTGGACATCCAGGTGCTTCAGCCTGCCCACGCTCCGCCCACTCCCCACCCTCTCCCGTGCCCGTCCAGCTCTCCCTGCACAGTGGCTCTGTGCATGCGGGGAGAAAGTGAACCAGCATACGGGCCTGCACGTCCTACGGGGACATTCAGCCCCACTATTTGTGTCTCAGAATTGGGCCCATAGTCTGTTGAACCAATTGAATATAAATGTTTTCAAGAAAGAACGATAGTTTTGTGTAGGATAATTTTATAGACTGCTGCTTAGTTAACTTGTGTGTTCATGCGCGCACTTTGCCCCTATTTTTCAAATACGTGTGCACTTGACATTATAAAATAGGGCGTAAGTGCAAAAGTGTGCCTCTGAGGTCACTTCTATTAGGCAGCTGCTCTACAAACTTCACAAATCTGGAAATCTGACTCCTGCTATTAAATCTACTTTCTTTGACACTTGAGAGACCTTTTGAATGAAAGCAAAAGATTATGGGACTGGTTCACCTCTCACCTTTATGAATTCTCACCCTATTGATTTCCAAATCTTCTCTTGTAACCCTCTAGAATCCCAATTACACAGTCTCTCCTGAGTGCTGTAGAGCTCCTTCCCAGAGCCCCGGCACACTCCTAGGGTGAGAGGCAGAAGAAGGAAGAAGAAAGAGAAAGAAGAGACTAAATGGGCTGATCACTTTTATAGCAACCCTCACCTTTGAAGAAGAAATGCTAGCTCTGGGGTGCAGTAGGGGTTGTGCATTTGTGAGCATGTATTTGGTTCATTTGGGTGCCTAAAGATTTTATGTGCACACAAATCATTTCTACACGCATACACCTATAAATCGATTTATGTATGCATATACAAGCTATGTATGTAAACCAAATGTGTGCAAAAAACACTCAAAGAATACACAAAACTCGGGAAATCTGCAAGCAAACCAAACTATTTTTTCAGCCATGGACATTTCTAGGGTGCAGTGAGTGATTTGAGCAGTCCCAGTGCTGAGCACTGTTCCTAGGAAAGCATACAGGCCGATGCAGAAAGCCAGCCCTATGAACTTTTTGTGTCTACTTACAGTGCACCAATAGTGCACGACTTTAATGCCGGCATTCAGAAAGGGGCTCATATGCAATTAGCCACGTGTTAAACTGTGCGCAAATGGCAGCATTAAACTGGGAGAACAAGCCAAACACATGCTCACAGAAGTCGGTGCAAGTTTGGCAAGCTCTCCCAGAGAAACAGGAACACCATATGGCTAATTTGCCTATGAGCTGCAACATTATTTTGATGGCATTGGGGGCTTTCTCCAATGGCTGCATCATCTGAGGGGGGGGGGGAAATGTCAAACTCCTCTCAGATGATGAAAGCCCCCGATGCCATCAAAATATTGGTGCCCCAGACAGAAAGCAAATCCCTGGTGACCTAGTGGCCATGATCCCCCCCACCCACCCCACCAAAAATAACCCTGGTGGACCAGTGGCCCCAAACCCCCTCCCTCCCCCCCCCCCTCGGTACCTTTACAAATGAGCGGGAGCACTGCCCATGTGCTCCTATTCCTGCACCACCCTCTTGAAAAATGGCAGTGCCTGGCCTCACACGGTGCATCCTGGGATGCACCAGGCGGGGTCAGCCATATAATGCATTTTCTATATGACAGTCTGAGCTCGTCTGGTGCCCCGACAGTATTCTGATGGCATTGGGGGCTTAATGTTTAGAGCCACCTTTTCTGAGCAGGTACCTAGAGTGGGACATGTTTTCACTATTTATTTTGGTTTCACTGGTCTCATCTATGGGTAGTTTATTTGTGGTTCCAATGTGCTTCCACAGTACTGCTTTTCTACCTAGGGCATGTGACTGGGCACAGCCCGTGTTCTTTTAGAAGAGAACGCCGCCAAGACAGAAAGACAGTTTATACAGGCCATATAGTGTGTGTGTTTTTATGATCTGCACTTGGACTTTGCAGTAGAACTTATCTTTCTATCACAAAGTCCAAGCGCGGGCTCGTGCTATGATATGCCAAGGCAAACTCTTCCACATTTATGGAAAAGCGGCATCACAATTATTTTTCAAACTGGAGAGGTTATTAGAAAAGATACCTCTTTTTTGGTGCGCTCAGCACAGCTGTTCGAAGTACGTCATTGCCTGGAATATGAAAAAAATTAGAAAACGTCAGGCACTGGCTGCTGCTGGAAATGCCGCCCCCTGCCCCCTTTTTTAAAGTTGCCTGTTGGTAAGTTTGGAAATGAACGCTCACTCATAGGCCAGGTGACAGTCAGTGTTAAATCTGTAACAAAACAGTGTTTTCTAGGTTTACTGTATAATCACGATGAAAGACACCAAGCAAATTAGTGCTGTCAGCCGACAATCACTCAAACACTAGCAACAGCCAAACCACAAACCTTTTTTTTCTGAATGGTGAAAGTCTGCATCAAAAGAATACAGACTCTGGCTTGGAATGTTGCCAAAACCCAGAATGTTTGTGTCTGTGTATTTGGGTATAATCTGTCTTTCTCTCTTTCCCTCTCCGTATATGTGTCTAACTGTTTGTCTTGTGCAGATACATAGAGATAGAACACACACACACAAATGTCCTTATTTGTGGCAAGAATCCTGTGGGGATACAGATAAACAGCAACATCTATTTATCTAGATAATGCAGGATATTAAGTGATCATACTGAAACTATGAGAAATGTGGCCGGGACCCGATGTTGCGCCTTATAGCAATTCTTTGGCTTTAGAGCTCCAGGTAAAGTGTAGACAGCAGACTGTGATATTATTGGCCGTTCATAGGATTCTACCAGCCCTATGCGTAAAGGTTTATGCAAATGATCTCATTATGACACATTCTGCAGGCGTGTGACTTACCAGCCAATAGAGATGAGATTGGAAAGAGTAAGTTAAGTTACTTGAATATACTGAATTAGCATAACTGAAAGCCTAACACCTAAGCTTTAATACCGATTTGCATTGCCTATTACAGCACTTTGTGTACAGTATGTTGGCAACGGCTTAGATGTGTGAATTACTTATCTGAAAATATAATGCCTGGCAGCCCTGCTCTTTGGCTTACTGATTTCGCATTAGGCCTGGGAAACCTATTACTTGGTTATTTTTCTCTTTAGTATCCTAAGTTTTATAAGCAGCTATGGCTTTCTCATGTTGTTTTTCATAAAACCAATTTTCCTTGTAAATGCCAAGCTTTTAAACCACAAATACCCCAAGGATAATCAATCATTTTATTTCCAGCTTCACTGTGAAGATTTATTTCAAAATATATCATACTGAATTCCTTACTCAGGGGGGTGGGGGGAGGTAAACGCATGCAGTAGTAGGAAGCAGTTCTGGCTAATTAGTGGCCTCTTGAAAAACGTATCCATCTCCCCTTTTAAAACCAATTTTGTTTAACCTAAATCCTGCTTGAATATTTAAACCAGGCTGCATTGAATGGGACTTATTTGCTGACGAGGTGCTAGTGCTTAGATAAAGTATTCGCTGGAAATGTTACATTTCAGGGCATCATATTTAGTCTTGGCGTGCATGAAAGTGAAATAGCAGACATTAAAGATTTTGTGCATGATAAAATTTAGTGTACGGCAAATGCTTTGGGGCCAATATGCAGACACACCTCTCCAGACAGCAGCAGAGCCAGCCCCAGAGACGGTGCCCTAGGCAAACCTTAATCCTTATGCACTCCCTAGCCGTCAGAATCTGTTATTCAGCTCTGAATGCCCTGCTCATTGCCACACCCCAAGAAGCTGTTTTACTAGGCAGTTGCCTAGTGGTTGCGAAAGCCCTAGATAGCAGTGCCTATCTGCCAGTGTTCAGCCCTATTATCCTGATAATGCTGGGACAGAGCATGTGTGGTCCTGGCCAATATCCGGATAGTAGCAAATATTCAGCTCTCTATCCGGATGAACTATCCGGGTAGCTTCAGATAGTAAAAAGACTGTCCTAAGTTATCTAGGTAGCAGACTGAATGTCGCCACTTTGCGAATAATTGTCATTGGTGACCAAATTATAAATCTATTCAGCGCCTAGTGCTCTCTGGATAATGGTGCTGAGTTTATGTATTTTATTGAATCACCTTGGCCTGCCTTTTATTTATTTAATTATCAGGTTTTATATACTGCTTTATCATTTCAATCAAAGCAGTTTACGTTGTGACTTAAACATGCATATTAAACAGGGATATTGATAACTTGGATTTTTCTGAGGCAATGGAGGGTTAAGTGATTTGCCCAAGGCTACAAGGAGTGTTAGTGGGAAAAAAAAACAGATCTCTAAGTTCCCACGCCAGTGCTCTTAACCATTAGGCTACTCCTTTTAGCTATTCTGTTCAGTGGTTTTTTGCATCCCTTACACAGCAGCCTTTAGTACCTTTGACTTTTTACCATACCTTTGGCTCTTTGCAGAAGTGGGACTGGCAGTGATTTTAAGAGTGCATTTGAAGAAAAAATATATAAAGCTTGGTACCACTGTGTACTTCCAGATGCCCTTGGATCATAAGTTGCCCAAAAAATAATAAAGCCCATCATAATTAGGGAATGACAGGGAGGCAAGCATCCCAAGAGAAAGAAAGTGAATGGCTAATTGCACTGGAACAGACGTTGTTTTTAGGGGGGAGACAGTTTTCTCCTGCCCCTTTGGGCAAATTGGTCAGTTGTAACTAGGACTGGTATCGGGCACCATGAGCTTTCCTTTGCAGCTACCCAGGAATTTTCCGCTCCTGCCATATTTCTCCTCCCTATTCCTTTTTTAACGCAGTCATTGCAGTGAGAGTTCTCAGTCATTAGCGCACACTAAAACTGAGTGATGGTCACTGATGTGAATAGTTTTTCTCAGAAACCCCACTTGAAGTACTTTCTCTCCCACAGCTTTTGCATAGCACCCAGCACAGCACAGCACAGCACAGCACAGCACAGCACAGCACCAAGAGAGCTCCATTCCAGAGCCTCATCACTCTCCAGTCACAGCCAAGCACCTTGTCCCCCCCCCCTCATAGCCCCAGCACTCTTCCTCTCCATAAGTATAGATGGGATAGGAACCTTAAAGGCAGAAGAAAGGGAATGACAAGAAAGCAAGCAAGGCTTAATTTAATTTAATAACTTATATTTCTCCTGTGACAAAACTGCAGGCAGGTACAAATAAGCAGACTTGGTGGGCCAAAATGGTTCTTTTCTGCTGACATTTTGTATTTCTGTCATGTGCACTCCCAGCATTCTTGCACCTTTCCCCTAGCACAGCTTTCCACACCCTACCACAGTCTCAGCACTCCCCTCAGCAGCAACCACACCAAAGCCCCCTCCAGCCCCAGCACCTTTTGGCCGCAGCTGGGATTTCCAGGCCCCACAGCCCCAGTACTCTCCTGTGGACCTTTTCTATCAAAGCTAGAGTTGGTCTGAGGCCTGACTGCAGCAGTTAAGGCAACAGCACACTCTAAAAATGTGTGGGCTGGGAACTGAGCCTGTGTGTGCTCTGCAGTAGCCCCCTCTGTGCTAATTTCCAGATAGGAGGCAAGGTGTAGGAGCAGAGCTTGTGCTGGTTCAGCTCCCAGTCTGCACATCGTCAGATTGTGTTGATGCTGCTCAGGGCAGGCGCAAGGTGAATCTCATTCCGGCTGCCCCCACCCCTGCCGCTATTGCCACTGCTGCTGCCGCCCCTCTCCGGAACCTGCAGTGGTGGTAATTACTTTTAAACAGTGACACTGTGCTTGCCATAACCTCTGCTGCAGTGTACTCTTCCCGTTTCCACTCCCAATGCAGACTTCCTGCTTACATGGGGACAGAAGCGGCTGCCTCCATCCCCCATGCAAACAGGAAGCTTGCATTGGAGGGGCTGTAAGAAGGAACAGCACACAGCGCCAGAGATTATAGTAAGCACCGCATCGCTGTTTAAAAGTAATTGCTCCCCTGCGGTCCTGGAGAGGGTTGGCAGTGACGGCAATGGGCCGCTCTAGGTGACCGTTAGTTTGCCTAATGGTAGAACCAGTGTTGCTGTCGCTACAGCCTCTGCAACCAGGCCTTTGACCAACCCCAGCTTTGATGGGAAATTTCCATGGGGAAGGGGAAAACTGGGAGGCTGGGGGGAGGGTAGTGTTTACAACTCTATATATTGATGGTTTTATTGGTTAAAAGTGATCCCTATATTTTCACATCAGGCTTGTTCAATCAGCGTTTATTAGTTTTAACCAGTAACCAAAAGGTCTACCCATAATACAAGGGCAAGGTTAGAGAAAAGGTGATGCAGAAATGACCAAATCAATTCCTCCTGGGAATATACTTAAAATCGCTTTCTCTTTTTAATGTGAATGTGGTCTGCACCTTACCTGGTTAACAGTAGTAAAACCCGTCTGCTGAACCCTCATTCCTTTCTGAACTCTTGTCCAAGTTCTTCCCTGGTATTTAGCAAATTTCATTTTGCCACTTTGGAATTGATTTCAATGACTCTTTTCAAATTCCTGAATCAAAAGATCCATTGCAAACAGCTTTCTGCTTCTTAACCTAGAAATCATATTTCCTACGCTGTTCTTCATTCTGTCTGAGCAAGTTCAGACCTGCTCTCCAGAAACACAAGTAATTGCCCTGGATGGAATCAAGTGTGTCACCTCCTGCGCTGTGGTCTAGGGAAGCAGAAGTTCTGCAAATGGAAATATGCTTAAGCCCGGAGGGAGTTTTCCTTTCACTTCCCCCCTTCCAGTCTGCTTAATTGTACATTTAGCTCAAGGAAGCCATTGTCAAGGTCTAGAGTTTTTATTGGATTCTTTACAAGTTGTGATTCCTTTTATTGGATCGGTATAAGGTTTATCCAAAGACATTGTTGGGTATAAACTTTTGAGCCGCTCCGATTTGTAGAACAGTTTCTACTGGTGAGTTTTGGTCAAGATTGTGGAGGTGGAGGGTGGTTTCATGGGTATCTTCTTTTTTGTTTTTCCTTTGTAGATAAAACAATGCTCACTGCATTGTCGTACCTGCCGTTCAGTTGATGCACAGTAAAGAACTTTCCCTTGCGTTAATTGAATGACAAAATATTAGCAATGTTCCCAACAGTTCACCCGGAGGCTTTGCAGTTATCTTGTATTGATTTTGGCTGTTAATTTTTAGTAATTGCAAAACCTTATCTGGCAGCCTGACCCCTAGTGGTAGTACTGTGAGATTACCACTAAGGGTCATGGGTGCCATTTTGAAACCAAGGGCCAGCAGAGCAGGAGCAACCGGCATTGAAGGGTGGGCCACATAGGCCCTTGCTCCACCAAAGTTTTGCTTGCCAGCTGCAACCTGCCTCAAGGCCACAATTGCAGTCTTCCCTTCCAATTCCACCTGTGGGGATTCCATTTTCTGTGGGCAGAAGAGAAGAGAGCAGATGCGGTTGTAGTAGACTTCTTGTCTGCCCATGGAAGAATGTACACTGCAAACAGAACAGGAGGGGAAGGCTGTGGGGGGCTAGGGGAGGAGTTAAGTGGAGGTAGGACGGAGCTTGGGGTGGAGCTTGGGCCTTCCAATCATAGAGGCATTCCGCTCTCCCTGAATTAGGATCATAAATCTAGACAAATGAATGGCAAGTGTAAATTTATAAGTATAACTTTTAAACTTCTAAATTAAGAGGAGTTTTCAAATTAAATCTTAGGCTCCTAAATTTGTCTGAAAATCGGGCAGAAATTTAGAAGCCTAATTTACAAGCTTAAGTTTAGGGATTCACCTTTTTTGGACTATCGGGACCTTAAAGTTTAGTGAACTTCCCTATTGGATCTACTGTCCTCCAACATTTGTAAATTAAAGAAATGTTTCGGCGACAGGAAGTTCTTTTCCATTGTCTGACCAGATGTAGAGTTTTTAAACCTCTTTCCCCTTTTTAAAACAATACCACCCCCTACTCCACCCTGTATAGCATGCCTAGGTAACACTGGGAAGTCTTCCTGGCCCCAATAGTTGGAAGGATGTCTCTTTTGACATAAGCACTCAGTGCCACTCTTTATGGCTTGGAGGGATGCCAAAGTAGCTGTAGCTACCTTCCCTCCCTCTCACCTGCTACCTGTGCGCTGTACCCAGCTGATCCCTAGTAGATAGGAAGCTCACCTCCGTTCTGCTGCACAGGACAGGTCCGTAGCCTGAACCAGTATAAATAACTGTTTCGGTTAGGAAAGGTTTTATTTGAAGTTGAGTTTTATCAGCTTTTCATGCACACTTTCTTTGTTTCCACACTTTATTTTAGTTGGAGTGACTGCTTGTTATAATAGGTGGTAGAGATGTTATCGCAGGAGAAACATTTTAGTTCTTGGACAGGGTTTGCCAAACCTGTCCTGCTGACCCTGCAGCCAGTCAGATTTTCAAAATAAGCACCATGCATATGCGTGAAATTAAATCTGCACAGAATGGTGACCTGGACCCTGCAGACTGTATCTCAGACATATTCATTGTGCATATGCTGAAAGCCAGACTGGCTGTGTCATCACCTGAATATCCAGGTTTGGGAAGCGCCGTCCCATGGCCATTCAATATCTCTGCGCCTAGCAACACTCAACACCTTCTGTTTTGTTTTCTAAATAATTTAAAGAAAAAAAATAGAACAGATGGCATTATAAAGCTGAATGGGGAGATATAGAGCTTTCATGCAAATTAAGAGACAACGTTAAGGATAGCCGCTTAGTTGCCCGATCTGATGTCATTTGTGCAGTTCATGTGAAGAGTACAGTGGGATTTTGTCCCCGTTCCATCCATGGAAACAGGGGGCTCCCACCCTGGCTACCTTTCGTAGGGCACAGTCCAAGAATAACCAAGCTCGTCATTGGAAACATATTGCGCATAGTTTATTTTGTTATTTTTTATTTTTTTGCTCTAGCGGCAGACAACTTTGCCCAGATGCTGTGTGACAGCCTAGTAGCAAAATAAACAGATTTTTCGGTGCTCAAATTCTTTTGCAAGTTTCCTTCCACTTTTAGGCAAAATTGAGATTGCCGGGCATGGGGCCTGAGGGTGGCTGGGCCAGGATGCAGAGCACCACCATAGGCTCACTCTGCTTTCCACGAGCAGCAAGGTCTTCATTAGCAGCATCATAGCTGAGGCGACGTTTCCGTGCAGACGGCCTGCTGTTTCATTCATAACCACAAAGCTGCCTGAAATGGCTTTAGTTCACTTTACAACTTTGTATAGCGTTTATGGCCTGTGCTGGCTCCTTTCCAGAACCTTTAAGAAACATGTATTAATGCATTTTGAGGCCTTCACACTGTAGCATGCTGCTTTATTGGTCATTCAGCTTGCTGAATAAAAATATAGATGTACGATTAAAGCCATAGCCTGAAGCCGCTGCCTTACAGTCGGTGCTTAAGTCGTCAGTCTATCCGTCTGTCTAACAGCGGATGGAGGTGCAGGCGGTCTGCCACTGCAAGGTGGTGTGTGCAGCATGTGCACTTTGACTGCTGTCAGCCCCCCCCCCCCCCGAGCATACACATGGCCTTGGCAAATCTAGAGAGCAGCTGGGCCTTGCTGTGGCACTCTGTTCAAAGGGAGCCGTGAAAGAGAGGTGCCAAGGGAACTCAAGAGCCAGAGAACGCAGCTCACAGAAAGAGACAATGCGGTAAGTGGGCATGGGTGTCAGGAAGCCCATGAGCCAAGGGTAAGAGAGGAGATCACAGACTGTAAAAGGAGGGGGGGGGGAGGAAGGTTAGGGAGAGGGAAAGGAGAGTGACTGGATGGAACTGGGGGGGGGGTAGCAAAGGCTGAGGGCACAGCAGATGTTTTGTGGGTACCTGCTAGTGCTTAACATTTGCCATAAAGAAAACAAAAAAGGGGAAAAGGGTTCTATGTTTACACACTATATCCAAAAAAGAAAGCGGAACTACTCAAATTCTTATCCTGTACCCTAAACATATACAAGTCAAAACAAAAGACCTCTTCTAAAAATGTATTTTTTTATAAAGGTAGAAATATACAAACATGATGGCAGAAAAAGACCATATGGCCTATCTAGTCTGTCCTTCCATATCAGCTACTACGTAGAGTCCCTTTTTTACCTCTAGAGATCTTCTGTATTTGTCCCATACTTTCTTGAATTCAGATACTGTCCTCGTCTCTATTACCTCCACTGAGAGATTATTCCACACATCTACCACACTTTCTGTAAAGAAATATTTCTGCTTTATACTCCTGAGTCTATCCCTTTCGCCCTAATCCTATGTCCCCTCATTGCAGAGCTTACTTTCAATCGAAAGAGGCTCTCCTCCTCTGCATTTATGTCAAGGAGGTATTTAAACATCCGTATCATATCACCTCTATCCCGCTTTTCCTCTAACATATACATATTGAGATCCTTAAGTCTGTCCTCATATGCTTTATAATGAAGACCACTAACCATCCTGTTTATATCCTTTTGAAGGTGCGGTCTCCAGAATTGCACCCAATACTCCAAATTAAAGTCACACCAAAGACTTCTACAGAGGCACTATCACCTCCTTTCTTTTGCTGGCCAGTCCTCTCCCTATGCACCCAAGCATCCTTCTAGCTTTCGCCATCGCCTTTTCTACCTGTTTAGCTACTTTAAGCTCATCAGACACAATCACGCCTAGGTCCCGCTCTTCTTTCGTGGACAGAAGTACCTCACCCCCTACACTGTGCCGCCGATCCTTTGGAGTTTTGGAGCCCAAATGCATGACCTTGCATTGTTTAACATTAAATCTCAACTGCCAAATTCTCGACCAGTATTTTTGATATCTCTTAAAAATACAACACTTTTACAAGGAGTAATTTGTTTGCACTTATATATGTTTAGTTGCCAGTCAGTTCCTCGTCCCATCCTGATTTAGGAATGTGCCTTCGTGAGTGTGTATTTGGTTCATTTTGGTGCCTAAAAATAGAAAGTGCATACAGATAACTTGTACACATGTAAACCTATGACTTAACACTCACACAATCGATTTGCACACTTAAAAACATTCATATATATATACAGAATGCATGTCGAAAGAAGAAGCATGTGAACAAACACAAAACAATACTAAAAAATTGGGAGAAAAAGTTTTTAATGAGCGTGAATCAAACTTTTTTTTTTGCTGTGCAGAGCCCTAGAGTGCATTGTGTGGAACTATACAGGTCCTCCGTACCTTGCCTCT
The DNA here is from genome assembly GCA_033557465.1 of Ichthyophis bannanicus. Classification (NCBI taxonomy): domain Eukaryota; kingdom Metazoa; phylum Chordata; class Amphibia; order Gymnophiona; family Ichthyophiidae; genus Ichthyophis; species Ichthyophis bannanicus. Next base: position 850,226,244 of record CM066032.1, read on the forward strand.
TCCAGTGCTTCTTTCCATCTTTCATACTGAGAAGGCCCCAGTTCCTGAAATTTAAAAGAATCAGCCATTGGCTCTTTCCTGCACTTCTTCTGTCTTGCCCTGTAACTATAAGAAGTTCATCCAGGGTTTAAATAGTAAAGGGAAATGGGGATGAAGGGGTGGACAGAGACAGTAGCACCTTACAGTCGAGAGCTTCTACATCTGATCATGAGTGAGAAATCTTTTTTTTTTTTTTGAATCACAATCTGATGGTAAACCACGGCACTTTCTGTTTCATTATTGCAGCGGTAAGCGAATCAAATGTATATCAGACCATACATGCCACACTTAGGGGCACACTTACTAAAGTATGCAACAGTCCAGCCACTTCTTCCCTGAGGCAAACAGGAAGTCTGTATCAGGGATGGAAGCAGGGACAGAGACGTAGCACTGGAGTTTATGGTAATCGCTCTGTTGCCGTTTACTGTGATGATTATTATATCTCCTCTCTAGGCTGTTCAGACAGCCTGCAAGTCATTGAGAGGGGCAGCAGGGGTGGGGTGAGAGTGGAGGGGACAGAAATGAGGTTCATCTGGGAGCACATTTCTTTGCACCAGCCCTGGCTGTTGTGAGTATGTACGGCACGACCCCAGCAGATATTTGAATCCTAACGTTGACCAGTGACATGCACAGATGACGCAGATGCACGTAGTGTGTGATGAGGGTGGAGAGTGGGAGTTCCCGCAATGCACGATTATTGCAGATGTAAACTGCACGGTAATCGGCAAAGTTGCACATGCCGCAGGTGCACCTGAGGCTACCTCAGTGGATGGTGATAGTTGCATCTGCGGTGCTGGCCAACAACAATCCCTGCATCTTCACCACGGTGTCTGCTGAAGAAATGCTGCTAGCGCCCCCAACAGATACCGCAGGGCTTGTGCAGCTAACACAGCGCTATCTGCCCTACTGCGCTTTAGTAAACATACCCCATAGGCACATATATGTCTTTATAAAACTGGGTGTAAAAAGAATCTCTTGGCCTCTTAATGGAGGCGCTTTGTTATAAAATTACCCTGCTAAAGGGCTAGCATGTTCCTTGCATCCTCGAGTGGCCATGTTAATGGGACAAAATAACATTAATGAACACCATCTCCCCCTCAAAAAAGCCCTTGGGTACCACTGGACAGTGCCATCCATGGCTCCTCTCCAGTTTATCATTTAATTTAACTCCTTGCCTGTCTGCACACTGCTTTATATGAGAAATGATTCTGATCCATGCCTGGATTCTGGACTGGGGGAGGGGGGGGGCACATAACCCTCATATCCTCACCACTAGCATTTTTTTCTAGACAATTCAGTTTGCCTATAAAACAAAATCCTTTATCGTTTCAATTTTGGTTGTAATTTTTTTTCTGAGGAGAAACGTGTTTAACTTTTTTGAAAACTGCTGAGAACTTGGTTACTTCTGGCAGTAAGAGCCTAAGTAAATCCAGGTGCTGGTGTGGCGATCTTTATCAGGACCCCACAGCACAGCCGGCATGCAAAGCAGCACAAAGAGCTGAGAAGCTGGCTTAAGGAAAAAGGATTTTGTAAAAAAATTAAAAAATTAAAAAAAAAAGAAGGAAGGCAGGGAGGGAATGTCTAACAAAAAGTGCACACCTTTTTATTCCAGGAAACCATAAAAAGGGCAAGAAACAAAATATGAGAATGTCGTTTATCGTTTATTGGTTCTTGATATACCGCCCTTTGTGGGGCATTCAGGGCGGTTTACATTCACAACAAAATATGTCGAAAGAGACCTTCAGCTGGTCTCTAAGGTGCCTTCATTGATTTCCACATATTTTGTTGTGAATGTTGAAAAAATGCTGAGTAGCGCTGGAAAAATGCCGTGTCCCTGAAGCAGAGTCTCAAAACCTGCGAGCAGGTCGGGAGAAGAAAGGCATCTGATGCTGACAATATGTGTGTGTGTACGCTGCCTTGATAATAGCGTGCACCCGTTAGTGAGAGACTGACCGCGGATAAAAAAATTATAAAAAAATTATATGTTGGGCTGCATTCAAAGAGGGATTACCAGCAGAAAGGAAGAGGTACTTATGCCACTGTACAAGTCACTGGTGAGGCCTCACTTGGAATACTGTGTTCAGTTTTGGAGGCCATATCTTGCAAAAGATGTAAAAAGACTGGAAACTGTTCAGAGAAAGGCGACCAAAATGATTTGGAGCCTGCGTCAGAAGCCTTATGAGGAGAGACTTGAAGACCTAAATATGTACACTTTGGAGGAGAGGAGGGACAGGGGAGATATGATTCAGACCTTTAAATACTTAAAGAGAAATGATGAACAAACAAACCTCTTCCAAAGACGGGGAAGCTGTAAAACTAGAGGGCATAACATGAAGCTGCAAGGTGGTAAATTGAAAGGCAATGTCAGGAAATATTTCTTCACTGAAAGGGTGGTGGATGCTTGGAATGCCCTCCCGATGGAAGTGGTGAGGGCAAACACGGTGATGGAATTCAAAACGGCATGGGACAAACACAGTGGATCCCTTTACAGCAACAGGATAAAAGCAAAATAAACAGTACCATCTAACTTCAGAACTATCTAGCATCTGAACAAATAAGGGTGTCCTACATGGAGTGGTGGGTTCACCCCTAAACAGAAACAAAAACATGGGGAGGGGTGGCCTGCACAGAGCGACAGGTGCACCTACCCTTGCCATCTTGCTGGGCAGACTAGATGGACCATGCTGGTCTTTATCTGCCGTCACTTACTATGTTACTATATAATAAGTGGAACCTCTGACCTACAGCTAAGTAATCCTTTCTTTGCCTTTATAACTGTTACCAACTTGTTTGTTGGTTTTTTTTCCTTATGAAGCTAATTGCTGTGAAGGATTCTGCCCTGTCAACAAGTGCACTATATGCTGCAATTAGGGCAGTTGTACTTTTGTCTCTTTGGTATACCGTAAGGCTTGCTAATTTTGGGATAATGAGCGTTGGAATTGCAACATTAGTTACATTCAATGTTGCCTTGAAGGTTTGTAACTTGGCTGCAACCGCCGCTGATATTGTGTGAGCCTTTTGTCTTATTTATACGGTGGATGACTTGTTATGTGAATTATGCACTGGCTTGTTTTATGAAAACAACTTCTGTGAAATATTTGATATGATTTTGATACAATTTTTGCAAACGGTTTATATAATATATGATGTATGAGAGTTCTGAATGTGTTTTTAACCAAGGCGAATTGCGCCAATGATTGATGTGGGTGACATTTATTGCTCACGGGAGTTACTCTTCTGAAGGCTCTTCTCTTTTGGTTCTCGGTACTTTTAATTTGCGAGTGTGCTGCATTTGTATATTTACCTGTGTTGTGTTGTTGGGGAGGTAATAACTGTTCAATATTTTTGGATGGCTAAAGGCAGACTGAGGCCCCGTGTAGTGAGGATCTGTCTTTCTTGCAGAAACTAGACAGAAGTTGTGTATACAATGAGGCAAAATTAGGCCTGTCTTACCTTGCCCTGGATGAAATGGACCCGACCACTCTCCTTTCATTGTCACCCTTTGAAATGCTACAGCAGTGTTTCCCAAGCCAGTCCCCATGTACCCCCTAAGCAATCTGGTTTCAGGATACCCACAGTGAATATGCATGGGATAGATTTTCATTTACTGTCCCCATTGCATGCAAATCTGTTCATGCATATTCATTGTGGGTATCCTGAAAACCAGACTGGTTAAGGTGTACACCGGGACTGGCTTGGAAAACACTGTGCTATAGTATTGCTCTGGCTGTAGCTAGCATATGATTAGAGGGAAGTGAGAGATCAACATGTAGGTGCTCTAGTTTCAAATCAATTGTTCCGGAAACTGGTCTACTAAAAGTAGGGGGCAGGATTGAATTTAGGCATAGGCAACGTAGGCAGTTACTTAGGGCACCAAATTATTTCTTTAGGCATCAAACTTATTTATTTGTATTTGGTATACCACAATTTTCAAGAATAAAATTGACATTAATGCGGTTTATATACATTTTACATAGGCAGAAACAATATCCGACTGAAATAACATACAGAGAAGTACAAACATCATAATTTTTCATTAAGAACATCAAAACCTGGGTACCAAATACCTGAGCTAAACAACAGCCTGATTCCACTTGCTTTAGGATCATGCTTTGTGCCCTTTGGGAGAAATCTCCTCTCCCCACTACTCTCCAGCCCTGCCTGTGAGTGCCGGCTTCTTAAATCTCGTCCCGTGTCGGGGCTTTTTTGCACAGACTTCTGTGCTTGCCTGATTTTTTGCTTGCTGTTGAAAAGAGATTATCAAATGACTTGCTGTATATTAGTTAGACGATTTGGGTCTGGGCAAGCCCAAGCTTAGATGGTTTCGGATGGCATCAGTCGCCCTACTTTGACTCCGTCTTCACACTACCCAACAATGTTTTCTTTTACTAATGTATTATATTCAGACTTTTAGGCACAGTCTCGGGGATGAATCTCTGATGTGATGAAGACTTTGGCATCTTTTGCTGCAGTAGTCCTAAGAAAATGTTTTTAGGTGATTTAAAACAGACAGAATCATTTTGATTCCCCTTTTGGTTTCAATGATTGGTCTATCATTGCTAAAGAGATGCTACTTTTTGACATTTTCTACGGGTTCCCCCCATGACCCTAACTCAAAGTGAACCATGACACAGTTGTACGAACTGTCATCGGAAACACATAGAGTGTTACACTGATGCATACATGTTATGATGACACTACCACCAGCTGAAGGGCCAGTGCAGGGAAGGTGTTTCTTAAAAACCAGTGGAGTATGACCATAATAAAAGGGTGCACAGCTTTTCTTCTGAAAAGTTTACACATCTAAAATGCAAAATACGTTGGGACAAAAAAAGTAGGTGCGCTAGGAATAAGAACAAAAGGGAATGGAATAAAGTTAACCAGAAGCAGACTTGGTGCATTGAAACCTCTAGCTTAAAACTGTATAAACTGAGGCCAGCTGTTAAAAATCTGATGAGTCACTTTATTCTCTATACTTATGCAGACTTTTCGCAGTTTTCCTTTTCATTGTGCAAGTGTTCTTGGGCGTGCTTTCACCTATGGCTATACATATCCCACCGCTGGCCTTGAAAGACAGCTGTGATTCAGACTGCTTAAAAGTGAAGGTTTCAGCTCAGCCAAGTCCACAACAATAGTGAAATAGGAACCAACACTTCCCCTCTATGACAGGGCAGTATCTCCAGTGTGCTTTACTAGATGGCTGGAATCCGCTCTCCCCCCCCCCCCCCCCCCAATACAAAACCCTAAGGTTTGTATTTCATAAACTGTACTCTAAGAGAAGTAGTAATAAAGTTTATTACAGACCAAAAGTATGTCTTAAAGCCAGTTAATTGAAAAGTGGGCGGAGGAGAACGCCAAATTAAATGTTTACATTAGCACAGCTGTATTGTAAAAACATTCTGCCCCCTCCTGTCCCCCCTTGCGCTTTGTAATTATAAGATATTTCTGGACTGTGTATCTCTCCAAAGTTTATCTCTACTGCCAAGAGTGTTTTGGCACAGAGTGTCTGTAATTTTGGCAGTCAGAGTGCTCGCAGCGCCTGCAAGTATCTAAAATGGCTGCCAAAGAGTTATCCTGAAATGTCGTCAACCCAGTGCCGTCCTGTGTGTGTGAAGGGCAGAAGCCAAAGTAGGGTCGGAAACAGATTATTTTAAATTAGGAAAATTAAAAATAAAAACAGGAGCCCAAGAAAGACACATTTGTTTTGCCATGTGTAAGAGGACTGCTGCAGCTTGATATTGGATGGGGTAAAGATATTTAATACAGCCAGTGTACAGCTATGCTACTAAGCATATTAATGTAAATTGATAAATACACACTCAAACAGAGAGAGAGAGAGAGTAAATATAGTAAGTGCCTCTGTGTTTGTCTATCACTTATTTGTCTGGATGTGCATGTGTGTGTGTATCCTGCAGGGACCTAAGCCTGTTTGTCTATCTTTTAACCTTTCTTAAAATAAGTACTATAGCAGTGTGGAAGTCAATAAGGTTATTGAAGTAATAGGATCTGAGATACATTTGTTAAGGGAAAAATAGACTTCCTTTCATCTAAGTCTCAACCGTAGCATAGTAACACAGGAAATGATGGCAGATAAAGACCAAAATGGTCTGTCCATTCTGTCCAGCAGCAATTTGTCTGCTTTTAAGAAATACACATACAGATTTGTCTGTGGAACCCAACACTCACCGCCCCTTCCCTTTGGTTCCTCACCTAATCTATTAAAGTAGTAGCATTCACAGGAACAGTAGGCAGAGGTTTTATGCCTTGTTGTGTACATCATTTTGGGTGGTTTTTGGACCAGGAGTGAGGAAATTCAGAAATCAAATAAATAAATCAACCAGCCAAGATGCCTTTTTCTGTAGACCTTTCAGTGGTGGGAGAATGTTGAAGATGGGTTCCCACTGAGCATATTAAATACTGAATTGTGTGGGTCTGACTGGTTGTGCATGAGTGGGAAAGAGGGGAAATTGTTAGAACTAAGATATTAGAAGAGTGAGGATGTTTCTATGGAGTAAATTAGGAAAAGAGCTAATTGAGGTGGTGAGTGTGATAGGGCAGTATGGAGGGTCAGAAATAAAGCATGGGAGGTGGGAGAGAGTGTCCCATCAGTCGTTCTGGCTGATGCATGGCTGATATGGGTAAAAAGAGGTATGGAGAAGAATGGTGGCATAAAATGCTGGAGAATAGTCACCACAGGAAGGAGAAAGGAGTTAAGGGTGGAGGCTTTAGTGAGCATGGATGGTTGAAACAGAGTCAGTTGTCAACAGTTGAGTAGGGACTGTGGTGTGGACTGACCGATGCTAGATTAATCTGCTGTAACGGAGAAACTGTGCATGATTTAATGATGGATTCCAGTTTAGATATGTTGTTGATAACCGAATCATGGATGTTTCGGTGATAGTGAACCGGTTATATCCAGAGGACTATGGAAAACTGCATGTAGTTCAGCAGGGGAAGGGGGGATGGGTTTTGCTGGTGTATAAATCAGGTATGCCAATTAAACAACTTCGATATGGGGTGGACGGGCTGCCAAAATGTTTGTTGTTTCAGAGAGAAGGCAGAGCGGGAGTATCGCTGGTGTGTAGGGACTTAGTGGGCTCAAGAGAAATGTGGGAGGGATTGTTGGGATTGATATCGGAAGTGACAACACAGTTTGCTAAATTAGTGATGTTGGAGGGTTTTAATGTGCCGTGGCAAGAGGAGGAAGAGGAGGAAAGTAGGCATCTCTTTGAAGTAAGCCAAATGTTGCATTTGATGCAGTTGGTTTTGGAACTGACTCATTGTACAGGAAACTTCTTAGATGTTTTCAGTCATAAATATGATTATCGGGAATTGGTTAGAGATGTGTTTATGCTATCAGTTCCATAGTCTGACCACAGTGTTTCAATCCCATTATTTATGTTCATATATGGGGACTGAGACTAAGGGGTGTGTTTACTAAACAGCGGCAGCGACTTCCATGTGATATCGGAACCGCGGCCCCATTGATATCGCACAGAAGTCGCTACTGCTGTTGAGTAAACATACCCCTAAGACGACAGAGGAGTTGGTGTGACCTGTGCCTCAGAGTGGGTCAGATACAGAGTCGCTTAGTAGATATACGGAATCCTGAATTAGTAAAAGCTTTAGAGAAGTGAGCTCTGCAGAAATGGGTAGGAATTTGTTACCGGAGGATGTAGTAAAGGCTGTTAGTGTAGCTGGGTTTAAAAAAGGTTTGGACAAGTTCCTGGAGGAAAGGTCCATAAATCATTATTAAGAAGGGACCCAGGATATCAATGCTTGACCCAGTACAAGCATTGTGGAACCTGTGTCCCTTGGGGAAACTGCTAGGTACGTATGACCTAGATTGGCCACTGTTGGAAACAGAATACTGGGCTTGATGGACCTTGGTCTGACCCAGTATGGCATATCTTATGTTCTTATGTTCTTATGAAGAGAACTGGGTAAAAGGGCTTTGTGGTTTACAGAGGAACTATGAATATTAAAATGAGTCACAAGGCAAGTGGAGAATGCTTGCTGCAATAGACATACAACAGAGGAGCATTTGGCCTACAGTTATTGAAATGGGGAAAATTAGTGGAGGAGGAACCTAATGATTAGGGCAGTGAGCTGAAATAAACAGGGAAGCCGGGTTTCAATCCCACTGCTTTTGGGCAAGTCACGCCACACTTTATTGCCTCAGGTACAGACAGATTGCAAGGCATTAGGAGACCAGAAAACACCTACTGTACCTGAAAGGAATTTGCTTTGAACTTCTGAAAAAGGCATGAGCTAAATCCACTAATATATGCAGGGGGATTAGGCCAGCCAAGATAGACCTTTGCAGTAGGAGTAATGGGAATTGGCAATAGAAGCTGTTTAGGGCAGTACAATGTAGATTGTGCTGAGCTAAGAGGTTCCACTGCAAGGGCTTGAAAGGCTGTTGAGTTTGACTGCTGGTTGATCATCAATTACACATTTAGAGGCTGATTATACAGTAAATAGTACACATGGATAGTTAAATGCTAGACGTGTGCAAGTCTCTATTCTTACATATCTGAATGGCCAACTTGTTTCTCAAGTTTGTGTCTTATCTATCTACTCTTAACGTACCTATCAAAATGTACTAAAGTTAAAATTTTCTCCTAGGAGAATCTAGCAAATGCACCACAAAATTCTTGATGTTTAATCTTACCATTCCAGGAGACGGAGCTAGGTAGGACACAGCACACTTTGGCCGGTCACCATTCTGCAAGCATGTAAGTCTCATCCTGGGTACTTTCTGTAGGGGTGTGCACAGGGGTGCAGCAAAGGCAAGGTCTGAATTCACCCACGTATGTTATAGAATGCTATAATATACACGTTTCCTCGCTAATCTAGTCTTGTGCTTTTTTTGCCTGATCTAGAGCAGGTGAAATTGCAGCCACTGGGTTCCAACGCACCGGTATTCGCTATTCTATTAAGCAAAGTATGCATGTATATTAATGTACAAAATTGGCCCCAAATATGCATGTGGCAACGCCTGGACATTGCATGGAGGTTTATAAGGTTATATTCTTCATGTCTTATGGAATTAGATATTCAGGTATTCATTGGAATGATTTAAATCCTGAGTAATCATTCATTTGTAGTCAATTGGGCATATTCTCTGTTTGCACCAACTCTTTTCACTTACAGAATTCCCCAGTGTTCAAAACTTGCTCCCGTTCATTTTCAATATTTCCCTCACCCCTTTAGTTACACTAATACAGACATTTGGAATTAGTGCGTGTCAATATGCAGATGATATGCTTCTACACTGCTGGTACAATCCCAGTATATGGATCGGTTGGACGTGATTCCCTGGGAGGAATTTCGATTAGTGACCCATCACTCTAGAGCCTTTTCTGTTCGGGCTGTATAATGGAAGAATGATTTGCCAATGGAGTTGCATCAGGAAGCAAATTAATTAGTATTTTGGAAGAAATTAAAAACACTTATTCCACATTGCTTATGGTATGGATGTTTGTTGAAGGATTAGGGGAGATACTTTTAAGGATTTGCTTACTAAGCAGCAGTAGCAGCTTCCGTGCGATATCGGAGCCGTGGCCCCTTTGCCCATTAGAATAAAATTCAATGGGGCCGCGGCTCCGATATCGCACGGAAGCCACTACCGCTACTCAGTAAACATACTCCTTAGATTTCATTTTTTATTATAATATTGTTTTTGTGTTGGTTTTGTTGCTACAGCTATGCAAACCATGATGTGTAACATTGTTACAAGTAACTGTATATTAGAATATTTAGAAATAAAATAAATTATAAATAAATGATATGCAATTAATTGTGTATACTGATGCCTACACAGCCGGCCTTACTTATTTGAAGGACTGCCTGGATAATATGTCTAGATGGCTTAGCTCTCATGGATTAAAACTTAACCTGGAAATATCAGAGACCCTCCGGCTCAGAGGAAACAACTTTTACCACAAAAAGGGTAAAAGGGAATCTCAATCCCACTGAAGGATAGAATGAACTTGCTAGAGATTATACTAGACTCTTCCCTCCGTTGTAAAGATCGTATCACAACTCTGATGGAAAAGTATATTTTTTGTATGAAAGCAAACTTCTTTGCCCTTTTCTCAAGACCAAAGGTAAATAGCCATTGCTGCATATACTTGTCCTGACTCGACTTGACTATGGCGATACATTTTCAAGCATCTCCGACATCTTTTTAAAATGCCTATAATGAAGGCAGAACACGCCAAATTCCTTTGCTCAGCTCAGAAATTTGATCATATAACTCCACTCCTCTTCACCCATCATTGGCCTACAATGAGCTTTCAAATCCAATTTGGGATTCTGGTCTTAGCTTGGAAAGCACAAATTATAGTGACTGTTCCAGATACGTATCTGCCTTACTATCCACTTGTTCTTCAGTCAGATGCCTTTTATCTGCTCATTCAAATTTTGTCACTGTTCTTCCTCTAACTAAAATCCAGTCAGAACACACAAGCCTCCTACTATTCACTAACAGGGCACCTTTCCTATGGAATTCAATGCCTGATAATTTGTGTTTATAGCATAGTTTCCTTAATTCGAGGAAAGGCCTAAAAAATCGCTTCTTTACCTCGACCTTCAGTTGTTGATTTTGTGCTCTGGCTAATTGGCCTCCATACGGTTATCAACCTACCTGGACATGTCTTTATTTTATTTCCCTATTGGTTGGACTCTATACATGTTCTTGTTTAAAACTTGGCTCAAGTTTCCTATTTTATATTTCTTATGTTTCTCCCCATTTTTCTTTTTCTTCATTTTCAAATTATAACTTTCATCATGTTTCTCGTTTATGTCTTGTCTATCTACTCTAACATACCTGGCTACCAAATGTAATAAAGCTAAAATTTTCTCCTAGGAAATGCAAATGCACCAGAAAATTTTTGATGTTTAATCTTACCATTCCTGGAGGCGGAGCTAGGGAACAGCAGTGGCAGGGTTGCAGTAATTGCATATAATTTATGCAATACGAGCATGTTAACATGTGTTGCAATTTGTGCACTTGTGGGGGTTGGTTCTGGATGCCTGTTTTATAAAGGCACATAGGTGCCCATGTTGCCTTCACAAAACAGGCTTAAAATAGTTGAGTCTTCAGACTTCTAACAAGGTGCCCTGTTATAAAATCAAACCCTACATAGCCATCATACATTTACAATCATGTACCTTCTAAATTTTTGTGAATTTTGTGAATTTATGATTTGCATCTAGTTGCAGAATTTGTATAGTCCTTGCTGTTGTGTCGAGTTGGATCAGGCATAAATGATCTCAATGGCTATTTGCTATGACATTTTTGGCAAATATTTGTGTTAAACAGTGATTTCTTTTACATGCAAACTAGACATTCTAAAAATTAAAAAAATGTTGCAAGGTACAGTATATGATTATAAAAGTGTGATGCGCATTTAAAGGCGAGGTGCTTGGATTGCCACTGGCAATGGATGGTCCTGAATTTTACCATATTAGCAAGATGCCTTTACTTTTAATTATATTTCTAAGCCAATGTGATGCTAGGGCTCTTTAATATATCCTTGATTTTGATGTGATTAACTCCTTTTGGCTTTGCTACTTTCGTAACTAGTGAGTATGTTCCTTTTTCATCTGGTACAGAGAAGATGAGACCATTGGGTCTCTCTAGCAAATGCCATTGCACGTCATGTACCAAAACGCCGAACTGACTGTTCTAAATGGTTGATGTGGGACTTAGGATCACATGTGGCATCTTGCTAATTATGGGCCCCACTTTCAGATTGACTGGTGGTGTTGCATGCTACATCATTAAAAAGAGGTTATTTCTGTTACAATCTATACAAAGTCTGTTTTGGAGATCAGAAGTAACACAGTTAGTTGTGCAAAATATAGAAGGACAAATGTGATGAAGAAAGGGACATTTGGAACCTGAGCCTTTAAGACTTTTTCCCCATTTTATGTATTAGTAGCATTTAAGAACTCAAGAAGTGCTATACTAGATCAGACCAAAGGTTCATTGAGCCCAGTATCTGGTTTCCAACACTGTCCAATCCAGGTCACAAGCACTTGTCAGGTCCCCAAAAGATAGACAGATTCCATGCTGCTTATTCCAGAGGTAAGCAGGGGATTTCCCTGTCCACTTTAATAATGGTTTATGGACTTTTCCTCCAGGAATTTATCCAAACCTTTTTTAGACCCAGCTACACTAGCAGCTTTTATTGCATCCTCCAGCAACAAATTCCAGAGTTTGTTTACACGGCGAATGAAAAAATAATTTCGGCCAATTAGTCTTAACTTCATTGCATGTCCCCTTGTCTTTCTACTTTTTGACGGAGTGAACAATAAATCTATGTTTACCCGTTCCCCTCCACTTATTATTTTATAGATCTCTATCATATCTCCCCTCAGCTGTCTTTTTTTCCAAACTGAAGAGCCCTAACCTTCTAAGCCCTACCTCATAGGGGTATCCTTCCATCCCCTTTATTTTCTCCGTACCTTTTCTAATCCCACTATATTCTTTTTTAGATATGGTGATTAAAACCCCTCACATTATTCAAGATGTGGTCACACCATGGAGTGATACAGAGGCATTATAATAACCTTGGTTATATTCTCCATTCCTTTCCTAGCATTTTATTTGCTTTCTTGGCTGCTGCTGCACGCTGAGAAAAAGGTTTCAAAGTATTAGCCTTTACCTTATTTTGGATTGATATGTATATTTGAAATTGCAAATGGAAAGAAAAAAAGATTGTTTACCCAGTGATACAGAATGGGAGAACAGTCTTAAGGCGTCATAAGAACATAACATAAGAACATAAGATATGCCATACTGGGTCAGACCAAGGTCCATCAAGCCCAGTATCCTGTTTCCAACAGTGGCCAATCTAGGTCATACATATCTAGCAGTTTCCCCAAGAGACACAGGTTCCGCAATGCTTGTACTGGGTCAAGCATTGATATCCTGGGTCCCTTCTTAATAATGGTTTATGGACCTTTCCTCCAGGAACTTGTCCAAACCTTTTTTAAACCCAGCTACACTAACAGCCTTTACTACATCCTCCGGTAACAAATTCCAGAGTTTGATTACCCGTTGAGTGAAAAAATATTTTCTTTTATTAGTCTTAAATAGTTTACCCTGTAGTTTCATTGCATGTCCCCTAGTCTTTCTATATTCTGATAACGGAAACAATCGATCAACGTTTACCCATTCCACTCCGTTCATTAATTTAAAGACTTCTATCATATCTCCCCTCAGCCATCTCTTTTCCAGGTTACAGAGCCCTAACGTTTTTAGCTTTTCTTCATAGGAGTATCCTTCCATCCCCTTTACCATTTTGGTGGCTCTTCTCTGAACCTTTTCTAATAACTCTATATCCTTTTTAAGATACGGCGACCGGACTTGCACACAATATTAAAGGTGCTGTCTCACCATGGAACGATATAGAGGCATTATAATATCTTTTGTTTTATTTTCCATTCCTTTCCTTATGATACCTAGCATTCTATTTGCTCTCTTGGCTGCCGCTGCACACTGGGTCGAGGGTTTTAACATGTTATCCACAATGACGCCTAAATCTTTTTCCTGGGTGGTGGTTCCTAATGTGGAACCTTGCATCGTGTAACCATAGTTTGGGTTGTTCTTCCCTAGGTGCATAACTTGTCCACTTGTCCATAATGTGCACTTGTCCACATTAAATTTCATCTGCCATTTTGATGCCCAGTCTTCTAATTTATCAAGATCCTCTTGCAATTTTCCACAGTCCTCTTGGGTTTTAACAACTTTAAATAGTTTTGTGTCATCTACAAATTTGATAACCTCACTCGTTATTCCACTTTCCAGGTCATTTATGAATATGTCAATCCTGAAGAAGCATATTAAGGGCCCTGTACATGAAGGGGCCAATATTCAACAGCCCCTATCTGGATAACTACGGAGGTTATCTGGATAAGGGCCCTGAAAGAGATATTCAACAACACTATCTGGATAGTGTGGGGGTGGTCCGTGGGTGGAATGGGGGGTGTTGCCAGTCACTGTCTGGATAACAGCGATTTAGCCATTAATTGGATAAATTCTACCCTTATGAGGATAGCCTATAAAGGTTACCCTGCTCTATTAATAACTTTAAGTCTGTGCCAAAGAAGGAGACGGGAGCACAGCAGGGTCTTGAGCGGCTCAGAGATCCTGCGTTTTATGTTTTGCTTATTTCAGTGGCAGTGCAGGCTTCATGCACAAGCTGCAGGTGCATTCCTATAGCCTGGCAGCTCTTGACCCACCAGCACGTACCCGAATGCCCAATAGGACTCTCCATGCCTGTTTAAACACTGTGGCTGACTGCCACAGGCTTTAAATATTCGGAGCTTTGAATATCAGCCCCTAAGTATTTTTCCTTTAGCCACAAAGCAGGCGAAAACCTTCAGCATTTAGGCCTCTTAATTTAATTTATTTATGATGTCTCTCTTTTCCATACGGTCGTGTTTTTATTTATTTTTATTTTTCCAGAGAAAACATTATTTCCTTCATGTTTATGTTTATTAGTGGTTTGATATACAGCCCTTCACAAGTGCAACAGAGTGGTTCACAGTTAAAAACAATCTAAGAAAATGGAAAGAACTCCATTAATATAGATAGGTTAGCACTATACACACTCAAGAGGGAGAGCAGAGCATTCATAGTGTGCAGGAAAGGGAAGGAAACAAAAACATGTTAGTTAGCAGGGATGTTAAAGGTCTTCTGGAACAGGTAGGTGCTGAGTTGTGATTTGTACTTGATAAATGAAGGTTCCATGAGGAGTTCATTCCATAAGCTAGGGCCAAGGAAATAAAATGCGGAATGGCGGGTGGCCCGGAGATGGGCTTGGGAAACTGTGGGGAGGTAGAGGCAATTGACAAATGGTTTTGCTCTTTCCTGACTGGACGTCAACAATATGTGCACCTTGGGCCTGACACATCTCTACTATATACCCCAAACCAAGGAGTCCCATAGGGCTCCGCCTTATCTGCTTTACTATTTAATCTATCTATCTATCTATCTATCTTTCTTTCTATCTATAGACATTATGTGACATCAACTGTGAGCATATTGTCTCCTACCATCTTTACACAGATGACATTATGATCTATGCACCATTCTCCACAAAACAGACATCATTCACTGCTATTACCAATTGCTTTAATGCCATCGCACAGTGGCTGTAGAATCACAACCTCACCATCAACTACAAAAAGACTGAAGTACTCTTCATAACCACAGACCAGACCTTCTCACCACACTCAACACTCACAGTAAACAATGCCAACCTATCCGTGAATACTGAAGTATGCTATCTGAGTGTTATTCTGGACCACCAGCTCTCACTCCAGCCTCACATCAGCAAAGTAACGGAAGCTATCTACAATAAAATAAGAATCACCCCAAATCTTTGACCACTCCTCCAACCACATGACTTTAGGACAGTCTTCCAAACCCCTAATATTCCCCCACTTTGATTTCCGCAATGCCATTCTGCAAGGACTTCCAAAAAGCTCCCTTAATCCTACTATTACTACTATTTAGCACTTATAAAGCACCATGCACGCAGCACTGCACAGCTAGCCTACAAGAGGTGACTAACATACAAGAGACAGTCCCTGCCCATCAGAGTCATGCTCATCGGAGCTTACAATCTAGTTAGAACAGTACAGAGCATTAGTCAGTTCTGCGGAAGGTATGGTGTGGTATAGCTTGGTCTATAGTTTGGTCATAGGCGTTAATGGGGGTTAGGGTAGGATGAGGATGGAAGTCAGGATCTGAATGCAACGGTGAAGAGGTGGGTCTTCAACCTGGATTTGAAGAGGGCTAGGCAGGGCGCCTGGCACACAGACGCAGGAAGGCTTTTCCAGGTGTGTGTCACAGCAAGGTGAAAGGAGAGCAGTCGGGAGTTCGCGGTGCGGGTGAAAGGCATTGAAAGAAGCGATTTGCTAGTGGAGCGCAAGTTTCAAGAGGGGATGTAGGGAGAGACAAGAGATATGAGGTATTGAGGGGCCATAGAGTGAGTGCATTTATAGGTCAGTAAGAGAAGCTTGAATTGGATGTGGGATTGGACAGGGAGCCAGTGAAGTGACTTGAGGAGATGAGTAATGTGGGCATGGCGAGGCTGGCAGAAGATTAGTCGAGCAGCGTGTTTTTGTATAGCTTGGAGGGGAAGGAGGTGGCTCACGGGGAGACCAACGAGGAGTAGGTTGCAGTAATCGAGGCGAGAGGAGATTAAGGAGTGGATAAGCATTTTGGTGGTATATTCAGAGAGGAAGGGGCGGATCTTGCTGATGTTGTACAGGAAAAAGCGGCAGGTGTTAGCTACAAGCTGGATATTTATTTACATTCTCTTATATACCGCGCTATTCTGCATCAGTGCGGTTTACATTGAACAAACTGAAATTACATTGAACAGGGTATTATAACTTGGAGATAACTATTTTACAGGGAACATGAGCTATGGAGGGTTAAGTGGCTTGCCCAAGACCACAAGGAGCACCTGTGGGACTAGAAACCCCAGTCCTTCCGGCCCAAGGTTGCTGTCCTCTAGTGGGATTTGAACCACCGACCTTCCGGCCTGAAGTACCTTGCCCCAACTACTAGGCTACTAGGAGAGAGAGGTGTCAAAGATGACCCCTAGATTGCGGGCCGAGGGAACAGGAAGGATAGTAGATCCATCCACATGGACTGAGAGAGGGGGAAGTGGGGGGGGGAGGAGTTGGGTGGAAAGACAAGGAGTTCAGTCTTGGCCATGTTTAGTTTCAAACAGCGATGAGACATCTAGGCAGCGATGTCCAAAAGACAAGCAGAGATCTTGGACTGGGTTGCCGGAGAAATATTAGGTGTAGAGAGGTAGATTTGGGAGTCATCGGCATAGAGATGGTACTGAAAGCCATGGGAAGAGATAAGCACGCCAAGGCTTTGGGTATAGAGAGAGAAGAGGAGGGAGCCCAAGACAGATCCCTGGGGTACACCTACATGGAGCGGGGTAGGGGAGGAGGAGAAGCCACCAGAGCATACACTGAATGAGCGATGGGAGAGGTCGGAGGAGAACCAGGATAGTACAGAGTCCTTGAAGCCAAGCGAGGAGAGGGTGGTGAGGAGAAGGTCACGGTCAACGGTGTCAAAGGCAGCAGAAAGGTCAAGAAGGATGAGGATAGAATAGAGGCCCTTAGATTTAACCAGGAACAGGTCATTGGTGACTTTTGTGAGTGCCGTTTCAGTGGAGTGTAGGGGACGGAAGCATGATTGTAGTGGGTCCAGGAGGGCCTGGGAGGTGAGGAAGTTAAGGCAGCGACAGTGGACTGCTCATTCTAATAGTTTGGATAAGAAGGGAAGGAGGGAAATGGGTCGATAGCTAGAAGGGCATGTGGGATCAAGTGAGGGTTTCTTGAGGAGGGGTGTGACAACAGCATGTTTGAAGTCAGTGGGGACAGTTGCAGTGGAGAGTGAAAGGTTGAGGATATGAGTGATGGAGGGGACAATGGTGAGGGAGATGGAGCATAGGAGATGGGTGGGGATAGGGTCTGATGAACAGGTGGTGGGTTTGGAGGAGGAAAGAAGAAATGCGGTTTCCTCTTCAGAGATCGGGGGAAGGAGGAGAGGGTAGCAGGGGGAGTATGGATGGAGGAGGAGAAATGGGGAGGGGAGGTAGATGAGGGGATAGGGAATTGGAGGGTAATTTTGAGGATTTTGTCATGGAAGTAGTCGGCTAGGGTTTGGGCAGAGAGGAAGAGTGGGACCGGGGGCGGGGGGACCTTGAGGAGAGAATTGAGGGTGTTAAAGAAACGGCGAGGGTCAGAGGCAAGGGAATTAGTCAGATGGATGTAGTAATCTTATTTGGCAAGTGCTAAGGCTGACTGGAAGGAGTCAAGCATGAATTTGAAGTGTAGAAGGTCTTCCAGGGAGTGGGATTTGGACCAGGCTCGTTCGGCAGAACGGGCACAGATGCGTAGATAATGGATTGTGGGTGAAAGCCAGGGTTGGGGAGTAGATCGTTTTATAGGACGTGAGGTGGGAGGGGCAAGAGTGTCAAGGGCTGAGGATAGTGTAGCATTGTATGAGGATAATGCTTTGTCGACAGACTCGGAGTATAAAATGGAGGAAAGAGATGGAGAAATGGTGGAGAGAGTCAGGGGATTAATATTATGAAGGTTTCTAAATAGGTTGGAGGAGACAGGACGAGGTTGGGATGGTGGGAGCTGAAGAGTAAATGTTAGTAGGTGATGGTCAGATGAGGGAAGGATTGATTTACGGAGGTTTGAGGGAGAGGAATTGGAGAAGAGTATTAGGTCAAGGCAGTGGCCGTGTAGGTGTGTGGGGGCAGTGGAGCAGAGTTGGAGGCCGAACGAGGAGGTAAGAGCGAGGAACTTTGAGGCATGGGGGTCGGAGGGGTTGTCGACGTGAATGTTGAAATCGCCAAGAATAAGAGTGGGTGAGGAGGAATCCATAAAGGCAGAAAGCCAGGAGTCGAAGTCAGTGAGGAAGGTTGATTTGGAGTTGTCGGGTGGGCAATAAATAACAGCTACATGGAGGGTAAGTGGTGTGAGGAGGAAAATGGAGTGGGCTTCAAAGGAGAGGGGGGAGTGTGATTGGGGTGGCAGGAGGGGTTGGAATTGGCAGGAGGGGGAGAGTAGGAGGCCAACGCCACCACCGCGACCAGTAGATCGAGGTGTATGGGAGAATTGGTAGCCCCCATAGCAGAGAGAGGCAATGGATGCGGTGTCATCTGGGGGGAGCCAGGTGTCAGTCAGGGCAAGAAGGTGTAGGGCATTAGAGATGAAGAGATCATGAATAAAAGTAGTTTTTTAAATGACTGAGCATGCGTTCCATAGGGCCCAAGTAAACGGGAGAGCGGAGGGGGGAGGAGAGGGATATGGGTAAGATTGGATAAGTTACGTGTGGATTCCTTATCAGAGTAGCGTGGGGGTCTATTTCTAGGGTAGTACCGAGATTTAGAGGGAGATTTCTTATCAGAGTAGCGTGGAGGTCTATTTCTAGGGTAGTAACAAAGAGGGACATGAGGGAGGGGAAGTGAGGGATGTGAGGGATTATATTTGGGGGTAGGGTTGGAGTTGATATCAATGGTTGAGTGACTGTGGGATGAATGGGGGAGGGCGGAAGGAGGGAGGAGCGGGATGCGGATGAGATTAGATAGGGTACGTGAGGAACTTTCTTTAGTGTGGGAGAGAAATCGGGGGGGGGGGGGCCAGGGTTGGGGTTGATGTTACCTGATGAGAGAAACTTGCACTTCATGCTGCTGCTCGGATCCTCACAAACCCACCAGGATCTAGCCATATCATCCCAATACTGAAATATCTACACTGACTTCCACTCCTATCCAGAATTTCCAACAAGTCACTTGTAATCACATACAGACTCCTCCAGAGCTCTGGCTCACAAGATGTCCAGAACCTCCTACATAACCCTCCTGAAAATTGCCCCAGAAGAAGTTCACCAAAAGGAGCTAGCCACAAGGACTAAGGCAACTTGTTCTCGTGCCTTTTCTCTGTATGCACCCAGCATTTGGAACCAGGGGCGGCCCAAGGGGGGTGCGGGGCCATGTGCGGAGACTCGGTGCGGGGCCTCATTTGCATAAGGTGCCTCATTTGCATAAATATTTGCATAATGTTACCATACACTACTAACTTTTAGTAAACATGCCTCTTAATGAGTATATGGATAAAGAAAGACTAAAAGGTTTCTACATTACTATAATCCAGTACCAACCGCCAGGCACATTAGGAACTACTACAAACACTGCCCATTTAGAACCCATAGCAAACCTGCCGTATCCTAACAGCACTACCAGGACTCACAAAGCACCATACCCTAACTATCAAAAGACAACACTGCAAATATTAAACCAATACATTTCAGAGAACAATAATACATGACCTACTGGGGAAAGAACAAGTGGCAATGTCAAATAGGAATTACATAAACAGAATACCTCAGCTCAGTTACACATGCAGAACATAGACCATCACCAAACAAGGAATCACAATTTAGAAACAGGAAGACAATAATTAAACTGGGAACCCCAAAAGCCAAACTTGGAATATACAACAACACTGTAGAAATAAAACTATAAATTAATTTCCTCTTGTACTAAACAAAGCGCAAAAATTAATGATGCACATTTCCCAGAGCTGACATATTCCAGTTAATAAATTCAAAATAAAGAGAGATTTTTCTACCTTTTGTGCATTTTTTTTTTCAGTTGCAATTGTTCCAGCCACTTTCTTCTGTTTCTGGTTTTTTTGTGTATTCTGCTAACTCTCCATCTGCTGTCCATTTGTCCTTTCTTCTGTCTTCTTGTTTTTTTTTCCATTCTCTCTCTACATCTGCTTTAACATACTAATCTTTCTCCTTTTGCTCTTTCCTCATTCCTATTTCATCCACTCAAATTTTATCCCTCCATCCTCAATCCCCACTTACTCTCCCAATATCCGGCCAATTGTAGATTTGTCTTCCCTCCCACGCAAAATATTTTTCCCTCTCCATTTCACTCTCCCAGCTCCATCCCATTCTAATCCTCCCCCAACATCAGCTCCTTTCTAGTTCCAGCCCCACCCAGCATCTGCTCCCTTCTTGTCCCTGCATCAGCCCATTTCCAGTCCTAGTCCCCCATCAGCCCATTTCCAATCCTAACGCCCCCACAGCCCATTACCAGTCCTAACGCCCCCACAGCCCATTACCAGTCCTAACGCCCCCCACAGCCCATTACCAGTCCTAAACCCCTATCAGCCTACTTGTAGTCTTAGCCCCCCATAGCCCATTACCTGTTGTAACCCCCCATCAGCCCATTACCTGTCCTAACCCCCCCATAGCCCATTACCTGTCCTAATCCCCCCATCAGCCCACTTGTAGTCGTACCTCCCCATAGCCCATTACCTGTTGTAACCCCCCATCAGCCCATTACCTGTCCTAACCCCCCCATAGCCCATTACCTGTCCTAATCCCCCCATCAGCCCACTTGTAGTCGTACCTCCCCATAGCCCATTACCTGTTGTAACCCCCCCCATAGCCCATTACCAGTCCTAATGCCCCCCACAGCCCATTACCAGTCCTAACACCCCCCACAGCCCATTTCCAGTCTTAGCCCACCGCCCCATAGCCCGTTTCCAGTCCTAATCCCCCCATCAGCCCACTTGTAGTCGTAGCCCCCCACAGCCCATTACCTGTCATAACTTCCCCCATCAGCCCATTTCCAGTCTTAGCCCCTCCATAGTCTATTACCTGTCCTAACCCCCCATAGCCCATTCCCAGTCTTAACCCCCCCATCAGCCCACTTCCAGTCCGAATCCCCTATAGCCCATTACCAGTCCTACCCCCCCATCAGCCCACTTGTAGTCGTAGCTCCCCATAGCCCATTACCTGTTGTAACCCCCCCATAGCCCAGTACCAGTTCTAACCCCCCCAGCCCATTACCAGTCCTAACGCCCCCACAGCCCATTACCAGTCCTAACGCCCCCCACAGCCCATTACCAGTCCTAACCCCCTAACAGCCTACTTGTAGTCCTAGCCCCCCCATAGCCCATTACCTGTTGTAACCCCCCATCAGCCCATTACCTGTACTAATCCTCCCCTATGCCAAATTTTAGTTGTTCCTCCCCATAGCCCATTACCTGTTGTAACCCCCCCATAGCCCATTACCAGTCCTAATGCCCCCCACAGCCCATTACCAGTCCTAACGCCCCCCACAGCCCATTTCCAGTCTTAGCCCACCGCCCCATAGCCCGTTTCCAGTCCTAATCCCCCCATCAGCCCACTTGTAGTCGTAGCCCCCCATAGCCCATTACCTGTCATAACTTCCCCCATCAGCCCATTTCCAGTCTTAGCCCCTCCATAGTCTATTACCTGTCCTAACCCCCCATAGCCCATTCCCAGTCTTAACCCCCCCATCAGCCCACTTCCAGTCCGAATCCCCTATAGCCCATTACCAGTCCTACCCCCCCATCAGCCCATTTACAGTCCTTACCCCCCTCCCTCCCCATCAGCCCATTTACAGTCCTTACCCCCCTCCCTCCCTCCCTCCCCATCAGCCCATTTACAGTCCTTACCACCCCCCCTCCCTCCCCATCAGCCCATTTACAGTCCTTACCCCCCCTCCCTACCTCCCTATCAGCACATTTACAGTCCTTACCCCCCCATCAGCCCATTTACAGTCCTTACCCCCCTTCCTCCCTCCCCATCAGCCCATTTACAGTCCTTACTCCCCCCTCCCCATCAGCCCATTTACATTCCTTTCCCCCCTCCCTCCCTCCCCATCAGCCCATTTACAGTCCTTACCCCCCCTCCCTATCAGCCCATTTACAGTCCTTACCCCCCCATCAGCCCATTTACAGTCCTTACCCCCCTCCCTCCCTCCCCATTAGCCCATTTACAGTCCTTACCCCCCCCCTCCCTCCCTCCCCATCAGCCCATTTACAGTCCTTACCCCCCTCCCTCCCTCCCCATCAGCCCATTTACAGTCCTTACCTCCCCTCCCTCCCTCCCCATCAGCCCATTTACAGTCCTTACCCCCCCTCCCTCCCTCCCCATCAGCCCATTTACAGTCCTTACCTCCCTCCCTCCCTCCCCATCAGCCCATTTACAGTCCTTACCCCCCCTTCCTCCCTCCCCATCAGCCCATTTACAGTCCTTACTCCCCCCTCCCTCCCTCCCTCCCCATCAGCCCATTTACAGTCCTTACCCCCCTCCCTCCCTCCCCATCAGCCCATTTACAGTCCTTACCCCCCCTCCCTATCAGCCCATTTACAGTCCTTACCCCCCATCAGCCCATTTACAGTCCTTACCCCCCTCCCTCCCTCCCCATTAGCCCATTTACAGTCCTTACCCCCCCTCCCTCCCTCCCTCCCCATCAGCCCATTTACAGTCCTTACCCCCCTCCCTCCCTCCCCATCAGCCCATTTACAGTCCTTACCTCCCCTCCCTCCCTCCCCATCAGCCCATTTACAGTCCTTACCCCCCCCTCCCTCCCTCCCCATCAGCCCATTTACAGTCCTTACCTCCCTCCCTCCCTCCCTCCCCATCAGCCCATTTACAGTCCTTACCCCCCTCCCTCCCTCCCTCCCTCCCTCCCCATCAGCCCATTTACAGTCCTTACCCCCCCTCCCTCCCTCCCCATCAGCCCATTTACAGTCCTTACCCCCTCCCACCCCCCCCCACAGCCCAGTTACAGTCCTTACCCCCCCCATAAGCCCATTTAAAGTCCTTACCCCCCTCCCTATCAGCCCATTTACAGTCCTTACCCCCCCATCAGCCCATTTACAGTCCTTACCCCCCCCCTCCCTCCCCATCAGCCCATTTACAGTCCTTACCCCCCTCCCTCCCTCCCCATCAGCCCATTTACAATCCTTACCCCCCCCCCATCAGCCCATTTACAGTCCTTACCCCTCCCCCCCTCCCCAACAGCCCAGCTAAGTTAAAAAAAAAAAAAAACAGAAACTGGCTGCTGCTGCCACTGCCGCCGCCGCCGTGGCAGCGGCAGAATGGAGAATCCCGCGGGGCCCCCCTGTCCAGCAGTCTTCTAAGCGGCCTCAGCGCGGGCTTTTCAGAGCCGCGCAAAGGGAGAGTTTCCCTTTCTCGCGGCTCTGTTAATCCCGCCGCGGGGCTGATGGTATTTCCCATCAGCCCCGCGGCGTGATTAACAGAGCTGCGAGAGGAGAAGCTCTCTCTCTTCGCGCAGCTCTGACAGCCGACGGAGGCCGCATAGAAGACTTCAGGACAGGGGGACCCCGCGGGATTCTCCATTCTGCCGCTGCCACGGCGGCAGCAGCAGTCGGTTTCTGGTTTGTTTTTTTTAACTTAGCTGGGCTGATGGGGGGGTGGTGGTAAGGACTGTAAATGGGCCCCTCTCCATTCTGCCGCTGCCACGGCGGCAGCGGCAGCAGCAGCCGGTTTCTGGTTTTTTTTTTTAAAACTTAGCTGGGAATCTGGGATGCAAGATGTTTTTTGTGCGGGGCCCCCTGAAACGCGGGTCCCTGTGCAAAAAACATTCTTGCTCAATGGACGGGCCGGCCCTGTTTGGAACTCACTCCCACAGTCCCTTCGCACATCCCCAGATCTCAAAACATTCCGCAAGTCCTTAAAAACCTTCATGTTTAAAGAACTCATAACAGGTGTAACCTAGGCCATCTCCCCACTCAAGGTGTAACCTAGGCCATCTCCCCACTCAAGGTGTAACCTAGGCCATCTCCCTACTCATTATCCCACATTCATTCCACCCAACTGTTTCCCCCCACCTCCCTGATATTCCTCCTACCCCCTCCCAAGTTTAATGCCATGATAAGCTACATTAACACCAAATAAATGACTGTTGTGTATATTGTTATTATGTTATTTATGTTTAACATACAATTGTTCCATCTAAGTTCTATGTAGTGTTGAGTTCAGTTCTATGTAAACCATATTGAGCCTTGAAAATGCAGTATAAAAAACTTGCCAAATAAATAAATAAATTGGCATGAATAGAGTGAAGAATACGGTGTGGTGTATGGAGGATGATGAGTGAGGCGAGGAATTGAGGCATTTCTGAATTGAGGACTTTGTGGACCAGTGTGAGAATTTGTATTGAATGTGATATTGAACTGGGAGCCAGTGGAAGTGGATTAAGAGATGGGTGATATGATCAAAGCGGGAGGCATGATCCAAGATTTTAGCAGTGGTGTTCTGGATGAGCTATAGGCGTTTAAGTGCTTACATGGGGAGACTGGTGAAGACAATGTTACAGTAATCCAGGTGTGATATAACAAGTGATAGGAGCAAGATAGCGTGGAGGTGGGGAGGAATGGCCAGACGGCCCTAGTTTGTCAAAGGGAGAGAAAAGAACGCTTGACAGTAGAGCTGATGTGTTGATAGAAAGTCAAGGTGGAGTCGAGAATGATACTGAGATATTTGAAAGAAGAAGTTAATGGGATGTGTGCTCCATTGAGAAGGGGTGAGAGAGTAGGGAAGTCTAGCATATGAGCAAGAGAACTGCACCAAAATCTGTCTTTAATTTGTTTTTGCTCAGAGTCAATGTAAATGATTGACCTCATGCAAATAAAGTGTCCAGTGCAGAGATGTGTGTTAGGATTTGCGCATAGGTTAGCTCGGCTTAGGCGTACAGTTTTGTGTACTACCAATGCAAGAACGCGTTTGTGTACAAGCTAACTTTGTGCAAAGCCTCACGCGGATGACAGCGCGCGGCGCATTGAAATCCATTTAAATGCATAGTAATGAAGCAATTATGTATGCACTGCAGATGCAGAAAACTGCGCAGCCGACCAGAAGGCTACGTACAGTGCAAAGTCTGAGGAAGCGGAAAGAGTAGCTCGTTCTTCTCTGATCAGCACCAGTGAGGAGTTTACGCCTGCTTCACGATATTATTATTTATGTGCACAGTAGCGTTCCATCCTCTGTGTAGATATTATGCACAGGTACTTCTGAAGTACCTGTGGTGCTTTGAAGATGCATACGCATTACATCTGCGCATCTGATAGAATGTATTCTGTGTGTAAAGAATAATATTGCAAAACAGCTCTGCACAGAATAACATTCCATCATAATGTGCCAAAAGAGCTGCTGCTAGGGCAGAAGCATTACACATGGGCCTGTGTATGCTTCTATATTAGCACATGGTTTTTGCACACAGCCCATTCGCATGCTCTTTCTTTACAGCACCAGGGAGCTAACTTTCAGCATTAGGCTTGCGTTCGAAAACCGGGCAGTGAGCTGCAGCGCACGGCTCTAGCGCAAAATAATGGCATCGGCCTCGGAGTTTGCAGCTGCTGCAGAAAAGCGTGCTGCTGCTAGCGCAGGCATTACTGCGGCATTTACGCACAGTTGTCTGTGGTAGTGTGGGCACCGAATGTAGAAAGGGATTTAGCAGATGTCCGTGCTCACGGCGGCACACAGCCCATCTAAAATCCATGATGCCTAAAGAATTAGCTGTGCCGCCCAGATGCAGAGAACTGCGTTAAAGAGCAGAAGGCTGAGCTCAACGCCGAGACTTTAACGCCAGCTCAGAAGAGATATAAGTGGTCTGCAATCCGTGCTGAGGAGGAATTTATGCCTATTTCCTGAGCGCACAATCCCTGCAGCTATTTTTGGGTTTTGCTGAAGTGAGTGAGGCCTGAAAACCCCCCGGCAGGGTAAGCGTGCTGGAACATATATGAGTGTGTTCTGGAATGCTATGTAGCACGTCAGAGCTATCTTTCTGCTCAGAATAATATCAGTGTTCACAGACACCATTATTATTCTGAGCAGAATGCTATAGCTCTTATGTACCACATAGCATTCCAGCACATGCAAACAAGCGCCTTTTTGTGCGCAGGATCTAGTTGCTGCTAATGCAGACACCTGTGAGCATGTGCTTGGCTTGCTCTCCCAATTTAGCGCACACCTTTAACATGCAGCGTATTTGAATGTTGTTGGCTTAAAGCATGATTGTGCTAAACCTGCATTTGAAAACCCTGCTATAGAGCTTTAGTGTCAGGCTGTAGCACAGGGTTTCTGCATTGACCCCAATGTGATGCAAGTGTGCAGCTTTGCAGTATATAAAATGCCAACAATCCATACAGTTGGCACTGCAAAAGCTAAATCACATATATCAGTCCAAAACTTTCAGGGACCAAATTGAAAACAACTGAGTTTTATACCTTATGAACTTCAAGAACTTTGGGGCTACATATTGTGGGGTTTTTTTGGGAGTGATGGTGAGAGTTTCACACGTGATACACAAGCATTAGTTATAATGTTGTGCTGTGAGTGACCTATGATATTCCCTTTTGCAACAATAGAAATTACCAGCATTAGATATTAAATATTAAAATACAATATTTGATTGGAACCCTTGTTTTCAATTGAGTCCCTGCAATTTTTGGACTAATATATGTGCTTTGCAGTATATGCCATCCATATAATTTAAGAGCACCTGAAGGTTCACATAAAAACAATTCCAGTTTCATTGCTAAAGCTGATAAACATTTAGTACTTCTCGAGTTAATTATTTAATCTTCAACTTGTGTACAGAGTTTTATGTGATAACAAGCAGACTCCAGATAGCACATCAGAACTCTGCGGCAGCTGAGGACAGGAAATATAATCACAGTGAAAAACTCAGTCTTGTACCAGGGACTTTCATCAGGGGATTTAAACAGATAACAGAGTGACCTTTCATACACTGTTTCCCAACATTGAAGTATGTGAATCTGTACACACGGAATCTTTGACCATGCCCCCACCAAGATGGATCAATTTCATGGTCGGAACACATCACACCTGTTTTAAGGCACCCACATTGGTTACCAGTAGTGATCCGCATAAAATATAAAGTACTACAATACGTAATCTATCCGCAGACTCTCTCTTATCCATCATACACTTGAGAAGGCAAAGCATGTGTAATACACTCATGACCCCCTGCAGCAAGAATGAAGAGCAGCCAAACGTCCTATAACCGAGCGTTCTCATTGTACGTACCAACCCTCTGGAACTCCCTCCCAGACCCGATCCGAACTAACTCCGACCTCTCAAGCTTCCGCAGGACACGAAAAGCCCATTTGTTCTGGCAATACTATGAGCACATACCGTAGGGTGAAAATGAACTATTATTGACTAATGCCCCATCTTTGCTTTTTGAACTTTTGCTACATGTCCCCCACCATAAGAAAAAGTTTCTTGTTAAGCAACTCTGCTCAACTTTGTTAAGATATCCAAGTTAATATTCCTGTTATATGTACAATACTTCACTGTTTTAATGTTATTTGTAAACTGCTCTGCAAAATAGAGTGGTATATAGAAACATAGAAACATGATGACAGAAAAAGACCACATGGCCTATCTAGTCTGTCCTTCCATATCAACTACTACAACATTCCCCTTTTTTCCTTTAGAGATCCTCTGTGTTGGTCCCATGCTTTTTTGAATTCAGATGCTGTCCTCATCTCTACCACCTCCACTGGAAGACTATTCCACGGATCCACTACTCTTTCCGTAAGGAAATATTTCCGCATATCACTCCTGAATCTATCCCTTTTCACCCTCATCCCATGTCCCCTTGTAGAAGAGCTTGCTTTCAATTGAAAGAGGTTCTCTTCCTGTGCATTTATGCCACAGAGGTAATTAAACACCTCAATCATATCACCTCTATCCTGCCTTTCCTCTAAGGTGTACTTATTAAGATCCTTACGTCTGTCCCCATATGCTTTATAAGAAGACCACTAACCATTTTATTAGCCACCCTCTGTTCTGACTCCAGCCTGTTTATATCCTTTTGAAGGTACAGTCTCCAGAATTGCACACTATACTCCAAATGAGATCGCACCAAAGACTTATAAAGAGGCACTATCACCTCCTTTCTTCTGCTGGCCATTACTCACCCTATGCACCCAAGCATCCTTCTAGCTTTTGCCGTCGCCTTTTCTACCTGTTTAGCTACTTTAAAATCATCAGACACAATCATGCCTAGGTCCCGCTCTTCTTTAGTGGACAAAAATACTTCACCCCCTATATTATATTGCTCCCTTGGTTTGCTGCAGCCCAAATTCATGACCTTGCATTTTGTAACATTAAATCTCAGCTGCCAAATTCTAGACCATTCTTCAAGCTTAGCTAGATCCCTCCTCATGTTATCTATACCTCCCTGCGTGTCTACTTTATTGCAGATTTTGGTTTCATCCACAAAGAGGCAAACCTTACTCAGCAGCTCTTCCGCTGTATCACTAACAAAGATGTTAAAAAGAATCAGACCAAGGACAGATCCCTGGGGCACACCACTAGTAACCTCCTTCTCCTCAGACTGAGCTCCATTTACCCGTACCATTTGTCGCCTCCCACTCAACCAATTTCTAACCCAAGCAGTAACTTTAGGGTCCATCCCTAGGGTGCTCAGTTTGTTTATAAGTCGCCTGTGAGGAATGGTGTCAAAGGCTTTACTGAAATCTAAATACACCACATCTAGGGCTCTTCCTCGGTCCAACTCCCTGGTCACCCAGTCAAAAAAATCAATCAGATTTGTCTGACAAGACCTGCCTCTGGTGACTCCATGCTGCCTCGGCTCCTGTAATCCGCTGGACTCCAGAAACCTCACTATTCTCTCTTTCATCAGCACTTCCAATAATTTACTCACCACCAAAGTTAAACTAACCGGCCTGTAGTTTTCAACCACATCCTTACTTCCGTATTTAAAGGGACCACATGTGCCTCTCTCTAGTTCTTTGGCACCACTCCCAACTCCAGTTAAATAAATAAATAAATAAATGTTAGAGTATGTTTGTGGTTGTGGGTTGGTACCATGTCATGTGTGTTAGTTTGAGAAATATAAAAAGTAATTTTATAACAGTGTGTTTTTAAAAATGTGAAAAGAGGCAATAGGGGAAGGGCTGGGCAGGGGGAAGGCGATGAAATGAAACATGTTATTGAATTGATTAGTTTGGGGGTTATTCTGTGCCATGAATAGCAGGGATGGTTGGCTCAACGGCCGTCCATTCCCACTATTCGTGCCTTCACCTGTCCTCGACTAACTTCCCCGCTGGATATACGGGGAAGTTAGACGGGTGCAGGGAAGGGGCGGCTCAGGGGCAGAGTCTGGGCGGTCACCGGCCCTGGACGTACAGGGCCAATTCTAATGTCGGCCCTGTACATCCAGGCCTGGCAACATAAACGGTGAAGTTATTCCACCTTCGAGGTGAAATAACTTCCCCGTATGTCATTTTGTGGTGGGCCCGCAGCTTGCAATGGGCAGTGGGGGCCTGAAGGCAGTCCCCGCAGCCTGACCCTGGCCTTTGGAGGCCAGATCGGGGGTCAGGCTGTGGGGAATGAGGTCCTGCAGTCTGGCGGCTGGCATCGTGGCTCTTCACTGGAGCCACAGTGCCATGACAACATGACGCCAAGGCGCCGTGGCTCCATTGAGAAGCCTTGACTGAGTTAGCCGGGGAAAGTCCTGCACGTTCAGGCCGGACTGAATCGCAATCCTGGCCTGCACATGCAGGACTGTTCGCGATTTTGATCCCGCGGGGCTAGATGTGCCCCACAGGATCAGAATCGTGATCCCCTCTGTACGTTCGGTTCAGACCTGACGTACAGAGGGGATAAACGTCCGTGACGGAATCAGGCCCCATATGTCTAGAGAGTTTCATTGGATCTTGTTTTGGTGTTGATTGTACTACTCTTGTTTCTTTCTTGGATGCACAAGGTATTTATAGGAGGGGGAAGGGGGATTGTGGATGAAAAATGAAAATGTGGCTATCACATGTTTGTTATTTGATAAAATCCCTGTGCTGTTTAAGCGTGCCTACACGATGGGATTGCACGGATACTTATTAATAAACATGATTTAAATAAAAAATGTGAAAGGATTTGTATTGTATTCTTTGCAGGCACCATACACAAGAACCATTCTAAATTCTTCTGTATTAGTATTCCTAAAAATATTGTGGACCATCATATATAATGCACTAGACGAAAAACTGTATTTAATTCACACAGCTCATTTTCATTATAATCATTAGCCCCTTTCAACGATGTCCCTTTTAAGAATTAGATATTTGCATTTTGTATGCCTCTTTTATAAAGGCTACATGGGCATCTATGAGACTTCATAAAATAAGCACCCAGAACCAGCCCTAATAGCACTGAAGTGCATATGCACAACTTTATACCTGTTCTAAGGCAGGTATAAATGTATGCACATACTCTAGGCATACTGTAGATCTGCAGATTGTATAAAATATGTAGGCACTGCACAACTATATATACCCTTATGGTAAACCGTATGGATCATATAACACCTGTCCTTAATGCTCTGCATTGGTTACTTTTACAGAGCAGAATAAAGTACAAGATGATATCATTCAAAATCATCAGAGATATAGCACCCACAATACTATCTCACCTAATTAAAGCTACACCCAACGACCGCCAAAGAAGAGACTACCGAAAGACAAAGCAACACACCAGCAACAGAGCATTCGAGACTTATCCCCAATGCTCTGGAGCTCTCTGCCAGAAAGACTTAGAAGCATTACAGACCTATCCACGTTCCGCACTCAACTCAGAACCTTCCTATTCATCGAACATTTTTGGCAAAATGACCCAACTCCAAATGTCAACCCAACATGGCACATATCCCACAGCGAAGCATACATGATCCATTTCTATCCACAAATCAACCACGACATACTCTTTAGATACCAGTCTTCCCACACAGCCACCCAAGAACATTTCCTAAAACTATTCCTAAGAATTCTTTATCCACTTGAATTGTAAATAAGCTGAACTTGTAAGAAGCATGTAAATACATCTGATTCTCCACTTGCACTTGTTTTACTGTTAATATGTTTAATGTATCTCAGTAGTTCTGTATGTAAACTGCTATGATTACTCGAAATGACGGTATAAAAATAACACAGATAAATAAATAGATAATTAATATATACACATATATAAATTCTCTCTCTCTCTCTCTCTCTATATATATATATATATATATGGGGATGCTACATATTGTTGGTACAGCTATTTTGACTGAGAGCATCTTGATATCAATGCCTTGAGGTCATAGTCAAAGGTCAAAGAGCATTGCTGCAGAAAAAGATCAGTTGACCCATCTATTCTGTCCAGTTATTCTTGTCCACATTGCAAGGCTGTATTCCAGGCTATATTCCAGCTGCTGGTCATAGCATCGTGACCTCTTCTTAGATTTCAGTTCTCAATCAAAATCAGTTTATTCTCTTTGTTATTA
This sequence comes from Ichthyophis bannanicus, assembly GCA_033557465.1. Classification (NCBI taxonomy): domain Eukaryota; kingdom Metazoa; phylum Chordata; class Amphibia; order Gymnophiona; family Ichthyophiidae; genus Ichthyophis; species Ichthyophis bannanicus. The sequence goes on from CM066032.1 coordinate 850,258,007, forward strand.
ATTCTCTATCATCATGGATAAATAAGCATAAAGCATGCAAAGTAACTAGTCTACCACCTCTAAAGATAAACAATGCTAAGAATATTTTGAGCAATCAAAAGTATTTGTTTTTACTAGACATTCTAAGTTTATGGATGTAGACTGCAACATCATTGTGCCACCTGCCAGCAAGCTGGATTTCCTCACAGTTCCTGGTTTGGCAGGGAGGTGATTGTTCACATTGTTGTAGTGTTGGCTGCCAAGGAGACATGGCTTGTTCTACACTTCCTATCTTCCTTTTTGCCCTGGCTAGCCTTCACTGAAGCTTTCCAAGTCATGGGTGCCAAAGGTTTATTCTAGAGGTCAGCCAAGCCAAGACTCAAATTACCTGTGTCTCTAGCTTTGCCTTCTTCTTGGATTAATATACCCATTTCAAGACTGGAAAGGAAGCTAATGTCTCATAGAGTGCCCTCATCAGTACAAGGCCCTGGAGAACCAAATCCAGAAAGGGGAGGAAAGTCACCATGTGAAAAGCTTCTGTATTCTCTGTTATTGTACAACATGGAGTCAGGCATTTGTGTCTTTCTTTGTGTTATCTCTGTGCCTGAACAAAAAGAGGATGATGGAATCTCTCTGCAATGAAAAGAACATCGATAACTGCGGCACACCACGGGTAACATCCTTCTTCTCAGAATGAACCCCATTTACCACTACCCTTTGTTACCTGCCATTCAATTAGTTGCTAACTTAGTGACTTTCAAGCTTCTATCAAGGATGTTCAGATGATTTACGAGTATAAGTTGCCTATGTGGAACTGTGTCCAAAGCCTTGCTGAAATCTAAGTATGCCACATCTAGTGCTGTTTTCTGATTCAACTTTCTGGTGACCCAGTTAAAGGAATTGATCAGATTCATCTGACAAGACCTACCTCTGGCAAAATCATGCCGCACTTTCCTCTGTTTAACAGTGATTCCATTAATTTATTCATTATTGACTAACTAGTCCTTTGGTTCCTAACCTGTAGTTCATGACCCCAAATGAGGTCACATCATCAATGGATGGGGTCATAGAAACAAGGCTGCTTCCCCTCTCTCTGGACCTCCACTGTGACCAGTAGTGGCAGTACACGGGAACTGTGTATGAGTGAATATTCACAGGTCATGCCCTCCTCCTTTTTGACTAATAGCTATGCAGAGTATACACTGAAATACAGGGCCCTGTGCAGACTGCTGCATTTTTGCCAACACTGCTGCCTTCCTGCTTCGGATAACAGGTGAGAGAGGATGGAGCGGATTAGGGAAGGGAGGGGAGTAGGGATCTGCTACTTTGTTTTCATCTTCATCATCCTCTGGAATCCCGTGCATTTTTAGGTGTTAAAATGGGGTCATATTAGATATGTCTATAGTTTCCAATCAATTCCTTATGTAAAGAAGAACCACATCTGCTTAACTCCAGTCTTCTGGAGTCACTCCTAGCTTTAACAATACAGTAGAAAGGTCAGCCAATGGCGCTGCCAGAACCTCACTAAGTTCCCTTAGTACTCTTAGATGAAAATCATCTGGACCTTTACTTTCCTTAATTTTACTATTGCTAGCATGTCCTGAACAGAATCTTCTGAAAATCATTGTGGTAGATTTCTTTAGTCCTAACCCACCCCCTTTCACATTGAACATCAAATAGAAATATTTGTTAAGCAATTCTGCTGTTTTCTTAACAGCCTGTACAAATTCCTTCCCCTTCACCTGTGAATTTTACAATCCTACTTTGGTTGTTCCTTTCACCAATATTCCTAAACTGTCTTGTTCCCCTTTTTTACTATATTAGTTATTTTTCTTCCATTTTCATGTTTGCTCTCTTGACTACTTTCCCAGCATCTCTTAGCTTTTGCAGGTATTATTATCTGTCTTCTTTTTTCTGTAATCTATTGTACAGTTTAAATGCCAACCCTTTTTCTCTGTTCACCTCTGTCTTTAGAAAACCATAATAACCTCTTTTTTCATCTTGCTTTTTATTTTACTGTCATAACCAAAAGATTTGCTGCTCTTACAATATTTCCTGTCACTTTTGTCCACTGCTCTTCTACTACCCCCCCCCCCCCCCCCAGAGTTTTCCATCAAGCTAATGACTCCTTGAGGTATTCTCCCACATTGATAAAACTAGTTTTTGTGAAGTCTAGCTTTGGCCTTTGAATAAGCCATCACTGCCTTTGCCTTAATTCTGAACCATATCATCCATTGATCACTGGATCCTAGGTGATCACCCACTATGACATCAGAAACACTCTCCATTTATAATCACCCAGTCCACTGTCATCCGCTCTCAGGAGTGTTTTCTTGCCAGCTGTTAGAGCAGTTCTCCCTGCAGAGAATATAGCATCTTCCTACTTCTAGATGACATCACAGTCAAGATGTTCCAGTCAACATCTGATAGATTGAAATTGCCTAGCCATAGCACTTTCTATTTCATAACAATTTTGTGACTGTCTTCAATTAAATATCTATCCATTTCTTCTAGGGATGTGCACAGCCAAGAAAAAATTGATTAGTTTTTGGGGGTTTTTTTCACTAATTTTTCTTGATTTTTCAGATTTGTTTTAGTTAGTTTAGCACATTCATATTAATAGGGAAATTTTAGTGCATGTTAAATTAATGTTTATTTGTTTAGCAGGGTTTCTATACCGCTTTTTGCCTGGTCAAAGCGGTTTACACAGAACATTATACACCATTTGCTTTATAGAGAACTATCAAATATATACATTGAACCGAATCATCCACTAATGTGCACTAGCTGACAAAATAAAGTGCACAAAGTCGAATAGTGTACATTAAATTAATTTAGTATGCACTAAGGGGGTCATTTTATAAGCTCTATTCATGAGCTTGACATCTGAAGATGGGCATTCAGACATATGAATCACAGAGATGTCTCTGGACCCATTTTAGAAAGCTGGTTATATAGATATCCCAGGCATGAACACGTCCATGTAGCGTATAGGCGTGGCCCTAGTGAAGCAATGGATATGCTCATCATGGTGCAATTTCAGAACGGCACAAGCACGTCTAGTCCTGGTTGTTGAGGTATCCATATCATGAATAAAGTGCAAATAGATGCTCGTTTCATGGTTATAGTGCAAAATGTGCTTTCATCGTCACTGTTAATATTTCCTGGCCAAAGAAATCACTATGTAAATACATATCCAAAACATATTACTGGCTGGCTGGAACGTGTAAGCCTGATAACATAGTCGCCCCCCTTCTGAAATACCCCAGCTGGCAAATCCAAGTATCCATTTCTGAGGCTATGCAATTTGGGGACGTCCATATTTGTGAAATGGTCTACACCCGTTCACATACCAACCTTGCTATCTGTGCAAGCCCATCGCCAGAACCGGTTACTGGGATATTCACCTTGAATGGAGATAGAGATATTTCATAAGGCACTTATATGAGCCTCCCCTTACAGCTGCCACTCCCCTGGATTTTTGGACTTTGTGCTCTGGATCAGGGCCGGATTTAGCTATACGCCATGTACGCCATGGCGTAGGGCCCACAGCTGCAAAGGGCCCACAAAAATTGAACTAGTTAGGCTTTTTATTTTTAATAAAATAAAAAAAAACCTGCTGGCTGCCGCCGCGGGGCCCCCTCTGCTGCCGCGGCAGCATGGACTGACCCGCGGGGGCCCCCTCTGTAAGCTCGGTCCCTCCCTCCGTGCCTCCGTGTCTCCCTCCGTGCAGGCTGATAGAGACGCGAAGGCAGACTGTCTCCTTCTGCCTTCCCGTCTCTGTTAAGCCCGCAGGGGCTGATGGGAAATTTCCCATCAGCCCCTGCGGGCTTAACAGAGACGCGAAGGAGACAGTCTGCCTTCGCGTCTCTCACAGCCTGCACGGAGGGAGACACGGAGGCACGGAGGGAGGGACCGAGCTTACAGAGGGGGCCCCCGCGGGTCAGTCCATGCTGCCGCGGCAGCAGAGGGGGCCCCGCGGCGGCAGCCAGCAGGTTTTTTTTTTTAAATTAAATTTTACTTTAGGCCGGGGGAGGGGGAGGGGGAGGGGGTAGGACTGGTAATTGGGGGGGCTGGGACTGGGGCTGGAAATGGGTTGGGACTGGGATTGGAAATGGGCTGGGACTGGGACTGGAAATGGGTTGGGGGGATTAAGGCTGGAGGTGGGCTGATGAGGTTAGGACTGGTAATGGGCTGTGGGCTGTTGGGGGGGGGGTTAGAACTGGAAATGGGCTTTGGGGGGGTTAAGAATGGTAATGGGCTGTGGGCTGATGGGGCCTGGATGGTAATTGGCTATGGGGGGTGGGCAGGGAATGGAAATGGGTGGGGGGGATTCAGGCTGGAGGTGGGCTGATGGGGTTAGGACTGGTAATGGGCTGTTGGGGGGGGTTTAGAACTGGTAATGGGTTTTGCTCTCACTTGGTTTGCAGCTTGTCGTGCTGTGAGGGCTTGCGTGCATCAGTGATGCTGAGAGCTAAACTATCGGTAGTTTAACTACTGGCAGGGTCTCCCAAGATGGACAGGTCTCAGCTGAGGTGCCAGACGAAGACAAACCACCCATCTGGGCAGCAGCAGAATGGGATAGTGTTGACGGCGGATGATCACATTTCTGTGACAACGGCAACAACACCAAACTTAAACTGCGCGGAAGGAAGGCCCGGCAATCTACTTCTGTATCTTGCCATGAAAACCCAATGGATAGTTACAACAAAACAAATTGTGCTATGGTGCTGGAAGATGAGACTCCCAGGTCGGAAGGCACTCAACTAGCTACTGGGGAAGAGCTGAAGACTTTTCAGAGTAAAGCCAGCATTTATGATGTGGTTGGATCAAAGCCCTCGGGAAGTCTGACTGCTGATGTAGCTGTGCATGAAATGAGAGTCAGAAGCTGTAAAGATGTCTTACACATTGGAACATGGAACATACGAAGCATGAACCAAGGGAAGTTGGAGGTGGTCAAGAATGAAATGGAACGTGTACAACTTGATCTGTTGGGTGTCAGCGAACTGAAATGGACTGGCATGGGGCACTTTGCATCAGATGATCACATGGTCTACTATGCTGGAAATGAAAGACAAAGAAGAAATGGTGTTGCATTTATAATAAAGAAGAAACTTGCAAGAACTGTAATGAAATACAATGCAGTCAGCGAACGCTTAATCTCTATTCGTCTACGAGGATTGCCTATCAACACAACTATAATTCAAGTATATGCCCCAACAACAGCTGCAGAAGAGAATGAAATTGAAGAGTTCTATGAACAAGTACAAGCTGAAATTGACAGAACATGCAAACAGGATATCCTGATAGTCATGGGTGACTGGAATGCAAAAGTTGGCAACAAAGAAGAAGGCAAAGTAGTTGGAAAATATGGACTTGGCAACAGAAATGAAGCTGGAGAAAGATTGATAGAATTCTGCAAGACCAATGATCTATTCATCTCAAACACCTTCTTCCAGCAACACAAGCGACGACTGTACACATGGACTTCACCCAATGGATTGTATAAAAATCAAATTGACTACATCTGTGGAAGTCAACGATGGAAAAGCTCTGTAACATCAACAAAGACAAAACCTGGAGCTGACTGTGGTACAGATCATCAACTACTAGTATGCAAACTCAAGCTAAAGTTGAAAAAGAGCAAACTACTCATGAACGCACCAAAATATGACCTTGAGAATATACCACTGGAATTTAAAGACTGCCTGCAAAATCGATTTGCTGCTTTAGATACAAATGACAGAGCTCCGGAAGAGTTATGGAATGACATCAAGAAGGTTGTGCTGGAAGAAAGCGAGAAGTCTCTACAAAAGGTGAAAAAGCAAAAAACGGCCAAAATGGATGACGGAAGAAACTCTGAAAATTGCCCAGAAACGCAGAGAAGCTAAAGCCAAAGGAGAAAGAAAGACAATCGCAGAACTCAACAGAGATTTCCAACGTGCAGCAAGACAGGACAAGGAAAAGTACTACAATGACACTTGCAAGGAAATAGAAGCAGAAACTATTAGAGGAAAAACAAGATCGGCTTTCCTAAAGCTGCGAGAGTTAAAGAAAAAGTTCCAGCCTCGAATTGGAATGTTACAAGATGCTCAAGGTTCTATGTTGAATGATGCTGAGAAGATCAAGAAAAGGTGGAAGGAATATACAGAGTTTTTATATGATAAAGATCAAGTGGACCAACAGCCGTTTCAACCTATACCTTATGATCAGGAACCATTGGTGATGAAAGAAGAAGTTGAAGCAGCATTGAAAGCCTTATCAAAGAACAAAGCACCAGGCATTGATAGCATTCCCATAGAAGTATTGCAGCAATCTGATGCAGCTGTTACCGTACTTACAAGGCTCTGCCAAGAAATATGGAAGACAACATCATGGCCAACTGACTGGAAAAGATCTGTGTTTATACCAATACTAAAGAAAGGTGATCCAACTGACTGTGGAAATTATCGCACAATCGCTCTGATCCCACATGCCAGCAAGATTTTACTGAAGATTATTCAAAAGAGACTACAGCCATACCTAGAACAAGAACTACCTGAAGTGCAAGCAGGGTTCAGGAAAGGGCGAGGAACGAGAGACATCATTGCGGATGTGAGATGGATCCTTGAAAAGACTAAAGAATACCAAAAGGATATCTATTTGTGCTTTATCGACTATAGCAAGGCTTTTGACTGTGTAAACCATGAGAAACTCTGGGCCACATTAAGAAGCATGGGTATACCAGAACACCTGATCGTTCTCTTGCGTAATCTGTACATTGATCAAGAAGCAACAGTTCGAACGGAACAAGGAGAAACAGAATGGTTTAAAATAAGCAAAGGTGTAAGACAAGGCTGCATACTTTCCCCCTACCTGTTTAATTTATATGCAGAACAAATCATCAGAGAAGCAGGACTGTATGAAGACAACAGAGGTGTGAAGATTGGTGGAAGACTCATCAACAACCTTCGCTATGCTGATGATACCACATTACTGGCTGAAAGCGAAGATGATCTGAAACATTTGCTAATCACAATCAAAGAACATAGTCTCAAAATGGGCCTGCACCTTAATGTAAAGAAGACAAAGATCATGACAACTGGCATAATCAACAGGTTCATCGTTGAAGGAGAAGAAATTGAAATTGTAAACAACTTTAACCTACTTGGATCAACTATCAATAAAGAAGCAACAAGCAGTCAAGAAATCAGACGACGCATTGCTCTTGGCAGAATGGCTATGAAAGACCTAGATAAGATTCTCAAGAGCAGAGATGTCTCTCTCCATACAAAGATTCGACTTGTTCAAGCCATGGTATTTTCAATAACATCATATGGATGTGAAAGCTGGACAGTGAAAAAGACAGACAGGAAGAAAATTGATGCCTTTGAATTATGGTGCTGGCGGCGAATACTGTGTATACCATGGACTGCCCGAAGAACAAACCAGTCGGTACTAGAGGAGATCAAACCTAAGCTTTCTTTAGAAGCTCAGATGACAAGACTTCGACTTTCATACTTCGGACACATCATGCGAAGAGAGAGATCATTAGAGAAAGACATCATGCTTGGCAAGATAGAAGGTCAACGCAAAAGAGGAAGGCCAGCAATGAGATGGATCGCTACAATAACAGCAGCTACGGGTACCAGTCTGTCGTCAATGAGCCGCCTGACTGAAGACCGAACACAATTTAGGATAGCTATCCAGAGGGTCGCCATGAGTCGACTCCGACTCGACGGCACTTAACAACAACAACAATGGGTTTTGGGGGGTTTAGACTGGTAATGGGCTGTGGGCTGATGGGGGCTGTCTGGTAATGGGCTATGGGGGGGCTAGGACTGGAAATGGGCTGGGGGGTTAAGACTGGAGGTGGGCTGATGGGGTTAGGACTGATAATGGGCTGTTGGGGGGGGTTTAGAACTGGTAATGGGCTTTGGGGGGGGTTAAGACTGGTAATGGGCTGTGGGCTGATGGGGGCTGTCTGGTAATGGGCTATGGGGGGGGTTAGGACTGGAAATGGGCTGGGGGGGGTTAAGACTGGAGGTGGGCTGATGGGGTTAGGACTGGTAATGGGCTGTGGGCTGATGGGCTGATGGGGGGGGGGTTAGGACTGGCAATGGGCTATGGGGGGCTGACTGGAAATGGGTTGATGGGGTTAGGACTGGAAGTGGGCTGATGGGGGGTTAGGACTGGTAATGGGTTATAGGGGGGGCTTAAACTGAAAATGGGGTGATGGGGGGTTAGGACTGGTATTGGGTTGGGGGGTTGCTAGGACTGGAAATGGGCTGATGGGTGGCTAGGACTGGAAATGGGCTGATGCAGGGACTAGAAGGGAATGGATGCTGGGTGAGGCTGGAACTAGAAGGGAGCTGATGTTGGGGGAGGATTAGAATGGGATGGGGCTGGAAGAGTAAAATGGAAAAGGGAAAAATATTTTGTGTGGGAGGGATAAAAAAATCTACAATTGGCCGGGTATTGGGAGAGTAAGTGGGGATTGAGGATGGAGGGGTAAAATTTGAGTGGATGAAATAGGAATGAGGAAAGAGCAAAAGGAGAAAGATTAGTATGTTAAAGCAGATGTAGAGAGAGAATGGAAAAAAACTAGAAGAGAGAAGAAAGGACAAATGGACAGCAGACGATGGAGAGTTAGCAGAAGACATGAAGAAACCAGAAGAAAGTGGCTGGAGCAATTGCAGCTGAAAAAAATGCACAAAAGGTAGAAAAATATCTCTTTATTTTGAATTTATTAATTGGAATATGTCAGCTCTGGTAAATGTGCATCATTAACGTCTGCGCTTTGTTTAGTACAAGAGCAAATTAATGTATAGTTTTATTTCTACAGTGTTGTACATTCCAAGTTTGGCTTTTGGGATTCCCAGTTTAATTATTGTCTTCCTGTTTCTAAAATGTGATTACTTGTTTGGTGATGGTCTATGTTCTGCATGTGTAACTGAGCTGAGGTATTCTGTTAATGTAATTCCTATTTGACATTGCCACTTGTTCTCTTTCCCCAGTAGGTCATGTATTGTTGTTCTCTGAAATGTATTGGTTTAATATTTGCAGTGTTGCCTTTTGATAGGTAGGGTATGGTGCTTTGTGAGTCCTGGTAGTGCTGTTAGGATACGGCGGGTTTACTATGGGTTCTAAATGGGCAGTGTTTGTAGTAGTTCCTAATGTGTCTGGCAGTTGGCACTGGATTATAGTAATGTAGAAATCTTTTAGTCTTTCTTTATCCATACACTCATTAAGAGGCACGTTTACTAAAAGTTAGTATATGGTAACATTATGCAAATATTTATGCAAATGAGGCCCCTTATGCAAATGAGGCCCACACCCCCCTTGGGCCGCCCCTGCTGGGGGCCCACAATTTTTGTTGGCATAGGGCCTCACTCAAGGTAAATCCGGCCCTGCTCTGGATATCCTAGAGTTTTCCTAGACATTTCTTCTAAAATCCCACTTCACATTTTTAAGGCACACTAAGAAACCAACTGTGCGCTAATGAATGTGCACTCCTGATTTCTTCTGCCTGAAAGGAGGCCTATGTATCACACCAATATAAGCAGATATTCTAAATTTACCCACAATGCCTCCTTCTTACATCATAAGCCTTGCAGTTTTGTTGCATTACTATTAAGACATGTAGATAGCACCACTTCTCCTTCCTTTCTTCCTACCCTATCCTTCTTGAATCAAGTATAACCTGGTATAACTATTTTCTACTCTTGTTTCTTTGTGTACCACACCTCCATGACTGCCACTAAATTAAAGTCAGCCTCATCCAACTGCCCCTAGAATTGTGACTATTTCCCATATTAGGAATATTAGTGTATGTAGCTTTTTGATAGCACTCTTTCTTCCATTTTTAAATAAACGTTTAGAGGCAAATTCACTTCTAGATGTCCAGCTCCTGTGTGGCCCCTCAGAATCGGGTCTACCGGCCTGTACGTGTAGGCTGGGCCCAAATTCTGAAGGGCCACATAACCTACAGATCCCCAGCTAACTCAGTCAGGCTCTTGGATGGAGCAGCGATGCCTTGGTATCCCGTCGCTATGGCACTGCGACTCCATTCAGGAGCCACGATTGCTGGCCATGGGACAGAACCCCCCATTCCCCGCAGCCTGACCACCGATCAAGCCTACCATGGCCAGGATTGGGTAGCAGGGAACCACTGCACCCCTTCACCTTCCTGCCGCCGCTGACTTCTGCTGTCTCTTGACATTCAAGGGGACTTATTCCACCTCCAAGGTGGAATAAGTCCCCCGTTTAGAAGGTCGACGCAGGATGTACAGGGCCGACCTCAGAATCGGCTCTGTATGTCCAGGGTGATGGCCTGCCCATGCACTGTCCTTGCTCCGCCTCCTGCCCACCCCCTCCCACCCTGGTCTAAGGCTCCCCGTACAACCCCGCTGTTTGTACAGGGATCCTTGCATGGGACGGCAAGGGGGACCAATAGCAGGGATGTACATCCAGGCACGGCGTACATCCCCACTATTTGTGCATCAGAATGACCCCCTTAATGTTTTACTGACCTAAGAGCTATGTCAGTACCCATACTCATACACACATAAGAATATGCCATTTGGCAGAATTGGTCAGTCAAAGATCTACTTAACCTGGCATCCTGTGTCCAACAATGACAAGCTGAGAAAACTATACGAGAAATAGGACATGGATAGAGTTGTCCATGCTCTGTCATATTCTTCCAGCTTTGAGGAGTCATGGTTTAAGGATGCACTGCATCTAGGTTGACATCCTAAATTGTTATGATAAATAGCTCAAGACAGATATGTTTTCTATAGATGCTTTAAATTCCTTTGCTTCTACAGTGTGCTTTGACAAAGAGTTCCATACACTGTATGTAATAGGAATGTGCATTTCTTACACGCATAAAGTTTGCTTAATGTGTAAAAAAAATGCATGCAAAATCAATTTAATGCCCATTAACCTACAAATTAATGAGAGTAAAGTCCAGTGTCTGCACTCAAGAAGGTTTATTGTGCAAAGGATTTTGAAGGCGCATTGTTTAACTCTTGTTGCAGCATCTACCAGAGAGCTGCCATGTATAGCTCTTGACTTAAATCTGTGCTTAGTGAGGCAACATTGTTTCTGAAGAATTTCTTGTTTTTTTTTCCAGTAGCAATGTCAGGGCATAATCACACATCTGATGATTAGAGGCACTTGGCTATATGTTTAGTGCCTTTTTAGTATCTAAAACGTTTGTTTGTCTGGCAATTATCACACACTATTTCTGTCTCACTACTCAGTTATTTTGAGTAGAGAACTTGTTATTGAAATCAATTGGGTGGCTTCCTTGATCAGATACATGTGAAGAGTGAGCTACTGCAATAGTCCCAATACAACATCTTTTGCTTCTGCATTTTATTATTATTGCTCAGGATAATGATTAGCTATTTTCATTCTTTTATCTACATTTGTTATTTATCAGACCCAGGCTTTGTGATATGAAGTTCAGGAGAGTAACTGTCTTATGACCTTAGGCGGCTTTTCTCTCAAACATTTCCAAAGTATTTCATCATGCCTCTCTTTAGCCAAAGGAAATCCACACCCTTGTAAAATGAACAACACGAAAGGCCACAGTCACTCAAGGTTTTGACTATTTAATGTATTTGGGGGAAATTCTTAAGGTCTGATCCAGGTAAAAATCTTTGGTCCTGCAAGGTATTTGTTTGTTTGGATACCTTTGATCAGCCAATCGGATTATTTTATTGGAGTTCTGCGTGTACCCTAGTAACTCTGTTTTCTCTCTGGAAAGGGCTTGCATGACACTATTGAGTAATAGAAGTTTAAACAATTAACTATTTATGAAAAAGATGTGCGAGTTACTTACTAGTGGAGCCATCAATGGAATAGATTCAACAGAAACTCTAATTCTCCAGTGTTCTCAATTCAGACTCGTGGCTGCTTTCATGCCTACAATGTAGACCTAGACTCTTGGAATGTGGACTGGGAAATTCCAAGAATAGCGTTCTGCAGTTAGAAGTGGAGAAATATGGGGATGCTACATTTTCAAAGGAGGTACAAGACAAGCAATGTTGGTTTGAAAGGTTAGGCTTGAATGTTTGAAGGAAAAAAATAAGATTTTGTGTTCTAGATAGGTTGTAACATTTAGAGTGGTAAAACACTTCAAGAGTTTCATTTCCTGCAATCTGTGGCTCGAATGATGCCAACTATATTATTCGATATGTAGCAGAAACACAAATACAGCCCCTGCAGGACAGCTTGTACAGCAGTACTCATAAGCATGGCTTCCAACTTGATTGGGATGTCTCAATGAAAAACAATTTTACGAAAATTGGAACACATGGTTCAATATTCAAAAGCACTTATGTGGTCAGTGTTGGGTGCTGACGCATAATAGCTGTTATGCTGGCAAACAAATAAAGTTTGGTTGGCCAACTCAATGCATGGTCAGAAACTATCCATATAAAATTAGGAAGGCCCAGGGTAATCCAGGGGCAGGACCAAAATCCAAATCTGGACAGTGGCTACATTCAGCTGCTATCCTGAAAATCTCCATTTAGAAGGAGCTGTCCTAACTTAAAGTTTGGGTTGTATATTCAGCATTCCTTCTTAACTGGATTGATCATTAGGTGCAAATTTTGAATCTTGGTTGTTGGCAATTTGTATGGCCTCTAGACGTTTTCCATTAATATTTGGTATCACTAATTTGGCTGTTTGGAACATTCATATTAACTGCTTAATGAAATATCATGGATCTATTTTCCTGTGCAATAAGAGATTTGTTGTTGTTGTTAAGTGCTGTCAAGTCGATATCAGCTTATGGCGATCCTGCGGATAGTTGTCCTAAACTGTGTTTAGTCAGGCAGCTAATTGTTGATAGAGTGACATTCACTATCTTAGATATAAATGACAAGAGTACCAGAAGAGTTATGGGATGACATCATGAAAGCTGTGCTCCAAGAAAATTAAATATTTCTGCAAAAGGTGAAAAGCAAAAACAGTCAAAATGGATGACCAAAGAAACTCTGAAAATTGCTCAGAAATGCAGAGAAGCTAAAGCCAGAGGAGAAAGAGAGATAATCACAAAACTGAACAGAAATTTCCAACATACAGCAAGACGAGATAAAGAGAAGTACAATGGCACATGCAAGCACATAGAATCAGAAACTACAGAGGAAGAACAAGATCGGCTTTCTTAAAGCTCAAGAGTTAAAGAGAAAATTCTAGCCTCAAATTGGTATGCTAAAAGATATACAAGGATCCATGTTGAATGAAGCTGAGAAGATCAAGAAAAGGTGAAAAGAATACACCAAGTCATGAAACGATAAAGATCAAGTGGATTAACAGCCGTTTCAACTTTTATCTTTTGATCACGAACCATTGATAATGAAAGACAAAGTTGAAGCAGCACTGAAAGCATTACAAAAAATCCAAAACACCAGGCACTGATGACATTTCCACTGAAGTATTACAGCAATCAGATTTAGCTGTTTCAATACTTACAAGGTTCTGCCAGGAAATTGGAATTCAACATCATGGCCAACTGACTGGAAAAAATCTGTGTTCATACCAGTACTGAAGAAAGGTGTTTCAAATGACTCTGGAAATGATCGTACAATTGCTTTGATCTTACATTCCAGCAAGATTCAACTCAAGATCATTCAGTGGAGACTATAACCATAGCTGGAACAAGAACTGCCTGAATTGCAAGCAGGAGTCCAGAAAAGGCGAGGAACAAGACACATCATTGTCAATGGAAGATGCATCCTTAGAAAGACAAAAGAATACCAAAATGATATCTACATGTGCTTCATTACTACAGCAAAGACTTTGATTAAAAAACTCTGGTCCACATTAATAAGCATGGGTATACCAGTACACCTGATAGTTCTCATGAGCAACCTTTATATTAATCAAGAAGGAATGGTTCGAATGGAACAAGGAGAAACAGAATGATTTAAAATCATCAAATCTGTATGACAAAGCTGCATACTTTCCCCATACCTGTTCAGTTTAAATGCAGAACAAATCATCAGAGAAGCAGGACTGTATGAAGGTAACCAAGGTCTGCTGATTGGAGGAAGACTCATCAACAACCTTCGCTATACTGGCTGAAAGTGAAGACAATCTAAAACATTTGTGTATCAAGATCAAGGAATAGAGTCTTAAAATGGGCCTGCACCTTCACCTTAATGTGAAGAGGACAAAGATTCTGTTAACATCAATAATTTCATCCTTATTGGGGAAGAAATAGAAATAGTAGACAATTTTAACCTGCTTCGATCAATAAAAAACAAGAAGTAGTCAAGAAATCTAACAATGCATTGCTCTTGGCAGAATGGCTATGAAGGACTTGGATCAAATTTTCAAGTGCAGAGATTCAACTTGTCCAAGATTCAACTTGTCCAAGCTATAGTAATTTCTATAATGTCAAAAGGATGCAAAAGTTGGGCAGTGAAGAAGAAAGACAGAAAGAAAATCAATGCCTTTGAATTATGGTGCTGGCAAAGAATACTGTGCATACTATTGGCTGCCCAAAGAACAAATCAATTGGTACTGAAGGAGATCCAATCTAAGCTTTCTTTAGAAGCTTAAATGACAAGACTTGACTTTAATACATTGGGCAAATCATGAGAAGAGAAAGATCATTAGAGAAAGACATGCTTGGCAAGTTTGAAGGTCAGTGCAAAAGAGGAAGACCTGCAATGCGATGGATTGATACAATAACAGCAGCTATGAAAATACGGGCTTAGCAACAGAAACAAAGCTGGAAAAAGAATGATAGAATTCTGCAAGACCAATCATTATACATTTCTAACACCTTCTTCCAGCAACATAAGTGGCAGCTGTACACATGGACTTCATTAAGAGCTTGATCCAATACGGGGCACATCCGGGCCATCTCGACGGCCCCAACCAAGATGGAAGTCGTCAGCATATGATTCTGCACTGCAGGAGCAAGACGCTTCCGTGGGTGCAGGATCAAGGCCTTGGAGATGGCCCGGCCACCCCAGCAGCACCACAGAGCCATCCTCCCCGCAGCACAACCTGCCCAGACACTGATACCCTGCTGCCCGACCCCAATAGGGGCAGCCAGTGCCCCAATCGGGTGGTGTGGACCCACCTTGACCTGTCACACACTCTTGGGGGGTGCTGGTGATCTCTGGGGGGGGGGGGGCTTCTGGGAAGGATCGGAGGGGGTGGGCAGCCAACGCTTATTCCACTTCTGAGGTGGAATAAACAGGCCGTCCCCCGGTGACTCCTGAACATACAGGGCCATGAGCAGAATCAGCCCTGTATGTCTGGGGATCAGTCCCACCCACTCTCTGCCCCTAGACCCTGATGCACACACAGCAGCTCTGTGCATGCAGCGGGGGACAGAGGCAGAATACCATCAAGATGGATAGCACATCCCAGTGAGACATGCTGCCCCATGGAATTGGGGCCCAAATGGATTGCTTTTTTTTTTTAAGTACTTTCAAGCCAATGCTAGCTCCTGGCAACCCAGCAGACTCTTGGTAAGGTAGGCCTGGAAGTAGATTACCAGGCCTTTTCTTTTGAAGAAATGGAAGGTAAAGTGACTTGCCCAAGGTCATAAGGAGTGCCAGTGGGAATCAAAACAGCTCTTTTGGATACTAGGCTGTTAGCTCTAACCACTAGGCTACTCCTCTACATAAATGGATTGTATAATAATTAAAATGACTACATTTATGGAACAAGAATTTTACTGTTTCTTAAGGCCCAGCCTGTGTTAGTAGTAATTGTTCTTGCCTTGGTCCTTAGGCTCCTCCTTCTAAAGTTTTAAATAGCAGTAGCTGCTCTATCTTTTGGGGACCATTGTTTCATGAGTGAATTGAAACTTCTGGTGCCTAGATGTGCTGTAAAATGAGCTCATATAGGAGGTAATTTATAAACTTTTTTTCACAGGGTAAACTTTGTTTTACTCACCAAAAAGGACTTTTAGCAAATTACCCTAGGGGTTTCTCACACATAAAGCCAAGTGTAGGCTTGATTGGGGGAGGAGTTTAGGTGGAATGCAGGCAGAGTCACAAAGTACATGCATAGTTTAGAAAATATGCTCCTACGTGCATACTTCATGTGCGTTCATTTACACCAGCACCTGAGCTGGGGGGAAATGGTTTCTGGTTTATTAGACTCAGAATACTGCATTTTGCAAGGAAAGCAAGAGAGCGAAGTATCATCTAGGCAGCATAATCATAGCCCATGGTCCATTCCTCAACAACCTCAAAGATCAGCTCAAAGAGGTGGATTTTGAGTCTGGTTTTGCATTGTTTGTAAATGGGTTCAAGGCAGAACTGGGGAGGCAAGCTATTCCATAAAGTAGGGGTGAAGAAAAAGAAGGTAAACTGTAGTGGATTCGTGTTTGGCTCGAATATAACAAGTGGGCCGGAATGTGCAGGATAATGGCTGAAGATAGGTAATCTGGGGCATCACTATGGAGAACCTTTCAAGTCAAAGTCCGAATCTTGTGGTGAATTCATGGCAAGATGGGGAGCCAGTAGTAGTGTATTAGCAGGGGAGTGACATGATCATATTTTCTGGCCTGGGATGGAATTTCAATGGCTATATTTTGGACCATCTGAAGATGTTTCAGCTCATAGGCAGGGAGACTAGCATAACAATGTTTCAGTAATGGAGACATGATATGACCAGGCTCAGAAGGATGGTGATTTAGGGAAGAAAGTTGAGAAAGGGACGACTTGCACAAAAACAGTGAAGGGTAATGAATAAGGCTTTAACCGTGGTGCTGTATTGGTGAGGAAAAGAGAGCTCATGGTCAAGGGGAACCACCAAATATTAAAATGTGGATGTGTTATGGGGGAGCCATCCAGAAGGAGAGCAATAGTAAGGAAACCAAGGATCCCAATGAGCCATGTAGCTGTAGTTTTCAAGATATTGAGTTTAAGATAATTATCATGAAGCCAGCTTGCTACCTTGGTGATACAGAGATTTCTTGGAAGGAGGTCCAGATTGTGGCAGTCAGTGAAAGTAACAAGAAGAATGTCATCGGCATAAAAATATTTGGCGATGCTGATGTCTTGGATATGAGTTGCTAGGGGATTAGAAATGTATTGAAGAAGCGGGGGGAGGGGAGTGAGTCTTACAGAACCCTACATAATAGAGGGAGAGGAGTGGAAGATAGAAACATAGAAACATGCGGAAATATTTCTTTATGGAAAGTGGTGGATCCATGGAATAGTCTCCCAGTGGAGGTGGTGGAGATGACGACGGTGGCTGAATTCAAAAAGGCATGGGACAAACACAGAGGACCTCTAAAGGTAAAAAGGGGACTGTTGTAGTTGTTATGGAAGGACAGACTAGATAGGCCATGTGGTCTTTTTCTGTCGTCATATTTCTATGTTTCTATGTTTCTATGAAATTGGGCAGTAATTGGCTGTGCCTTAGGGGTCGGAGTTCAATTTTTTTCAGGACTGGATGGATGATAGCTTTTTTTCAGATATCAGGTACCTGTCCAGAAGAAAAACTTTGATTAATTAGAATGCTGGTGATGGGGAGCATTCCAAGGATTGTTCCTCTATCCAGGGGATTGGTAGAGGATCCAGCAGACAGGTACTGTAGTTTTACATGTAGACTTAACTAGTTTGGTCAGGGAGGAGTCAGTGATCAACGTGAAGGAAGATCAGGTATGAGTCTTGTGGAGGATATTACTGTAATGTTTGATGATGTGAAAGAAGAGGGAGGGGCAAGCTGTGGTGTATATGCAAGATTTTATCATGAAAGTGGTTAGCTAATGTATCAGGCATGGGTCCCAACCAATGGGTGGATGAAGGGACAGCAGGGAGGAAAGCGGGGACACTATGAAAAAGACCTTTTGTGGGCAAGGAGAGGAATTTTTGATCAGGGTAGTATAATAATGCTTTTTCGCTGATGTTACTTTTGAACAGTAGTAAGAATGGCATTCTTTGAAGGCTGCAAGGGACGTGGGTCAATTATACTTTCTCCATAGTCTTTCAGCCCTCCTAGTGTATCATTTCAGTAGATGAAGACCACAGTGAAACCAGGGGTAATTCCGCTTGAGAGGTTGACAACTGGATCTTTCAGAGACAAGTATGTTGAGGATGTTGAGCAGATTATTGTGCCAGAGGTTAGTTTGTACACTTAAGGAAAAGATATCAAAGTCAGGGGGAAAAAGAGAACAAACTAAAAGAAATTGTATAAGAGTAGCATGAGTAATTTTCTGTTGGTAGACAGTAGAGCTATCAGCATCAGGGAGAGATGAGGTATGGGTATAAGAGATGGAAAGTTTGAAAGAAATCAAGAAGTGAACTGTCCAGGGTAAGGTGGCGTTTTGAGATTATCAAATTTGCAGATAACACAAAACTATTTAAAGTTGTTAAAACCCAAGAGGATTGTGGAAAATTGCAAGAGGATCTTGATAAATTGGAAGACTGGGCATCAAAATGGCAGATGAAATTTAATGTGGACAAGTACAAAGTTATGCACCTAGGGAAGAACAACCCAAACTATGGTTACAAGATGCAAGGTTCCACATTAGGAACCACCACCCAGGAAAAAGATTTAGGCATCATTGTGGATAACATGTTAAAACCCTTGGCCCAGTGTGCAGCGGCGGCCAAGAGAGCAAATAGAATGCTAGGTATCATAAGGAAAGGAATGGAAAATAAAACAAAAGAGATTATAATGCCTCTATATCGTTCCATGGTGAGACCGCACCTTGTATATTGTGTGCAATTCTGGTCGACGTATCTTAAAAAGGATATAGCGTTATTAGAAAAGGTTCAGAGAAGAGCCACCAAAATGGTAAAGGGGATGGAGGGATACTCCTATGAAGAAAGGCTAAAAAGGTTAGGGCTCTTTAATCTGGAAAAGAGACGGCTGAGGGGAGATATGCTAGAAGTCTATAAATTAATGAACGGAGTGGAACGGGTAAACGTAGATCAATTGTTTACGTTATCAGAATACAGAAAGACTAGGGGACATGCAATGAAGCCACAGGGTAAATTATTTAAGACTAATAAAAGAAAATATTTTTTCACTCAACGTGTAATCAAACTCTGGAATTTGTTACCGGAGGATGTAATAAAGGCTGTTAGTGTAGCTGGGTTTAAAAAAGGTTTGGACAAGTTCCTGGAGGAAAGGTCCATAAACCATTGTTAAGAAGGGACCCAGGATATCAATGCTTGACCCAGTACAAGCATTGCGGAACCTGTGTCTTTTGGGGAAACTGCTAGGTACGTATGACCTAGATTGGCCACTGTTGGAAACAGGATACTGGGCTTGATTGACCTTGGTCTGACCCAGTATGGCATATCTTATGTTCTTATGTTCAGGCCCTCATCTTTCCGCACTTTGACCAATGTAACCTCATTTTCCAAGGCCTTACGAGACATTCTGCAACGACTACAAATGGCACAAAACACTTCTGCCCGTGCCCTCCAAGGAGCCTCAAATTCAGACCACATCACACCAATTCTAATGAACTTGCATTGGCTATCTATAATTCTCCGCATAAAATACAAAGCAGAACTAGCAATATTTAAAATCATACATAACCTATCTACAAACTCTCTCTCATCACTTATACACATGACACCCAACAACGAAAATAGAAGAAAAAACATATGAAACACTCTCGAAATCCCCATCATTAAAGTAAAAAGCAACCAAGCAACCTGCAATCAAGCACTTTCCTTATATGCACCAACCTTTTGGAACGCACTCCCAGAACTGATCCGAACCACCTCAGACCTCACAAGTTTCTGTTGAGCACTAAAGAACCACTTATTCAAACGCTACTATGAAAACATACCGTAGTAGCCAGAAACTACTTCCAGCAGCCACCCCAGCAACCACCTACGCAACACCTCGTTAAACTTACCCCTCACCACTCTTCCCACCATAAGGAATATTATTAATTGACACCGATGGTATTATAAATATATATATATAAATCACCCAAGTTAACTTTCCTGTTTAACGTATAAACCTACTCTGTTATGCAATGCTCTATGTAAACCGTTCTGCCTACAAAATAGAGTGGTATATAAACCCCGTTAAATAACATAGGGGCATGTTTACTAAGCTGCGCTAACGGTTAACATGCTTTATTTGTAACTAGGCCCCATGTTATTCAGTGGGACCCAGTTACAAATAGCACATGCTAACTGTTAGCCCAGCTTGGTAAACATGTCCCATGGTTGCCTATTTCATTTTTATAAAATAGCCCTAGAATAGGAGTTTTCTTGGATTCCTACCTAGGCAACCTGTTTTAAAATGATCATCATAATGTTTATTAATTAATGAACATTATTATTAATTTAAATATAATTTAATCTAGAACATATTTAGAAAACTCTTGCCTAGAACCAGATCAGTATGGATTACAAGTGCTCCCATATGATTCATTCCCATCCCCTCTCCGTTATCCAGGACAAAACCACTGTGAAATATTGGCAACACCATACTTACCCTCTCCTATAAATAATAGCACCATATCATCATGCACTATAAATATTAGGCTGGTCAGCAAACAGCTGTACATAAAATATGTACCCCTGACAAGCAGTTTGTTATAAGCCTCCTATCCTAGTTTGCATGGAGGGGACCCAGGTCACTGTTTCGGGAAGCACAGTGGATCATTAGATCTTTCCATCAGGGCTGAGCAGCAGAGTACTTGATGGTGGTGCCTGGATTCTGACAGTCTCGATGACACCATACCTCCATTATTTTGTGGGTGTTTATAAACCGAGCTGTGAATGAAAACTATACTTCGAAAGTGCTTGCAGCAGATAGCAGTGCTCCCCTGGAATCAATGAATTATGTTACTATCTATTGCACCTGCATGGTCTTCTGAAATACTGGACTCCATGCACTGAAAGCATGGTTTTCTTTTCAGATTTATTAAAGCTCATACAACTATTGCACCCGTTTTATTTTTGGCATGTAAATCTCAGGATTACATTGTCAAGGTGACTGGGACAATCCCGTCACCATTTATTGGTTGTCTGAATGACTGAATTGTTCCGTAGATCCCGCATGGTACAGTTTCTTGTTAAAGGGCCGGTTCACAGTATTAGCAGACCCTTTATGAATTAGGGTCTTGGCTGTTGCTTAGTTCCCAAAATTTGTAGACCATGATAAACCCATCTCATAATTTCGCTGCCTCCTTACTTGTCGCTGCTGATGTGAGAACGCTGTACTTTCTCCTCTTTTTCGATAGTGTTTTTGTCATTGAAGGAATTCAGCTAATAAGGCACTTCAGTCTTGTGAACATTAGCGTTCAATACCAAACTATATAATGTGGAACGGGTTTCTGTTACACATAACATTTATCAATAAAAATCAATACACTGGGCGCGAAAGACCAAACACATGAGAGTTATATGAGAATGGCGGACGTGCTCTCAGGTCGCATCAGCAGTTCCTCTGCCCCCACTTCCACTCTCTCAATGCAGCCCTATTCATAGTTTCTAATGGAATGTCAGTAATGCAGGAGATTTCTCATCATGGGGGGATGCTTTGCAGAGATTTTAACCATTAATCTGGAAGTTCCTTACCTCCTAGCCTGCACTTTAGATTCTGTTCCTGACCAGCTGTGCTGGGAAATTGGGAAGGGACCACAACTTTTCTTGAAGGGGTACGCGGTAGTACGGAGTATCAGCAATTTTTTCATTGCCTGCTAAAATTGACCCGCAGTCCTCATGTATTAATGAAAGAGCCCTGTATATGAGTACTGGCTTCTTTTTTGCAAGACAAAAATACATTAATAGGGACTGTTTCAAGCACTTCAATACCTGAATATAGTGCTCCTTGGACCACTCGTGAAAAATGTATGAACTAAATCCCTCCCCTTTCCTTCCTTGAGAATTTTATTCTTCAGCCTGATCTTATTTGGGACTCCTTGGAGCCAGGAAGCAACATTCTTTGGAAATGTGTGGATTTATCAAAGATTGGAGAAATGGTGCTATAAGGCACTATGCTGAGCCTATGGGGACGCCAGTCTCCTGAGACTGAAGCATCACTGAGCGGACCCCGAAAGCTAACTGTGAAAAAGGAGGACTCTGCAGGAGGCTTATTTAAAAAGTCCATGTTGCCATATCACTGTTTGTTATACTCTATGGAGGTAATTTGCAAAGCAATTAACACACATATGTGTCTGTTTACATGCATTAATGGCCTCTTGTAAAATACTGACCGTCATAATAGTATGTACACTGGCATGAGCATGTGTACTTAACTGGTAGGCATAGCCAGGGACGCAGTCTGGGCAGAGGGCGGAGCTTGCATGTTCAAGCATTGATATAAAAATACCTTAATCTGTCTGCATACTTGCAAACCTTAGGTGCGTTGATTCACATCTGCTATTAAGGTGCAGCCGTTAAAAAATTTACATTTTGGCTGCCTTATACTAGGTACCCTGATATAAAATCACTCTCCACATGCTTTAAATGTTGATATCAGACAGTCATCTCTGTTTTCTACCTTTTAAGCTACATAGGCTCATGTCAAGGTGGACAAGCTGCACCATTCCTAGTTTATTTTTATTTAACTAGGCTTATATACTGCTTTTCTACCAGTCAAAGTAGTGTACATTCAGGTACTGTATATATATTTTTCTCTTGTCGGCTCACAATCTTTGTTTTTGTACCTGAGGCAACTGAGGGTTAAGTGGTTTGCCCAAGGCCACAAGGAGCACCAGTCCTTCTGGCCCAAGGTTGCTGTCCTCTAGCAGGATTCAAACCCCTGACCCTTGGTAACTTGCCCCAACCACTAGGCCACTCCTCCCTCATTTAACCCCATTCCATGCATTCCAATATAGTAGTGCATGCCTTAGGGAATACAGCATGGAAATTAAAAATATAGGTACTGTTTAATAAACTGCACTAAGCAGATAGCACGGCACTGTCTTTAATTGGTTTCACTCTTTTCTTCACGCTCGGTCTGCCTCTGTACTAGCCACATCACCCTCTTCTCTACCTTCCGCCCCTTCCCTTTACCATGTGGGGTTCCCCAGGGTTCTGTCCTGGCCCCCCTTCTCTTTAATCTTTTCCTGGTACCCCTCACACTTGTCATTCAACAATTTGGGATCTCCGCTTTTTACTATGCCGATGACATTCTTCTTCTTCATCACACTTCCCCACTCCTCCCTGATCTGACTCCTCTCAACAACTGCCTCACTGCTGTCACCCACTGGTTAACCCAAAATTGTCTTCACCTTAATCTGGCCAAAACCACTGCTATCTGGTTCGCCTACGGTCACCCCCCCCCCCTCGTTAGCTCCATCCCTTTCCAACACTCCCATATCCTTAGTCACTACCTTCCGCTATCTTGGTGTTCTCTTTGATTCAGATCTTTCCTTTCATGCTCACATCTCACACATTACAAAAACCTCCTTTTATTCTCTACGTCAAATCCGTGCTATCCGCCCTTTTCTTTCCGCTTCCGCCTTATCTACCCTACTTCTCTCTCTTGTTATATCCAGGGTTGATTTTGCTAATTCTGTCCTTATTGGTTTGGCCTCCTCTCATTTACACCGTCTTCAAAGAATCCAAAATACCGCAGCCCGCCTTCTCTCTCATTCATCTCATTCTCACCATATAACCCCTCTTCTTATTCACTTACACTGGTTACCTGTTCCCTTCCGCTCCCAATACAAATTACTTACTTTGGTTCACAAGGCCCTCCACACCAACTCCCCACAATATCTAGCTGACTTAATCCACTTTCACACTCCCAGATATACCCCCCGCTCATTCCACTTAAACCGGCTCATCCTTCCCCCTCCTTCTGCTGCCCACTTACAATCTACTCGTTCTTCAGCTTTCTTCTTTATAGGTCCCGCACTATGGAATTCCCTCCCCTCTGCTATCCGATTAGAGTCCTCCCACCCAGCATTTAAACAGCAGCTAAAAACCCACCTCTTTTCCCTAGCCTTTAACCTCCCCACTTCTTCCCCCTCTCTATAGCTTTACTCCTCTCCTCCTACCCTCACTTGCCCTTTCTGTCTCTCTCTTTTAAAATATGTAACTTCCTTTTCTTTTACTGGCTTTGCACCCTATTTTTTTTTTTAATGGTTTTTATGCATTGTAAACCGCTCTGATTTTATTGTGAAGGGCGGTCAATCAAGTTTTATTAAACATAAACATAAACAATGGTGGCGTGCCCTAAAAGCTGTAATGCGGTAAAAATTCTGCACTAATTGCTTAGTGTGCGATGGGGTGGGGACAGGGCAGGTTGGAGCATTAAGCACACCTGTGTTAATTGCGAATGACATTACCACATAGTAAGGAATATTTCTGTATGGTAACTGCAGGGGACATGCTGGGCACACCCCCAGTACTAAGCGTTCATTCAGCCTTTGCACTTAGCATGCATTCATGTTTGCTCTTAGCATTGGGTAAGCAAAAAAAATCTTACTGCATTTTAGTAAAAATGTGGATCATGATGGGGGGAGTAAGGGGCCCGACTCACTATTCTGGAGTTCTTCTTGTGTTAGGGGTGCACCAGTCCTACCCCGGACATTTCCCTATGAGGTTTGGGAGCTGTCCAAGGGGGATTGGTGATGAAGGGGGCGGGGGGTCCACTGGTTACCTTGTTAGTGGCGCAGATCAGTACATCTGTGGCATCAACAATGTTATTAGGTCGGGGCGGGGGGGGGGGTGGCCTGATGGGACATGGGTGGATATCTATTATTCATAATGGCCACTGCCAATCAGCAGCAGCTGTAAAGATGGCCATGCGTCATCAGCTGCAGCTGATGCCACCTCTTGAGGTGGCGTTATCTATCAGCTGCGATCGAGTCATTTTTGGTAGCCTCATGTGAAATATTTTCATGCCATGGCTGCCAAAAATCAGTGTAGTCCTCGCCCCAATCTTCCCTCCCATCTGACTCTAACTCACAAAATGTAAATATCGCAGAGAAGTGCTTGCGACATCTGCATTTCCACCATGTAGCTGCTACCACCAGGTGTTATTTTTGCGGTAGCCCTGCAGTCGCAACTAATGCAGTTTACTAAACCTTCCGCTTTTCGTTTCCTTGCCTTTCTGGACTTGCCTATTCATTAGGGATATCCTGAAAACCTGACCTTTGAAGTCTAAACTTGTGCATGGCTTAGGGGGTAATTTTATAAGCCTTTTTTGTTGAAAATAGTATTTTAGTGCAGAAATAGGCACTTACAAAATTTGCTGAAGGGTATTCACACATAAAAGTACTGTACAGGCTACTGATGCATGGCATGTACTTTTCATTTCCGAGGAGAGAGGTTGAAAGGAGCTGACTAGAGTTTGATATATGCATGTGTGTTATAACTAGGGCTTCTGATCTTAGATGTTTATAATTTGTAAATTTAGGTGTTTATTTTCCAGCTAATTAGGTGTTTTTTGAGGGCACAAAAAGTCAGTGTATATTGGTATTTTCGCACCACAGGTACGGTACTATTAATGTGGAATCAAACATGTGTGTTTGTGTCAGTTAGGAAACATTCATGCAAAAAGGTCACAGCAACAGAAAGGAAGCAAGTCAACTTAATTGATTCAAAAGCTGGCTAAGGTGAAATGCATTAGCAGGTGTAGAATATATAGTGCCAAAGGCAGCACTAGACATCCCCAGACAGAGAAAATAACTTTTTAATAGCATATTATTTTCTTTATGGTCTGGGACCATCTTCCAGATGGTCTTTACACTGCTGTCTTCTGAATTCCAACTCTCTCTCCTACATTCCATCGTTGAGCCTACCAGAGCGCTGTAGCTGAAGAATGCTTCCAGGGCCAGTGCTAGTACTAGGCAAACGAGGTAGATGCCTAGAGTGGCACAATGTTGGGGGCGGTAGCTGCCTCGTTCACATCCACAAGTTGTTTACTTGTTGTGGTGCAAGTGCCACCCCCATCTGTGGAGTCCCTTTTAGGCTGAGTTTGGACGAGGTTAAGAGAGGAAGATAATCATAACTTAGATTGGGGGAAGAGGACAGCAGGGATTGGAAGGCTGAATGGAAATTTATGAGAGCTGCGATGTGTTTATGGGGGAATAGTGGGGGCTCAGGGATTGGGAAGTGGATCAGAGACTTGAGAATGAGGGGCACTGGGGACTCAGGGATTGGGGAGAGAGGAAAAGCAGGGGCCCTCTTCATTTCTACTGTAATATCTGCTCCCTTATTCAGTATTTGTAAATTTTCTGCCTCTATTCTATGTGCATATGTTGAGGGGATGGAGTTTGTAGTGGAGAGTTAGAGCTAGAGGGTGGGGTTGGGCTGAAGAGTAGGAAAGGGCTGGTGAAGGAGTGAGATGAGGAATGGGAGGGCTGAGTGGGTGAGAATGGGAGATGGAATGCTGGTAAGTTAAAAGGAGGTGAAAAGATGGAGAATGAGAACTAGGATGAATAGTGGGATAGGAAAAAGAGGCAGCAAGACCATAAATGTAGAGGGTGCAAGACAAAAAATATGGAAAGGTGATGAAGAAGGAGAGCATGAGAGGACTTAAGGAGAAAAAGAGTGGGCATGAGAGTGGGGATACAGTATTTTAAGTAGCAGGGTGATGTCAGAGAATCAGAAAGGAGGCACCTATTGAGGGAGCCAAATTGCTGAGTGGAGTAATCCAGTGAGGGAGAGTGAGACGGGAACATTGAGGAAGTGAGTTTTGGGATAAGGAGACCTGGAGAGTGAGAGTGAGAAGGAAAGGAAACATCTAGCTATGACTTGAGATAGAGAAGCAGAAATAAGATGAAAGGGAAATGGCAATATCAGAGACAGATGTAGGGGAGGAAGTGAAGAAGACAGGAGTAAAAAGAAGAACAGATAATGGAAAATACACTCTGGGAAAAGAAAACTGGCAAGAAGAAAGACAGAGATCAGGAGCAACACAGCTACAAAACTAAAATATCCAAACAACAAAGGTAGAAAAACAACCCCCGTTATTTCCAGTTTAATGATTGAAGTCTCTGTATTTGACACAGTATAGGAGGAGACACATTTCTGTTTGAGGAATGTTTAGCACTCCGACCAGCTCTTGTTTTCCCAGTTAGAGGTGTACTGGTGTTCTAGCTCCAGTGAAATATTTGTGTGCTACCATTTCGTAGGTGAGTTTTGTGTTGTGTGAGTCCTGGGAGTTAGTCCTGTTTTAGTATGACAGGTTTTCTGCATACACTACTTCAGTTGTGCCGGGTTTTCAATAACCTTCTGTACTTGATTGTAACTCGCCTTGACCTATGGGAATGGCATGAGCTACATGCTAAATAAAGAAATACATTGCTTTGAGTAGCACCATGTATATATCATAAGGGGGGGGGGCAGAGTGGGAAGACTGAAGGTTCACCTACAGCACCTAACACTGTTGCGTCGGCGCTGCATACTTCTCTCTGATTGGCTCAATAGCTGCCAAAGGAACTGCTTGTGGCATTTAGCATGGCTTCTGTAACCTTAGATTTTAGCACTGTGTAACCAGGTGGGATAGGGCTGTCCTGGGTGGGGGATAAGATGGGGCTCGAGAGCTGGTCATTTTAATCAGCCTTCAACAATGGCAGTCAGGAACAAGGGCATTTGTTAAGCTGATGCTAGTCAGTGTTGCTGAAATGCCATTAGTTTAGCCTGGGGACTGTAGACTTTCCAGGACTGGGCACTAGGCTCCTCAGGGGTCACAGACAGCCTGACTGTACCTTGATCCCAGTCTCTATATTTAACCTTAAAATCCGCCATGCTGCAAATATGTCTGTTAAGCAGCTAGCATGAAAGATGTATGCAAACTCAGTTGACCTCTTAAGAGTAAGTGAGCTTCACAGATCTAAATGGAGATGGGTTAGGAGGGAGCGAGAGGCGTAAAAGCTGCAGTCAGCGCATGAGGCAAAGCCATTAATCCTTGCCAAAGCTCTGCCTTGGTCAGAGTTATAATTGTTACAGAGTGTACAAACTGTGCTACCTCTCCTTCGTCCTGTACCATAGGTTTCGCCGTGAGGTCAGGGGACTCGCTGGTAACCCTGCTTCACTGTGCCTCTGTATTCCAGTCTCATCAAAGAAATCACAGTTCTCCCATCTCAGATTCCTTGTGCTCATTCCTTCTGAGTCAGCAAAAGTTTAAGATTCAACTGGAAGGAGGCCCCCTCAGCCTAGAGGAGGAATCACCCATGCCCCCTGCGACTCAGAGAGAGGTTTCAGACAAATCTCTTATTAGTGATGCTCTTTGATTAAAGTTCACAAGAAAAACAGCACCTTCCCTTATCTCTTTATTGCCTAATATATTTTGTTAATAAATTAAAGACCATTTGAACTTTTGTTTTTAAATTTCCCCCGTATAATAAATAACTAGTTTTAAGTTGTGAGAATTTCTTATTCATTTCTTTCAGTTTATTGCCATTCAGCACCTCAAAGCTTAAAGGACAAGTAGAAAGACATTCATTAGCTATAGGAGATCTGAACTTAACACATTTCAAGTAGATATGGGAGGTAATTTAATAAAATCATTTTTAATAGCTACAGAACATTTATACCTCCTAAAACAAGGCAGTTTACGACAGCCGATAAAAGTTTTGCGCATTTGCGGGTACACGTGTGCCTAAATGGCCCATTATAAAATTCTGACGGCCATAAATCTACGCGCTTTAACATAACGGCTTCTATGTTACCGGCAGGTGTGCACAGGGGTGGACTTTGGGTGGACAGAACAAATATGTACCTAAACTGTAAAACCTACTAATGTCTGCATACACTTAAAAAAATCTAGGCAAAGACATTTATATCAGCTGCGGGATTGGTGTAAATGTCCGTGTCTTCAATGCAGTTGCAACGTCTGCCATTTAAAGTAGTATTTTATAAAGACAAGTAGGCATCTACTTGTCTTTATAAAATTGCTTTAATGTAGGTGCCTAAAAATACACTTAAACTAGGAACCCCCTTCTAAAATGACCTTCATGGAGGGATTTTTCACCTGTATATGCCGGTATATGCACATGAAATGCCTCTTATAAAATTGCCCCATGAAAACAAATATGTGTAATGACAAGAATGTGTGCACCTGTACATGACTTTGATGTAGGCATGTTCAGGCTGGAGCATAAAGCGGAACCATAGTTTCTATATGTACTTTATAAACTATGTATGTCTGCACCTGCTCTCGAGCTGCAGGAAATGCTTGTGGGGTCATTATAGCTTCAGTTTCGGGGCTAGCATTTTATACGGACTCAGAGGCGCCTATGTATCTTTTTTATAAAAGGCAACTAAGAGGTGCTTCCATGCTCTTTTAATCTAGATGATTTTTTATAAAATGACTCTCTAATAGGCCGCTTGTCATCCAGACCATACTAGCAGTTATGTGATTTCTCTTTTCTAGCGGTGTTTGGATGTGTTGCAAATAATATGGTGAGAGAGGCCATGTTAATACAGATCCTACAAGATCAAGGCTAAAAAATGGTTCGAGGGGTGTCACATGATGCTGGGCATCTGAGAGGATGTGGGAAAGGGAAGCTTCCGCGGTACCCCTATAATCTTGTAAAATTTAACTGTGCTGAGCCCCAGCTTTTTGTACACATAACTACTACTACTACTACTGAGCATTTGTATAGTGCTACAAGATGTACGTAGCGCTACACAGACATGTAAGAGACAGTCCCTGCTCATCAGAGCTTACAATGTAGTCAAGACAGACAACACAAGGGAAACACAAGGAGATCAGGTGAATCAAGATATAAAAGCGGCAGCAAAGAGTTGCGTTTTTAGCCTGGATTTGAAAAGGGCCAGAGAAGGCGCCTGATGTACAGACTCAGGTAGTTTGTTCGAGGCGTAAGTTGCAGTAAGGTGAAAGGAGCGAAGTCTGGAGTTAGCAATAGAAGAGAAGGGCACAAACAGAAGCAATTTGCCAGAAGAGCAGAGTTCCTGAGGAGGGGTGTAAGGAGAGATAAGAGAAGAAAGGTAGTGAGGAGCTGCAGAGTGAATGCACTTATAGGTCAGCAGAAGTTTGAACTGGATGCGGAAACAGATAGGGAGCCAATGAAGTGACTTGAGAAAAAGGGAAATATGAGCATGACGAGGCTGGCGGAAGATTAGTCGTGCAGCAGAATGTTGAACAGATCGAAGGGGAGACAGATGATTCAAAGGGAGACCAGCAAGGAATAGGTTACAATAGTCAAGATGGGAGGTGATTTAAGGAGTGGATAAGTGTCCTAGTAGTGTGTTGAGAAAGGAATGGGCGGATTTTGTTGATGTTTTAGAGAAAGAAATAAGCTTGTCACTAGAGGGTTAAGTGACTTGTTCAAAACTAAGGAGTGTCAGTGGGATTTGAACCCTCATCTTTCTGGTTCCCAGGTTTCTGTCTTTATCACTGGGCTACTCCTCCACTCCTGTAAATTCTATAGAGTACCTGATGTGGTCAGGAGTGGAGGAGTGCAGTAAATCAGACTGCCACTGAATCTGTACAGGTATGTTCTCAATGGTGCGGCCCACTAGCACTACCAGGGTTCGATTCCCACTGGCACTCCTTGTGGCCTTGGGCAAGTCACTTAACCCCCCATTGCCTCAGAAAAATCCAAGTTATCAATGTACATGTTTATGTATAATCATTTTTATTGAGTTTTCCATAGAGATACACACAGTCCCAGTCACTTGAGTCTCCCCCCAACTGGTAGGGCAAGCAATCAGGGAGGCTCAAACACATAATAAGCAAGATCTGTGAACAGAGGAATGCAAAAATATACATAACAGGACAATACCGGCTAACCGGGGTTAGCGCTTAACAGAAGAGGAGCAAACACAATAGGGTTATCCCCTAACAGTAGTAACAGTATGCCTGAGGCCTCTAAGGGACCCCCTACCTAGCATCAACCTCACAGGGGATCTGCCCAAAACAACAATAAGGGAGAAAACAGTAACCAGGAAAGCAACATGAATAAATATAAACCCGCCCCTCCCAAATTCCCCAACTCCCTCTCACCTCCCCTCCCCACCCTCTGAAGGCCCCCCCCATCCCCCCCCACCCTGACGTCCCCAAACCCCTACCCGTTGCCCGAAGCAGCCCCAGGGAGGAACCCCGCCATTTTCCACTTTCCTGAGCTTTCCAACCGCTCCCCACTTACCGGTCTATGAGTAAAGAAGAAGAAGAAAAAAAAAAGGAAAAAGGAAAACAGGTAGCCCCGCTTAATCCTCATCTGGAGGCCCCCCAACCGCTCCGCACAGGGGTTCCCAAATTAATTGAAAGCGTTCCCAAGACTTATGCCCGAGTAATTTGGCTGTTCTACGCTCCATCTGCATCAAATCACGCAGGCTATTTTCCCACTCCTCCAATCCCGGGCCGAACTCAGATAGCCAATGGCGCAAAATACAGCGCTTGGCCACCAAGAAGCCCTTATCATAAAGCTGCCTCTGGGCCAATGAACCGGGGTCTCCCGGGACAACCAAATGAAAGAGACACCAAAGGGGGTGCAGGGATAACTGCGTATGAGTCCAGCGGCTGAGTTTTACTCCGACGCCCTCCCAGAATGAGGAGATGACGGAGCAGGACCAAAATCTATGGAATAGGGTTCCCACCTCCTTCCTACAGAGACCACACACATCCACTGAGACAATGCCCATCCGCCGCGCCCTCACCTCAGAGACATACGCCCTCCACAGCAACTTAAATTGTAACTCACGATACCGCACGGCTTCCACCAGTCTCCGAAGCAGCAGAAAAGCCTGTCCCAGAGTCTCCTCAGTAAGGCCGTCCATCCCATCCGTTCTCCAGCGGGCCACCAAAGAAGTTAAACATTGCAAAGTGGGCGGAAGAGTCAACTCAGCACGGAGTTGACGTGCAGACGTGGCCTCCTGAAGTTTGCCCATCAATATCCAAAGACTAGTTGTGCTCGACCAGGGCAAGGCGTCCCGAGCCAGACTAGTCACATAGTGGCGAGCCTGCAAGTAGAAATAAAAAGAGGACCTCTGGAGTCGATATTGACCACAAAGATGCGTAAACGATTCTAATTGATCGGAGGTCTCCATTCGCAATTGTCCCAGATATTCCACCCCCGCCTGCTTCCAGGCCCGAGCAACCCCCCCCTCCCGCCCGGGCGCAAAACTACGATTACCGAGCAGAGGCAGGCAATCCGTGATCGACCAACGCTGCTTCTGGGACCGACAGATAACTCTCCACGCCAGCCGCAGCGTCCGTAAGTAACACGACTCACGCCAGAACGCTGGTAGCAACGAGCCCCCACAATGCAGTAAAAACGCTCTGTGCCAGGATTCAGAGACCTGATCCAGAAGAGCGACAGGGAGTCGCTCCTCGTTCCCCATGATGAGGTCTCACACCCGACGCGCTAGATAGCTAAGATTATAGGTTCTTAGGGAGGACCAAC
Organism: Ichthyophis bannanicus; assembly: GCA_033557465.1. NCBI lineage: Eukaryota > Metazoa > Chordata > Amphibia > Gymnophiona > Ichthyophiidae > Ichthyophis > Ichthyophis bannanicus. The sequence goes on from CM066032.1 coordinate 850,290,261, forward strand.
CCACACCCCCGTCCCTCACCGGTCGCATAAGCGCTGCCAGGGCTATCCTAGGCCGTTTCGACTGCCAGATAAACCACCCCAGTCGTTTATGTAGCTCCATCAAGTCTCGCCGAGTAACCCATACAGGTAAGTGCCGTAATAGATAAATCCAACGCGGCCATTCCACCATTTGCACTAAGGCTATTCGCCCCATGAGGGAGAGCGGAAGATCCCTCCACTTCTGCAGATTTGCTATCGTCGACGTCAACATAGGCCGAACATTGACCTCATAGAGACTCCGAGGGTGTGTCGGGATATGAATCCCCAGATAACGAATGGGCCCCGATGCCCACGCTAATGGAAAGACTCCCTGCCACTGTGGGCGCGACTGATTATCGACATCTAGGACCAGAGACTTCGAGCGATTGATGCGGAGTCCAGAAAAAGCTCCAAAACTCTCAATAAGGCGTAGGGCTTCTGGCAGAGATCGTTCAGGATCCGTAAGACAGAGTAAAAGATCATCTGCAAAAGCACTGACCTTAATGCCCCCCCCTCGCCACTCGATACCCTGTATGAAGGACGACTCGGCCAGGGCAACCAACAAGGGCTCCAATTGTAAGACATACAACAGCGGGGATAGAGGACAGCCCTGTCTGGTCCCCCTGTACAATGTAAATGGGCGAGAACACCCCCCTCTGACGTCGACCATCGCTCGGGGGTCTGTATAAAGCGCCTGGATCCACTGAGGAAATTGACCCTGAAAACCAAACTTCTGTAGGGCTGCGAACATATACTGCCACGATACCCTATCAAACGCCTTCTCCGAGTCTAAGCTAGCAAGGATCAGTGGTTCGCGGTGGAGCAGACACTTCTCAATTCCTAGGAGAACTTTGCCTATATTGATCGAAGCCTCGCGTCCCTTAACAAAACCCGCCTGATGTCGTCCTATCAAGGCCGGAAGAAATAATTGAAGTCGATTCGCTAGGACAGAGGCAAACAATTTCAAGTCCACATTGATCAAAGAGATAGGCCTATAGGAGGCCGGGTCCTCCAAATCCTTCCCCACTTTTGGGATCAAACTAATACTAGCAGTGCGCATATCACGTGGAAAAATGCCCGAGGCACCCGCCTCCTCATAGACCGCCACCAGCGTGGGCACCCACTCCGACATCAACAGCTTGTAGGCCTCATACGTGAAGCCGTCGGGTCCCGGGGCCTTGTGTGGGGAACCCGCTTGAATCGCTTTTTGGACTTCCCCCCCGTGAGAGGTTGATTCAAAGCCATATGTTGCTCCTCTGAGAGTTTAGGGAGAGAAAGTCGTTGCAGGAAGGCTGCCACATGATCAGGATCCCCATCTTCCTGTCTGTAGAGGTGAGCATAGAAAGAGCGGAACACACGTGCCACTTCATCACCCCGCGTGTGCTGCCGTCCCTCAGTATCCCTAATGACCGTAACACCACGGGGACCTGCCTTATCTCGCACTAAGCGTGCCAGTAGCTTACCAGACCGATCCCCGTACCGAAAAAATTGATGTCGGTAATATTGTTGCGATTGAATGGCTCTCTCTTGTAACAAATCGTTCAACTGTTTCTGGATGCCCACATAGGGCAGGACGCCGCCCGCCCGACGAAGTGCCTGCGCCTTCGCCTTGCGGAGATCTCGGGTTAGTCTAATAATATCATCATTAACCCTACGTTTCTCTGCAGCGACATAAGCGATGATATGTCCGCGAAGAACGGCCTTACCTGCTTCCCAGAAATTGGCCACCGATCTCGTGGACTTCTCATTATGATATACATAGTCCGCCCAGCTCTTCCGCAGATATTCACCGAATTCCGGTTTCTTCCAGAGATAGCCGGGAAAAGTCCATTTTTTTGTGTTCCCCAATCTCTCCCCCCTCCAACCCATACAGACCATGGCATGATCCGACACAATAATAGACTCTATCTCTACATTACGCACTTTCCAAAACCAGTGTCTCGACACCAGAATATAATCAATTCTCGACCAGGTGTGGTGGGCGCGCGAGAGGTGTGTGTAGTCTCTACTGTCCTGATGCAAAACCCGCCACGTGTCCACCAACTCCCCCAGGTCACAGAGAAAACCTACTCCCTTGGTGTCCCATTTCCTTCCAGGTTGGGGTTGGGATTTATCCAAAAGCGGGTCATGGGGGCAATTAAAATCCCCCGCTAAGACTAACGGGATTTTTGGGGCTGCCAAGACTTTCTTTAACACTTCCCGGAAAAAGTCATGATTATAAGTATTAGGAGCATAAATATTTCCGATAAAGAACTCTTCTCCCTGAATTTTAGCGTGCAGAAAAAGGTATCTGCCCATGGGGTCCCCTTCCATCCTCAGAAGCTCGCAAGAAAGGTTTTTATGTATCAAGATGGCCACTCCTTTCCGCCGCGTGTCCGACGAGGCAGAGTAGACCGTCCCCACCCAATCCCGCTTCAATTTAGCATGTTCTGCGGCAGTTAAGTGGGTTTCCTGCAGTAGCGCTACTTGGGCCTTACGCCGTTTGAGGGCTTGCAAGATTTTTGTACGTTTCACCGGTGTGCTGACCCCCCCCACATTCCAAGTAACAAAGTTCAGGTCAGAAGGCATATAGCGGGTGGAGTAGCACTACCAAATGATCACCAGTAATATTATCCCTCTTAGTGCGGAGCAGCCCAGCCTCCACTCCGCACCCAGACAGCAGAGTCTCAAAATATGGGAGCAAGTCACCCCAGAAATCACTCAAGAAGTCCCTCGGAAAGAATAAATAGTCCCGGTCCCCCCCAGGGGGCTGTTTGCTGCTTTCCCACCCTCTTCCCCCTCTCCCCCCCCCCGTCCCCTTCCCTCCCCTCCCAAAAAAATCCCCTAAATGCCAGGCACATCCGATACCTCAGTTAACTTCACTGAGGTCCGAGCCTTAAGTGATGCCACGGTGCAGCCCCAACCTTGTCCACCCCCCCTCCCCACTTATATAGCGCACCTACAAAGATGCTAGACATTAGACAACCCACCCACTTAGCCCATGAATATGATTATGATTACCCAGCAACATAAGGAAGGCAGAATATATAAATAAAATATACATAGAAGAAAAATACCACAGTATAGTAAGTTACAGAGGATCTGATCAGGGTGCAGACATTAGCTGAGAACAACGGAGATCCGATTCATCCAGGCCAAGCAGGGTAAAATGAACTCTCAGCCGGCCATGCGTCCAAGGCCCCCCACCCGGGCTCGCTGCCAGCGTGCCGGTCCAGTATTCGGGCCACTCAGGTCACCCAACACCTGCGGCGCCTCATACAGCCAGGTCCGATGTCGGCCATTTCGAGAGAAATTGCTGCGCCGCACTCACGTTCTCAAATATGTGAGTCTGACCCTGATGAGTGATGCGCAGCGTAGCTGGGAAAGCCAGTGTGAATCTCGCATGGCGTCGAAACAGTTCCGCACAGACCGGGCCAAATTCTCGTCTCCGTGCCGCCACTGGCGCAGAATAATCTTGAAATAAGAGGATCTTGCGATTGCCCAACATCAGCTCACCCTTTTTCCGGTATTCCTGTAAGATTTGCATTTTATGTTGAAAGTTCAAAACGCGCAAAATGACAACTCGTGGTCGCTCTGCTGTGTCCCGACGGGCACCCAACCGGTGAGCTCGTTCGATCTTAAAGTTCGCCGCCAGATCAGGCAGGCCTAAGGCCTCTGGCAACCAGCGCTCCAGAAAGGCCAACAGCTCCCGCTCTGGTTTGTCTTCGCCGATGCCCACAATACGCAGATTATTGCGCCTGGATCTATTCTCTAGATCGTCCAGTTTCTGTTGCAGCTCACGTAGCTGTTGTTTTTGGGCTTCAAGCGTTCTGTCCCGGGTGCCCTCGTTCTCCTCCACACTTGTCACGCGGAGTTCCACCTCGTCCAGTCGATTCCCAAACGTCGTTAAGGCTTCTTCCATACCATCCAGCTTTTTTAGCAACAGATCAAATTTAGGATCAAGTAGCTTAACCACCTCTTTGGCCAATTCTACTGTAGCCGAGTCTACACTGTCTCCACTCGGCGAGGACGGCTGGGTCACGGCCGCGGAGGAGGGCCCCGCTTTCGTCGGCTTTTCGCGGTCTTTTTTCGATGCTAAGGGCATCGTCCGGCTGGGTGGGAAGCAATGCAGGCTGCACCGAATCTCACAAGCGTGACCACTGAGGTGGGAGGAAGCAATCCCCGAAATTGAGAGATAAAGTGACCGATTAATTGTCGGAGCTGCACCGGAGCGAGCGGGACACGTCCACCCTCACTCACACATCACGTGGTCTCTCACCTCAATGTACATGTTTAATATACATTACCAAGTTTAAGTTACAATGTAAATAGCTTTGACTGAAATGATAAAGCTGTATAAAAAAACCCCTACTAAATAAATAAAGGAAAGCCTGGAAATCTGAAAATGGCAGTGGAAGGGGAAAAATACTGTATGTGGCAATGCTGCTGGCTTTCTATGTGCAGGAAATATCTCCTGGAGTGTTTTGGTTGCCCTAGAAGATTGGCTAAACAAGTTACAGTCAGCCATGGATGAAACCCATGAACTCTTCAATGATCAGCTGCAACGCACTATGGAAGTTGAGCACCGAGTAGTGGTGCAGGAGGATGGGGACCACTAATGCAGCCAGCAAGAGAATGCAACACTGGGAGTCAGAGGAGCACAAGAATCAGAACCACATAAAAAACCTGCAGGTCACTGGCTTACCATAGACCATGGAAGACTGTGAGCTTTATGCCATTTTTGAACAGTGGCTGCCAGAGAAGCTGGGACTAGAGTCCGGAGTGGGAAAGATATGGGCCGGCAGAGAGTTGGGCCTGCAGAGAGTTGGAGATTTCTATGCATTCTTAGCTAGTTGCACAAGGAACAAATTTTGCACGCTTACCAAGAGACAGCTATAGATGCCACTCTATCAACAATGAGCCAGCCGCTTGAGTGAAGACCTGACTGAAGACTGAACACAGTTTAGGACAGCTATCCAGAGGGTCACCATGAGTCAACTCTGACTTGATGGCACTTAACAACAACGAAGAGGTAATGGTGGTAGAATATCAGGGTCATAGGCTGTTGATTTTTAATGATTAATCTACACAAGTGACAGCACAGCGGAATGATATGAGCCCCATCTGTGCTAAGCTATATCAAAAAAGTGTTAAATTTGTGCTGCTGTTTCCTGCGAAGTTGAAATGTACCCATGCTTGGTGAGCACTGTTCCTGCAGTCCAAAGAAGAGGCTTAAGGTTTCATTAGTCAGCTCACTGTGCTTACACAGGACAGCATGCCTGGGTAGTCCAAGTGAGGGTCATGAGTAGGTCCTCGAGAAATGCAGAGAGATAAACTTCAAGTACCTGAGAAACTGTGCTGAGAAGATGCGACTTATGGATGTTATTACTGGGATTCCACTTTTCTGTCAATTTTGGATTGTATGCCCTTCTGAGAGACACTCTCCTTTCCCTGTGCAAAATCTAAGGAGAAGATCTATTGTGACTTCCTGATAGCAATAGGAGAGAGTTATCGCTGGGGGCTGTTATCCAATAAAGTAATTTATACCATCCTGATGGACTAGGGACCAACACATGCTGGCCAAGAAGTCAGTAGATGTGTGGAATGGACAATTCAGCCAGCTGCCTGGGGAGGCCACCAATTGGCAATGGATTCAGTTTGGCTGGCTGAGCAGGAACTCCTGCTTTGATGGATGGATAGAGCAAACCATGGCCAAGGACCTTGTTGGGCAATGGACTGGACCAAGACCAGTCATGTACTTTTAGAAGGGGTGATGGGAGTGGCGTGGGCTAGTTTTTATATTTGTGCTCTTTCTACCCTTTGCTTGCTTCTCTGTTGTAGAGTTATGGCTGCCTGGGAGAAGGAAGGGAAGAGGGAATGGATTGGAGTTAGGCAGTACTCATGCTAGGTGAGGGAAAGGGAGAACATTTTTTGGTGAGGCTTTTATGGGGTTAACATTTTATTTCACTAAATTGGAGGCTATGGGAGTTATTTTAGAAGCCCTAGTCATGCTTTGGCTGTCTGAATACGAGCATAGAGACATCCAAAACATAGAGACATCTCCGGAAGCATTTTAGAAGCTGGATCTCTGGACGTCCAAGTCTGAACCAGGGACATGATGGAGGCATGGCTGGGGCCTTCCCAAGAACCTGGATGCCACTGCCTGATCTTAGAAATTTCCTGGATGTCCAGAGTCGCATCTAAACATATGCCTACTCTAGGTACGAATAGGCATTAGCAAAGTGCTCATTTTGGTCATAAAACATCCAGAGGGTATAGAGAAGATGGCACTCTACCATCCTCAATACGCTGCACAATCACCATGATAGCAACAATGCAGATTTGAATGCTTGCTTCCCTGTTTCTAGCTCACTACTCTAAGCATTAAGCTATTCTTAGATATCCACATTTTGGAATACTATTCTTGGATGTCTATGTAGACACCCCTGCAGATATCTATATCAGGCACGTCCATGATTGTGAAATGGTGTCTGAGCTTGGATGTGTCTGCTTCTTTTTCAGACATTTTGGCTTGGACGTACCAGGTTGCACTTAGATGTCATTTGTAAAATTCCACTTCATGTCTCTGCACATCGTACTAAGAGACCCCTGGCAGGGCTCCTTTCCCTTTAGGTGCATGATGGAGAAATTGAAGTACTTGGGAATGTGGATGCCGAGGAAATTGGAGAAGCCATACTGTTTGAATATGTGGGAGACCTTAAGTAGCCCCTGCAAGCAATTGGAGACATGGAAGGACCTTCCTCTCCCTGATGGGCAGTGTGGCTTTATTAAAAATGGCTCTGTTTCCCAAGATTCTCTTCAAGCTCCAGACGCTGCTCTGCTGGCTCTTAAAAAAGGACTTGGTTACATTTAAAATTACTTTGGAGGGGAAAGGTGGGGTCCATTAGCTGGGACAAAGTTACCTTTGGTGAGAAACGAGAGGACTGGGCTTGCTAACTCCGCTGTTATGTAATCTGGACTGCCGATTTTGGTTCATTTGGGAGTGGCCTATTGCGGGTGGTTTTCTAGATATGCCAGGGCTGGTGGGAGAAATGGTGCAGACATTATCCCTTGCATATGTGTTACATTATTAAAGGTCACAGCCCCCTCCCAAGTGCTTGGTACAATGTATTGTTAACAGCGGCAACAAAGACTTGGAGAGAGCCATGTAGAGCTGGGGTCTGCCTGGGGAGATTTTGGTGTGGCTTCTGCTTGTGGATAATGCAGATTTTGCCCCAGGGATGGACTTTAGTGAATAGGTGAGGATGTACGTTGCTAGACTTTCTGATTGTATAGACTGGGATAAGTGTTCTATCCCCCTTTTGCACAGGTACAGGCCAGGCTTTGCGTTGCTCGCAGGCAGATTTTTGAGGCATTTTGTGGATGCTTTAGGTTGGAAGGAGAGTTTCTGGATAAATTGTATGGAGCGGACATGGGATAAACTCACTTGCACAACGTTCTTGTCTATTCCGAGATGAATTGCTGGGGGAAGCAGTGGCAGGTGTGGGTCAGAACTGGCAAAGGGAATTGCAGCTTCTGTTGGCCACGAAAGATGCTGAATGATTATTATTCAAGGATGCGCAATCCATCCCAACAGACATGGGGCTGCAGGAAATGCAGTACAAGTAGCTACATCATCGTTACGTTGACACAGTGAAGTGATTTTGGATGGGTTTGGTGGCCTCAGAGGAGTCTTCACAATGTGGGAACAATAGGGGGACCTTGGTACGCATTTTTCTGCAATGAAAGTCAGTAAATGGCTTCTGGAAGGGAGAGTGTGAGGAAATAAATGTTTGCGCAGACTTTGCTGCCCCATCCCCCTGTGGCAGAGGTCATTAGGGGATTTTAAAAGGTTGGAGAAAAGCAGTGTGGGGCATAAGGAGTTTACAAAGCTAGCCCTATTGAGTATGTGATAGCCTGATGAACGAGGTTCCACGCTTTCTCCCTCTGTGATGGGATAGGATGGTAGAGTTTATACAGAGAGAACGAATCACAGTTTGGCTTACTAATTACTAATGTAGCAGCATGGTGACTTTTAGAATACCTGCTAATACTCTCAAGGGTGATAGTTGAAATGGGATCGTTTCGGCAGTTGTGGGGAGTGGGGGGAGGCCTTCACAAGGATGTGTTGGACGGGGATTGGGAGAGGGGATTAAAAGTGTGTGAATCCCATTGTGATTGACGATAAGTAGGTGAGGAAGGGCGCTCAGGTGGATAGTTTTCTTTAAAAGGATACAAAAGTTCACTGTGAGAAGACTGAGACAGGGGGCTGTAGTCCTCAAAATGTATTGACATAGTCTTCCTTGTTTGTTGTTTTATGTTGTTTATAAATATAGTGTAGTTTTTGCATCTGTACAATAAAAAAAAGTATTTCTAAAGAAAATGTGATTTGAAAAAGAGTTCAATTAGTGGTTCTGAGATTATGGGGTATGTTTACAAAGCAGCAATAGCGGCTACCGTGCGGAATGTGTGCCATGGCCCCATTGAATAAAAAAGAGCCACAGCACAGATTCCGCACGGCAGTCGCTATCGCCACTTTGTAAACATACCCCTATGTGTAGGTTGTCTAAATGCAGTGAAAAGGAGTTGATATTCAGAAACATTTTTCCAGTTACATAGTAACATAGTAAATGACGGCAGATAAAGACCAGCATGGTCCATCCAGTCTGCCCAGCAATATGGCAAGAGTAGGTGCACCTGTTGCTCTGTGCAGACCACCCCTCCCCATGTCTCTGTCTAGGAGTGGACCCACCACTCCATGTAGGACACCCCTATTTGTTGAGAAGTTAGATGGTTCAGTTTATTTTGGTTTTATCCTGTTTCTGTAAAGGGATCCGCTGTGCTTGTCCCATGCTGTTTTGAAGTCCGTCACCGTGTTTGCCCCCACCACTTTCATCGGGAGAGCATTCCAAGCATCCACTACCCTTTCAGTGAGAAAATATTTCCTGACATTGCCTTTCAATTTTCTACCTTGCAGCTTCATGTTATGCCCTCTAGGTTTGCAGCTTCCCCGTCTTTGGAAGAGGTTTGTTTGTTCATCGTTACTCTTTAAGTATTTAAAGGTCTGACTCATATCTCCCCTATCCCTCCTCTCCTCCAAAGTGTACATATTTAGGTCTTCAAGTCTCGTCTCATAAGGTTTCTTACGCAGGCTCCAAATCATTTTGGTCACCTTCCTCTGAACAGTTTCCAGTCTTTTTACATCTTTTGCAAGATATGGTCTCCAAAACTGAACACAGTATTCCAAGTGAGGCCTCACCAGCAACCTGTACAGTGGCATAAGTACCTCCTCATTTCTGCTGGTAATCCCTCTTTGTATGCAGCCCAACATCCTCCTGGCTTTTGCCACCGCCTTGTCGCACTGTTTTGCCACCTTGAGATCATCAGAGATAATCACACCAAGGTCTTTCTCCTGAACCATGCACACCAACCTCTCGCCCCCTATTGCATACATTTCCCTTGGATTTCTGCTACCTAAGTGCATGACATTGCACTTTTTTGCATTAAATCGTAATTGTCAAGCATTAGACCATTCTTCCAGCTTTTGTAGATCTTTCCTCATGTTATCCACTCCCTCGGGGGAGTCCACTCTGTTGCAAATTTTTGTGTCATCTGCAAAAAGACAGACTTTTCCATTCAGTCCTTCAGCAATATCACTCACAAATACATTGAACAGTGCCGGGCCCAGGACCGAACCCTGGGGCACCCCGCTAATCACCTTCCTTTTTTCCGCGTGAGCTCCATGTACCATCACCTTCTGTCATCTGTCAATCAACCAATTTCTAATCCAGTTTACCATCTTGGGACCCATCCCCAAGCTACTGAGTTTATTGACAAGCCTCCTATGAGGAAGAGTATCAAAGGCTTTGCTGAAATCCAGGTAGATGACATCTATCGCATGCCCCTGATCTAGTTCCTTGGTCACCCAGTCAATAACTCAATCAGATTTGTTTGGCAAGACTGTCCTTCAGTAAGACCATGTTGCCTTGGATCTTGCAACCTGTTGGTTTTGAGAAAGTTCACTATTCGCTCTTTCAGGAGCGTCTCCATTACTTTTCCCGCCACCGAGGTAAGGCTCACGGTCTGTAGTTTGACACTACTTCCCTGTCACCACTTTTGTGTATAGGTACGATATCAGCAATTCTCCAGTCCTGAGGAACCTCTCCAGTTTCCAAGGATCTGTTGAATACATCCTTTAACGGCCCTGCAAGAACCTCTCTGAGCTCTTTCAGTATCCTGGGATGTATCCCATCCGGTCCCATGGCTTTGTCCACTTTCAGTTTAGCAAGTTGTTCCAACACCTCATCTTCTGTGAATGGTGTGGTATCTACTTCATTCCCATTTTTATGTTTGGGAGTCACAGCTGGTTCATCTCCAAGATTTTCTTTAGTAAAAACAGAGCAGAAGTATTTGTTTAGCAATTTCGCTTTTTCTATGCCACTTTCCACAAGTCCTTTCCCAGCACTTCTGAGTCCTGCAATTCCAACTCTGATCTTCTTCCTTTCCCGAATATACCTGAAGAAAGTTTTGTCGCCACCCTTAACATCTTTAGCCATCTTTTCCTCTGCCTTTGATTTTGCTATCCTTATTTCTCTTTTTGACTCTTTTGAGTTTGAATCCTGTATTCATTTCTGCGTTCTTCTGTTTGCAAGCTTTTGAATTTTGCGAAAGCTGTGTTTTTTTGCCTTTATTTGAGCAGCCACTTCTTTGGAAAACCAAATAGGGTTCCTTCTCCTCTGTTTTTGTTTACCTTTTTTACATATTTGTCTGTTACCCCTTTTATTGCCACCTTTAGTTTAGCCCATTGCAATTCCACATCCCTTATCTCCTTCCACCCTATAATCTCCTCCTTTAGGTACTCGGCCATTTTATTGAAGTCAGTGTTTTTGAAGTTTAGGACTTTGAGCGTGCTATGTTTGGCCTGTACCTTGGCTTTTATCTCAAACCACACCGTGTGATGATCGCTGTTGCTCACAGGGACACTCAACGCAGACATTCAACATGCTATCACCGTTGGTGAACAGTAAATCCAGCGTTGAGCTTTCCCTGGTTGGCTCCATGACCATTTGTCTAGGTGATGCATCTAGGAGAGCATTTTTTTTTGCTTCTTTCCAGATGTGCAGAAGGAGTAATCCAATCCACATCAGGTAGATTAAAGTCACCCAATATGATCGCTTCCCCCTTTGTGGCTATCTTGGCAATATCTATAATCAAATCGTTATCTATCTCTTCAATTTGAGTCGAAGGTCTGTAGACTACAGCAGTATGGATGATAGTGCTATCTCCTCTTTCCAACGCAATCCAGAGCGCTTCTTCTTTTCCCCATGTCCCCTGCATTTCAGTAGCTTTAATATTGTTTTTGACATACAAGGCTACTCCTCCTCCTTTTCCATTTTCTCTGTCTCTTTTGAATAGATTATAGCCAGCTATGGCTATATCCCAATCATGCGATTCATTAAACCATGTTTCTGTAATGGTCACAATGTCCAAATCCATTTCCACCATTAGGACTTCCAGGTCCTGAACTTTGTTGGCTAAGCTTTGAGCATTTGTGTTCATTGCTTTCCAGCATTTACCTGGCTTGTGTGTATTTTGCATTGATTTTGTTCTGCCCACATCTTCCCACTTGTTTTTGATGTGTGGTTTAAAAGTGTGGCTGTTTCTGATGTTATTCTGCTTTTGCAGGCAGTGGCGTGCAGGTCTTGATCTTCCACATCCGTCACCCCCTTTTCCTAGTTTAAATGCATATCCACATACTGCCTGAATTTTTCACTTAAGATTCTTTTCCCTGCGACAGAGAGATGCAGTCCATCAGCACAGTATAGTCTCTTGTTGGTCCATCTGTTTCCCCAGTCGCCAATAAATCTGAATCCTTCTTGTTTGCACCGGGCCTGGAATCATATATTAAAGCTGTTAATGCGATGCAGCCTTTTTGTCCCCTTACCAAGAACAGGCAGAACCTCTGAGAATGCAACAGTGCTAACAATGGGCTTGAGTTTCTCTCCCAGAGATTGGAAGTCCTTTTGGACTGTAGAGGCACTGTTTCTAGCTAGGTCATTTGTGCCCAAGTGGATAAAAACATCAAGTTTGGAGTGTTCACTTTTTGTGCTAAGTACTTCCACAATTTGGTTTGTATTCCTGCTGGCTGTCAAGCCTGGTAGGCACATGACTATCTTCTCTCCTTTGAACTGTGTTCCCAAGTTGATGCCTCTGATGATGGAATCTCCAAGTAGTAGTAGTTTTCTGTTTGGTGAGGTTTTCTTCATATTTGGTGCTTATGCAGGAGATTGGGCATTGTCTGACTCATTTAAGGGCCCTTCAGTTTCATTGGATTGAGCATCCTCATTAGCCAAGGCAGAGAAGGCATTATGCAGGGATATTTCTTGATGTATAGGATGTCTCTGCGTTACAAGTCACAATCTACCAGAACCCACTGTGATCCATTTGTTCCTGGGGTGTTTGATTCTTTGTGGGAGCGGTGGTAAACTTTGTTCAGTTTGTATCCTAGAAGAGGTGTGTTTCATTGCAGCTATTTCCTCCCTCAGTAGAGTCATTTCTTTATGCATGGCAGCTAGGTCTTTCCTTAGTAGAGTCAGTTCGTCATGCATGGCAGCTGACCTGAGGCACATAGGACAAGCTCTTAGGCTCCAAATGATTCGTCTTGAAATGAAAGTACTGCAGTTATTGCACTGAATACTCAACATGTTGGTTAAGCAGTCCCAGAAGAGGAAGAAGAAGAAGAAAGGAGGAAGAAGATGTGGACTTTTAACCCAAGTAAGAAAGGATAGATGGCACTTATGTGACCACTATAAAAGCAAAGTAGCCCTTGGGGTGGGTGGAGTGACGGGTAGGGTGGGCGGGAACCTAAGTGTCTCTGGCGAGTAGGCTGTTCCTGAACCGTGGGCACACACCGATATCTGATATAAGTCTATACAAGAAAGCAGTCCAAATGCCCCCAAGCTTAGTCTAAAACAACAGTTAAAAGTTATAATAGCAATCCCCCCAAAAATCAACAGTTAGAATTTATAGTAATCCCCCCAAAAATTAACAGTTAGAATTTATAGGTTTAAGCCAGCAGAGAAAATAGAAAGGTTTGTTCTTAGCGTAATGGAGGCTTCTCAGCTTCTGCAAAAACTGGCTCAGACCAGTGTCTGGCCAGGTGTGCAATACTCCAAATCAGCTCCTCCCTGGGAATAGGGTTTCACCAACCAGTTTAGCAGGGGTAAAAACCTAGTTAACTCTCTATCTGCCACACATACAGATATCTGATGTAAGTCTATACAAGGAAAGTGCAGTCCAAATGCCCCCAAGCTTAGTCTAAAACCACAGTTAAAAGCTATAATAGTAATTCCCCCAAAAATTAACAGTTAGAATTTATAGGTTTAAGCCAGCAGAGAAAATAGAAAGGTTTGTTCTTAGCGTAATGGAGGCTTCTCAGCCTCAGTTAGCTTAAGGAGTAAACTACTATTTTTTGTAATTTCTTAGGCTGCACAGATTTTGGCCAGACATGAAGATGTCCAGCCAGACAATATCCTTTTAACATGAGGAGGTGGCAGTGGTGGGTTTAAGCTTTACTCAGATAGCATCTAAATATTGCTCTTATCTGGCTAAAATTACCCAGATATAGCCAACTAAAAATATCCATTCAAAGTTATCCAGATATCTTTGGTTGGCTATATGCAGGGATACTGACTTATCTGGATATCTTTTTAAATATACAGTTAAAGATAGCCAAATCACTTTATCTGGATATTTTTCAGCTGGCTGTTAGCTTCAAAGTATGTGTTAAACAGATTCAAATAAATTGCAAAGGGCATGATCTGAGGATTGCACAGAGACATGTTTTTCCAACTCTTTGGTGATAGTGTGTGTGTATGTGGTTGGAGGGGCTCATGTGCATGGTGAGGGTGAGTGGATAATGTAGAATGTGCTGGTGCTGGGGTTCAAGAGGTGATGAGGTGTGCATGAGTGTTAGAGTTGGTGGAGCAGAGTAAGGTGTAGGATGTATGAATGAGGATGTATAGGAGATGGTCTGTAAGGATGGCTGCTATGGGTAAGTGTGGCCAAACCTGGTCTGCAACTATGAGAAAGAAGTGATAGAAAGCTTTTCCCATTTCTCTGTTGTACTATTCACTTCCTCTCTCCTCTCTCCCTTCTCCCAGTCTACCACCTTTCCCTCCTACCGTCCCTTCTTCTTCCTCTTGGCCAGCGTCATGCACTTCTTTTCTTTGATTGACAAGGTATAAACTCTCCATTGCCTCATTGCTTGGAAACCAAGTCTTCGTTGACTGATGGAGCATGGTGTCCTAGCTGGTTCTGCAGCTCACTAGTAGGGCAAGAGGTCCTCTTCCATCTCCTATATCATTGCTTCTCACCAGGACAAACTCAATTGGTAATGGGATGGGGTAGGGCCATGGACGTCCACTCTTGACAGTGATGTGTGCAGCTGCCTAAGAGCGCAATAGAGCAGAGTGACATATGTACGTATAAATGGAACAGCAGACAGATGGACACATCCTCAGCAACAGGCACTATTCCTGGAGCAAAATACACCTAAAAAATAGCAAGTGAAATAACCTTCACACAAGTGGTTTCATACAGTGCTTGTGCTTCACACAAGTGGTTTCATACAGTGCTTGTGTGTCTTTGTGTGTGTGTCTTCTGCTAGTGACATTTGATCATTTACATTTTTTGTACATTAAGTATTTCTACACTATGGTACTTTGCCAGTATTTACTCTGGCTGTTATTTCTCTCACTTGTGTGAAGATTACTTTACTTGTATATAAGTTACTTTTTGTACCCATGTAGTTAATTTGGTGTGACTTGTTTATATGTATTTCATAAGGTCTCTATGCCATTAATTAGTGTCTTCTCGGAACCCTTTTCTCTGACTTTGGATGTGTCAAAGCAAATCCTTGCTTAACTTGTGAAGAGCAAACTCAGGAATGTACTGTACATTGTACGCATAATTTCATAGTTACATGGTTATATAGTTGGGTATCCCGAAGAAGACACCTTAAATATCCTAACACATATTTGTGTGTGGGATTTCAAGGGAAGGGGCTGTTTGGTTGAATGACCTCCTAACTATGTAGCTCTGGGGTGCTGAAGTTTGACTGTAATCACCACTCATTGCTGTCCCTCCCATCTGTATTTCTAGGAACAGAAATCTGATATCATTAACCTCTCTGCTGAGTTGCTTGCCATCTGTTTTTTTAAATAAAATTCCAATGTCGACATAAAGAATTTTCTTGTCTTTTTACCCTTTTAGTTTTCTGCTTTAACGATAGAAGATTATTTTGCTGTCTGGGAACCATCAAAATTCACAGAACAATGGACTGTGAAAGCCAGAGTTCAATAAATGATTTCAGGCATCATCTCAAGAAAACTGATTTACAACTGTATATTAAGAAACTTCTATAGGCTTCAATGTGAATGGTTTTGTTAATTCATAAACATTATTCACTAGAAGAAATCCAACAAAACCACTGAAACTCTGAGTTTAATCTTCGGCACATCATCTTTTATTGACTTGTCTGTTCTCTTCCTTCCAATAACATGTCCAGTATACTGTACTTCTATGTGTCTGGAAGTGCCCAAGACAGACCTGAATTCTGTGACCTTCTTCCCTCTGAGTACACTGCCCTATATTTCCAAAGTTTTGAAATGTGAGTTTAAGACAAAATACTCATTCTTCTGTAGAAACTTTGGGCAAGACACTGTGGGGTAAATTAAAAAAAAAAAAGTTTTTCTTTTAGATACCTTAGTATTTGCTAAAAATACTTCTCAGTTTAGGTCTATTTAAGACCTGTGTGACTGAGGCTACCAATCTTAATTTGACCTAAATTCAGTCTTAAATAGGCACCAATCCCAGAGCATTGGGTCTGCAATTCATTGGCGTAGATCGGGGATCTAAAGCTAATTGTCTAGTGCTGAGTTCCTAAGTTTTTTCCCTGCCTACTGCTGTACCATGTGGAAGCCAATTCCAGACGTCCAAAATACGGATGGCCTGAATTTGTACCCGATTCTGCACCTGCGGGAGCCAAACGCTCCCATGGGTGCAGAATAGGGCACTTAGATGGGCTGGACATGCCACAGTTCCACAGGGCTGGACATCTATCAACTTCCCCGACTAGCTCTCCCTATGCTCCTGCTGGAGCCTCAGTGCCACGGCATCTCGACGCCATGGCACTGGGACACCAAGCAGGAGCGTAGACAGGTTCATTGTATCTGAAAGTGTTTATTCCCCACCCCCCGACCCCTGGTGGGGTCGGCCAGGGCCGGGATCAGGCAGAGGGGCCTCACCTGACATGGCTCCCTACTTTGGGGGGGGGGTCCTTCCTGGTCGGATTGCCGCCATCTATGGGACTTATTCCAAAGTCCCGTGTCTATTTGCGGACAGCTGGACATACAGGGCCGTGACCGGAATAGGCCCTATACTTCCGGGTTGTGCGGCCCGCCCCCACTCTGCCCACTCTCCGCCCTGTCGCTGCCCCTCCCACCCACGTCCAGAGCTCCTCACACAAAGGCCTTGTATGTGCAGGGAGCTTTAGGGGTAGAATAGGCTCACAGCCAATAGCAAGGGTTGTACTTCCAAACCAGACGTACATCTCCACTATTCACTGTTCAGAATGACCCACCTAGTGTATAAGCCTCTAGTATTAGTTGCCTGGTCAGAAGAAGCTCCTTGAATATTGTGTGCTGTTCTGGTTGCTGCATCTAAAAAAAGATGGCAGAATTGGACAAGGTAGAGAGAAGAGCGACTAAAATGATAAAGGGGATGGAAGGATACCCTTGAGGAAAGGCTTAAAAGTTTAGGGTTCTTCAGATTGGAGATGAGAAAGCTGAGGGGAGATATGATAGAGGTCTATAAAATAATCAATGGTGTAACATGAGTAAACGTGAATTGGTTGTTACTCTTTCCAAAAGTACAAAGACCAGGGGACATGCAATGATGCTACAAAGTAGTACATTTAAGACTAATGGGAGAAAATATCTTCACTTAACGCATAACTAAGCTCTGGAATTTGTTGCTTGAGGAAGTAGTAAAAGCTGTTAGTGTAGCTGGGTTTACAAACAGTTTGGACATTTTTTCCTTAACATGGAAAAGCCTGCCTCAGGATTTAAGAAGTGCACAAAATGTGGCGGTACCATTTCCGTCACCGACACCCATGACTGGTGTCTAAAATGTTTAGGTCCTGACCATTCCATCACAGATTGTATGTCCTGTTCTATGATGTCTAAAAGAGGTCGGCAGAACCGAGCTGCCAAGCTCAGTACCCTGTTTCCCTCTGATGCGGCTTTGGTGGCATCGACGTCTTCCAGGGCTTCTTCTTCCTCACATGGATCTCAGGTAACTAAACATAAATCCAGCCGGTCCTCGAAGGGTAGATCTCCTTCTAAGCATCGAGATGCCTCTGGCGTTGCCCTCGAGGATTCTGCACCAGCAAAATTACCCCGGCGGGAGGCTTCGGCCTCTAAAGCATCATCATCGGGGTTCCAGGATGATCTCGATGGCGTGGCCTCGACATATCTCCTGGTGCCATACTCTGGGGTACCGGTGGCTTCCACCGGTACCGACTTCCAAGCATTGGCGGCGTCGACAGATCATAGGATTCTGTCCATAGAACGCAGTCT
Source organism: Ichthyophis bannanicus (assembly GCA_033557465.1). Classification (NCBI taxonomy): domain Eukaryota; kingdom Metazoa; phylum Chordata; class Amphibia; order Gymnophiona; family Ichthyophiidae; genus Ichthyophis; species Ichthyophis bannanicus. The sequence goes on from CM066032.1 coordinate 850,307,897, forward strand.
GGCGGCTTTCCTTGTGACATCGACGCCCATGGTACCGCAACAGACTATCCCACCGGTACCGGCTCTAGGATCGCCATCGGTACCGATCCCAGTACCGGTTGCATTGACATCGGCATCAGTGTCCGCTATGCCGGTACTCTGTCCTCTGAAGCTCTCCAGTACCGATACCCCGGTACCGGTTATTCTCGATACCGATCCCGGTCGGTACGGATTTCGGGCTTTGCAAGAGCATCCGGACAGACGATACTTCGATTCCTCTGAGGACTCTGAGGATTCTGAAGAGTCGGTCGATGCAGTGATGCTTCTTCCACAGGAGGAGTCCTCTCCTAAACGAAGGATGTCTCCTCCAGAGGACTTGTCTTTTCAAGACTTCATCAGGGAGGTGGCTCGGGGCCTTTCCATCACGGTGGCCCCTGAGACAGAGCCCAGAGCCAAGGAGTTAGATATTTTACAATATCCTAAAACTCCTAAGGAGGCAACTACCTTGCCTATTCATGAGATTCTGTATGATCTCATGTTGAGGATGTGGGAAGCACCTCTGACCACCTCCCCTCATTCTCGCAGGTTGGCTACCATGTATCGTGTCCCTCCTTGTCCTGGTTTCCATAAAACTCAACTTCCTCACCACTCTATTGTGGTTGAGTCTGCTATGAGAAAGATTAGAAGTGCCAAAAGACATGCCTCTAATCCTCCAGGACATGAATGTAGAACCCTGGATGCTTTTGGAAGAAGTCTTCCAAGCTTCCATGCTTGCTGCGAGAATTAATTCCTATAGTATTTACATGGGAATGTTCTTAAAAGAAGTCACTGATCATTTGCAGACTTTAAGTCCTTTCATTTCTGAAGATAAAAAACAGGACTTTCTCACTTGGCTCAAACATGCCCAAGATATCTCCAAATTCTCCAACCGTGCAGCTTTTGACTCCTTTGAATGCGTAAGCAGAGCCTCAGCTATTGCCATAGGTGCACGTAGAATTGTTTGGCTTCAAGCATCTGATTTGGAGATCTGGGTTCAAGATGAATTGGGAAATATCCCTTGTACAGGTGAAAACCTGTTTGGTAAAGATTGGCAAGCAAAAGCCAATCAGATGGATGCTGAAAATTCTGCCTTGGATAGACTATCCAAATCCACAGCTGCTCCTGCTAAGAAAAGGTTGTTCAAGAAAGCACCTTTTTCTAAAAAGGGAAGATTCTATCCTGCTTATGGTCAGCGGGCATCTTCTGCAGCTCAGTTCCCTACCAAACATCAGCAATCATCCAAACAGAGCAAAGCAAAGGCTGCTAGGCCTCCTCCAGCCCAGCAACCTCAGCCCCCTCAGGGCCTTTAACTTTCCGCTAGAGAACTTAGCCTTCTTGGCTCTGGAAGGACCAGAGCCCTCCACCATTCCTGGAAGGTTATGTCATTTTGCTCCCAGGTGGGGGCAAATTACAGCAGAGCATTGGACACTCTCCATCATAAGAGAGGGGTGAAAACTTCATTTTTCAAGCTTGCCCCCTCTCAAAAGAGTGCAGCAGTTCAATTCTCCAACCTCCCTCCTCAACCTGTTGGGGCAGGAGGTTGCCACCCTTCTCGCCCAGGGGGCAATAGAGGAAGTGCCTCTTCAACAACAGGGCACAGGTTTCTACTCCCCCTATTTCCTTATTCCAAAGAAAACGGGGCTACAGACCCATCTTAGATCTCAGAGAATTGAACAGATTCCTAGTCAAGGAAAAATTCAAAATGATTTCTCTGGGAACTCTGCTGCCATATCTTCAGAGTCAGGATTGGCTTTGTTCTCTAGATCTCAAGGATGCGTACACCCATGTTCTCATCCATCCAACTCACAGAAGGTTCCTTTTTCAAGAGAAGCACTATCAATACAGAGTGCTCCCTTTTGGTCTGGCCTCTGCACCAAGGGTGTTCACGAAATGCATGGCAGTGGTAGCTGCATTTCTGCGCACCCTGGGAATATTCGTCTTCCCTTATCTGGACCACTGGCTCATTCGAGCTCCCACTCAGTCAGAGGCCAAGAGTTCTCTAACCTGCACAATGCGTATCCTTCAGTATTTAGGGCTGGTAATAAACATCCCAAAATACAATTTGACCCCTACTCGGTCCCTGGAGTTTATAGGGGCGTTGCTGGATACCACAAGGGCAAGGGCCTATCTCCCCCAGGCCCGTTGCCTTCGCTTGGTGCAGTTAGCTTCTCAAGCAGAGTTGAAGCCCCACTTAACTGCTCGAGAGATGTTACAGTTGCTAGGCCACATGGCATCCACCGTGCATGTGGTACCATATGCTTGCCTTCACATGAGGGCAGCTCAGTGGACATTATCCACCAAATGGACCCAGGCATTAGACTGCCTGTCAGACAAAATAGCAAACACAAGTCGCCTCATTTTGTCCCTCCAGTGGTGGAAGTCCACTCAAAACCTGTTGCTGGGGTCCCCCTTTCAGCAGTCTCTACCCCAAGCAACTCTCACAACAGATGCTTCTCCAATGGGATGGGGAGCTCATCTGCAAGACCTCTCCACCCAGGGCATCTGGTCCCCACAGGAGAGTTGTCTACATATCAATCTCTTGGAACTCAGAGCAATCTTCCTTGCTCTGTGGGTGTTTCACACCCTGCTCAGCTACAAGACAGTCCTTATCCACACGGACAAACAGGTAGCCATGTTCTATGTGAATAAGCAGGGCGGAACTGGCTCTCTGTTGCTTTGCAACGAAGCTTTGCGACTGTGGGCCCTCGCCAGAGAGCATCAGATTCATCTTCTGGCAGTTTATCTTCCAAGCGTTCAAAACTCTTGGGCAGACAGGCTCAGTCGAGTTCTGCTTCCACACGAGTGGTCCCTACATGTGGACCAGGTGTCCAAGATTTTTCAGATTTGGGGAACCCCGGACATAGACCTCTTTGCAAGTCTGTGGAATGCCAAACTTCCCCGGTTCTGTTCCAGAACTCCGGCTTAGGGAGCTCAGGCAAGGGATGCTTTCCTCCTTCACTGGGGTCAAGACTTCCTCTATGCCTTTCCACCCATTCCCCTAATTCCCAAAACCCTGTTCAAGCTTCAGAAAGACAGAGGCCACATGATTGTCATAGCTCCACATTGGCCACGGCAAGTGTGGTACCCTCTGCTTCTACATCTCTCTCAAGCTCCCTCCCTGGAGTTAGGGTCTGCTCCAGATCTCCTATCTCAAGATGGCGGAAAGTTATGGCATCCCAATCCCCAGTCTCTGCATCTCAGGGCTTGGTTGCTGAAGGCCTAGATCTCCAGGATCTTCATCTTTCTCAACAGGTGAAAGAAGTTCTTTATGCTTCCAGAAAACCTTCCACTAGACGTTCTTATGCTTTCAAGTGGAAGAGGTTTACTATCTGGTGTTCTGGGAAGGGTCTTAACCCCCTTTCCATACCTCTGGAATCTTTGCTGGAGTATCTCCTCCATCTGTCTAATGCAGGCCTTAAGACAAATTCAGTAAGGGTCCATTTGAGTGCTGTTGCAGCTTCCCTTAAGCCTCTAAATGGACAACCTATTTCCTCTCATCCTCTTGTAGCAAGGTTCATGAGAGGCCTCCTTTTAACAAAGCCTCCCATTAGACCACCTCCGGTGGCATGGGACTTATACTTGGTTCTTGGTCAGCTTATGAAGCCGCCTTTTGAACCTTTGGCTACCACCTCCTTGAAATACCTTTCTTGGAAGGTCATCTTTCTCATTGCAATCACATCAGCACGTCGTATTAGTGAATTGCAAGCACTTGTAGCTAATCCACCTTATACAAGGTTCCATCATGACAAGGTAGTCCTTAGGACTCATCCACACTTTATGCCTAAGGTGGTCTCGCCTTTTCACCTCAACCAGGAGGTCTACCTACCTTTCTTTTTTCCAGGACTTCATGCATCAAGTTCAGAGAGGAATCTTCATACCCTGGACTGTAAAAGAGCTCTGGCTTTTACTTACAGAGGACACAGCAGCTTAGAAAGTCCTCTCAGCTCTTTGTTGCCTTTGATCCTTCTCATTTGGGACTACCAGTCTCCAAGAGAACACTATCTAACTGGATTGCCCAGTGCATTTCTTTCGCCTATCAGAGTAAGAACCTTTCTCTGGAGGGCCATGTCACAGCTCACAATGTGAGAGCCATGGCAGCCTCAATGGCTCATCTGAACTCTGTGTCTATTGACTCTGTGTCTACTGTAAGTGGAGTGGAGGAGTGGCCTAGTGGTTGGGGCAAGGTACTTCAGGCTGGAAGGTTGGGAGTTCAAATCCCACTAGAGGACAGCAACCTTGGGCCGGAAGGACTGGGGTTTCTAGTCCCACAGGTGCTCCTTGTGGTCTTGGGCAAGCCTCTTAACCCTCCATAGCCCATGTTCCCTGTTAAAATAGTTATCTCCAAGTTATAATGCCCTGTTCAATGTAATTTCAGTTTGTTCAATGTAAACCACACTGATGCAGAATAGCACGGTATATAAGAGAATGTAAATAAATAAATACAAAGACCAGGGGACATGCAATGATGCTACAAAGTAGTACATTTAAGACTAATGGGAGAAAATATCTTCACTTAACGCATAACTAAGCTCTGGAATTTGTTGCTTGAGGAAGTAGTAAAAGCTGTTAGTGTAGCTGGGTTTACAAACAGTTTGGACAAGTTCCTGGAGAAACGTCCATAAACCATTGCTAAAGAGGAGCAGGAAAATCCACTTCTTACCCCTGGGACAAGCAGCATAGAATCCATCTACCTTTTGGGATCCTGCCAGGTACTTGCTACCTGGATTGGCCACTGTTTGAAATGGGATACTGGGCTTGATGGACCTTTGGTCTGTCTCAATATGGCAAATCTTATGTTCTTAAATTCAGGTGTTCAGCACAAGTCAGTTTTCAAAGGGGCTGATTTAACCCGTTTTGGACAGCTCGCATATTCTTTCTCTATTCTGGATGATTTATTAGATTTGTTACACTCAAACAACTATGAAACACCAGCAATAATAAAAAATATTAAAACTTTGCATAAAATAGAAGTTTCACATAGTGTATGTTTTTCATACACTGGTCCAATATAGTATATTGTCTGTCTTCAGAAAAGATAGGATTCAGTTCCAATATTCATTGACATAAACATACTGTATGATACTATTGAAACTGCAGTTTTCATTTAAAACACTTTATTATGATATAATATAGTTTGTCAACAGTCTATTCTGATGGCGGAATATGATACATGTGAAAACACTTCTGATGCAGTGCGTCGATATGGCACCATTGAAACACCTAGAACAGAATGCTTGACAGCAATTAGTTTCGACAACATATTAGCCCAGCGTATGAAAAACATACAAGGCCGATATACGCACCAATAACTCTGACACTAAGTAACTTACAGTTATCTAAACCTATTTTCTAAAGTCTACATATATTTTTATTTGCAAAATAGCAGCTATTACAGCATTATAAGCTACTTACTATTTTTTGTGATCTTTTTATGTTGAGCCGCCAATACCGTCAAAATCAGCAAACTTCGAATACCTATTAAACTAACTAGATCTCAGATAAAAAATCTGTATATAACGCTTTTTGACATAACGATAACAGCTAAACATAGTTCCATTGAATTTATAACCATTAATTAGTAAACAGTTGAGTAGTAAGTATGGAAACCTTATGTATGTAAAACCTACGCTGGTCCAAAATGGGTTAAGAGCCTAAATCCCTTCAAAAATGTACCCCTATCTGTCCTGTAAGTGGCATAACTAGGACAACTTTTTGGCAGGGTATGAGGCTCACATGAGTCGTCACTAGGGAGGTGGAAATGAACTTTCCTTCACATGCAGGCACTCTTTTTTTTTTTTCTCTCTTTTTTCCACTTTCCCCCTCACTAATCTGACTCTAGCAATCTCTCTCTCAGCCCCCAATCTGGCAACGGTACTCACTCTCACTGAATGCCATGCCTTTCCATCAGTCTTTTAAAACTCTTGTCCTTTTCCTCTGGCAATCTCTCCTTCACCAGTACTGAAAGAAAGAGAGAGACTGCCAGTACAGGATGAGAGTTAAGACATTTTCAGTCTCCTCTCGTTGCCCTCAACAGCTGAGCCACAGAGAATAGCCCTCTCGCTACTCATCCTGTTCTCAGCAACCAAACAACAGTCTGTCAATGCTTCTCCGCCCCATCAGTCTCTTTTGTTAATCTCCACCCTATTCATAGCAGTCATTTTAACTTTCAACCCCCCCATCAGTCTTTCTCACCAGTCTTGAATCTAGCCATGACTTGCTGTCTGTCTCTTAAATTCAACTCCGTTCCCATTCCCTTCAATTAAGCAACAGTCTCTCTAGTCTTTTCATTTTAAAACGGATGAGCCTGACGTTTTAGGCTATAGGGCCACCAAAACTGCCTCCACCATCCAACCTGCACCTCTTCCACTTTCTTTTCAGCCAGAATGGCACATTGGCTTTGCCATTTGGATAATAGGATGTGTTTATTGTCACTTTCACCCTATCTCCAGCTCTTTAATGTTGACGTGTATGACACGAACTCCTGGCTCCATTGGCTTGTGCTACTGCAAGTTGCCAGATGCCATCATTGCGTGAGCCTGTCTCCAAATGGGTCTGCTATGTCCATCTCAGGTTCACGCATGACTGTGCCTTCAATAGATGTTCCTCAGGGACCTAGCTGAAAATAAAGAAAATCAACTATCTTTCCTGGTCAACATACAGTTGTGGTCAACATTATTGGCACCCTTGCATTTTAGGTATGTTGAATATAATATCTTGAAAAATAATTGAAAATATACCAATTGTATGTCATCATAATATTTTAATAGTATGTTCAAAGGTATACAACAACAACAACAAAAAAGATGTCTGTGCAACTTAGATGTAGCAATTTCTGAGAAAAAACAACAGAATATGACCTGGACAAGATTAATGACACACTTCACTAATATTTGGTTGCACAACCCTTGGCAGTGATGACAGCTTCAAAACATTTCTTGTAGCCATCTATAGGTTTTGTACATCTGTCTGTTGGTAGTTTCTCCCATCTTCAACTGCAGTTTGTTCCAGCTCATGAATGTTTCCAGGATTCCTTTTACCAATGTCAGATTTCAGCTCTTTCCAAAGGTCCTCGATTGGATTGAGATCAGGACTCATTGCTGTCCAGTTTAAAACATTTCATTTCTTCCTTTTCTACCATTTTTTTGTACTTTTGGATGTATGTTTTGGGTCATTGGCCTGCTGGAGGACCCATGACCTTTGATCCATACCTAGCTTTCTGACACTAGGTAGCACATTTCACTCCAAAATACCTTGGTAGTCCACTGACTTCATGATTTCTTTAATATGTTCCAGGCCTCCAGCTCCTGAGGCAGCAAAACAGCCCCACAACATTATGGCATCTCCTCCATATTGAACTGTAGGAAGGGCATGTTTTTCCTTCTAAGCTTCATTTCCTTGCCTGTAAATACGAGGTGTGACCAAAAAGAAATGAGACCGTCCCATAAAGGTTTTATTACAAAATCTACAGAGAAATTATGCATTGTCCTCTTCAAAGTTATCTCCCCCAGAGTTAATGCACTTCTGCATTCGCTTCTGCCACGTATGGAAGCACTCGGTAAAGTCCTCCTCCTTGAGGTCCCTCAGCTCCCTCGTCACAGTGGCCTTGATCTCTTCTACAGATGCAAAATGAGTTCTTTTGAGCACAGTCTTCAGTCTGGGAAGAGCCAGAAGTCACATGGTGCGATATCTGGGGAATAAGGAGGGTAGTCGACAGATGTGATCTGTTTGTTGGCCAAGAATTGTCTCACACTGAGCGTGGTGTATGCGGGTGCATTGTCATGGTGCAGCAGCCACGACTTGTCTCTCAACAGAACCTGCCTGCTGCGCCGAACCCGGTCATGGAGGCAATTGAGGACCTGCTGGTAGAAGTGCTGGTTGACTGTCTGACCCTCAGGTACAAACTCATGGACCACTCCCTTCTGGTCAAAGAATGTGATCAGCATGGCTTTGATCTTTGATTTGGACATGCGCGCCTTCTTGGGTCTGGATGGCAGTCGAGTCTTCCACTGCAGGCTCTGTCTCTTGCTTTCAGGGTCGTACTGGAAGACCCAAGTCTCGCCTCCTGTGATGACTCAGCCAATGAACTCTGGATCTTCTCCAATCTTCTCTAGCAAGTCTCAACAAACATTGACCCGGTGCTCCTTCTGGTCGTCCAATAAAAGCCTGGGCACCATCTTGGCACACACCTTCTGCATCCCCAGCTCCTGCACCAAGATGGTCCGCACTGACTCCCTGTTCAGGCTGAACTCCTCAGCTATCATCAATCTGTGTTCACTCTGCACCAACTGGTTCACTGTCAATGTTCTCAGCCGTCTTTGTCGTGGAAGGCCATCCTGACTTGGGGTCATCCTCCACCTCCTCGTGGCCAGTCTTGAAGCGTTTGTGCCACTCGAAGACTCACGGCCTTGACATTGCATCTTCTCCATAAGCCTTTTGGAGAAGTTGGAGACACTCAGTTGGGCCCTTCTCCAACTTAACCAGAAATTTCAAGTTGCTTCTTTGCTCTATATTTCTGCCACCTCTAGTTGCGTGACAAAGCAATGGAGCAGTGTGCTACAAGAAAACCTGAAAAAGAAAAACAGAGTGAGAGAGATGAAAAATATTATAGCAGAATAGAGGCGAGATGTTGCAGAACACAGTGACATAAGCAGTTAGCCAATTGGCATTGAGTCATGGGCGTAGCTGCCACAGTCTCGTTTCTTTTTTGTCATACCTTGTATATTGCTTGTCTGCATTGCCAAAGAGCTCAAGTTTGGTTTCATTTGTCCACAGAACATTTTCTCAGAAGGAATGTAGTTTCTCAAGGTGGGTTTGGGCAAAGATCAGACATGCCTTTTTATGTCTATCTTTGAACAGTGGGGTCCTCCTTGGCTTTCGCCCATGAAGTCCTTCTTTGTTTAGTGCACGGCGTATGGTGTGGGTTGAAACCACCACTTCAGATTGCTCCAGGTCAGCCTTAAGCTCTTTGGATGCTGTACATGGTGTTTTCCAACAGTTCACACTAACCTTTGAAGACTTCTTGGATTAATTTTCCTCTTCCCACCATATCCTGGGAGGTTGTTGACAGTTCCATGAGCAGAAAACTTCTTAATACCATTGTGAACTGTAGACACAGGAATCCCAAGGATTTGGAAATGGCGTTGTACCCCTTTGAAGTTCGATGTTTGGTGATAATGGCTCTTTTGATGGTCTCAGGCAGCGCTCTTGTCTTTACCATTGTGAAAATGGAACAGGGAGTGAACATTAGAGATATCATTCATTGGTTGATTCAAGACATGTGAGTATTTACAATTGATCATAGGTGCGGCAAATTTTAGTGCAGTGGGAATGTGTTTTTTTCTGTTCAAACTGATTTGAATTGTTTATACAGTAAGGATGCCAATAATCATGTTTTGGCAATGTTCCAGTTTTTATACTATTTCCTACTATTGCCTTTTTTAATTGGTCTTGTTTTCTTTGATTCTTTTATGTGTTAAATATGTGTGCATATATAGTCCAAAGCCATTTCACTGGCCACTTTTTTTTAGGAGATATTGGACATTAAGGAGTAGAATTGTAAGAGTGCCAATAATGTTGGCCACAACTGTATTAAATCATGTTTTTTAACATTAGCTATTTATATTTACTTTGCAATATTCATGAGAGCATAAGGACACACTTTTGTTTAATCATGAAAAGCATGCAAGATGTTGATATTAATACAGACGTCTTACACAACATAAGCACACCATGCACTCGATACATCCAAGGTGCTTGCTCTCCACATAGTAGACATCCGCCCTCACTTCTAAATGTAAATAGTCATTGAATGTTAGTAAGTGCAACCAGTTGCACTGTATATAGTTCATTAATGTTTTGATGTACACAGTTAATTCTGTTATGATGTGATTGTTTAAAGTTGTGTTTCTTGTAAACCACTTCGGTTGACTGTTAAGGCGGTATAGAAAACTTTTAAATAAATAAATAAATGTTTTATTTACTGACATGTTTTCCATTGATAAACTGAAGAACTTTGACCAGATCTACTGAGATGAATGTTGCTAGCTCTCCTCTAGTTTGTGTTGAGAAGAGCTAGCTTTACCAGGACCACTTTAGCAGAAGAAGCTCTTTTAACACTGTGCCAGAATTCAAAATAATTCCACTGTCTCAAAAGTAAACTCTCATGCCCTTACAGAAGAAAAGCATATGATGACAACATGTAGTTAATAAGCGTATGTAGTAGTTGTGACCATTGAAACTTTAGAATGACTAGCAACATGGTTTGGTGTAGTATAGAAGTTAATTGCATCAAAGCTATGCAGGTTTTTATTTGGTGACATTTGTTTGGAGATGAACTTTGCATATGCGAACCAGTTAGTAAGACAACAAGGGAAAGTAAACAAAATTAAATTTTTTGGGCTCCATGCCCCTAGTCAGTGTAACTCAACCTCAAAGATTCACTAATGCCACCGAGAGGGCTAATTACTAAGCTGCAGTAAAATTTCTCATTCAGGAGCCACCAAACTGCCATAACTTAGTACCGCAGATTAGCAACTCTCGTGGTAAAGGAATAATGCAGTTTGTGTTGAACGGCAAAAATAATGCCAGCTTAAACATGACGTTAGCTTTCCCTCCTAGGACCATCAGGCGGCTAAGATGTGACTCAATGCTCCAGGCTGCATTATTCACGACCTGCTTTTCCTTGGCAGAAAAAATAATGCCCTCGGTATAGTGCAGCTTGTGCAATTCATTGCAAACTGCGTTATTCCTTTACCGCGGGAATCACTAATCTGCGGTACTAAGTTTCCACAGGAAGTGACTCCCACAGTAAATTAAGCTGCGTTAAAATGAGAAATTTTATTGCACCTTAATAACTGGCCCCCTCAGTGGCTTAGTGAATCTCTAAGGTTGAGTAACAGTGACTAGGGGTGTGGAAGCCAAGTATTTCATTTTGTTTACTTTCCCTTGTTGTTTACATGACTTTTTTGTTTCATTTAGGGTTTTTTAACATTTTTTATTTTCATTCTGAAAGGCAGTGTCAACAATAGTGCACCCAGTGCTCCCAGCAAGGAAAAATGCTGCCAGCTTTCCAAGAATAAGGCGGCTTGCAGTCATCACTGAAGCTACGTTATTCTATGAGCAGGCTTTCTCATCTCCTAGTACTGTACTATTGGAGCTGTTCAGTTTTTTGAAACAAACAATACCTAGTTTGTCGTATTATGGTATGACAGGGCAGTGAATGTTTTAAACAAACTGTTTGTTTTCTTCCCGCAAGAGACAAGATTTCCATTAGTGGGTATAAAACATCTCTCTTGTAACTTGGGCCATTGTTGTCACATCACAAAAACACTTTCTACAATAATGGTGATCATCAGAATCAAAAAATATTTGTTTGCTTAGATTAATAATGCCCTTTAGATGCAAATACTCGTAAGTTGAACTGTGAACTGGTTAGATAAGAGGCATATGATGTCCTGCAGAGCTGTCAAGATATCCAGTTCAAGAAAGATTTGAAGGGGATCCTTGTCCTATTCCTTGACATGGAAAGAGAGGGTAATCTCCTCTTCCTCACTTCCTCTAACCTGCTGCTTTTCCCACTCCAGTGACTCTAATGGGCATGTTTACCAAACCGCATTACGCTTTTGCAACTAACGTGGCATGTTAGTGCAAATAATGCCACGTTCGCCGCAAAAGCCATGCAGTATCTGCTGGGGGTGTGCATAGCATTCCCCCAGCAGATATTGCACCAAAAATGCAGACAGCATGGCTGGACAGCAGCCTGGATGCAGCTAATGCCATGCACTGAGGTGCCATTAGTTGTACCCATGCTGTCTGCATATCTGATGGCTATCACGCGCCGTCGATGTGCATGGTAACCACGTGGTGCAGACACGCCCACTCTCTGCCCTTGCCCTGCCCTCGTGCAAAGCTAACATGCATTTTACAGATAGCACAGAAAATCACTGCTATCTATATTTGCTCCTGTTAGCTGTTAACATGGCACGCTGGGCAAGTGCTATCTGCTGTGTTAACAGCTAACATGGTTTAGTAAACAGACAGATAAGTGAATATTATCATATTGCTATACAGATCTCTCCCAGTGGAGATGGACTAGGGTATTGGATTCCATTTCCAACATCTTTCTAGTACACATTATTTTTGGTAAGGCGCCGATAGCCTTTCAGCTAGTTTCCTGCACGCCATGATCACCCTTGAGAGGAGCAAAATTCATTTATTCCCATTGCAACAGGACATGGCATTCTCTTCAGGAAAAAAGAAGAAATAACAAAAGTTAAAATGAGTGCTAGTGTAATACTAGACTTGTTACAGTGTTTTTCTTTTCAGGGCCGGCCCTACCAATAAGTGACTGTGTTTTTTGCACATGGCCCTGCTTTTCAGGCCATCCTGACTTATGCAAATAAGGGCCTACAATGAGCCTTTGCTCCTGGTCGCACATTCCTTTGCATCTCCCACCGAACACCCCTGCTCCTCCTACACTTTGTTCAGTGGTCTTCCTTTGAAAGGGATTTCAGCTGTAGATCTAATACAAGCCATAATCTGCAAAACCTTGTGGCTGAATTACCTTTATTGCAACCATACTTCTGTAAAAAACTGTATTTATAGTTATTCTTTCACTGAAGACCTTAATGGAATCAAAATGCAAGGGAACAGTCAAGACTGGAAATGAAGGGAGCATCAGGAGTGGGAGGGCAGGGGAGAAGGTATCCCTCCCTCAACTCCAGTCCTGCTTCTCCTAATATCTCAGTCCCCTTCCCCTCTCTATCCCTGGTACCTTCTGGAAAACATACCCACCCCTGATGCCATTTCCTCTCTCACACACACACACACCTACTCAGCCACACATGGACTGAGTTGATATCCACTCACCTGTCCTCTGTAACCTTCCTTTTCATTGACCTCCTTTTTTGCCTCGCTAACTGATCCCCTCTGACTGTGTCCCTCTCATCCAAGTCACCCAAATGAATCCTTAGTACCTCCCTTAGCATATCTGCTCTCATACGTTTCCCTCTAATACTACTGGTTCCACGGCACAATAAATTGCAGCCCCATACTGACCCCCTGAAGTTCGATACAGCCAAAACCACAACCCTCATTGTCGCTGCCTCGGTCATGACACCAAGCTCCCTACTGCCTCTGCTGGTGCCAATGCTGCTGTAGCAAGTGGGGCCTGCCTGTGCAGTGATGTGGCTCATCTCAGGATCACTCACCCTCCCTGCCTCTGATGTACCCCTCTTTGGTTCTATGATACTGCAGTCTGAGACTATGTGTGTGCCTTGAGGTCTGACTCTGCATGTTACACCTCACTGCATGGTCTCCTCTGCAGTTTTAGAGCATCCTATGAACACTCACACCCACAGAACAAGAAGCCACACAAAGAGCGAGGTGAGCTAAATGACGGCCAAACACCACTGTAATCAAACAATAAAATCGACTCTTTTAATTACAATGATGTTTGGTCCCCATTTAGTTCACCTCAGTCTTTGTGTGACTCCTCTCCAGTTTATCCTCTCTTTCTTCTATCCTTTCTTCTATTTGTCTCTGTTATTATTGCCAGAGTACCATATGAAGGTTTATGTTAGTGAAGGAAGGCGGTCTGTCAGGTGTAGGCTTTTGTATGCAATACAAACTACCCTCAGTGCCACCCTACAGACAGTGTTATTTCTATTCTGAATATATTTGTCACTCTGCAACTTCAGAACAGCAAACTACCTCCTTTGATAAGAGTAATCACAGTAATCACAGGGTGTGTTTTTAGTATGGGGACACCAATGAATCTTCTGCCTTGCACACGCAGGGCACACACCCTGCTCTCCAGTGTTACCTAGTCTGCCTTCATGCCGAATGTATTTATGCAGAGAACGATGAGTTTTAAGGGTCTCCAGAGCGTACGTAGGAAACAGTCAGTGCTGGTCAGAGAAGAACTATGATCTGGAAACTGTTTTCCTTTAACAGATGATCGTCTTCCGAATTTATCTTGTAACGCAGCTGGCAAAAAAATATGAACGTTTCAGTGTTTAGCTTGCAGGACTATAATAAGAGCAGCACATTTTGCATTAAATTGGATCATTGTTTAATTACTTCTTAAAGTTCTGGTTAGAGGATTTTAATAAAACCAAGTGTGCTGGGATGGTTTCAATGAGTTTCTGGTACACATCCCTTTAGGCTACGTGAAAATTGGATTCACTGGCACTATTTATTTTTGGCTCTGCAGTTTTCTCGTCTTCCTTTGGGCTTCCAGCTCAATAGAAACAAGTCTCTACTTGGCCCCCAGCCCGTGAGCCTTTATATTGTGCGTGTGGGGGTAGGGAGAGACTTCCACTTATTTTATATCCCCTGCCCAATTCGGCCCGCCATTGCGGTGACCTTCTACAGCCAGGGGCAGCAGGCACATTAAAACAAGGAACGAGACGATTAATTATGTTCAGTGAGCATGACAAATTAAAAACACACACCACATGAATTTGATTTCACTGACATGTTTTTGATTACCTCATTGAAAACTAAGCAGAGGCTTGTTTGGTGTGCAAGTTAGGAAGCTGGTGGTGACAGGTTCACTATGGATCGACCACTCGGAATTGCTTCCTTGGGGTCATAGATAACTATTGATCTGACCTTAGTTTTTCTGTGCCATGTCTACATGGCATGCCTAATATTGTACAGTTCTTTATATCCAAAGTTCCAATTATCCATTAAACAAAGTTACAGTTCAGGGCTGTAGTTGTTATCTGGAAAAACGTCTGTTCTCTGGAATTCGGCACCTGCTTTGTTTCTTGTCTCTAACCTCTTCATGGCTAACTGGCTTCAGCTACGTTTGTCTGTCTACTTTTGCCAGGTCCCCACTTTCCACTACTTCTTAAATCTTCTCCTTTGGCGCCTCTCACTCCCATACTGTATGATTCAAAGTCTCTGCTTAGCTGCTTCGACCACACGGTGCTCTATTCTTAAGGAGCTGTTGCACATTTAAAACAGCTCGAGGAAGAGGTGCTCAAAGAACAGGTTTGAGAAACAGTAGGGGAGGCGGAAGGGAAAGGGGTTTTGATTATTTATGATTTGTTTTATCTTATTGGATGGGCGTGCCTTTCCAAACACATTCAAGGTGAGGCACAACAATGTAGTGTTGGGATGTGAGAAGAATTCGCATACTCCAGAAAAAAATGATTAGAATGATCTCTTTTCTGACCACTGTGGAGGAGTGCACTCCCGTTTTCACTGAAAGGGACCTTGGCTTGCAGTTTAATGTGGCGAAGCATCTACTTCCTGAAGTCAAAAGATTCTTGGCTGTCAGAAGTTTCTGCTTGATGATTTAGGGGGTGCTAAGGATAAACAGGAGGGTGTTGGAAGGGGGGAGGACAAAGCAGCTTAATGGACTGGCGTGCAAGTGTAACGATAACTGCGGGTGACTGCCGTTGAAAAATAGGTGGGGAAAAGCCCAGGGCCAGGTGCTTCTCTGCTTTTGCAGCGTGGACATATTTGTAGATGAGAGTTCAGTTCTAGCTGGAAAAAAGGCCCATATTTAATTCTTTGTGTATAATATTACACTAACTAAAATATCGTAACAACATACCTTTTGAACTATTATCACTCTTTTCAATATTGCTTTCAACTTCTACTGTGTTCTTACCTCTAATCACCACAAACGGCTCTTGATTGTGAAGTCAGTGACTCCACACGTGTCTGATATCTATATACAACCCCTCAAGTCATGCATGACCTTGACACACATTTTTTTGATCAGAATCAGCAAGACATAGCACAGCTGAGCTAGAGGAGACCTCTGCAGCCTACTACTGCACTATCAAATTCAGTGTACTAGAGCATGTTAACATGGACGATTAACATGTGCAGATGATCTCACACGTTACATGCCATGCAAATCATTTTGGCATTAACTATCTTGTGTTGAAGATAGCACATGAATGCCAATGTTAATGTATTTAAAAAAAGCCCTTAGCTAAACCTCCCTGTATTAATGTTTGTACTCATTAAAGCACCTTATTTAACCATGCCTTCACTGGCAGTGATCTGATTTGCATAATGATTCATCTCATTACTTACATTGCCTTGATTTTCACATTGGTGCTTGTGAAAGCTAATTAATGCACATAAAAGGTGCATCGGCTCCTTGGTCTTTACCGCAGAGTTGACCTTAAACTACCTGCGCTTTGTTTTCTTAATAGTCTATTGTTACAGCCACAGGTGTTCCAAGATCTGCTTATACAGGTCTGACAACATTTTCCTTTACTTCTATTAAATGTTTGTTAAAATAGTACTGTAAACATGGCAGTGGGAACCATTTGTACAGTAAGCGATTTCCTGGTCTTGCACAACTGAGTTAATGTGTGGGAAAGTTTTAATGTTCTTTTTATTTTCTCTTTTCTAGTACATTATGTTATATAAAACTGACACCATTGTAGAGTGCGGCAGGCAGGTAATATGTTCTGGAACGTTAAAGCAACAGTGCCTCCATTATGTGTGCATTCTTTGTGTAACTGGGGAAGAATTCCAGCCGGACGGACAGCAGAGCAGCGTACATGCACTGTTTTGCTCACAAAGAATGTGTATCTGCTTATGTGCAAGCTGTTGTGCCCCAATGTGCTTCAGAAATCAGGATCGCGGCTGCATTTATGAAATTGTGTCGACAATGTCACTGCTTTCCTACTTCCTGAGTATGCTTGTGGGTAGGTGTATGAATAGAGCCCAAATCTCTGACCCTGGGCATAGGCATAACTGTATAGTAAGGAATCACGGAGAGATACTGGACAGGATTAAAACTTCGAAGTTAACCATTTCCAGGAGGGAGATTTTATGCTGGTCCCGGATTGCTGACTAGGGTTGCCAACTGGCTCCAGATGCGCCCGACAGGCTTGATCCATTCCTGGGTTTACCCCATTGCATGCTGGGAAACGTAGTCTTGTGTTTCTTATAGAGTCCAATGGAGAAATCAGAACTACATGTCCCTGCATGCAATGGGGTAACCCCAGGACTGGATCAAGCCTGTCGGGCGCATCTGGAGCCAGTTGGCAACCCTATTGCTGACAGTCCTATCATGATACATTATGGGACCGAGTGCACTGATTACAATGAAAAGAAGACTCTGCTTGACATGTACGTTTAAAATCAAAAATGCAGTGAGTGCTGTTGAGTCAATGCTGACCCAGTAGCCCCTGGCTTTTCTTGACAAGGTGTGGCTGGAAGTAGATTGCTAGGCCTTCTTCTGAGGCGATGGAGGGTAAAGTGACTTGATCACAAGTAGTGCCAGTGGGAATGAAATGCTGGTCTCTTGGTCACCAAGCCACTGCTCTAACCATTAGACGACTACTCCACTCCAAATTTAAAATCAAGACTGGACAAAAAGTCTCCCCAAAACAGGGGAACCTAGCAGCTCTGCAAGATTACTGGGACAAGTCTTACCAGGACCGTATACTCTTCAAAGAGGTGTACACTGTTCCAAAGTTGTTTCCAATAGAAAATTCAGTTGTCTGTGAAACCAAAGAAAATCATTCAGGTCCTGTGTTTTAGTTCTGATTTACCTTGAATTCCTGAGAGGTCACTAGTGTCTGAAATATCTAAAAGCTGCTCTGCTTTCACTCATCTGGCCCATGAAGGCTCTACAGTGAGTACTGCAGTCTGTCAGGATGCATTAGCAACTGCGAAGTGGACTCAGGAAAAAAATGGTCCTGGCCTTACTAAAAGATGTACATCTTTTAATCCGGAGTTTGAAAAGTTTAAAGTGCAAGGCTACCTTTTAGTGTGAGGGTCTGACTGGTAGCTACTGCTTTAACAATGGGCTTAGCTGGATTTTGCTGCTTTGACATTATTAGCCACACGAGTGAGCACATAGTAAATGCCCCTCTGACGTTGAACTGTTTCGCAATCCATGATTCTGCTAAATTCGGCCCTATTTACTAAGAGGCGTTACAATTCATGAATGTGTTATAAATGTTATTACACTTAAACAATGCAAGCCTCATTATTCTGTATGGAGCCTATTTGCTAATTAATAATCAGGGCTGACCCAACCATTAAGCACACTAAGCGGTAACCTAGGGTAGCAGCTTGTGAGTGACAGCAAAGAGCAGCAGGGGTCAAAGCAAAACAATAGATTCTGACGGTCAGACAAACTCCGGGCCATCAGCAGGGAAGGTGGGCACACACATTCATACGAAACAAAGACTAATAATTGAAAGTGTGATGTCCAGTAATGCATTTTAACATGATTATGGTGGGAGGGTTGGTACTGCAATGATCTCAGAGTGTGTGTGTGTGTGTGTGTAGGGTTGAAGGTTTATCTAAGGCACCCAATAGCCTTGCAGCAGCCGGGCTAATAACTATGAAAGTGATTTCATAATAGGTCACCTAAATTGGGAGGCCAAGTAGATACCTATTGTGGTGCTATTTCTAAAAGACACATAGGTGCCTCTGTGTCTTTATAAAATATCCTCACAAAACCTGCTGGAATCATGGCTAAAATGTGGCTGCATACATTTTCACCAGCTCAGGAGCAGTGTAAATATATGCATATATGTATTTTACAACCTGTGCACGTACTATGTGATGCAACTGTGTGCCAGCCAAACTACACCCCTCGATGCCATAGAACCTCCCAAATGGTCATCATGGCACATAATTGTAGATCTGCTTATATTACTCAATGGGGTAATTTGATTAGAGGGGGTAAAATGGGGCTTACGCTTGAAAAATTGTTTCTAAAATTACCCCACGCATTTAACTAAACTCAACACATGCTAAATCATTAACATTCCTTAGTAAATGGCGGCCTACATTTTTGAAAATTATGGATCGGATATTCAGCCTGGGCAGCCACCGTTTATGGTTACACAGCCGCACTGGCGCTCATTTTTATATGCACATTTCAGCGGCACTATCTGTTAATTAGTACCGTTGAACGTACATATAAAGTTTGGCTGAGTGACCATTATCCATTTAATTGTAGGCTTGCTATTGAATACCTGAACAGGCCTAAGCTTAGATGGATTGAATAGTATTACTAAGCATTGCTGCTGTTTCTATCCTAAGCTGACCCATTAGTTTATGCTTAATATCTCATTGTTCAGCAAGTGGGATAGCCTGATAGTATCCATACCGCTTTATAAAATACACAAATAACTGTCTTATGTGTTTGCTATCTGCTGGCAAAAACATAATTCGCTATATCTGTTCAGTGGCTCCACAGAATAACAGTATCTAATAACTGAAGAAGGAAGATGTTATTGACAAACCTTTTTAAAAATTTTAAATATGGGATTTAGAATTGCTATAGTACACTTATAAAATGTCTTGACCAACTTAGTTTAAACTTTGCTGCTAGCCCATGTAAGGGCCAGATGTGCTTTTCCCCCAGTTTGAGTCTATGGGAAGACGCTCGGTACATTTGTCTCTTTTATTGTTAGGCGATCTGATTTTGGTCATCGTGGAGTCTAGTTCAAACTTATTTTAACGTGACTTGAAGAACATCTCAGAGGAAGTGAAATGAGGACCATAAAGAGACTTGATAGCTTCAGGTCTTCTTTGGTCAGGGCCTAACTCATACCTCAGTGCTTCTTTAATAATTCAGAAAACCTGAAATGAGTCATCTGGTGCCTAAAGCCGTGCCGGCGGGAAAGGTGTGACTGGGTTGACAGAGAACGGCTTTTAGACACAGAATGGGAGCAAAGCCCTGCGGTATATCATCTTGCTTTGCATTCACAGTAGTTTGCGTGTACTGTAGTTGCAGAAATACCCGTTTTTCGCCATTTAGTCCTCAGGGTCAAAATGACTGCACATGTAAGTGATGTAAACAAACATTCATAGATCTGAGTTAATTGTATTTACTGTTCCATTATAGCCAGGAATGTAGCAGTTTTGTTTTTGGTCGGTAACATTAACAGTCTTCCCATTTGGTGACAGTACAGAGAGTAGATTTGGTTTGCCAGTCCTGCAGCAGGCAACATAAAGTTGGCTGACTTAGAAACACTGCTCTCATAAATCAGTGCCTGCAAACTTTTTAATGTTTTGTTTTTGTTTTTAGCCCCTGGACTTGACTGTTTTCAACTTTTAAAGATTGACTCTGGGCCTTATTTATAGACATAGCAAAGCAAACCTGAACTGGCATTTGGAGATGCTTAAATTCAGCATAGAAGTGAGTTGCATTATCATACACTTAGATTCAACGCACTTCCGCTCGGTACAGTCAGTGCAGATCATGGCCTCTGTCATGTGTGATTTTGTACTAAGTGGGTGAAAAAGGTACTGTCAGACGACTTAGTGGCTTTTAGGATTTTCCATTTATAGCATCGGTGCCTCCATCCTGAAGTATAACTTTATAACCATATAACTTTTTAAAATAAAGAGGAAATTCCAGAAAGTTCCAGTGAGCTGATAACGTCAACCTAGTCTTAAAAGGCAGGTAATTATGGAAGAGTGGCCTAATGGTCAGGGCAAAAGCCTGTGACTAGAAAGACCAGGGTTCAGATTCCACAGCTACTCCTTGTGGCCTTGGGCAAGTCACTTAACCCTCCACTACCTCAGATGCAAACTTACAGGCCGATGCAGAAAGCTAGCATGGGCTTTAGGAGCCCATAATGCCACGTATAAACACATTTTTATGATCCTCCTTATGCAGGAAATAGACTTAAATGCAGGCGGAAAAACTAGCGACCAATTAACGCCACGAGTATTTAAATGACTACTCATTATTTAAATCTGCTGCAAATCATGGCTATGTGTGATGCAGAGACAGGCGTAGATGATTTTTCAACTAGCCATAGCAACAAAATGTTAACTGCAGGGTCTGAGCAGAAGTAAAGCTCTAACGCTGCCCCCGACAGTATTTTGATGGTACCGGATGCTTTCTCTGATGCCTGATCATCTTCTCCCCAGATGATCAGGCATCGGGCAAAGCCTCCGATGCCATCAAAACAGTGTTGGGCCATGCCGACAAAAAAAAAAGATAAAGCCAAAGTGAAACCGGTTTCTGGTGCTTCTGTATAGTGCCGTTCATCAGTCTGTCTTAAGAAGTTGCTGTGTGCGGAAACCGCTACTGTTTTTAAATTGTCAGCAAGCAGAGGGATGACTGAGGGAAAAATTGCAAATTAGCCACCGGTGCTTGGGGAGAGCAAGCAAAACTAGCGCAGACTTCTTGTGTGCATGTGTTTGGCTTGCTCTCGCCGTTTAATGCTGCGGTGGCTCATTTGCATGCTCAGGGTTACTATGGTGAGCATTTGCATATTGTAACCTTCCTGCATCGCACGTTAAAATGTGTGCGTTGTCAGGAAAGTTAAACAATCCATCGAGTGCGGGTCTAGCGCTGGCTTTCTGCATCGGCCTGTTAGATTGTAAGCCCTCTGGGGACGGAGAGCTATCTATTGAACCTGAATGTAACTCTCCTTGTACTACTACTGGAAAGGAGTGAGCTAAATGCTACTAAATAAAAATAATTGCTCAAGGGACTGTTAGAGCTGCCCTACCCTTTCACTCAGGAAGCACTACCTGAAGAACTGTTGTAACTGCCTCCCAGGAAGTGCCCTTGTGATGAGAAGGGGGCAATTGTCCTAATTTCACTCTGAAGAAACAGCCTAGTGTTCATCTTTGTATCTGTAGTAGTCAGTGTCAAAGTTAAGCGGTGAATGTGTTTTCACATCTTAGTGACCTTTGGCTATACAATCAGAATAACCATAAAAGCTGGTTATCTCCACTCCCCCTCCCCCCTCTCAAGGAGAGGTTGACTGAAGGGTAGTTCCAACAGCCCCTTGGGCCACTTTCCCCTGCTGGGGATTAAACGCCCTAGGCAAAACTTCAGCCTTGCGCCTCCTGGAAATTAACTTTAGTCCCCTAGCCCCCTCCCCAACTTTTTTTTTGTATTAACCTCAATTGTAATCATCTCAACACCATCCCTCTTACAACCTTATGTAGCAATATTTGTAAATAGTTTACAAGCTTATGTAGCAAGTTTTTGTAAATAGTTTACCCCTGTTATCTAAGTTACTTGCCCTGTTATCTGTAAACTCATACATGTTAACTGTACTGAGCGTTTCTGTTCCATGTAAACCGCGCTGATGCTGAATAGTGCGGTATATAAGAGAATGTAAATAAATAAAATAAATAAATAAATAAACAATCTTATAAAAGTGAATAGTTAGACATCGCACTTCTAAATATTAAACTTAGTTTTATAAACATATGCATAATGAGATAGGTCTCGAAAAGCCACTTACAAGACTAAATGGAGTACCTGCATATATCTTACAAGGCCGGATTGAAGAAGTTGACGCCTACAAGCAGGACCAGAGAGTGGTGGGCAGAGGAGATTTTTCCCCCAAGATCATAGAACTAGTGCAGTGAGACTCCTGTTTAGCCCAGATATTTGATGCCTTCAGAATTTGGCATCCTAGGCAATTGCCTGTGTTTATGCCTAAATCCAGGCCTGTGCATATTGCCCATTCTTCCTGCAGGTAAAAGTATGCACTGATGACTCTGAGTTTGTTTGACTGCTAGAGCTCACTGCTTTGCTTTCCTTTTTGCTCCCCGCCCTGCAGAAACTGCTGCCCTAGGTGACCGTGTAGTCTGCTAAGTGGTTGGGCCGGCCCTACCCCTTAAGGGTTTGGATGCAGAGAAAACGTACTGCTATTATTATTGTTATATTATTCAGCTTGTTTTTCCAGAGCGCCCCAAGCTGTAAAACTGCATTCGCAGATTGCGGTCATTTTCCAGTCAGCCAGGAACTCAGCTGCCCCTGGATTGTAATAATAGGACACAAAAGGGCAGATGTTGGATCGTACATAGAGGACAGGATTGAGATGTCCAGGACAGGACGTACACATGGAGTAGGAGGGGCCAATTTACAGACGTATTTGGGAAAATCAAGCGAGGAAACTCAGCAACTTATGCAGCATGTAGGAGCTGACACGTGTATTTGGACCATTTGGCAAAACTATGTGTAGAGATGCTGCCAGTTAACTACAGAGGCTGCTATCTTTATTTAATTAGAATTATTTTTTTTGGAGGGGGATAATCAATAATTTTTTTTTGTGGTGGGGGGGGGGGGAATAAACCAAGGAGAATAACCTTGTCAATCCCTCCTGTTAAGGGGTGGCCAAAATGAGCACTTTTCAAAAACATTTAGGTTTTCATATAAATCCCTACATGAAAAATTGTGGTCATGTATATACATTCTTCCTGTGAAATGGGGAATACATGAAAATATTTGACCCAACCAGGCCACAGCCCAACCCACTCCCCCAGTACGCCCCCTTGTAATTTCTACGAGTTATTGACATCCATATATAAATATAGCCTTTTCTAAAATTGCCTGATTCTCCATGTGGAAATTGCAAAGAAGTTTCTAAAATAACCCCCAAAATATTGTGCTGCATTGTGCCATACACGAGTTCATTTCTATCTGACAATGGCAAGGGACAGACACAGTGGATCCCTTTATAGCAGAGGTACTCAAATCCATTCCTGGAGGGCCGCAAACCAGTCAGGTTTTCGGGATATCCCTAATGAATATGTATGAGATAGATTCAAATACAATGGAGGCAGTGCATGCAAATATATCTCATACATATTCATTAGGGATATCCCGAAAACCTGACTGGTTTGTGGCCCTCCAGGACTGGATTTGAGTACCTCTGCTTTATAGCAACAGGATAAAATCAAAATAAACGTACTATCTCTTATATCTCAACAAACAGGGGTGCCCTACACGGAGCGGTGGGTCCACCCCTAAACAAAGACATGTGGAGGGGTGACCTGCACGGAGCGGCAAGTGCACCTACTCTTGCCGCCTCGTTAGGAAGACTAGATGGACCATACTGGTCTTTATCTGCCGTCATATACTACTGTATGTTACTATGTAAATTCACCTTTAAATTTCATCCACTCAAAAATTAGATAAGATTGACATTGGATCCTAATGGGTATTTGAACACTCCTTTCTTTGTGCTGCCAGGCTTTGCTTCCAGATGCTGTGGTCTTGATCAGCCTGTGGAAGTTTTGCTGTGGGAGCTCATGATTTTCCAGGGTTCTCAAAGGCTTGGAAATGGCATTAAGTGTTGCTTTACCATTTCCACAGCATCTTAAGGAGCAGGGCGTTAAGTTGGCGTAAGTGCTCCTGCCTAGGTTTGGTGTATGTACTATATCTTATGAGTTACACCCCTATTTTATAAAGAAAAATAAGTGCCTGCTTTTCTTTCTAAAATAGGAGCGATTTGCGCTAATAGGAGTGCATGCAGTATTAGGCAACTCTTATAAAATTACTTTCGGTGGGGCATATTTCATATGAGCAGTGCAGAAAGTTATGCCCCTTTTTTTTTAAGTGCCGTTAGGTCAGTGCTGACACCTGGTGACCCAACAGCCTCTGGTTTTTTTTGGCAATGTATGACCGGAAGTAGGTTGCCAGGCCTTTTCTTCCAAGGCAATGAAGGGTTAAGTGACTTGCATGGGCACCTAACGTTGCACTTTTCCCAGACAGTATTCTATAAGCATGTGCGTAAATACTCATCACGCAAAAGTTCCCATGAAGCATGCATGAGGGCGGGGCTTGGACAGAGCATAGGTGCAGCCGCAATTGATGTGGATGAGTCATGGAATACCATGAGGTTTGCGTGTCATTATGCCGATGTTGGCATGGCAAGTTCTGCCTGCCTTAGACTAGGTGTAACTGGCCATGCCTAGGTTCCAGCACATCCATACGCCTTTATTTTAGAATGTAAAATGCACGCCTGCTTTACTTTATAAAACAGGGCCTACATACATGAAGGGAAGGGAGGGAGAGAATGAAAGTCCTGAGGGAGTGAAAGATTACGTAGCAGGGGAGGGAGAGTGCATGGATGGGTGGATGGAAAAGACAGAGAGTTCAAGAGAGAGCAGTGAAGGATAGGAATGGGGAATAGTGCAAAAGGGTGGGATGGACAAGGCGTAGGTGCAGGAGGACAGTGGAAAATGCAGACCCACAACCACAACTCTAATACACACAGACACACAGTAACCTCCTGACACATACACAGACAACCCCCACCACATATACTGAAGCACACACGCATTTACCCCCTGACACTCCCCTTAACATACACATATGTGCCCCCCTCCCCACATGCCCGATTATGCAAATGGGGGAAACACATCTCTGGGCCACACTGCAGATGTACACTTTTCAACCTCTTAAAGTCTTTCTTTTAGATTATGATTTCACAGGAAATTAACATTTTATTATGTTCCTTGTCTTTTCTTCTACAAGGTTTACATTACGTAATGAGGTGGGGCAGAACAAAGCTGTTTATTTGTTCAAGGAGTACAAGAGATCTTTTTTTTTTGTGGTTACTTACTGTTCTCTCTCCTGCTCCTTCCCTCTCATCTTACATTTCTGGATATGTTCCTTCTGTACTCTTAGCCCTTAGCTCCCTTGGACTATAGTTCTGGTATTTCCTTGTCATTCTTTTTTGCATGTCACTCTTCTGTGGTTTGGAATACCAGAACCCTTCTTGTGGTGAAGCCAAACGTGGGGATCTAAGGGGGACACCAGTAGGTGGAGAAGAAAGCAGGGATGGGCATGTTTGAGCCTCTTAAAGAGAAGACGTATTAGCAACTGAAGCAGGGAGAAGCTGAGGATCTAATTTCCATATAGCCATAATATCTGAGCACAGTGGAGGAAAGGACATTCTGCTTACTTTTTCGAGATATTGTATTTTTCAAACTCATGCGCTAAGGCATTTATCGAAAAGGATGAGGAAGGAAAGAAGAGTAAAAATAGCGTACCTGATTAATCCATGAGCTTTAATACAATCATATTGGAATGTTTCAGCTCAAAGCGCAAATGTAATCCCTTGGGAAACAGTTTTTAGGAGGGTTATCAGTTCTCTCACTGTGAGCATTAGACACAGTAATTTTATTTACTGTACATTCATGCTTACAAAGACATTTTTTTCCATGATATCCTTCCATTGTGGCCCATTTGCTTTAAATTTCTTGGACTGATGAACATTTTAACTTCTAACCATATTGTTGTTAAGTGCCGTTGAGGTGCTGCCAACTCATGGCGACTCTCTGGATAGTTGTCCTAAACCATGTTCGATCTTCAGTCAGGTGGCTAATTATGATAGAGTGGCATCCATAGCTGCTGTAATTATATCCATCCATTGCATTGCTGGCCTTCCTCTTTTGCCTTGCTGAGCATGATGTCTTTCTCTAATGATCTCTCTTCGCATGATGTGTCCAAAGTATGAAAGTCAAAGTCTTGTCATCTGAGATTCTACAGTAAAGAAAACTCAGTAGATAGTCTAGTCATATAAATCACTATACATTAAAGCAAGGTTTGAGTGATCTGTGGGTGTGGCTAAGAAAGTAAATACTGTAGAATGTTAGGAATCATAATTAAAGGAATGGAGATCAAAATCGAGGATATTTTAATGTCTCTGTATCGTTCCATGGTGCAACCGCTCCTTGAATATTGTGTGCAATTCTGGTCGCCATATCTTAAAAAGGATATAGCAGAATTAGAAAAGGTACAGAGAAGAGCCACCAAAATGGTAAAGGGGATGGAAGAATACCCCTCTGAGAAGAGGCTTAAAAGGTTAGAGCTCTATAAATTTTTGAACGGAGTGGAACGGTAAACATAGATTGGTTATTTACTCCTTCATAAAGTAGAAAGACTAGGGGACATTTAGGACTAATCCGAGAAAATATTTTTTCACTCAATGTATAATCAAATTCTGGAATTCGTTACCGGAGGATGTAGTAAAAGCTGTTAGTGTAGCTGGGTTTAAAAAGGGAACCTGTGACCTGGATTGGCCACTGTTGGAAACAGTATACTGGGCTTGATGGACCTTGGTCTGACCCAGTATGGCACATCTTATGTTCTTATGAAGTATCAGATTTCCAATGTCCAGAGTATCTTCGAGGACACTTTCCCAACCTTGTTTTCCTGCTGGAAGAGTACTGTTGAAACTCTCTATGTTTCTTTGGGCTCTGTGCCCAGAGTGTGGCTTTTTCACATGCTCATTGTGCTATTGGAGTTTTCCAGGTTATCTCCAGGCTCT